>BMAU01020072.1:0-620002 GCA_019973935.1 Trichonephila clavipes
TTGAGTTCGAATAATAGCCAGAGATGGAGATAGTACTTAAATTTATATTACAAGAAAATAAATATTTACAGTTAAAGTTTACACTAAAAGGTAATAATGCGGTTAAATGAAAATTACACCCCTTGAAGGTGCTGCGGATTGATGCGAACAAGACCTTGCGTCCGTCCGTTGCGTTTCAGTTTACAGAGAAGTCCCCGTACCGGTTCCAAAAAAGTTTCCGTTGGGGTTGGAAAAAGCGGGAAAATCTCGCACTCAGTTACAGTTAAGTGAGGAGTGTGGGAAACATACTCCACCCTATATCCGAACTAGTTCGGATATATGGGAAGTTTGTGAAGTTTATGAACAGGTCGTTTAAACACTGAGTCTTGGTTTTTCACAGTTGCAACACGAACCAGTCCGTCGTTGCCTGGATGCACTTGAAGAACTCGAGCCATTGGCCATGTACCAGGAGGACCCTCCCTCTTTGATCAATACGATGTCATCTTCCTTCAAGTTTGGTTGTGCGTCCTGCCATTGCTTGCGAGGTTGTAAGGAGGAGATAAATTCAGGAACTCCACTTCTTCCAAAAGCCCGTTTGATGTTCTGTAGCAACTCCCCAACGATCTCTGTGGTTGGAGTTTGAAGGAAGCCCTCTCTGGAACTGAAAGAAGAACATCACCTGTAAGAAAATGTGAAGGTGTGAGTGTAGATATGCATTCTATGTCAGAGTCATTAACGTAGGAGAGAGTCCTGGAATTTAGTAATCCTTCGATTTGCGTGAGCAAGGTTGTTAACTCTTCAAAAAGTTAATATGGTTTCTCCCAATACTTCTCTTCAGATGAAATTTGACGGATCGAATTCCTGATTCCCAAATACCTCCAAAATGTGGTGATGAGGGTGGAATAAAGTGCCAATCTATTGAAGATTTGGATAAAGTAGTAAGAGATGGCTTCATTAGTTGGTAAGGAAAGCCATAACTTCCGTATTTCGTCAAGTTTTCGACGAGCTCCAACAAAATTGGTTCCATTGTCACTATAAATGTGGCGGGGAGCCCCACGACGAGCACTAAAACGACGTAGTGCAGCTATGAAGGAATCAGTTGTTAAGTCTCCGACTGCTTCAATATGAACAGCTTTAGTTGCTAAGCATACAAAAAAGCAATGTAACCCTTTGTAGATTTAGTCCCTCGACCTTTGTTGCATTTAATCAGTACAGGACCAGCATAATCAATACCGCAACTGAAGAAAGGTCTCTCCAGCGTGACACGGTGTTTTGGTAAATTGCCCATCAGCTGTGGTGTTGTGGTGGAGGTTTTGAATTTGTTACACTTTAAGCATTTTCTAATACATTTGTTAATTAATTTTCTACTTCCTACGATCCAATGGGACTGTCGAAGAACGTGAGCTAACAAAGTCGGCCCAGCATGTAAATGAGCAATGTGTTGTTCCTTGATAAGAAGTTCACTAATACTGTGCTGAGAAGGAAGTATGATAGGATGCTTCGAATTGAATCGAAGCTGGGAATTTGCAATCTCCCTCCCACCCGTACTAAACCATGTTCATCTATGAAAGGGTGGAGGGAACGTAATGGACTTTTTGGGTGGCAGAGAAATCTGTTTTTTAATGCTTCGTATTTCTTCCTGAAAGTAAAAACCTTGAACCCAACGAATGATGGTTTCTTCAGCGGTTTTGGTTTCCGAAGAGGTAAGTGAAGTAGTATTAATATGGGATGAACTGATCGATGATCCTTGAGATGCTATCTTTTTACAGTTTTTAATAAATCTTTGGCAATAAGCAAAATGCGAATTACTTTGGTGAGTGAAGAGTAATGTTCGAATAAACCATGAATTACATCATTTGATGTGTGAGTAAACAGATTGAAGATGGAGACTGATTTTTGTTCCGCTTTTACCTCATCCGAAGCCTCATCGCAACTGGATTCAGCCTTGGGCCAACTAGAAGTTTCTAGCCTTAGCCAGGGTGGTCCTTGCCACCATAACTTGCAATCAGGTAAGCATTTAGGATCAATACCTCGGGATGCAATATCTGCGGGATTTTCCTTAGAAGGCACATGTCTCCAATGCTTTGTAGGTAGAACTTCTATAATTTCAGATGTTCTATTTGCTACGAAAGTTTTCCATTGGCGAGGATGACCAGACAGCCAGGAGAGAACTATTTTAGAATCCGTCCAAGCGAATACATCAAAGGTATAATATTTTAATGTCCGTAAGACCGATTTAAATAGCTTGGATAGTAAATGTGCACCGCACAACTCCAATCGAGGAATGGAAACTTGTTTGACAGGGGCTACTTCAGTTTTTGATACAAGTAGTTGAACCTTTATTTTGCCGTTGTGTTTCTGCCGACAGTAGATTGCAGCAGCATAAGCTAATGAAGAAGCATCTGCAAACCATGCAATTCTACTATGTTGTCTGCTGTAAGGATGACCCATCTGGGAACAGTGAGGTAGTTGATGGCATTAAAGGCCTTTTGAAACCTAAGCCAATCCTCTGTTAATTGTTGTGGAATGGGAGAATCCCAATCTGTTTTTGTAAGCCAAAGTTTTTGATAAAAATCTTCATGAATACTGTACAAGGTGAAAGAAGTCCTAAAGGATCGAAAATTTTGGAAGATTCAGATAAAAATACGTCTCTTTGTGAGTGATGGTGTAAGTTCAAGCGATGGTTGGAAACCAAAAGTGTCATTGGATGAATTCCAAAATAAGCCTAGTACTTTAGAACTTTCATTAGAATCTTTGAAAATTCAACTCGTGCATCATGAGAACTATGTTCTGAAAATTGAGCGAGAAATTCGGTGGAATTAGAATTCCATTTTCTTAAATGAAATCCGCGAGTACTCAAAACATGAGCAATGTCCTTGCAAATGGAGATTGCGTTATTTGGCGTATCTGCTCCTGATAGTAAATCATCCATATAAATATCTTCCTGTAAAACTCGGGAGAGGTTGGGATTATCTTTATCATCGAGAGCGATTTGCTTAATACACCTAGTGGCCAAAAAAGGAAGCTGAGGCTAAACCGTAGGTGACAGTTTTTAGCTTGTATGTGCGAATGTTTTCACTAGAGTTATTTCTCCACAGAATTTGTTGGTATCTCTGATCTTCATCAGCTACTAAAATTTGACGGTACATTTTTTCAATGTCCGCTGTAAATACAATTTAGAATTCTAAAATTAAGCAATATTTCAAAAATATCCCTTTGTAATTTGGGACCTACTCCTAGCAGAGAATTTAATGACGTACCATTTGTAGTTTTGCAAGATGCGTCAAAAACTACTCTTAACTTTGTTGTAGGGCTGGATGGCTTGATAACGGCGTGATGCGGTAAAAATTCTGATCTTTGGAAGTATGGGATCTGGAATATACTAAGCTCATGTGACCTAGCGATTCGTATTCGTTCATGAATTCTTTGTATTGTTTTCCAAAATCTGGGTTATTTTTAAATTTCCGCTCCATTGCTAATAAGCGAGAAATTGCTGCGGGTTTTGAGTCTCCCAATTCTGAATTTGATTTATAAAATGGAAGTTTTACAACAAAGCGTCCATCGGAATTACATGCATAAGTATTTTGAAAATGTGTTTCCACAAATTGCTCTTCAGAAGTTAATAATTTATCTTTTACGTTAGAATTTCTTCTAATTCCCAAAATTGCTTTAATTGATTGTCAATATTTGTACCATTAATGTGAAGATTTAGCATTGAATTTGAGTTTAAAGACTCAGTTAATTTGCCTGAAATTAGAAACCAAAAATGGAATTTTGAGCGATTAAATTACTTTGAGAGCAAGTAATTTGCCCAGGAAGCAAAATAGAAAAAAAGTAGTCAGATCCGAGAATCATATCGATATTGTTTGAGATAAAAATTTCGGATCCGCTAAGCAGGCATTTTTTAAATGAGAGAAATGTGTTTCGTTTATTTTTTCCGTTGGTAACGGAGCAGTTAGTTTTTCCAAAACATATGCTTTAACTGGTAGTTTGACCTTGGGGTCATGTAACGATACTAAATCTATTTCAACACACCCCTCTAGTCATCGCGATTTTAGAATCTTGCAATCCTTTAATTTGAAATCTAGCGTTTTTTCTTTTCAGGCCTAGCAGTTTTAAACATTTTTCCGAAATGAATGTTGATTCACTTCCGCTGTCCGCCATAACTCGAACTTGACAGTTCTCCCCAAAATATTTTTAATGTTAACGCTTAAAGTTGGTAATAAAGAAAAACATGTTTGTATAGAGTTCACGGAAGCTGCAACTTCTTTGTTTTGATTAGTATCATTTCCTGTCTGGTTTTGACCTTCAGCACGATGAGATTTATTTGCTGACATTGCGAAATTTTTAAAATTATTATCATGTAATAGCGAATGATGCTTTTTCTTACAATAGTGGCAAGTAAAAGTTAAATTACAATGTGACTCAGTGTGCCTATCAGATAAACAGTTCATACATAATTTTTGTTTATTAACAAGTTGTATACGCTCTTTAACAGACATTTCTTTAAATTTAGAACATTTGAAAACAAGATGATTCATTTTACAACAAGAACATTTTAAACTATTGTTAAATTTCGATTTATTAATATAAGGTTGTTTTTCATGAGTAACGCTAACATTATAAAGTTCTAAGTATGTACATCTGTTATTTAAAAATTCTATAAATGCTTCAAATGTGGGGAAATCAATATTATTTGAGAATTGCGCCCATTCTTGGCGCGTTTTAGGATCAACCTTTTTGTAACAAAATGTAAATCAACCATACATCTCTAGACTCTGCTTTAGTATCAATAGATTTAAGACCTCTAATTACTTCGTCGGAAGTGTCTGCTATGTTGCGTAAGTTGTGAGAGTTAGTATCGTTAAAAGAAGGTTGTTCCATGAAGGTTTTAATGAGTGAAAAATGATTTGCTTTTTTATCATAACGAGCTAATAATTTTTCCCAAGCCTCGTTATAAGCTGTTTCAGTAATGGGAATATGCTTAATTATATTTGCTGGTTCTGACAGCAATAAACCTCTAAGATATTGAAACTTTTGTATATTCGATAAACACATATTATCATGCACTAATGATACATATAAATCCTTAAATGAAGGCCAATTTTTATAATCACCAGAAAAACGCTCAATATTAATTTTTGGCAACTTAAAAATTGCTAGATTTCATATTTGAGAAATTTTCAAAGACATCAGAATTATCATTATATACATATGTTCTCACAGATAAATTTTCTAAGATATTCTGTAGCTTGGCTTTGGTTTCGTAATATTTTGTTTGAATTCTTCCATTTCAGAGGATTCGATAGGTAAAGCAGCATCCGCTTTATCAAATTCCGTATAAGTTAATTCAAGTTTCTCTAACTTGTTGCGTATATCATTTTTGTCAAAAGTTTGATCATTTTTATCAATGAAATTTATAATTCTTGTAAGTGCAGCCTTCGCTCTGCCGCGAAGCACTGTAGCCGTTTCGGCATCCATTAATTGATAAAACGAAATATGGATGGAATGAATCAGTAAGAGAAACCAAAGTCAAACGTTGAATGAAAATGTAAAATAGTACTTATCTCTTGTTTCTCTGAATCGTTGACGAATCTCGGCGGTGCCTCCAAATGATGCCGTTGATTGAGTTCGAATAATAGCCAGAGATGGAGATAGTACTTAAATTTATATTACAAGAAAATAAATATTTACAGTTAAAGTTTACACTAAAAGGTAATAATGCGGTTAAATGAAAATTACACCCTTGAAGGTGCTGCGGATTGATGCGAACAAGACCTTGCGTCCGTCCGTTGCGTTTCAGTTTACAGAGAAGTCCCCGTACCGGTTCCAAAAAAGTTTCCGTTGGGGTTGGAAAGCGGGAAAATCTCGCGCACTCAGTTACAGTTAAGTGAGGAGTGTGGGAAACAATGGGTTAAATATCTTTCCAAATCTTACAGATTTTTTTAGTTTCCTAAAGTAAGTTTTCTTATAAATCTGCTTCATTTTAATAATTCTCATATTACACACACAGAGAATACAGCTTTAAAAAATACCGAATTAGAATTTCAAATGAATCAATTGAATTCAAATTCCTAATTTATGAATCAAAAATTAGTTTCGGATAAGAACATATATATGAATGTTCAAATAATACATTTTCCATTACTTTTTAAGAAAACAAATTTTGTCGTAAGAAGTCTAGTCATTGAAGTACACATTTAAATAAAGATGTTCACTAAAATGTGAATAAATTACATGGATGTCCACAAAAGTATACTTACAATTAGATTGGTAAACTTATAAAAACTTAAAGTTTTTACTTATTGAAACTATTCCTAAAAATTCTATATTTCTAAAAGATTCTTTTGATTGTTACACAGTGTGGATTCACAGTCAAGTTCCTTGATATTCTTTTCAAGATGTTAATCTCCATTTTGTACTTACAATATCAAGAATAAACTACAAAATTAAACCTATTTATACAAGTACCTTACGGTGGATATTATCTATACTCACAAAATATATTTAAAATGTATTCGCAGATTTTCAACACTGCCGATTTTTTAGTCCTGACGTATTTAAGAGCTATTTTTAAGCAAACCATTGGATTTATTGATAAAAATTAAGTTTTTCCAGTAGGTGAGTTGCATCTCCCCCATTAAAAACCGATGTTACAATTTTGTTCAAATTTTCTTTCTATCTTTCTTTTTGCCCCCTCCCCTCCTCCTCCCCTTTTTTTGTTGCGGAGTGTTATGAAATTTTCTCTTCTCTCTGTTCACTACCTACAAAAATAATTTTCTTCAATGAGAAACTGTAATATTTCTCAAATTCCCGAAAGTACAGTCAGTTAAAGAATTTAAAGAAAATGAATTTAACTAATTGAACGTTAACGAAAGTTAACGTCAGTTTCGGGATTTAACGAAATCGCTTACTCGCGAAAAAAATGTTAGTTATGTGAAAAATTCACTAAATAAGGATTCATCTTTTAATTTACTTAAGAAACCCTTAATAAAACAAATTTTAAATTCATAAATACTATGTATTATGTAAAAAAAATAATTATATATATTCACACGTTTTTTGTAAATTAATATGTACTTATTTTATACATCTTACCCATAAAATAGAAATCTACAAGGAAAACAAGAGGTAAAAACATCGCCCGGGAAAATGCACAGTACTTTAGAAAATAATTTGATATTAAAATTAATGAATTTTAACGACATTTTCTGACTTTAAGCCTAAAAGTAATTTTAAACACACATTATTTTAAAACCAGTAATTTTAAGCATAGATTACCATATGGGTCCTTAAATTTAATCACTGATAAAGTCCGTTAATTTTATTTGAGTTTTTTATTTGAAAAATTGGTGGCAATTTTATTGCTCTAGGTGAGTTAGGCACCTGGTAAAACCAGTTCATGGCAATTAATTACCATTAATCTGTTTAAAGAAAGAACATTTGAATTGTGTCCAGGTATATTTTTTAAACAGAGAGAAAAAAATTGAATCACAAGAGAAAAAGCTCGTTAAGTAGAAAATGCGCTTCACTCTTTGAAGGTTATTTTATGAAGAAAATAGTGAAATGATCTAGGTTCCTGGAAAAAGTTCGCGAAATAGAAAAATTTGCTAGATAGAGGTTCGTAAAATGGAAGCACGACTGTATTTGACCAAAAGGGGCAATAAAATTACAAAAGCATTCGTAAGTCTACCATTCCAATTTTTGATTCTTAATAAGTCGTTAATGATATTAAAACGATCTAATAGAAAATAAGGTGTCATTTTTGGCACTTGACCGTAGTTCAAAATCACGACGTCCATCGATAATAACCCTCGTGTTTTTTTTTTCAGTGTCTCTTAAATTAATTTTAAATCAAAGAAAAATATGACTAAAAACAAGTAACATATTATTGAGATTTTACTGGTAATTTTACTGGCCTTATTGAAAACGCATAGCAAAAATTAGATTTTAATAATTCCTCAATTGTATAGCGATTTATCTCATAATGGGATTAGAAAAGTTATATATTGCAATATACCGTAAAATCCGGCGTATAACGCGCACCCGTAAATTTCAATCTTTTTTTTGTGTTAAAAGTGCGCGTTATACGCCGGATTTTACGGTAACTCTTGCTCTCAATTACTTGGTAATATTTATTATGTATGTTCATTGGCGAACACAGGAATTCTTCAGGATTGAGAGGGGAGTCTAGGGTTGAAAGTCCACCACCCTCCCCTATTATACCCCAATACGCCGCCAAACATATTCTTTTGATTTTGTCGATAGTCGGGAACACAACACAGTAAACAATTAATTATTGAATAAATAATTAGAGTTAATAAATAAAATTAATTATTAATAACAAATACTTTAATATATGCATAGGATTATAATCAATCGAAAAAATATCAGGGGCTATTGGGGGGTGGACATGGGGACACCATTGCTTTGTGTACGCTACTTCGTATGTTTTATTCATATGTATGTTTAATGCATTCTTTAAATATCACACTGCGTACGATAAAAGATATTTATAATTTTGGTAAGACACAGAACTTGTTACTGTAAAAACATATATTATACATATTTATTTTACACCATGTTTTAGTGGTTAAATCCAGTTAATATAAAGTATTTAAAATATAATCGTGGTATTTCGATTCGTTTATTTATTTTATGAGATTAAGTCGTGTGTTTATGTTATCAGCAACCATTTGCTACTAATGTGGAAGAAACGTAAGAGAATCTTAAAGTAAAGAGTTCTATTTTTGTCTTGTAAAATACCACTTGTGTGATTTTGATTAAAACAGAAGTTCGTTAAATATTACTTTTTCTTTGCATACAAACAATTTAACTTCCTTCTCTCTATTCAAGAATATTAAAGGAGAAAATGAAAGTGATGAGGGGAAAAAATTAAAATAGAACGATCTAGTTATATCATTTTATGTATATGAAGAATTTTTGTATAGATAATCCATGACTTTTTGAGTCTGACCGTTTAAATTTATGTAAAGATAACGGCATTTTTTTAAAAAAATTTCCTGTTATTGATTGAAAAAAATTGAAAAAGGCTTAGTGATTCAAAGTAAAAATTAAATTAGTTTGAAAAAAAGTCCACAAATAAAATTTAAAATAAATAGTCATAACATTTTTTCAAAATATAGATAACCAATTCTACACATTTTTGGTGTCTTTTTTTAAAATACGTCTTCGGCCTTTAATGTAAAAGGAAATTTTTTCCATTAGAAAATCTGAAAATTATGTGAAAAACTATCCTTGCATTTATTAAGCCTGCTTTCACCAATAACGAACTCAATTTTAAAAATAATGAGTAAAATATCACACAATGACAGATTTCATTTTAATATTCTAATCGGCCGAATTTTATTTTTTAAGCATATCCGTTTGTTAGTAAAAATCATTTTTAGCCCAACTTTTTTGCATGGAACAGTTAAATATATTGGGATTCAAAGTTGCAGAGTTGAGTGCTAACTCCGTTCCGTTGATGACCTCGTCGTCTGATCGTGATAATTATATCTTGTTTTTCTGTTTTTAATTTATGTTAAAGCCAAAAAATGAAATCATACTGAGCTTTCGTTGACAAACTAATATTTTATTAACATAAGAAAAAAGGAAAAAAAAATAAATGAAATTATGGGCTATATATATATATTATTGCAAAAAATGCAATAAAACAGTAATTCTTAAACTGAGTAAAAATGTTATAATGGTGTACACAAGAATGGCGTCTGGGGGTTCAATCTCCGTCTTATACACCAATAGATTTTTAATTCTAAGTATAAAGATTATGCCGCAGCACTTTCGTAGACGTACCTTTTAACAGCATAGCAGGGGGCAGGATTTTAGAGATTCTCAAGCCTGACTGATGCCAAGTAGCCTTTCTTAGATCCGGCTTGAGGTCCAAAACCTGGCTTTGCAGGGAGGCCATAATAGGCAAAAAAATAATAGGCCATAAAAGGCATCTGCCTTTTAAAATATATAACCCCTCCCATAAAGAAAGCCTGTGTATTATACTGATATGTCAAAAGAAATTTAAAATGTACCCTTAGAAAATTCAAAAATTTAAATGTAGATTGCTAATAATTCGACGCAATTTTGGAGAATTATATCATTATTTAGTTTCAGTGGCGTAACGTACACCCCCGTAACCATCGCATCGTGGAGGGGGCATGATTGTAGGAGGCCCAAAAAACCTGACTGACACGTAGTACGCAATCCTTTGTAAGATTCAGTTCGGTGCCTAAAACCTGAACTGGAAAAATCAGTCTATTACAATCCATACTTTATTTTTTAAGTAAGGCATAAATAGATTACTAATTTGCCGAGAGATGGCAGCACGAACGCATGTAAGATAAAAATACAGTTAATTTCATGTGGTTTCGAAAAACGAGAAAGTTGCGATAGCTTCAGTAAGCAGCTTTTTTAATTAAACATCCGCTTTATCCAGTCAAAATTTCTTCGTATCATCAAGCGCTTTATTTTATTTTTCTGTTTCAGTAAATTTTAGAAATAATACATGTTTTTTTTTATTTATTTCGCAGGATTTTCTGTTTATTATCCCTCTATTAATATATGATTATAATTCCTACATTTTTACGTGTAATTCTTTACCATAGGTATCTGAAGTGTTCTACAAAATAAATAAATAAAACACTTCCCACTTTTTTTTGAAAAAAGTTTTTACTCTTTATTTTTTTTTTAAATAAAATTTTTGAAAATCTTATACAAGACGAAATATTTTTGAAAGAGAAATTCGTCCCCCCTCCTACATCTATTCTTTAATAGAAAAATTTTTTGTTGTATTTTTCATAAGTTCATATTAGCCTCGTTTTGTGACCTTTTCAGGAGAATAACTATTTGTTTTTTCTACGATTTGAATTCACTATCCACCTATTGAGAATCTGTCATAGTTAAAATGGTAAAACATTACTTCATAAAATTCGAAACCTCTTCAAAGTTACACGCGTACAAAGTTATGCACTGTGTAATATAATATTTTCATTCTATTAATCGCAGAGGAATGTTTTCTTATTTTGTGTCCTATGAATCTCTAAAAGATATTCCCCTTTAACCCTCTGTTGTCGTAAAACATGGATAGACCAACTTCTAAGTTATATATTTCAAAAATTCTAGTTGAGCCTCTGTACAGAGGTCTGAGCTATTTACAGGCAAAACATTATTATAATAGAAGCAATTTTCACAAAAGGAGAATATTTTGAAAATGGGTCATTCTAAGTTCATTTTTTTGTCAAAATATTGTACTTAGATAATTTTTTATTGTAATACTATTCTTAAAACAATTTTATATACATTTTCTAATCTAATTGACACTAAATATCATAAATATTATCCATTTATACGCTTTTGCAAAATCACGGTTCCGAACGTAGTCGGATACCTCAAGTGTTGAACATGGTTAAAACGTCATTTTTCTGGCAGAATGTCTGTGGCAACTTGAGAAACTGTTAAAATTCACTATGTCCAGTTTTATACTCCTTTAACTTGTGATTCTGGGAAGAAACACTGAAATGATGGTCCTTTTTTAATAAAATTTAGGCTGTCGCCTTGTACCTGTAAATTAACCTCAGTAAATTTAGTAAATAAAGCTGTAAAATAGGTAAATCTGGCTTACACTAAAAAATTTGCTTTTAAAATTAAAGTCACGATCTGATTTAGGCTATCGTAGACCCCTGTTTACACCTCATGGACCCCCAAATTATTTTTTCGCTGAAGTGGACCCCTTGCAGGTCATCATAGACCCCTGAGGTCCATATAGACCACTTTGGGAATCACTCACTGATTTAGACGATGACAACATTTTTTGTTTGTTACAAACACAATAATTAATGCATTTAGTGTGGTCTTATTCCTAGTGCTACATTTAATTTTGCAATTAAAATTCTAATTTTTTTCAAAGCTATGATTCCTTAGGATTCGTTCAAAAAGAAATTATTGAGGTGGTTCAGCGGATTGTGAAACTTTTGACGGCCACTAAATCTCCTACAAATTAAAGCCATCCAAAAGAAATATACGCTGAAATATTTTTATTAGAATTTTAAATGACTTTTTTTAATTAGTTATGCACTAAACCAGCGGTTCTTAAGCTTTCGAGCCCACCCATTCCCCCTCTTTCATACATCATCAGCCTGACATCGTGGACCCCCAAAACTTTCACCCATCCCTGACTCCCAACACTAAGCCATCAGCTTAGAGTTTTAATTTGGTCATTTCCGTTACGAAACTTTCGAAAAGGACTATTGAACTTTAAGTGTCTAGTACAACCTTTATATCTATACTGTCCATGAAATTATGAATAATTTCTGCCATTTTTATAGTCTCATCATCATATGTGGCAAGACAGCTCTTCGTGAGCCATTGCCTTCCTTTGAAGATTCCTCCATAATGAACTCTTATTGACTTTTGTTCTCCAAGTGTTTTCTCGTTTATAATCTCAAAGTTTAATTCCCCTGAGTCTGCCCCTCTCAGCCTTAGTTTTCCCCGCTTCCGGATCCCAGTGACTTTGATCTGCAGTATCTTTTTGACAACATTATCATCTGGCATTCGAAATACATGGGCCATCAATTCATTCTAATTTTTTTGTAGTTTCAGTCTACTAGTATTAAAATAAGTTCAAATTCGGTTTTCTTTTCGTATTTTTAAGGAATTCTTTTCATTTGAATGTAAAATGATTCAAATTAAAATTGAAATCAAAGTTTTTGATTCTATACTATAGAGCAAATCTTTAACTTCAGATCATATATAAAAAAAATTATTTTCAAAATAAATTACTAAAAATGATAATTAGCTTCTTGCCCATCCTATTGCGCTATTTATTAATAACAACTACACAGACCCCAAAATTAAAATTCTTTTGTCTCTTGTGTTTAAATTTTATCCTCAATTTTTTCTATCTAGGCATTTTGGGACAAAAGTTAGTTTCTTCCCTGAATCCTAAACTAAATTTCTTTTAACTTTTAAAATTTTTTGAATTCAATAAACTTATAAAGGAAATGCATGTGAGGGGAGGAAGGGTCAGTGGCGTACATAGATCTCTTTTACAGGAGAGAGGAGCTTACAGTTTAAAAAACACGTAGATGAAAGGGCCGAGGGATAGTCTCTACGGTAAAAATTAAAAATCTGTTCGTTTATAGAAAGAGAAGGGTGCGTTGAATTTCCAAATTCCCCCCTTCCGAGTACGCCACTGAGGGGTAATAAAGCTATTCATGTTTTAAAATCTTTAAATAATTTCTCCAATCACTTCATGAGTAAATCGAATTCACATTTCTATAAAGAATAAGTATTCAAAATGTTTTATATTCAACAGAAAATTCTCTAAATCTCTAATTTAAATGGTTTATATTAAAAATTGGTATATATAAATGGAAGGGGAGGAGCTTTTACTTTTAATTTCTAATAAAACTGAAATAGAAAAAAAAGAATACTTTCCTAAAAATAAAGAATAAATAAATCACAATAATTTTAAGAAAGTTCTTTGAATTTTTATAGTGTAAAATGAAACGATAAAAAGAGACAACTGGTTAATATGTACGAGTATTTGTATGAGACCTGAGAAGGCCTATTCACATGATCACAACTTTTTTTCGCCTGGCACCTGATAGATCTAATTTTCGTTCCATTTTCGGAATTGCCGAAATCAGGGGTGGCCTACCTTGAATAATTTTGTGGCCCATGAGATTCATTACAACTTTATAAAATACGATTATTTTGCGCAATATTTTTGTTTTTAGTGTCGTGTTTTGTAACAAATACATTCCATAACTGTTTCTATTTTGTTACGTTGCTTCTGTTTTTAAACATACTTAAAAATGAGCAGCATTTCAGTGCAGCACCCCCCTCCACACACACCATCACGCTTGATTCCTGTTATTTATCGCGCCGCTTGTTGCTAGAGCAAAGCATATTTGATCACTGCATTATTATAATTAAATTATCTATGTTTGTATACATGAAAATAATGAACACAAGAATAACAATTCATTTCGTTTTAAATTTTCATTCCAATAAATGTTTGTCATGGGTTCAAATCTAATGTAAAGATATGTATATATTTTTATACGCAGCCCGCGTAATTATAATGTTTTTCAAAAGTGGCCCACACGGTCATTTGGGTTGGCCACTCCTGGCCAAAATACATTCAAAAAAGAAGGGTGGGGGAATAAAGACTACAATGGAGTAACTTCATGGACAGACTGACGCCAGTCGGTAATCACGTGATTCCAACGTCAATAAACACCACGTGCGTTTCATACCATTGATTTTCCTATACGTTTGTTGACGTCGTTCTTAAATCTTAATTTTATCTAATTAAAAACATATGATATCATTGTATTTTTTGCATTATTCTAGTATATATATATTTGTTAGGAAATAATTTTAACAACTCTTTGATATAATTTTTGTTTTATTCTAATTTATTTATCTAATTAGGTAATTGTCTACTTCCGACTAGTGTTAGCTGTTATATTTATTTATCCTAGTTCGGTTGGATCCTAGCATTTATTTATAGTTCATGGTACACTTAGGTATGACTCTTAGTTATTTTTGTTCTTAATTAATTTAGTAGTTATTTATTAAATAGTTTTGCACAAGAATGGTTGACAGTATAGAATTAAAAACTACTTTTTAAAATTGTATGATTATCGAATAACATTGATATCATCTCTTTAAAAAGAGCTCACACCTATTATTATACAACACAGTGTCAGTTAGGTGTGACTAATATAAAAAATGTCTGTTTGTAATTTTAATTAATAATTTAAAGTCAGGAGAAAATATTTATTTTGAATTTTTTCAATTTGATGATAATTTGTGGGAGGAATGTTTACAAAAAATTAAAGAAATGTTTCTTTGATTTTTACCTTCCACACACAAATTATCGATTTCTAAATTATTTATAATTATTCTTTGCTGTTAAAATTTAATATGCCATTTCTTTCTTTAAATTAAAATACAATATTCTTAAGGGGAATGAAACCATTACAAAAGGGGTAACAATTTTTAGAAATGATTACATTTAATTTGATATGTTATTGTCTTATTTTTTGAAAGTACATATCAAACTTGCAAAAAAAAAGTTTATTTCTTGAAGCCTGTGTACATAGAACATTAGTTAATATGAAAGTTTTAGATAAATGAAGAGAATTATCTTTTGGTAAAAGTGTTTTTTTCCATCCTTTTTGAAATCTCAGTGGCTACTTAAGAAGTATTTGTTTATCCATGATTTAACTATTTTTTTTTTTGCACAAATCCTTAAAATAGTTTAATTCCTGAAAACTCAGTATTATGCATGTAAAGGTAATTAAGGATGCGAGCATATGATTCATATACATGTCTCCTGTGATGAAAATTGAATTTTTTACAACTTCATAAATTGCAAATTGTATAATAGTATGGCTTACCAATGGGGACATTAAACACTCTATGTGAAGCATTATAAGTGTCAGACATTTGAAATAATCCCGTAATTTTGGTTTGATTTATCAATACTATAGGAAGTTCTTAATTTTTTTTTTTTTTCCTTTGTACTTAAATGCCACTAGCTGATAAACCTGTTCTTCACATAGGTGTGAATTTATATATATAAATAATGTTATGCATGAAATTTCTCTCCCCCAGTACTTCATTATTTAGAAATGGTAAATAATTTTCTAAAAAATATATTGTATTTACTCGAGTTTACCTACCTACACTTAAAATTCAAATTAATATTTTATTTCACTGTGGAACAGTTATTTGTTGAAAATGAATTTTTTTGTTTACACAATGTATTGCGTATAAATACTTCATATATATTTTGTACAATATTATGAAGCATTTAAAGCTATTTGAAAATGTTTCTAATAAAATAACATTCCTATCTTTGACTGTCTGATTTACTTAGTAATTATCTTTTAAAAATGTTTGGAAATTTTTTAGAAATGATTGTATAAAGTAATAAAAGAAAATACAATTTCACTATTAAGTTAAAGAAATAAATCATATAATTTTTAAAAATATTCAATATATGAACTTCATTTTTAAAGCTAAATATTCAATGTGAGTGAGTGATTGAACTTCGCACTTTATATCTCGGCGACTAAATATTATGCATTGATATGCGACACTTGGATCACAAATTCAGATTATTAATGCGAGTATGAACTGTATTAAAAATTTACATTACAAATTCAATATTTTTTTTTTTTTAATTGCCTTTGTATAAAGTGCTTATAACATGTTGAACAACTTGTTATAAATAATTGTATAATGTTAAAGAATATTTCATCAGAAAAATACTATAATTTTCACAAATTCAATTTAATTTCTAATTGAATTGCATACTTCTCTAAGCTATTGTTTATCTCATATTAGATAGAGTTAATATGAAAGTTTTTGATTAACAATAAATATTTATCCTTTGATGAAAATGAATCTTATTTTTATAACACAATTAATTGCAAATAAGATAGAAACAATTTAATACAATATGGAAATAAATAGTTGAATAAAATTTCCATTCACAATTTCTACTAGTTATGTCTCTTGACCAGATATTTATGTTTAGTGTTAAACACTTGAGTTCCATTTCATGCAAACTTAAAACTTACTTGGAAAAATGTATTGGCATTTTATTTTGTTATCACTAATATGTATCTTAAGTGTCCTTTTATATATAATTATACTTTTTTAAAAAAAGAAATTGATCATTGTAATACACAAGAGCCCAAAATTTATCTTCGAAACACACAAAAATAACAAAGATTTTGACCAATTAACCTCTTAACAATAATTTTGAAAAAAGATTCTCTGTAATTCTCTTCGATAAATATCATAAAATTGATCAAAGTACTCTTCTTAGGTCAATATTTGCAACAAACTCAATGCAACAAATTTATTCAGGACATATATCATGAGATTTATTTTTGCAAATGTATAAAATAAACCTAATCTCTATAATGATAAATCTACAAATTGTGCAAATACCAATAAATGCATATTTGTTATACATATGTAATAAAAAATTTGTATATGTGTGAGACAGTTTTTATACCATACAGTCAAACTCTGAAAAACATATGTGTTGAAACCACGCAAATATATTACAATTTTTATTTTTTTCTAAAAGAATTATGAATTGAAAAATGACTTTTTTTATTTTGGTCTTGTAGAAGTGTGTGTGTGTGAGCAGGACTTTTATATTTAATATATGGACACAAATTTATATTCTACTATATACACATTCTAATTTAAAAATTTTAATGCCTTAATTTATTACCATATTTGGAATTCAATTCTCGATAAATCATATATTTTACCTTAAGTAGTGCAGCGAATAAAGATTTTTAAAATTTAGCACAATTTTTTTATGTGTAATTTTACAAATGGTAAATGATAATTTTGATTTCCAATGTTTGAAAGTGGTTCTTATTTCATCAACTAGTATAAACATTAACAGAGTTGTAATAAAAAGTAAGATATTTTTCCATTTCTTTATTTTTTCTTTTTCCCTGTAATATTGTAAAATTACTAAGTAAAATAAGTTTTATAAATATATATACTTCTTTTTGATATTATGTATGGTTACATAAGATTCTTGTGTTTTAATTTTAGATAATTAAATGCTGAAGTACCTCTGTTAACTACTCTGCAGATGTGTAACATAAGTAAAATTTAAGTTAACTAAACATAATATGTTCTCAATATAACTTGATGTAAAATAAACAAATATTTGCTTTTAAATATTGTAAGTCTACATCTATCCAAAATCCTTTTTGAAGAAGTTTCATTTGTCTTACGGTGTTGAGAGAAAACATTATTCAAAGAGTGGTCAAACACATAAACACTGGGAAGATGCTATATAATCCTCACGCTTCACCATGCTATCAAAGCACTTTGATTTGTTATAATGATATTATAAAAAAGATTTTTCTTTCTAATTATCCTTTCTATAACTGATCGAGCAACCATTTCAGCAAAATAAGACATTTTAGAAAGTAAAATGTAAAATCTTTAAGAACATAATAATCGTACGCAATAGTAAACAAACGACGCCATATTCACCGGTTGACGGAATCACGTGATCGTGACGTCACATGAATTTAGTCCATTGACGAATTCGAAAAGTTGTTTAATCAAATACAATACAAACAAATAGAATTTTAAACAAGTAATACATAAAAAAAAAAGTCAATTCCTGCTTAGGTCAACCAAGAAATTTTTTATTTTAGTTACTTTTTATTAAATAATTACAATTATTATAATATGTATATACATACATAACAGATTCACTGTATTAAGTGGCAAAATTTTTCGCAACCAGGAATTCTATTTACTCCAGCCGGGATCGAACCCGCAACTTCGGGCTTACGAAACGGGCACGCTACCTCTAAGGCACCGAGTCGACGAAACATATATTTTTAGATTTTACCATTTTTATCGGCCGTTCTTTTTAGTTTCATTAATTACATTTAATTACTGAATTAATATTTGGAAAAACTGTATTAACATCAAGTGTCATCCACTGCAAGTTCAAAAAAATGTATTTGAACTTGAGTGGATGAATAAAAAGCATTTTACTAATGATTGAAAATTTGAACAAAATATATAAATAGGGAGAGTGTGAAGTATAATAGTAGGAATTGAAAAAAAAAATGTTCTGAAATTTTTGAGATGATTTAGTGTCTCGTGAAATGTTGAGATAAAATTGCGGGAAACTCTCCGTTAGGGAAGCTTTTGTAGTTGGAGACAAGATCTGACTGCAACGCTCCATTGCGTCGAGTCTACGGGACAAAAATATGCAAAAAGTCGGCGTCGCCCTTCGGCGCCCTGCACAGTAGCTGTCTGTGTTCGATTGTTCCATAAATAATTCCACCCGCATTCGCCGTTCCGAACATTAGCCCCAAACCGCTTTGCTTGCTTTTTACCTTCCAACAAATGGGAGCATCTCGACACGATAAGAGGCCTTTAAAAATAAGAGGTTTTACCCGACGTACTAATTTATTGCGCATACGAATCCTTTTAACACGAGACCCCCTCCCTTTAGCCTAAGGGAGGGGGGAATGGAACGTACTGATAACGAGAATTGAGAAGAGGGGTTGTTTTTGACTGAGGCATTTAGGATGTCCGAAATGACTCTGGCGCCGGGGCTCTTTGTTTTGAAAATGTTTTTGAGCATGCCAGTTTATGAACATGAGAATGTTATTCAAGACAAACTCAATTCTGTGAACTTCTGGAGTCTTGGGAATTAGCAAACTTCGATATCTTGGAGACAGTCTTGGATTCCATTTCTAACCTAACAAAATATAGTTGATTCAACTGTATTCGATTCTAAGATGAAAAAATATAAAGTAATTATTTATTGGCAGTTTATTGTTATTCGTTTTTTCGTTCCAAATATTTTCTTAGGCCTTTTGATAAATGAATACTTTCTGGAAGATTGTCAAATACGTTTACAGAAGTGCGAAACTAAAAATACTAAAATCTCAAGTGTTTTTTTGGATCGTATGAAACTCATTAGAAGCAATTTTTAATTAATCTTTATATCGCACTCAATTTTGTACGGAGAAAAATTTTCATAAAATTTTCAACTGTTGAAATTGCTTGCATCATTCTTTTAATGTGTATTTAAATAACTTATTTTAAACTTAAAAAATTTAAGATAATATATCTACCTCTTAAATATATAAGATAAATGATTTTATATATAGGCTTTTGAGTTGAAGAATAAGTAGAGAAGGTAAAATTGACTGTAAAATTAAACAAAAGCGTTTTTTCGAATGCTGCTAATTCTGTTGTAACAGAGCGAATATCGGACATTTCTTTAATAACTTTGGTAGGAAAGGGGAAAAAACTTATTAATGTTTGGATGGATTCTGGCCTTCGATATGTCACATATATAGTATGAGAATGAAATATATGCAATAATCCGAGGATTATCTTTACGTTTTTTAACAGTACTGTATAAGTTCGTGAAAAGCACGGTTTTTCCAATTCAGGTGTATCGCATATGGATTTCTTCAGTTTCCATCACTTTTATAAAAATAAATGAAAAAAAAATGGAAATAAAATACAGATATTTTAATTTAAAAACATACTCAATTATTGACTATTAATTTATTTTCGTTGCTTAACATTTTTTGTGTTTTAAATATGAATGAAAAAGCCCGCAAAATCCATTATGAAAAAGAGGCAGGTGGTTTTTCAGCGTATTTCCCGATTTTTTTCAAAAAATTTTATTTTCACTTAATAATTCTCGCATTTTCTTATAAATAGCATTTTTTCTTTTATTTGGTATTACTGTTTATTTATTTTATTTACTTATCAATAAAAATAATCATTCTTAAAATGATTCATAATTGTTGACAATTTGATAAATACCAGCACGAAATAAATTAAGCGCTGCACACATTAGTATTATCATTCATATATTTTAATCATGATTTCGACAACATTGATTTTATTATTTAATCTTTTTCTGTCATGATATGAAATTAATTTTTATAATGCCCTTTGTTTCATAATTTATTCTTTTCTTAGGAATGGTTGCAATTCCTGGGAACTGGAAACATTCATCAATTTAAAAATTTAAGTTGGAATAAAGTATCATTCTTGACCAAATCTGAGGATCAAGAACATTTAGAACAAATGGTTTTAACACTTTTAACATTAAAGACAGTATCCTAACGTAGACACTCGCATCGCAAGAGGAGGGGGGTCAGGATTCTAAGAGATCCAAAGCCTGACTAACTCCAAATGCGGCAAAAATAAATCCGGTTTGGGGCGCTCGGTACCTGTGACTTTTCAGGGCGTCCTAATATTCTCCTTTAAGCCAGTGATTAAGGTATCCGACTACGTTCGAAACCGTGATTTTGCAAAAGCGTATAAATGGATAATATTTATGATATTTAGTGTCAATTAGATTAGAAAATGTATATAAAATTGTTTTAAGAATAGCATTACAATAAAAAATTATTTAAGTACAATATTTTGACAAAAATTGAACCTAGAATGACCCATTTTCAAAATATTCTTCTTTTGTGAAAAATGCTTCTATTATGATAATATTTTGCCTGTATATAGCTTAGACCTCTGTACAGAGGCTCAACTAGAATTTTTGAAATATATAACTTAGAAGTGGGTTTATCCATGTTTTACGACAACAAAGGGGAGAAATTTTAAGAAAAAAAACGCCAATAATTATTTCAAATGGTTGTAACTCTGAAAATAATGTGAATTTTTTAAAAATCATAGTTGAGCCTCTGTACAGAGGTCTGAGCTATATACAGGCTCTAAATATTATTAAAATAGAAGCATTTTTCACAAAAGGAGAACATTTTTGAAAAAAGTTATTCTACGGTAGTTTTTTGCCGAAATATTGTATTTAAATATTTTTTTTTGTCAAAATGTCCTTAGAACAATTTTATACGTGTATTTAAATCTAAGTGACACTAAATATCATGAAAATTATCCATTTATGCACCTTTTTAAAATCACGGTTCCGAACGTAGTCGGATACCTTAAATGACCTTTATTCAGGTTTTGAAACCAGAATGCTTTGACTATGGTAATATCACACTAGGTAATGAACTCATGTTGTCACATTAAAAAAAATGTCTGATTACAAAAAGAATTGGTGTTAATAGCCCTAACGAAGATCTTAAAGTAAAGTTTAGAAACGAAAGTCAGCAATTTACCTTATTAGCAATTACAAAGATATACCTGTTATTTATCCCGAATTATGGAACATATCATTGAAGTTTTTAATTACTTTTTCCAGAGAGGAGGAGTTTCAGTGTGGTTGCCAATATCCGAAATAAAAAGAGAAAGAAAAAAACGAGAAAAAAACGGATACTACTAGCCGATGAGATTTAGGGTTAAACCCTGAATGTTGAAAATTTATTATTGAAACAACCGATTCATCCCACCCATTAAAAACATTTGTTATTTTATGTAACAATTGTTTCATGTATTAATTAAATTTTATTTTAATTAATTCACATGTGTTCTTTAAGTTTTAAACAATCTACTAAACTAGAGTTAGAAACATAAAATTTTTAAAGAAAGTAGTGCTATATACCAGCCATCAAAAAACATTCAAGCTGATAAATTTGCAAAAATTTAATATTAGGTATAAGTAGGGGTCTACACAAAACCGAAAAACAGGGTAAGGGGTCTTTGAGACAAAAAAGTAAGGGAACTTCTGGTCTAAATTATCGTAAATCATTCGGAGGTCTGTTTTTCACATCTTAAATTCCTATAATGATAATAATATTCTTTCGAAAAAAAATTCTATCAAATGAAGTGTTTGTTTTTGTAGACCAAAAGTAAAGCAGTATATTTTGAAGCTTTTTACTTAAATCACATGTTAATTAAGAAAAAATCAATTAGCAGCAAAAACTCGAATAACAGGAGTTTGCGTAACGCAATCCGAAGAATTTTCAAGAAATGGAGTGCGTTCACTGCTCGTAGAATGATTTATGCTTTTCGATAAATAAAGGAACCGCTTTTCCGACCTGTGGTACTCCAATTTCATCTGGTGTTAGCAAGAAATTACGTTATCTGCTCTGGTTTACGCAATACTATACGATTTATTCATCTTTTATTACTGAGTTTTCAATGTTTTTGAAAGAGCCTAGTTCCCTACTAAATGTAGCAAGATATCTTACCATCCATTAGGAGTGAATAATATCTTTGACGATCGAATTAGAAATAATTTTTAATTCCTGCTTGTGTATAATCCATGCACGTTTTCAGTACACGTTCTACCAACAGTTTTTAGTACCAATTTGTACTATAAATTAATTAATCTATTTCATTTAATCATTTCTATGTACCATATCGAAGTTAAGTGCTTATTGTTAGATTCATTCCCGACATTCTTAGATAAATTTTCTTACTTCACTACATTCCTATGTTTAGATTTCAAATTTGAAGAATAAGAATCGTAAAATATCATAAGAGAGATATCAACATAGGCAAAAACCTTTATTAATCCCAACTCATTCGAACTGTATCACGATTCAAAAACCTATTAAAAAATACTTGGAAAAACTTATAAATGCCACGTTCTAAGCATTTTCCCCTCTTAGATCCATTTCATGTAATGTAAGTTATGTAGTGAAGTTTGAATTCAAATGGAATCGTTAATTGCTTCTGTTTTTAGATCCCCCTAATTTTGAAAATTATGTTTTTTTAAATGTTGATCAATTTGATAATATTTTGCTCTAACTTATAAGGATATGCCTAAATCGTAATGATAAATTATAAAATCTAGAAGAAACTCTCTCTTTCCTCCTTCCATTATACTAAATTATAATGTTTGATTTTCATTTTACACAATTTCGTTAGGAAGACAAAGAAACTAAACTGCTTTCTTTTTATAAATCATGCTAACTGTGTGTATACAATATTGCTATATTATTACTACTTAAAAATATTTCGTTATCTTAACATTTTTTCCCCAATAATTTTTTGTCTACTACAGAGGCGCCCAAGCTTTTTTGTCTCATAGATCTCTTGCGATGTTTTTCGGTTTTGTGTAGACCCCTACATACCTAATATTAAACTTTTGCAAATTTATCAACTTAAATGTTTTTTGACACCTGGTATAGCACTCTATTTACTTAAAAGTTTTATGTCTCTAACTGTAGTTTAGTAGAGTTTAAACTTAAGAAACACATGTGAAGTAATTAAATTAAAATTTAATTAATATATGAAATAATCGTTATATAAAAAAACTAAGCAACAAACAAATGTTTTTTTGGTTGGGTGAACCTGTTGATTCTCAATAACAAATTTTCGACACATTTGGCTTTAATCTTTTAAGATTGAACTCTATATCTCCTCGGTTAGTAGTATCCAACCTCTCTTTTTTTACTTCCTGTTTTTATTTTGGAGATTGGCAAGCGCGCTGAAACTCCTCCTCTCTAGGAAAGGAATTAAAAACTTTCTTGAGATGTTCCATAATTCGAGATAAAAATAATAGGTATATCTTTTAAAAACCAAAATTGCTGTGGCATTCATTTCTAAACTGTACTTTAAGATCTTCATTAGGGCTGTTAAAATCAGTTGTTTTTGTAATCAGACATTTTTTTTAATGTGACAACATGAATTCATTACCTACTGTGATATTACCATAGTCAAAGCCTTTTTAAACCTAGTTTCAAAATCTGAATAAAGGGCGTTTAAATGTTGAACATAGGTTAAAACGTCATTTTTCTGGCAGATTGTTTGGGACAAATTGAGAAACTGTTAAAATTTGCGACGGCCAGTTTTATATTCCTTTAGCTTGTTTTTGGCACACACATACACAAGAAACATTGAAATGATGGTCCTTTTTCAATAAAATTTATGCTGTCGTCTTGTAACTGCAAATTAACCCCATTAAATTTAGTAATTAAAAATGAATCCCCAAATTATTTTTTCGCTGATGTAGACCCTTTGCAGGTCCTCATAGACCTCTAGGGGTCTATATAGACCACTTTGGGAATCACTGGTCTACTATAACTATGTGATTGAGTACATAAATATCTTTATATATAAAAATCTTCTTGCGTGTGTTTGTCACTAAACTCTTCCTAAACGGCTGGACCGATTTCAATGAAATTTTTTGTTTGGGTTTAAGTAAATTCGAGAATGGTTTAGATTCACAATTCGGTCCGATATCGCGCGCGCAATTAGTTAAAAAGATATTAATTAAAAACATTCAAAAATACAACTCAACATTCACCTGCATTGTTGTAACAACGCTATTGTTATAAACAAGTAATATAAAAAAAATTTTTTTAATCAATTCCTACTTAGATCAACCAAGAAAAAATTTATTTTACCTACTTTTTATTAAATAGTTGCAATTAATATACATATGTATATACATATGACAGAATCACAACATTAAGTGGTAATTAATTTTCATTAATTATCATTAAAGTATCGTATTGTCATCCAAAACAATCGTATATATAAAATTTCCTTTCAACTGAATGCTTTAACACGTGAGAACAAAACCTTTTCAAATTTTGACAAAAGTTTCTAAAAGGGTCGATAAGTCGCCAACGTGGCTGTATTTGTAATTTTTTTAAACAATTAGTTTTAATCAATTAATTTTTATTAATTATAATTAAATTATTGAATTGTCATCCAAAATAATCATGTACATTACATTTCAGCTCAATTGAGAGCTTTAAAATGTATTTTATTAACGATTTAAAATTCCACCAAGATAAATAAATAAATAAACAAACAAACAAAAATAAAATATGTATAGAGATCGTGAGCTAATAGTAGAAATTGAAAACACGTAAGTTGGCGTCGAAAATTGATTTTTCAGCCAAACTAGCCAAACCCGGTATTTATTGTTACGAAAATGCAGACGATTCACGCTTTTTAGCGTTTTCAATTAATATCTTTTCAAATAATCTTTATATATGTAATTCTTCTGTGCGTGTGTATGTAACTGAACTCCTCCTAAACGGCTGGACCGATTTTGATGAAAGTTTTTGTCTGTTCCAGTGGACTCGAGAATGGTTTAGATTTATAATTCGGTTTAGAAATGTTTATTTAATTAATTTTTTATTCATGAATTGTTGATCTTGGAATGTTTTACATTGGATCCGGCAGACTGCGCTACGATCGCAGTATCGAATATTCAAAAATCTTTTATTATAATTCAAGTTGGTCTCGACAGTTGGTGCTCTGATCATTTTAGGAAAATATTTTGTCATTTCGTGTTATTGTTTTGTTGAAATAAATCGTGTGTTAGTTAAATTATTACATTCAGATGTAATTAGTGTTTCAAGAGTTTTCAAGTGTGCATAAAAAACTATACATTCTCCAAATTTAGTATGCAATTGAAGTAAGTATTTTACATGATTTTCTATTAAATTTACACGTGCGTTGACAACAATTATCCTAACCTACAAATCTATTTGTGTAGATAATTGATTACACACATAATTAAACTTTTTTTTATTTAAAATTATTTCTTATCGGAAATAGTTTGTGTGTGTGTTTCACTTCTAAGCAACCCAGAAGTATAAAACTTGGCCCATAATTACATTATAATAACTTTTTAATACAAATTTTACTCAAAACGGTCCAGATTGTTAAAGCTTATTCATAAAAATTAGGAATTTTTGAGTTTAAAATGTTTGTACAGGTCAACGTCTGTCGGGTCCTCTAGTATATATATATATATATATATATATATATATGTATATATAATGTATGTATATGTATATATTTATAGATCATTTTTTTTTCAAGAATGAAAAGAAATCCTTTCGGCTCTACGAAGGCAATTCCAATACAAATTAACTAATAGTATATATACACTAATGCATTTTAATCACACCACACATTTAAATTCTCATTTTCCTACACCCAAAGTAAATTTTCTTAATAATTCATTAATATTCTCAATATCAACACATAATTATTTAATTAAGCAGCAATGGGCTAAGTGAAAGCTGAACTCATGTAACTCATCCAGTTCATTATGATAGGAGATTGAGCTTCCCTGCGGGAAGCAGGTACTCCAGTAATCCGTCAACTTATAATAGTATATATAAACAGCTGTTAAGAAAGAAATTTTTATCTAAAGATTAGAAAAAAAATCGATTCCCTTTATTCTGAATTAAATATGAAGAAATAATAGAAAATTTTCAAAGAAATGTATTAATTATAAACTTATTTTCAGATTTGATCAATATGGCTCAATATTAAGTTTAAGTTATGTTTCCACATAATTTTGTCAGCATTTGTTATTGAAAGTATACATTTGTTGTGCTATCGTGCTGCCATCTGTTGGCTTTTAAGATTACTATTTTTATATACATTTCTTTCTACTTCGGTTATATTTTCATCAAACTTCATAGAACAAGCCTTAAAAACTTCGTTAATTATAACTTTTTTTTAAAAAGCTATTCTTACTATAAATGTAGCATTTTTATTATTTACTTCAATTTTAGAAATAAATACTTCATTTGGGAATAAAGAGTTGAAAAAGAGGTTTTCCACATTTACCTACATTTTAAAATTTTGATCGGAGAGTTAATTAATCCTTTTCTTCAATTTTACTCTAAGAATTAAGCCACTAAATAGTTAGCAATATCAAAATCAAGAAAACAAAACAATGATTAGTGTTTAATAGAGCTATTAGAATAAAACAATTCCAAAACATTTTTATTTCCGTTTACCAATTCAAAATTTTTTAATTCAAAATTCAGATGAAGTTTGGTAAATTTTATAAACAAATAATAATGAAGAAACAAGGAATTTTATCCCAGAACGTTCTTGGTGTAAAAAATCACTATTTTAAGTCAGTTAAAAATCTGAAGATTTCCAAATGAAAAATAATGTTCGTTAGTGTGATATTTTAATATTTAGTACATTAAACAAAGTAAGGAATCATTTTTTTAAAGCATTTTTTACCATAAAACTTTCTTCACTCCAATGTTGAAGTTTAAGTTAAATTCACTTTAGAATTTTTTTTATATCATTGTAATCCTCATTTAAATGACTAAAACACAAAAATTTACATTTAAAAACTATAAACTGAAGATTTCCAAATGAAAAATAATGTTCGTTAGTGTGATATTTTAATATTTAGTACATTAAACAAAGTAAGGAATCATTTTTTTAAAGCATTTTTTACCATAAAACTTTCTTCACTCCAATGTTGAAGTTTAAGTTATAAATTCACTTTAGAATTTTTTTTATATCATTGTAATCCTCATTTAAATGACTAAAACACAAAAATTTACATTTAAAAACAATTCATATATATATATATATATATATATATATATATATATATATATATATATCGTTCAAATTTTCAATCGTAATAAAATACTTCTTATTCATCTTTTCAAAATAGGAATTGCCTTAAATTGTTTTTATTATTACTTGTTACAGATAATTTGCTTCTCCAGGTATAACTTTAAATTGTTTTCTTTATTTGCATTTAAATGTTTGCATCTTTGATTCAAATGTATTTTCGCACAAGACATCACACACACACACACACACAGAAGTGATTTTAATCAACTATTAATGACATTCGAATCAGATGTAGACATTTATTCAAACGGGCACTTGATAAAATATGTACTTGCTGTTATCTGCTCACTTCGAATAGAGGCTCACATCAATTATGTTACATATTATTTTCTATGGAACAATTAAGGTTCTTATTGTTTTCTATGGAACAATTAAGATTCTTATTGTTTTCTATGGAACAATTAAGGTTCTTATTTCGTATCCTTATGAATCCCTGCTTGAATCTGGACTTAATTTGGGATAAATTATATATATCAAAGTGATTCCCCGCAAACACACATATTCATTGTCAATATATTCTCCAAAATAGATATCCATAATAGATAAGAATACAGCCTTCTCCCCCAACCCTTGTAGAAGTGCGCCAAAGCAGCCAATGAGTTGGTGCCGGGATGTCTAGGATCCTTGTATTTTCCCAGCTTCCTAAAAGCGGCTATAAATCCATCAGGTGCGCGGCATCTTTTCTCTTACTTAACGCTTTTTGTGGCCACTCGGCGCGATTTATGGCGACATGGCGGGCAATATTATTTTTAACAAGCATCACCACTTGACTAATCTCGAGGCAGCGCATTATTGTAATTTTTCTACGAGTGCTACTTAAAAAATACCGATCTGTGTGGTGGGTACGAGAATAAAAGGAGCGCGAACTAAGTGGCGTGAAATGGACTAGAGTACTACAGCACGGGAGAAAACGGTGCACATAGTTCATTTTGACGGTGTAATAATTCTTCGACATCCACTTCGGTTGTGTTACAGCTTAAAAACTGAATAGTGCTGTTCTAAAGAACTCAGAATCTAAGTAACAAAAAAATCTATTACATTTGTTTTTGGTTCATATTTGCCTTTGATATAATTATATTACAATAACCTTAAAAAAGTAACCAGCTAAAGATATTCTATTTTTATTGGTAACAATTACGGAAAGAAAAATAACGGTTACGAAAGTTTTTTTCTCTATCAAATCAATGGATCTCTAACGGTAGTGGGAGCATCCTTAGAAACCAGTAAGCGAATTATCGATAGGGTGATCAAAACCCCTCCCTATAAATAATTTTAGCCCTTTAAGCCAGGGACACTCAACCTTTTTTTATGCTGAACCGCATGCATATGTTAGTTATTTCACGCGGGCCCCAACATGAGGATAAATGCGGGAGGGGGAGAGATGCTTTAAGACCAATATAATATTGGAAATGTAAACTGTGGAAAATATTGATAAAAATATTATTACTCCTGTTTTGTGCTTTTTCTAATTATTATTTTTTATATTTTTTTTTATTTTTGACACTAACACTAAATTAGAAAAATATTTAAGAAGCACTCCTTCACAGTTTCTGCATCAGTAAATGATTTCTATGATTACCAATAATATAGCAAACTTCATAGGATATGTCTTTGTTACCGCTTGATATTACCACTAACAAAACACTTTGTTGCCGTTGTAAAGATTATTCAAGAAAAAGCTTATTTATCACTCCTTGAAAGAGATCTTCGAGAAAAGTGTCATTGAATATGTGATTCCTGTTTATTGGTATTTTATAAATACAACACTTTCGTGACAAAATCAAATAATTACTGATCCATGTTTGTTTTTCACTACAAAATAGCCAAACTACCAATCGTTTTGAAAAGATTTATTTTTTTCGAATATTTTTTACTCATAAGATATGAAAGATAGTTAAAAGTTAGTTCCACACCCATAAAATTGTCCCTACTCCACTGTTGTCTGTTATCACAATCCTTAACGGTTCCAAATAGAAAAAGAATATCAATTCGTACGCGTACGACACCGACAGTAAAAAGCAAAATTAATATATTTGATTTCTTGACAAAGAATTTCCCACCAAATTTTTAATACAATGTTCTTAAATAAGTAAATTTCTGAGAGCACCGGCCATGACAGGGCCCCTTAAAAAGGCTCGGGGGGCCGTAGGGTGAGCATCACTGCTTTAAGCGGTTAATGTTCTTTCCCAAAATGTTCTAACTCTATTTTTTATTTTTTTATTGTGGAACAAAAACTATAAATGTTTATTTTTTATAGGTACACTCTGCATGCTATGAAGAATGTTTCATATTTTTAAAAGAATTTATCTCATACTTACAAAAATTTTCATGTCCACATCACTTTTTCCAACGGTTGAGGATTTTGCGTGTGTGTGCATATATACACACACAATTTGAAGCATGGTGTAATACTCAGTCTTACATTGCAATGGGGACAGAGATAATATCGACTTTTTTGAATTACCTTTCCATTTTCATTTCTTCTCAAGTAACAAATTGCAAATTTCATTGTCAATTCCTGTTCCTTATCGAATTTTTTCAAGAATCTAAATTCATGTCTTCAACGAAAAATTCTGATGCTCGTTAAATCTGTCAGATCTCAAAACGACATCCCGTTGGTGTCGTGTGGAAGTTAGGAGAGGGAATTGCCAGCTCAGGTGTCGTCCTCATCACTTGACCATGGTTCTAAATTACCAGGTCCGTCGCCAAAAGCCCTCGAGTAGCTGAATAGAGCGACGTTAACATTCACTCAATTCATCTCCTTTTTTTCTCCCTTCAATATTACCGGGCAGAAAAATTTGAATTTCTTTGAAAGATATGAAGAAAAAAAAATGGGGAAACATATACAAAAGTAAAACAGCAAATATTCAGAATTAAATAAGATTACATGATGTAGAAATAAACATACCAGATCGCAAAATCACAGAATGTTTTTTTAAAGTTACAGTCACAAAGAAAATAGTTAACAGAAATCTAGCGATAAAATTGAATTTAAAAATAATTAACATTGATTGTTAAACTGAAAAATAATATACAGTGAGCCACAAAATTGAGTATACACCTTAGAAGTTTAGAGAATTTTTGCAATTAGAAATTAAATATTGATTTAAGATGATTGAAATGTTTACCTTCTATACTTTAGTCTATGCTTTAGCGTACTTTACTAATAAAATTGCTACGTTTATTTATTTTTTACGAAAAAAAAATAAAAGATCTGAGAGGAGAGGAAAAACAACACCACAAAAATAAGTATACACCATTATTAATTTCCTTTTAACGTACAAATTAATATTTTGTTGCATAACATTTTGCTTGAAACACAGCTTGCAATCTTCTGGGCATAGATTCTACCAATGTTTTAGTGGTTTCAACAGAAAGTTTAGCCCATTGATCTCTCAGAACTTTCTTGAGAATTTCCTTGCTTGTGATTTCGTGCTCATGTACAGCTTTCTCTAATTGCGACCACAAATTTTCTATGACGTTTAGGTCTGGAGATTGGGCTGGAGTGTGTAATTGCTTCCTGCAATGGTACAGCAAGTATAACTGCACAATCTGCGCTGTATACTTGGGGTCGTTGTCCTGCTGGAATATGAACCCTGACCCAAGCTTCAACTTACTGGCCCTTTTTTCCAAGTTATCCTTTAAAATCCCTAAATATACATGTTTGTCCATAATACCATCAATAAAAGCAAGCTCTCCAACTCCTCCAGCCGACATACAACCCCAAAGAAGACTGTCAAACGATTTCACACCCCAAATTTGACTGTCTTAATGGTGTTTTTAGGTGCCAGTGCTTTCCCAGCTTCTCTCAATATTTTAAATCATCCATCGCTTCCGTAAAGATTAAACTTACTTTCATCAGAAAATATTACAGTGTTCCAGAAAGAAATAGGCTTTAAACGATGTTCTTTGGCGAAAATCACTATTTTTTTTTGTCTATTCACATGCTTGATGAGTGGCTTTCGTATTGGTGTACGGCCATGAAACCCATATTGGTGAAGAGTACGTCGAATAGTTTCATCTGAGATCTTTTCCACGATTGTAGAGGACATCGATAAAACTAGTTTAGAGGCACTCACCCTCGGATCTTTCTTTACTGAGTGAATGATCTTCCTCTCCGCTGTAGTACTCAGTATTTCTTTACGTCCTCTTCCAGGAATATTGGCCACACAGATCCAGTTTTTTTATACTTCTATAGAATTTTTTGGACACAACCATGAGTTACACCAATGAACGAAACGATGTCTCGAAGAAATTTGCCCTCTTTCGACCATTTTACAACCAATAAACGTTCAGATTCAGTAGTTTCTCTACGAGAGCTCATTTTACGATTTTTAATGAGAAAAAAATACTATTTAAAAGCGTTGAAGTGCAATAGCACGTGTTATAAGCAGCAGATACTCCTGAAACTCTTTAAAAAATTTTGAAACTAAAAAAGTGGTGGCAAAATTTACAAATATAAGAAGTGTATTCTCAATTTTGTGGCATGGTTTTCTATCTTTTCTTCGAAGCGCTTAACTTTTTTCGTAATAAATAAGTTAACTTTAGAATTATGTTATTAAAGGATGGTAAAGCAGAGGTTAAAGCATCTAGGATAAAAAAATTATATATTTTAAATCAATATTTAATTTGTAATTGGAAGAAGTCTAAGTTTTAGAGGTGTATACTCAATTTTGTGGCTCACTGTATAAGTTACCGGCATTCTATGGAATGTCTAAAACTAGCCGGCAATGTATAAAATGATTTTTATTTCATACATTGCCTAGGCATTCTATAGAATGCCAAATGAGAAACCAGCAAAGTATGAAATACAGCAATTAACTAAGTCGTTGGTAAGGGAGGAGAGGAATTACTTGTGTGTACGTGCGACCCTTTGATTAACAGGGGAGAAAGAATCTCATGATTTCATCCCTGAAGGTCACCACTTATATGTCGCAGGGAAACGATGAAATTAGGGCTTTCGTCAAATCCCTAAAGGAGATGATCAATTAACGCAAGATGTTAAAATAAATTCTCTTTTGTCTTTTCCCTGTTGTAAAAGTAAGTGAATTAGTTAAATCCCCGAACTGTTTTAGTGAAATAATGAAATTAAAAAAATTTGTGCTAGGGGACTGATATTTGAGGGATCGTTATAACTTTTGTCATGGTTAGGATCTGTTCGGACACGTCCCCCCCCCGGTGCATTCTCACTTTTCTACAGCTTTTTAGCGAATATCTCGACACCCGAGCCTCACAGTCCATTCGAACCTGGCTCATTCGATCCCTATCTAACTGCTCTTCCAGTTATTATAATTTCATGCTCATAAGGCTATTCCTTATATAGTTTTTAATTGTTTTAAACTTTTAAAATTTATTTAAATCGCAATATCTTGGCTCCTGTTTGAGTCTTGGACTTGAGATTTGAACCAACTGTTCCACTCGTCGAGACCCATCAAGTCATATACTTGACTCCCATTTTGTAGGCACGGGGAGGTTGGTTTAAATTCTTCCCCTTTCCTATTAAACGCATCCATAAAACATCTATTAGATAATGCACCTCTTGAATACTGTAATGTTGTAGAGAAATTAAAATGTTCATTTTATGTTGACAATTGTTTATCTGGTCTAAATAATGTAAAGGAACAAGAAAATTTTATTGATATATCTTCAAAATTATTGTCAAAAGGCTGTTTTAACTTGCGAGGTTGGCAAAGCAATGTAGCATGTAAATATGTTTCTCAGCATACAGGAGAGGCGTCAGTTTTAGGCATGTTATGGAATTTAGACAAAGATACCCTGAGATGTAATATAAATTTTGAAACCTTAACGTGTGAAACAAAAATTACTAAAAGGTTCATTTTATCAACAGTGCAAAAGTTTTTTGACGCAAACGGGTTGTTATCTCCAGCTACATTGCCTCCCAAATTATTATTGCAAAGAACTTGGAAGTTAGAACTGCCTTGGGATTCAGAATTACCTAAAAATATTGTTAATAAATTTATGAAATGGGCAAATGAAATGTATTTGTTAAAAGAAGTTACTGTGCCTCGATATATTGCCATAAATGAAACCTCTGAATTCCATATTTTTGTTGATGCATCTAAAAGCTCGGTTCACTCCTAGGAGAGCCCCACCCTTGGCGCGAATTACTTTGGTTGGCGATAATTGAGCCGTCATGGTAACCTTGCTTTTAAATACAACATATGGCAACCCTAACTTTTTCTAGAATTTTCGTCATTTGTGGGCGCGCATTTCAAATTTCATTTTGTTGTTGGGCACCGGGTTGAAAGTATGGCTGCGCTTGTAAGTGAATACACGTTAGAATTTTTTAGGTTATTGAATGCTAGAGGCAAGAAAGAATTGATTGAATGGTGTATGAAAGAAGGATTAATTGCTTCAAGTTATGAATGTCCTAAATGTAATGAGCAAATAGGATTAAATGAACGAAAGAGTGTTGTTTTGGATGGATTTGAATGGAGATGTCGAAAAAAAGGTGTGAATGCGCATGATGTTTGCAGAAGTATAAGAAAGAGAATTCGTGGTTTTCCAATAGTAAGTTAATCGCCAATAAAACGTTTTCTCCGTAATCACACCAACCACGCAGAAGGCATGTTCGACCATTACCTCGCTGAGTATTTATGGCGGCGCTCTCTCTCGCGATCACTCACTCAGCGACGAGACTTTCCAGAATTTTTTAAAAGCAGTTGTTACACTTTACCCTCCACTTGGGAAGGATCAACAATAAGAAAGTAAGTGCTGTTGTTATATTTTTTATCTTAAATGTTAAATTTCTGTATTGTTTACATGTATTTTCATTGCGCATCCATCTTATACTGCTATATTTACTTGTCACCGTTGTCGGGTTTGCTTGGCGCCATTTCGTTTTCGCTTGGCGCTTTTTCCGGTTTGGCGCCAAGGGTGGGGGCTCTTCTAGGAGTTTACCAAAAGCTCATATGGTGCATGTGTGTTTGTTCGAACTGTTGTAGAAAATGATGTAAAAGTTACACTTTTACGTTCTAAGGCTAGAGTAGCCCCCTTGAAATCTCTTTCCATTCCTAGATTAGAATTAATGTCATGTTGCCTCGGAGCTAGGCTTGCAAATTCAATTATACGTGCTTTAAATCTACCAGGAATAAAGGTAATTTACTGGTCTGATTCAGAAGTGGCTCTTTGGTGGATAAGAGAACAAGGAAATTGGTCCGTGTTTGTGGCCAATCGGGTAAAAGAAATAAGAGAACTTACCCAATTTCAGTCGTGGAGGCATGTTCCAAGTAATATGAATATAGCAGATTTGTTATCTCGAGGATGTACCCCCCAACAGATGTTAGATTCTAAATGGTGGGAGGGACCTCGATGGTTTAAAGAAGTCTGAATTAGTTAATGTAAATATTTCTGAGGAATTGGTCCCGTGGTATGCTGTACGATTTTCTAAATACAATTCAATAGTTCGTTTAATGGGCTGGATTTTAAGATTTATTAATAATTCTAGGGTTCATGTTGAGGAAAGAAAACTTTCCGAACTATCGTTGGATGATATAGAAAATGCTGAAAGGGTGTTAATTCGGTTAGTACAAGATAAGATGTTTCCTAATTTGAAATCAATACCCATTGTAAATGTCTTTAAAGACAATGAGGGAATCATTAGAGTTAAAACTAAAATAACTGAGAAAAAAGATGATACAAATTTTATTGCTCCTATTTTGATGCCTAGTAAATGCCTTTTAACCACAAGATTAATTGAGTATTACCATCTAAAACATTGCCACGCTGGGGTTCAAATTCTTATGTCTATACTGCGTAAAAAATTCTGGATAATGAAAACACGAAAAACGGTTAGGGAAGTAGTTATGAAGTGTGTGCCCTGTCGTCGATATAGCTCTAACTCTCCTATGAGTGAACCTGTGAGTCTGCCTGCGGATCGTGTTAAAGATGCTAACGCGTCCGACATTACAGGTATTGATTTGGCTGGACCTCTTTTTACTAGAGATGGAGGTAAGGTGTGGATAGTGCTTTACACTTGTGCCATTTATCGAGCGATACATCTTGAGCTAGTGAGTTCATTGTCTATTGAGTGTTTCATGCTTTCTTTAAGACGGTTTATTGCACGTCGTACTAGACCAGAAACTATATATACAGATAACGGAACTAATTTTGTCGGCACCAATAGTGAATTGAAAAATCTAGATTGGGATAAAATAATGCAAGAGACCGATATTAAACCTATTAAATGGAAGTTCAATCCCCCAACTGCGGCTTGGTGGGGAGGTTGGTGGGAGAGATTAGTACGAGTAATTAAAGAATTATTGAAGCGTACTTTAGGTAAGGCAATTTTAACATATGAAGAACTTTTAACTGTTCTATGTGATTGTGAAGCGGTGGTTAATTCTCGTCCATTAACCTATGTGTTTTGGAACATCCGAATGATTTAATACCATTGACACCTAATTTGTTTTTAAACGGGAAATCTTCATATGACACCATAGATTTAGATTTAAGTGAATTCTCAAAGTTTCAGAAAAGAATAAGATATCGTAGAAAACTGATCCATGATTTTAGATCACGTTTTAGGAAAGAATATCTTGGTCAACTACGTCAAAAACGACCAGGAAAGCCAGGTCATGATTTCAAAGTTGGTGATGTCGTGATGATTGAAGAGCCATCCAAGAAGCGCGTGTATTGGCCTTTAGGAAAAGTAATAAGTCTGCTTCCAGGTAGAGATGGTAAAGTTCGTACCTTGAAATTAAAATGTAAGAACTCTGAACTGATTCGTCCAATTCAAAGAGTTTATCCACTCGAAGTGCCATTTATAAATAATGAAATTGTAAAAATTGATGGCGTTCCGACATCTAGTGTTAATGAAGATAAATTAACCAGTAATGCTGTCATAAAAAATAAAGTCACTAGATCAGGTAGATTAGTTAAAATACCTGAAAGACTTGGATTATTTAATGAAGTTTTATATGCTTTTGAGTGATATCAATACACTCAAAAGGGTGGGAGGATGTTGCGACGCCATTGATTCATTCTTGAACCTTCCCTGATCACGCTCGTGGCATCATAACTATGACGTAAGGATTAAAGTGATGTCATGCGCGCCGGTCACGGATTGGTTCTTGATTACATCACAAGATGATGTCAGATGTAGAATCAAGTGTATATATATATGTAGCTCTTTTCTTGGAAACTGTAGGTTTTTTCCGTGTCTCTGTGCTGTGGTGTAAATAAAGATTTTTGTTCCAATAAACGTCGCAAAATATTATTTGCAGAACCTTGAGTTAGTAACAGTAAGTATCGTATATACTTTTAAATGCATTTAGTAAAAAGCTGTTAATTTCAAATTACAAACAGACGCTTCATTTTTATTTATATGTATAGATGAGTCCTGAAGGAGGAGCGAAATAAAACAGGGAGACAAAATCCTGATTGCAGTTATTTTTTCACAATTCGAACACGACACCGAAAAGAAACCCCATCATTCAAAAAGAACCCTCAAGTTTATAGTGTAATTTCAGAGTTAAAAGAGTACGATGTCGTCTTCATCACTTGATACCAGTTCAAAGTTACAAGGAGCGTAGCCAATAGCCCATACGTTGCTTTAGAGTGCGCCATTAATGGACACTCACTCAAGCACGCAATACGAGGGCTCATGGCGACGGACCTCATAATCTTGAACCATGGTCAATTGACGAGGATTTACGTTGTGTTAGACTGATTCGGATTTTATTAGGGGTACGTGACTTTCAACTATAGTTTGATACGACTAGCTTTATTACATTGTTCCATCATTTGTTTTTACGTAGAAACTTTTTCATTGTTTTTCAAATGATCTTGATAACAACTTATACATTCGACATCTTTCATTTCGAGCAGAATTCTTTATTCGCGATTGGAGAAAATGAAGAATTTCTGTTCAGTATCAATTCTAAAGAGAATAAAACACCAGTTGTTAAGAAGATTACGAATGAATAAAACTGTATTGTAAAAAAAAATCGGATTCCTTTCCTTAAATTAGTGAAATAAAATTAAAATATCTCACAAAAAAAAGAAGCGAAAAAAATTTCGAAACAGGAATTTTTTAATTTGTACACTCGGTAAAAGCCCCAGCAACACCGAGCTAAGCGGAGGGGGTGGGTGGGGTGGAAATCATTTTGAAAAAGAGTATTAGCAGTGCTGATTTGGTGAAAGAAAGGTAAAACTTTAAAAATGTAGAGAAAGCCTGTGCAACGCCGGGCCATGCAGCTAGTCCACACTATTAAAATTCGAAGGTAAACAAACGTACAGTCGGTCGAAAAAATAGTTGAGCACCGTGACCCTTTCAAAAAATGATGTGAAATGGAAAACGAACTTTTTGAAACGAAAACAATCTTTGTTGAAACCATCTCACTTGAAATTTATCATACCCCCCACCTCATTTGAAATGAATCATGAAAATCCTCTCATTTGAAACCATCTCATTGGAAACCATCTCATTTGAAATTAATCGTGAAAACCATTTCACTTGAAATTAATCATGAAAACTGTCTCATTTGAAACCATCTCATTTGAAACGAAAATCATCTCATTTGAAACCATCTCATTTGAATCGAAAACCATCTCATTTAAAACCACCTCATGTGAATTGAAAATCATCTCATTTGAAACCATTTCACTTTCATTTCGAGCAGAATTCTTTATTCGCGATTGGAGAAAATGAAGAATTTCTGTTCAGTATCAATTCTAAAGAGAATAAAACACCAGTTGTTAAGAAGATTACGAATAAATAAAACTGTATTGTAAAAAAAAATCGGATTCTTTCCTAAATTAGTGAAATAAAATTAAAATATCTCACAAAAGAAGCGAAAAAAATTTCGAAACAGGAATTTTTAATTTGTTCGGTAAAAGCCCCAGCAACACCGAGCTAAGCGGTGGGGTGGAAATCATTTGAAAAATAGCAGTGCTGATTTGGTGAAAGAAAGGTAAAACTTTAAAAATGTGAAAGCCTGTGCAACGCCGGGCCATGCAGCTAGTCCACACTATTAAAATTGAAAACAAACGTACAGTCGGTCGAAAAAATAGTTGAGCACCGTGACCCTTTCAAATAATGATGTGAAATGGAAAACGAACTTTTTGAAACGAAAACAATCTTTGTTGAAACCATCTCACTTGAAATTTAAACCCCCCACCTCATTTGAAATGAATCATGAAAATCCTCTCATTTGAAACCATCTCATTGGAAACCATCTCATTTGAAATTAATCGTGAAAACCATTTCACTTGAAATTAATCATGAAAACTGTCTCATTTGAAACCATCTCATTTGAAACGAAAATCATCTCATTTGAAACCATCTCATTTGAATAGAAAACCATCTCATTTAAAACCATCTCATGTGAATTGAAAATCATCTCATTTGAAACCATTTCACTTGAAATTAATCATGAAACCATCCATTTGAAACCATCTCATTTGAATTGAAAACCATCTCATTTGAATTGAAAATCTTCTTATTTGAAATTAATCATGAAAACTCTCTCTGTCTCATTTGAAATTAATCATGAAAACCATCTCATTTGAAACCATTTCACTTGAAATTAATCATGAAAACCATCTCATTTGAAACCATTTCACTTGAAATTAATCATGAAAACTGTCTCATTTGAAACCATCTCATTTGAATTGAAAATCATCTCCTTTGAATCAAAAACCATCTCCTTTGAAACCCTCTCAACATTTTTGTTGTTTCACCTTTTCGTTTTAAACGGCTCCTTTTACATGACTCTTGATCCTTTTTCACCTACTTTTTATCCAAACCTTGCCTTTAAGATTTCCATCCCAAAGGAACGTTCAAATGGCTCTTTTGTATGACTCTTGTCCATTTTTCACCTCATTTTTATCCAAAAGTTGTGTTTAGTGTCTCGATTCATGTTTGAAACAAAGTATGAAGGAGGCGTTATCATGTATGGACAAGGTAAAATTTTTCAGATTTCTCCCAAAAATATTTTATGACGGGGCGAGAGAAAAAATTTCCTTCCATCCCAGAGAGACAATTTAGACCGGGGTCATCCACAAATGAAATTTAAACAGGGGACAGACGAAATTTAAACAGGGGTCTTCCACCAATGAAATTTAAACAGGGGTCAAATGAAATGGAGCATCGTGAAGGGGTCCAATGAAATGGATGCATTTTGGTGAGAAAACGGGGGAACTCTACGAGACAAGCTCTCCCATCTTGGTGAGAAAACATGCCAATTCAACGAGACAAGCCCTCCCATCTCGGTGAGAAAACAGAGGACATGCCAACTCTACGAGACAAGCCCTAACATACATCTCGGTGAGAAAACAGAGGACATGCCAATTCAACGAGACAAGCCCTCCCATCTGAGTGTGTAAAGACGACAACAGGTAAGTCTAATCTATATATTATTCCAATCTTGGTGTATTTAATACTCTAATGATGTCATGTGAAACGATTCCTATTGGCTGGTGCATGTCGTGATAAAGTTTTAAAAAAAGATGCCATCCAACGATGGCATATTGTGTATCTAGAAAAAAGGGGGACCGAGTCGACTCTTGTGTCGACTCGACCCCCTTTTTTCGGTAAAATTTTTTTTTGACTCACTCTACTAGATGGGCGGTGTGTCTTTTGCATTCAGCCTGCAGCTTGTTAAAATGCTGCAGGTATCGTGCAAATCGATACGATTTCACCATGGAGCAGACAACATCTCAAATTCTTCTACCAGATCCACCTGTGCAGACAACCCCTCAGATACTTTTACCAGATCCACCATCTAAGCAGACAACACCTCAGATCCTTTTACCAGATCCACCTGTGGTCGAGACTTTGGAGCCGACCCTTACGGATGACTCTTCCATGGATCAAATCATGTCGTCCGTATTTGGAGACTACTTGCAACAAGGGATTCCCTCGGCTCATTCCCAAGAACCTCAGGTGCTGGACACGGTGCCTTCCCTGTTTGACGAGAGTAATGATCTCATCTCGTTCTTGGACCATTTTGAAGCAGGGTTGGCCCTAGAGCAACAAGAAGCCCCCAATGGACTTGACCATACCCCGAATGAAAAGAAAAGTGAGAAAGACTATTGGGTTTAAAGTGATTGAACCGTTGAATCTGTCTATACGCAATTCTTTGCCTTGCATGTAATTATTTTTTTTGTAAATGGTGTAAATATGATCTTGATGTAAATATTTTTTTGTAAATAAATTTCATTTTTGCTCGAAACCCGTCTCATTTTTCTTGTCCAAAACATATCAAGCTTGGAGACAAGAGCATGTAAAAAAATGGTTTCGGTACAACACTTGTTGGACCAGTGTCGACATTGCACCACTATCGTATTTGGAAACCTGGGTCGGTGGCCAGATCGAGTCACGTATTACGAGCCAGACTATCCTTATACCATCCTTTTTGAACCCAACTTTGGGGTGCACATTCCTCGGTCGTTTGGAAGAACGGTGATTGTGTTTACGAGTCATTTGGATCTAAACTGGGACAAAGGGGTCGAGTTGAGATTCTTTCAAGTGGGTCGTCCTCCTTCTCACCGAGTTTGGGAGGCGTACCAACCTCACATGACGGATGCATACAGTGTGGATTTTACAGACTGCCCTCGAGTCGCAGACGTGTACGTGAAATGGTTGACGTGGTTGGACGATTGGGAAATGCATCGAGACGATCCTGTTCCTTGGCGCATCGTGGGTCTCCAACCTTGGAAGCGGGCTTTGGAAAAACACGTGCAGCGCTCGCATGAAAAGGCTTTGGCCCATGGGATAACCTCTGACGTCACGCTCCTCGACCACATATAAAGCGAGCCACCCGCCGCTCGAATCATTCTGCTGTTTGAAGCAACATGTCTGTTTTGAGTCAACCCACCTATTTTGCGCATGCCAACGTGTTTCATCACGAGGGCAAGTCAGTGCCCATCGAATTGTCCATTGCCACGATTCCCAGGGATGGCAGCGATCCCGAGGTAATGTGCATCACCGTGAATCATGCCGGGCAAACAACCAAGCCCAAAGATTTTCGATCCAACTGCCAAGAGAATGCCCGTCTTCGTCTGGTACACCACCCGTTACCCAAGAGTGTGCCCATGGAATAACTGCCCTTTTGCGTGAGGGGCAAGTTTAGTCAGCTGGCCCGAGGCAACAGGAGCCTGATGGTGGTCAAAGGAGGGAGCAACAAAAATTTTTTCGAGAGTATTTCTGTATGCTATGGCCCTGGAGAACCTGCCGAAATTCAAAGACATTTGCGATGGAACCTTTCCCGACCCCGTGCATGAGGGTGTGCACGAGGAAGAGGATATTTCGTGCTGCACCATGCTAAAATCCTACCAATTTGCCAAATACCTGCAGCAGTTTAATAAGCTGCATGCTGAATGGAGCTACAAAGTGACGGTGTTGATACAGTAAATGGATATTGGCCCGGAAAAAGGGAAATTGAGTCGACACAAGAGTCGACTCGGTCCCCCTTTTTTCGGGTCAAATAATGTACCAAGATTGAAATGCACATTTTAAAAACTTGTGCTGTTGGATGGATTTATCTGTATGGTGGAACCTTGGCGCAGTTTGATGCAGCAAGATTGGATTCATCTGTATGGTAAAACCTTGTGCTGAATCGTGCTGTTTGATGCAGCAAGATTAAATTCATCTGTATTGTGGAACCTTGGCGCTAAATGAAAAGATTTCTTTCATTAGTGTCTTTTGATTCAAGATTGGAAAAGCATCAGCCAATAGGAATCGATTCACGTGACCCCAGCAGAGTATAAAAGGCGAGCGCTCATCCACCAGAGACATTCTCACTCAGCAACATGTCTCATCTAGCGTTTTTTGCCCATGCCAACGTGTTTCACCATGGTGGTCAGCCTGTTCCTATCGAATTGTCCATTGCCCGCATACCGGAGGATGGCAAAGATCCAAAAGTGATTTGTATCACGGTGGACCACTCGAATCTCCTTACGACGGCCAAAGACAGCCGAGCCAACCGGTACATTAATGAACGGCTCAGCCTGAAAAGCCACCTGCCCGGATCCGTGCCTCTGGAATACCAAGATTTCTGCGTCCGGGGCAAGTTTTGTCACCTGGCCCAAGGAAACAGAGTCATCAAGGGCTCGGATCAGAGAAAGATTTTTGAAAAGCTTGTAATTTTTACCATCAACTTGGAAATATTGCCCCATTTCCGGGATTTGAATGACCGCACCCTGCCTGACGACCTGCACGATGAGGTGCACGAGGATTATGATATATCCGAGTGCACCATGGTGAAATCGTATCGATTTGCACGATACCTGCAGCATTTTAACAAGCTGCAGGCTGAATGCAAAAGACACACCGCCCATCTAGTAGAGTGAGTCAAAAAAAAATTTTACCGAAAAAAGGGGGTCGAGTCGACACAAGAGTCGACTCGGTCCCCCTTTTTTCTAGATACACAATATGCCATCGTTGGATGGCATCTTTTTTAAAACTTTATCACGACATGCACCAGCCAATAGGAATCGTTTCACATGACATCATTAGAGTATTAAATACACCAAGATTGGAATAATATATAGATTAGACTTACCTGTTGTCGTCTTTACACACTCAGATGGGAGGGCTTGTCTCGTTGAATTGGCATGTCCTCTGTTTTCTCACCGAGATGTATGTTAGGGCTTGTCTCGTAGAGTTGGCATGTCCTCTGTTTTCTCACCGAGATGGGAGGGCTTGTCTCGTTGAATTGGCATGTTTTCTCACCAAGATGGGAGAGCTTGTCTCGTAGAGTTCCCCCGTTTTCTCACCAAAATGCATCCATTTCATTGGACCCCTTCACGATGCTCCATTTCATTTGACCCCTGTTTAAATTTCATTTGGTGGAAGACCCCTGTTTAAATTTCGTCTCGTCCCCTGTTTAAATTTCATTTGTGGTTGACCCCGGTCTAAATTGTCTCTCTGGGATGGAAGGAAATTTTTTCTCTCGCCCCGTCATAAAATATTTTTGGGAGAAATCTGAAAAATTTTACCTTGTCCATACATGATAACGCCTCCTTCATACTTTGTTTCAAACATGAATCGAGACACTAAACACAACTTTTGGATAAAAATGAGGTGAAAAATGGACAAGAGTCATACAAAAGAGCCATTTGAACGTTCCTTTGGGATGGAAATCTTAAAGGCAAGGTTTGGATAAAAAGTAGGTGAAAAAGGATCAAGAGTCATGTAAAAGGAGCCGTTTAAAACGAAAAGGTGAAACAACAAAAATGTTGAGAGGGTTTCAAAGGAGATGGTTTTTGATTCAAAGGAGATGATTTTCAATTCAAATGAGATGGTTTCAAATGAGACAGTTTTCATGATTAATTTCAAATGAGATGGTTTTCATGATTTTTCAAGTGAAATGGTTTCAAATGAGATGGTTTTCATGATTAATTTCAAATGAGACAGAGAGAGTTTTCATGATTAATTTCAAATAAGAAGATTTTCAATTCAAATGAGATGGTTTTCAATTCAAATGAGATGGTTTCAAATGAGATGGTTTTCATGATTAATTTCAAGTGAAATGGTTTCAAATGAGATGATTTTCAATTCACATGAGATGGTTTTAAATGAGATGGTTTTCGATTCAAATGAGATGGTTTCAAATGAGATGATTTTCAATTCACATGAGATGGTTTTAAATGAGATGGTTTTCGATTTAAATGAGATGGTTTCAAATGAGATGATTTTCGTTTCAAATGAGATGGTTTCAAATGAGACAGTTTTCATGATTAATTTCAAGTGAAATGGTTTTCACGATTAATTTCAAATGAGATGGTTTCAAATGAGATGGTTTCCAATGAGATGGTTTCAAATGAGAGGATTTTCATGATTCATTTCAAATGAGGTGGGGGGGGTTATGATAAATTTCAAGTGAGATGGTTTCAACAAAGATTGTTTTCGTTTCAAAAAAGTTCGTTTTCCATTTCACATCATTTTTTGAAAGGGTCACGGTGCTCAACTATTTTTTCGACCGACTGTATCGATGCGACTATGCGTACGACTAGGTGCAACTTCTCACAAACCACACGATGCAGAAACTCGCCAAAGGTACCAAAAGTTCGGAAATGACCCGTGAAATCCATTTTGACCATTTATATTCCGATATTGCAATTAGTTAAAAAGATATTAATTAAAAACCTTAAAACGCATAATTATTACTATTTTTTCCCGCCAGGCGACAAAGTTCCAATTTTCGACCTCTTTTTTTTAAATTCCAGACGTTTTTCACACATGATCTAATTTTTTCAAGAGACCCAGACAAAAAATAATTACAGAATCGAAAAGATCATTTACTTCGGCACGATACGGTATAATATATGTTACTAAATAATCATTCTTTCTGTTTTTACGATTTTTTCTAAAATGAGTCAAAATCGATACGTTTTTATGAAAATGATTTCTAAATCGCTCCGATTGCATTTTCTTTCGCGTTAATGAAATGATATTCTACACTAAAAAAAGTTCATGCTTTTCTCTTTTAGAATCAGTCATTTAAAAAAGAAAATGTTAAACTTTTTTTTACGATTTTTCAAAAAATACTCAAAATTTTATTTAAATACTTAATAATTTCTTTATTTATGAAAACAATCTCACGAAGCTTTTTTCCGTGTAAGGAACAATATTATCCACAATCTGTACAAAGATTACTTAAAATTTACGGTTTAAAAAATGTTTTTTTCGTTTTTTTCCTTTTTGCTACAAATATTTAAGCATTATTTTTGTTACATTTTTTTGTTTAAAAACTACCGTTGTTTGCAATCGATATATGAAGTTTGAAGGCATTAACTTAAAAGTGAAGCCGGAAAAAAATTAAAACTCTAACAAATAACGCATTTTTTAATAGGTGAGGGTTTGGCGGTGCGCCGAACGAGTTTTTTCTCGCAGCCCGTCACGTTTGATGAAAGGTTACACTAGAAAAGAAGATGCGGTTTTTTTTAAATATTGAAAATCACCAGATTTGGTGAAATTGAATATCTCTTCCTTTCATTTTAAAGGTTTTTTCTCTCCTTGTTCTCTAAGATGTCAGGGCCCGATCGCTTAAATCGCTTCTTTGTAAACGATTGTACCCGGTTTCGAAACAACATCAATGCTTAGTTTTTATGATTTTTTTAAAATTACCTAAAAATTTATTCACCCATTTAATAACTTCGAAAGTAATTTTGTAATTGGAAAAATAACTTATTTCGTCATGATACAGTTTTTTTCTCTTTTTTTGCAAAACTACGATACTTTACATATTTTAAGATTTTATCTAAAATGAATCAATATCGATGTGTTTATATGAAAATGATTTTTAAAAATCCCATACTTTGATCTTTTAGACTGAGTGATTTAAAAAATAAAATGCTGAAAACTTTTTTTACGAATTTTTAAAAATACTCAAATTGTAAATATTTAATAACTACTTATCAAATTCAAAGCTTTTATAACTTCTTCATTTATAAAAATAATTGTGTGAAACTTTTTCCGTGTATCGAACATTTCAAAAAATACAATTTTAATTCAACATTTAATACAGTTGTGAAATTTTGTAATTATAAAAATTTCTACTTTTTGCAACATACAACTGTTTTTAAAAAGGGGCATTTTCATTTCCGGGGCCTAAAAAGTTGCAAAGTGAGTGAGTGAATATTTAAGTCCCACTGTTCACTTACTCGATAGCTCTGATAGCGAGAGGGGAAGGGGAATTTCCATGACAATATGTTATACATTTAAAAATGTTCGTGCAATGCCTGGGGGAGAAACCTGTCTGACAAAGAAAAGAAGCGAAAAAATTTCGAAACCGGGAATTTTTTTTAAGTTATACACTCGGCAAAAGCCCGAGCAACGCCATGCTAAGCGGAGGAGGGGGCGGGATGGAAGTCATTTTGAAAAAGTATTAGAAGTGCTGATTTTATGAAGGAAAGAGAAAATTTATAAATTTAGAGAAAGCCCATGCAACGCCGGGCCATGCAGCTATTATATATATTATTAGATGTAATTATTTTTCTAATGTTTAAATGTGAAATATATTTAAAAAATCTTTTTCACACTTTTCCTTTTTAATAAAACAGACAAGGTACTACAGGAGACTCGAAAAGTGTGTAGATTTTTTTGAGAATTGAACTCACAGATATCGTCTACGTTGCCTGATCGTGCTTTATCGTCTGCGTTATCTGATTGGTTCTTTGCTTATATTGGATTTAGTGTGCTTCTCTCAAATCAATCTGATAATTTTGTTTCAAAAGTTTAAATGTGATATTTATATACTTTTAAAGAATTCGATATCTTTTAACAATCATAGAATTGTTTGGATCTTTTTTTAGATTTTTTTTTTACTAAAAAACAATAAGTAAGGTTGAATCCTATTTTAGTCCACACCTTTATTTCCCGCCTTTGAGAATTATTATCCTCATATTGGATTGAACTCCAATAAAAAATGGGCTGCTGGCACAATTTGGCATTTTTTTTGCCAAAGTTGTGGCCTAAAATAGGTTTAAAAGGAATTTATGGTATATATTTAATTTTTTTTCTTCGAAACATAATTACGGAAACAGAAAAGAAATAAATTTAACGAAAACATACAAAATAGTTAAATTATACTTTATTTATAAAACATATAATAATGGTTATTTTGAAAAATTTGATTTTCCGTTATGAAATTTACGCTCGAAGAAAATCCAAGTATGCAAAATAAATCTTAATATACATCAATTTTCATGATATGTGTTCTGGTATTTAAATATATGTTAATAAAGAATGCATTAACGTTATTTTAGAGAATTAAGCAGAAAAAAGAAAATAATTATTCTTTATTAATTATTCTTATATAATGATAGTGGTTCAATGTAAGTTTAAATTAGAAATCTATTATTTCAACAACAGAGTTAAAAATATAAATTCAAAAATGAATTCCACGAAACACATACTCATCCGTTTTTAAAATAAAACATTTCTTCTTTTTTTCAAAAAACTAATATGTATGTCCCATTATAAAATTTATTTGGTTTCAAAATTATAATTTTTAAATTCAGTTGAAATCGCTTAAAAAGAAAAAAGAACACTTCGAAAGCCTCTTTTCAAGACTTTAAAGAATTCTGAATTAAAACGAATTGAGAGCGAACGAATATTGCTCTCTTACCACAGTGTAATTATATGAGAGGAGAAATATAAAATTCTTATTGTTTCCTTTACTTTTATTTAATGGATTGTGTAGATGTAGTGTTGTTTAAAACCAGTTACATATCAGAGCTTTTCTTCTTCGGAAGAAACTTTTTGTTCAGAATATTCCAGAGCCTCCAATTTTCTAGACTTCAGTTCCTTTAAAACTGATAAAGTCTGAAAAAGAAATATTAATTCAATACTAAGAATGAGGAGTCGATTAAAAATGAAGAGAGTGTAAGTGAAGAGTTTTATTTTGGTTTATATTTTCATTAAAACCTGAGTGTATTTTTAGTATAGTGTAACTTTAGGAACTGTTCCGAATATATATATATATATATATATATATATATATATATATATATATATATACATATTATAAACATTTTTGTTGAGCAATCTGCGTTCCTTTCCCTTCTGGAAAAATGAATGAAAAAAAAAAAAACTCAAGAAAAAAAGTAAACTTATTAAAGAACTTCAAAAACTAATAATAAATAATAACCCAGAACAATTTAATTAGCATTTCCATATTTTAACAGTTTAATGTTTACAAGTAAATTTATATTATCACTTATGTTTTAAAACTATACAATTATACGAACAATAATTTATCGTGTTATTTTGGAAGAATAGATCTGTAAATGAAGATATTTTCATTTTAATGAAGTTCGTATTTTATGAGAAATAATAGAGTTGTAATCTCATTAAAATGAATGAGAAAGAGTTTTTGTTTGTTCTGGTTACATTAAATTCATATTTCATTAAGTTTTTAATTAAGGATATCTTAGTGCAACGAAGCCCGACGGCTGAATGGTAGCGTATCGTCTTTCCATGCCATAGATCCGGGGAGCAAGGTCGACTTAGCCTTACAACCCTTCAGTGTGTCGATAAATGATTACCAAGCCACGTCATATTGACTACCTAACTGGAACATCTGCTCATGAACCTCAGTGCCCAAGATCACGAAAAGTGAAATGGGCCTTGGCCCTCATGGGCTATTAATACACTGAGTTTAGTATGTTGGAGGAATACAGAGAGTTTTATGAAAAATAAAATAATCTCTTTCTTAACACCAAATGTTTCGTGAATGAAGTTAATTCATTTTATGAAAGTTTAAAAAAAATCTATAGCTTCAATTTTTATTGCACGCTTTTTTCCTCACTTTATCAAAATAAAAACAGGACTTTTTTTTTATACAATCAAAATTAGAGACTGTTTTTTTATTTCATGTTTTAGTTACTCATATATTTACAGGTGAAACATTTGACATTTTTTTGAAACCTTGGAAAATAGTGCACAAAAAAAAAACTCCGTTGTCTTCTATTAGTTAACATGAGAATATTATATTATTTCAATGAATTTAATAATAAAGACTGACTTATATTTTCAGCATGATAATATCAAATGCACTATATAACCAATCGCTATAATTTAACATTTTACCTTCTTTGAATTATGAAGAATATCTAACGATATTTACTTACCTACTGATAAGGAACAAATATTTATAATAATTTATTTATGCGAGAATTTTATTTTTTAATAATGTTATTTAAACAATTTAATACATCATTTAATGCCTCTACTATTTTGATTTAAGACTTTTTTTTTGTAAAAATCGTCTGTTTTTGAAAATTTATTTAAGTCATTAATGCATTCATAAAAATATCGTCTGTAGATCAAACAGTCTAATTTTCTGCATTATTATTTGTTGTGCAGTTTTGAAAATATATATAGCGAGGAAATTTAATTCAATTTATTATAATTTTAGAACTAATGGGATTAGTAAATTCAGTTATAAGTTTTGATTAAAAGATTGAGATTCAGTTTATATTCATCCTGCAATTGTATTCTTGTATTAAGATTATTGAACAGCCAATGAGTAAGGTATACAATTTTTAAGCATTTTGAAGCTATTTATTATATTAAGAAATATATAATGACATATAAGCATCCATAATTTTTCACGTGGGCTTAGAATCTTGATTTCATATTCGGATTTTAAAAACAATGAGAATAGGTTCCCTTCATTGAACTTTTTAACACACGTCATCATGTTGATATTTTATTGGATGCAGTACTCGGACATTCACAATTTGGTGTAAAATTTAAAGTTATCGGCTAGTAAAAATTAATACATCAGAATCGTAATTTTTTTTTTACGTCTGCATTTTTTATCTTAATGGAATAACGTAATCAATTTTTTATAGGCATAATAACTTTTATTTTGAAAACTTAATAAAAAATACCACTGGAAAAATGATGTTACAAAAGTCTTCGCAGACTTAAAAAAACTCAACATAGGTTAAACCATTGTATTTTTATTTCTTAATTTAGTTAGTAGGATATGCTTCAGCGTCCACAACAGCTTTTAAACGTCTTGGTATAGATACCATCATTTTTTTTTTGTAATTTCTGCATCGATGTTCCTTCTATCTTCTGAGATTATTGTTTTTTCCTCTTTTTTTCTTGACGTTTTGTTCCAATACGCCGCCAAATATATTCATTTGATTTTTTCGATTTTCGGTAACAGAAAACAGTAAAAAGTAAATTCTAGATTGAGTAATTAGCATTAATTAATAAAGTATTAATAACAAATACTTAATTAAATTTTATACGTACTATATACATAACTTACAATAACTATAACTTAACCCCCAACACCTTTAATTCTTTTATGGGAGGACAACAACAACAACAAAAAGCGTTAGGGGGCAAGACTTGGAGACCTCCCCACCCCCTTGTGTGCGTCACTGCATGTGTTTTCTTTTTTTAATATCAAATTCTCACCAAATATGTTCTCCTAGGCTTAAATCAGTTGGTGATTTTAGAATCTGAGGACATAGAAACACCAGTGGCGTACATTGAGAGCGTCATTATGTTGTTAAAAAATGAAGTAATCTCCAATATCCAAATTTCGGGCGGATAATTCAAAATTGCTCTTTAAAATATTTAAATGGATCTCATGATTCACAATTTCTTAAAAAATACTAGATTACCAAATTATAAAAATGACATACACCCCATGCAAGAACCCCTCCACGCTTCAATGTTCCAACTAAATTCTTGGGATTAAGTGCCTTGTTTTTTCTTTTCCATTTTATAATACCCCTATTGAAGCCAAAATTGTTGAATTGGCTCTCATCTACAAATAGAACATTATGCCAATATGTTTCAGACTTATTTATCGTAGATTTAACAAAAGAAAGTCAAAGCTTTCTATTTTTCACACTTAAGTAAGTATTTAAAAAAATAATATAAGTCTCATTTAAAACCCCATGGAAGATTCATTTTATATATCCCAATATATAAAACGAAATTGGACTATATATATTTGAATTTTAATCATAGGTTAAAGTAAGATTTCTACAACTTTCTCAAGTGAACGGTCACTTTTGAGAGAGACTGTATTTCCACTTTCTCATCGAGACAAATAACAGTTGTATAAGCCATTCTTTGGAATTTTCCTCGCGTGCAAAATGGTCGCGACAAAACATTAGGTGATCATAAACAATTCTACCTCACGCCAAACTCATTAAAGCGTAAATCAAATGAGATTCGATGTAATAAATTTATTTGTTTTTTCGTTTTTCTTCCCCTTTCCTTCAAAATTTTTTCCTTTAATTTCCGATTTTTTTTAATTTAAGGAAAGAACAGATGGCGGATATGTAAAGAATCCTTCTGGTGGAAGTTCACGCAAGAATCTCCAGAAATCTCGGAAATGTCATTCATGACGGATAGGACATTCCTTGGAAGATGGAAGACTTCTGGCTTTCACGAATGTGAAAAAAGTTTCTCGTAAGGTAAGTTCCTAATTACTTTTAATTACTGTTGTGCAAGATGTAAACGATATTTTTTTTTGTTCTCGATGTTCTATTTAATACTCACTACAGATTATTTTTTTCTTTGAAGATTTTCATCAATCTGTCTTTGTCCTTCATTTTAACACGTTTTTGCAGAACGATATTTTAATAACGAGAGGTTGAAAAAAGTGGAAGCAATTTTGAAAGAAAAAAATTATTGTACTATTCATTATTATTATATAATTACAGTACCACATTGTCTTGGGTTTTCATTTTATGTATTTTTTGTCGCTTACTACCCACTTCAACCGTTATTTGAGCGGTGGGAAACTCGAACAATGTTAAATTTTTTTTTTGCTAACTGTAACAGCAATCACGTTGGTATCCGACTGGTTTGAAATCATCATTTCCATCAAAAAGAATCAAAATTTATTTTTCAGTCTATTTTTGTACTCTGTTTAATAAGATTTATAATAATCTCTTACATTTTAAGTATGAAATTTTTACTGTATTTTGTACTTTAACTGACTTGTCTAGTTATTTCATGAAATACCGAATTATTCTATGAAGTAAATGAATGATACTTTTTAACGTGGTAACATATTCACAAAAAGACACATAATTTTGTTTAAAAATAAAATTAGTTTTGGACTATCTCTGTGTATTGTGTCTATTTAAAAATTACTTTCTCCTAATATCAAGGAATATATTTGGAATTGGAATACCATTTTTTCGTATAGAAATATAGAACATAATTCTCATTTTTTTATGAATCAATCCACCTTCTGTAAAACGTGTTCTGTATTCCTTATCTTATATCATAACGTTAAATGCCCTTTTAACTACATGTTAAGACAAAAAAAACCTTGCGTATTTATTATTTAAGGGTCCAGTGCAATAAATAGGCCTGTATTCTACAAATATATGTGTTTATATAAATAATAAGATACTTTCCTTCCTGTGAAAATGTTTTCCAAATTCGGGCTATACTATTTAGCTCAAGTAAAGAAACTTCAATGCAATTTTTTATTTTATTTTATATTCTTTTTATTAAGTGCATCATATGGTTGTTTAGTAACAGTTATTATTAGAAAATTTCAAGAATAAGATCGGCAATGTTCCCATTGACTCGAGAGTCAACGTTTTAATTCCTCTGAAGACTCATCTAATGGTACAACCCAGTAACACACACAGAAATTTTTCAAAGGGGGGTCCAGGGTCAAAAGTCCACCATTTTGCTATCATGCTCCAATACACCGCCTAACATATTCCTTTGATTTTGTCGATTTTCGGGGACAAAAACAATACAAAATTAATTATTCAATAAATAATTAGCATTATTAATAAAATTAATTATTAATAACACATACATAATTAAATGTTACGTAATACATATATAGGAATAACTAATCGATAAAAAAATCATGACTAAGGGGGATGTCCGGATCCCTAGGACTCCCCCTTGTGTGCGCCATTGGTACAACCAGGTCTTCTGTAGGAAAAATGGAAGTGGACTCCAAATTCCACTACTGAGGTTTGCTGTGAAGGTTTAAGGAGGGGGGTTCAGTTTAGGTATCTTCAACGTTAGAATGTGACCAAAATTACGAGGTTCATTGCCAATAAATAGCCCTCGTGTTGCTCGAATAATTTACGACTAACTTTAATTAATTGAATTTTTCAAAATTGAAATAGGGATCTTTATAATGAAATACACTATTTTTTAAACTCTTATTCAGCTCTCAATGTCTTTGCTAAACCTTTTAACCCTTTATCTACCGACGGTATTTATAAGTACCACTCACTTTAAAAGCATGTAGAATAACCATTTTTAAGAATACTTTGACGATACTTAGCAGGAATATTCTTGGAAATCCACTCTTCTAAGATATATGGCAGCACGGGTTCTATGATGAGTATTTTAGTGGGGAAGGCGAATAGTTTTATAGCAGAAATTGCGTTTTCATCTGACGGCGTTTTCAGCGGAATGCGAAGATTGTCATTCTTAGTTCCGAAAAACTAGTTAACGTCAAAAGGTAAGCGTCTTGTTTTTTTATGTTAATGAAGACCTTAGAAAACGATTTGACTGTTTATTTTAAGTGAACAGTGTGAATAATTAATTTTACAGTTGAATATCTTTAGTTAATTAATTAGCTCTAACTAATTAAATTTCCCAAAGTTGAGTATTTTGTTTATGTATATCCCTTAATTTTCAATGTAGTGATTCAAAAAAGAATATTATATGAAAAAAACTGCAATAAATCATAATGCGGTAGATAAAGGGTTAAAGAGCTTTTTTCTCATCTTCTTTTAAGTTTAGCTACTTTTTAATCCAGAAAATTCATACTTGCTCAAACAATGAGGAAAATGTTTAAAAAAGTTCTGGAATTGACAAAAATTCCACAAAGATATAATCATACTCAATTGAAAGAAAATACCTAATTTCTATTATTAAGGGGTTAAAATTAAACACTACATTTGCATTTCTAAGCGGAAAAAATTAATAATTGATTAATATATTTTCTTAATATATACTGAAAAAAATCAAAATTTATTTTTTATTTTATTTTTGTAGCCTGTTTAATAAGCTTTCTAAAATTATCATACTTTAAACTCTGAGTCAATTAGAAAATACATTTACAACTATTTTTTGTTTGGGATACCAAGTTCAAATCGAAACCAGAAGTGTGAGTTTTTAGTTGATTTTCACCCCCAAAATACTATTTTTATTCATTTAAAATGTTTTAATGAATAACTTTCATGTTTAGTAAACTTTATTTCACTTATAAATGTTTTAATAGATATATTTCGCTTTCAAATAGGCAATAGTTAACTGATTGCAATGCTTGTTTTGATTTAAAAGGTTACTACCTTTTCATCAGTTGAGTTCGAAATTAAAGCTCTTTAGAACTTTTTTATTAGTATTTTTATATAAAGTTATAGTTATTTTTTAATTAAATTAAAGTTATCATGCTAAAAACAAGATCACAGTGAGGCCAAAAAAGAAGCAATTTCCAGAGAGTAGAATTTCTTGGAGATACGTTGAAAGAAATGAAGCCCAGTGTACCGCGTTTCCACACCACGGGTCCAGAGTTCAAATTCCGATCTGGTCAAGATCAACCTTTCATTCCTTCAGAGTGTCGATAAATGAGTACAAAGCTACCTTGGGAAATGAAAACTGGGGGTTTCGCGTCAGACTGACCACTTGACCGAAACATCTGCACATGCACCCCAGCGCCTAAGGTCTCGTAAACTGAGAAAGTCACAGTAGGCCATGGCCCTCATGGGCTGTTGTACCTCTGAGTTCAGTTCAATACGTTGAAAGAAAAATCAACGAATTTCCCAAATTCAGTTATTAATTCTATTAAGAAGATTTATATGGATCTTTGAGATCAACATCTCATAAAAGAAAATATCTTACCGGGAAAAATCAGAACTGCAATGAAAGTCTTAATGTGTCGAACTACGTCCGGAACCGTTACTTTAAAAGAGCGCATAAATGGATAATTTTCATGATATCTAGTGTCACTTAGATTAGAATACATGTATAAAATTGTTTTAAGGACATTTTGACAAAAAAAAATTTATTTAAATACAATGTTTCGGCAAAAAATTCTTAGAATAACCTCTTTTCAAAATGTTCTCCTTTTGTGAAAAATGCTTCTATTATAATAATATTTTGCCTGTATATAGCTCAGACCTCTGTACAGAGGCTCAACTATGATTTTTAAAAAATTCACATTATTTTCAGACTTACAACCAATTAAAATAATTATCGGCGTTTTTTTCTTAAAATTTCTCCCCTTTGTTGTCGTAAAACATAGATAAACCCATTTTTAAGTTATATATTTCAAAAATTCTAGTTGAGCCTCTGTACACAGGTCTGAGCTATATACAGGTAAAATATTATTATAATAGAAGCATTTTTGACAAATGGAGAATATTTTTAAAATTGGTCACTCTATTTTCATTTTTTGTCAAAATATTGTACTTAAATAATTTTTTACTGTAATACTATTTTTAAAACCATTTCCTATACATTTTCTAATCTAAGTGATACCAAATATCATAAATATTATCCATTTATATGCTTTTGCAAAATCACGGTTCCGAACGTAGTCGGATACCTTAAACATGTCATGTTGATTATAATCCCGAAAGAAAACTTTGTTGATCTAGAACACTCCGTTTAAGGATTCATATTGCAATAATACTTTTTAATTCTGAGTGTTTGCTAGTCTTACGTCTACTTCAAAAGTTAGGAATGGAATTAGGGCTTGAAATGAAGGGATATTTTTGGTACCTCGACAATTCAAGAATTGTTTATTCAACGAGGCATTCTAAACCAGACAAGAAACTGTCTCGCAAAAAAAAAAGGCTCTTCAAAAAATGTAAAAGTTTGAAGTATGAGGTTCATGAAGACATCACATGTACAAACCTGGAGACTTTTAATACCTTCTTAAAACTTTAGAAAGTTTTATGCAAATCCAAATTTTATTTTGCATTTTCTGAAGAATATATGTTATTTTTGTACATATATATATATATATATATATACTTTACTATAACAATCTCTCTTAAAGTAATTGAAATATTCTTTTGTAATTTTTGAGTTTATTCTTTGTATTATAATAAATGCTTTGCACTGAAAGCTACGTATAATCATTCAATTAAGTTACTTTTTAATGTAATATTAAATAAAAAAAGTTTTTTTTAAGAAATAATTTCGGGTTTTTTCATGTCAAACACCTATATTCCATAATTTTATTGTGAAAACAGTTTCTTTAGTATACAGCATAGTTAAACATTAAACATATTTCTTTTTGTAATATATATGTTGTAGAGTTGCGCTAGAGAGAGCAAAAGAGAAATTTTTTAAATATTTTGATTCAGTTTTCTTGATATTTTGAAAAATAATATTTCTAAAAATTGTAATAATTGAAACCTTAACGAGGCTTTCAAAAACGATATGGCTCTGTATTTTATATAATAGAGGTAATTCTGCTTGCATTGAAAAATATTAAAAGCCCTTCTAATCCTTTCTAAGAAAGTTTTTTTTAAATTTTTAATTTTGATCTGGTTTATAGCCCAAATTCACACACTAGAATAATTATTTTTGAGATATTTCAATAATGACCACTAATAAGTTTCAATACATTTTTATAGTAACAAATTAATATTTTTCCTCTATATCTCATTTTCATATAACTGATTTAATCAAAACTAGTTACACAACTTCAAGATAAGTTGATGCTTAGAAGTTGGACTTTAAAGATAACAATTACATCAACGGAAAATAAAAAAGTTCCTGCTTCCTTGATTCATTCCTTGAGGAAATGAACATTTTAAATCAATTTCCACTTGATGACCCGTTGTAGGTTAAATATATCTGCATATTAGAAAACACGATTCTCTCAAGCGTTCAACTCATTATATACCTCTTAAAAATTAAAATTTTCCACACACCGCAAAACGGGAGACATTAGTTGATAACTTATGAATTATTAAATGAATTCAGTTTTTATTTCAAGGCTTTTGAATTTATCGACCAATCAGGCACCATTTATGTGCCTTTTTAAAATCACGGTTCCGAACGTAGTCGGATACCTTAATGTAATAGTAATCCATGCTTCTCCTTTAATCTAGACTGATATGTATTGAAATGCAATGAAATGCTTCCGAAAAGAGCAAAAAAGGAGAAATGTTTCTAGGAAATTCTTATTTTAATTTTTAAAGACATTGATAGAAGGAAATTTTCAACCGTAAAATCCGGCGCATGTGACCGAAATTTTCGGGCGTGCGTTGTACGCAAGGGTATAAAAATAAGAGCTTTAAAAATAAAAAAAATTAAAGATATTAGCATAAAAAAAATTTCTTCTTACCGTAAAATCGCCGGTTATAAAAGTGAAAGTTTTAAAAACAACAAAAGATGAGCACAGAAAAAAATTGGACTTCTATATCAATCGAATATTTAAAAGAAATGACGCTACTTATGAATTTAAATAGTTATAGTTCCTAATGTAGAAGTATACTATTTTTTCTATACCTTGGAATAATACCTTGAATAAATGACTTAAAACATAAGAACATTGAACAAGTGCATTTCAGGTTTCTTCGAAAAAGGGGTGCACGTTGTAAAGGACTTTCCCCTGAAGTCGCCTCCTCATTATCTTGTCTACCTAAAGCTGTGGTAGGGACCGATGTATGACCAAGACTCTCCATGATAAATCTAATTTATTATTATTCAATTCAATTCCATAGCAAAGTAATCAACAAAAGGAAATCCTAGGAGTGATATAAAGAAAGCAACTACCTTAAGTTGATAAGCGCACGCAATCAGATTAGCTTAGCTTTAATCAATCCTAACCTATTAATCCTTGATCCACTCTAACTAATTTGAATTTCAGGGTTTCTTCTTGAGAGAGATGGCTGTGAAATAAACGTGAATGCTAGCCCAAAGATTCCCCAAGAGGATTAGTTGGTGAAGGCCGTGTAAATACCCGTCACAACGTTATGCGGCGAATACAACTAAAAATTAAAATACATATCTTGAAAGTATAGGTGAGCGTTTTATACGCCAGAACTTACGGTGTGTTTTTGTGGTCTTTTGGATCTTTGAAATTTTTTTTTAAATATTTTAAGAAATCGGTGGAAAAACGTATAATTGCTGAGAAATCTTCATTGCCTTTTTTTCTCTTGTGAAGATTTTATTGCATTAAAAAAGTATAATCTGGGTTTGGAAAGGAAAAAAGAAATTCCATAGAATTAACACTATGTTCACTAAATCAAAACTTAGCGTGTAGAGGAAAACCATAGAAATAAATGAATAATCTGCACTTATTCTTTCTTCAAAGAAATGGCGGTCTGTTTGCTGCACAGGATTGGGAATTAATGACTGAATGTTTGAGGCAAAATCCAATTAGAATGTTTCAAGTTCTCATGTTGTTTGGTGCTGCACTTTAGAAAATAAATTGCCATCTAAAAAACCATCCTGGCATGAATGATTCAGTGTTTATTAACGTTGCATTTCAAGGCAAATACGAAGGTTCTGTTGTTGTGCCATCTGATCGGCAAAGGTCAGATCGAAGCCCACGAAATTCATCATGGCAAAGGGCGTACGCCCGTCGTTTACCGTAGCTTTGAGCATCACACAGGTGACAGTACGATTTGGCTCTGTGTTACCCCAATTTTGAAGTGAAACACCCTGGGGAAGGAGGGAGGGAGGGAACGTCTAAAGGAACCGAGCTGAGGGAGATCAGGGACCACCTACCTCTCTTCCCCTTCCATCAAACTCAAGAGAGGACTTGCAGCTCTACATTTATTTAGAGTACCAACAGGCCACAAAGGCACTATACATTTATAAACATCCATGCCTTCTCCAGGAGTAGAACCCAGGCTTTAAGGCACTGCAGTCAGCGTCATTAATAACTATACCGGATGGGCGGTACTAGGGTTTTTCATAAGGAGAATCGTAATTTTGAACCAAGGTCAAGTGACGAGGATGACACCAGAGTGGGAAACTCCTCTTAAAATTTCCACAATGGAAGGATTTTAGGCCTAAACATACTCAATGAACATAAGCCTCTCTTCACGATTGGACGTCAATTGCAATCGAGCATGAACCCGTGACCGAATGCCCACCACGTGTTCGAGACCATGGCCATTCGGCTACTGTAGCCAACATTGGGTTACCTTCTGAAACCCAATAATACATTAAAATCCTCTTTAATTCTATGTCGAGTCTTTTAAAAGCGGATTTTTCCAACCATAGTGTCGATTCTCAGTATTGTGATTTCATTGTCTTTCTTTACAGAAGGCAACGTTTTCAATCATTTCACCTTTTTATTCCCTGTTAAGTCTACTAAATTTGACTTTTTATGTCCCTTGTACTTCTTAGAGTTGCATTTTATGGTTGCAGAAGCTTAATAGTTATGAGTTCGAGCCCCTCTACTAGTGAAGGTGCCGTATAGAGGGACTGATGCACAAAGCCGTCGTGGTTCAAAGGGCTCCCGATGGCATGGTATAATAGTTAGGAGGGGGGGATATTGTCTTTGTCACTTGAACATGGCTCAAAATTACGATATCCTTCGCCAGTCCCTCCCGAATTGCTCCATATTGCGACGTTAATAAACATTTACTCACTCACTTAGTGTTACATTTTGGATGATCAGCGGTGAATTAAGTAGGTAGCAATGAATTATCAAAAGAAAGTTTTTTCAGGCACATGAAACTATTTCCGTTATTGATAATATAGTTAAGACCAGCGTTACTCAATCTGCGGCTCGCGGGTGGCCATCCGAGCCTTTTTATGTGGTCCAGTCATGACCCATTGCTCTGAAAAATTCACTTATTTAAGCACATTGTATTAAAAATGTGGTGAGAAATTCTTTATCAAGAAATCAGATACATCAATTTTGCTTTTTGCTGTCGGTGTCGTACGCTACGAATTGATATTTTTTTTTCTATTTGAAACGGTTGCGGTTAGTGATAACAGACAACAATGGGGTAGCGATAATTTTATGGATGGAACTAATTTTGAACTATCTTTCATATCTTGCAAGCGAAAAATATTCGAAGAAAATATATCTTTTCAAGACGATTGGGAGGTCGACTATTTTGTAGTGAAAAACAAACATGGACCAGTAATTGTTTGATTTGTCACGAAAGAGCTTTATTTAAAAAAATGTCAATAAACAAGAATCATTCAATAACACTTTTCCTCGGATACCTCTTTCAAGAGGTGATAAATAGACTTTCTTGAATAATCTTAACAACAGCAACAAGGTGTTTTGTCATTGGTAAGCAGTAACGAAAACATATCCAATGAAGTTTATTATATTATTGGTAATCATATGAAAACGTTTACTGAAGCAGAGATTGTGAAGGAGTGTTTCTCAAATGCTTCTAATTTAGTATTAGTGACATAAATAAAAAAATATAAAATGTGATAATTAAAAAAAGCAAAACAGGAGTTATGATATAATTTGATCAATTTTCCTCATTTTAAATTTCCAATGATATCTTGGTCTTTAAGCATCCCCCCCTTCCCCATTTATCCTCATGTTGCTGCCTGCGTGAAATAGTTTACACATGTATGCAGTCTGCGTGAAATAGTTGACATATGTATGCGGCCCAGCAGAATAAAAGGTTGAGTACCCCTGGATAAGAAAATCTCCTCCATTACTTCCCATATATACTTCCGAAAATTCTTCCCGTAGAGCAACATTCTGATTCGACTATGATGCATAAATTTTTTCCACATCTGTTATTATTATATCGATTGAAAGTATCTGTAAATAAAGCACAGAATCACATGTCAACACTCAACGAGTCGTAAAGGAGAATCCTTTCGCTAAGTTTCGTTCTTAATTCACTTTCAGACTGCCATGCTTTGGTAACTTCAAAAACGAAAGATTGCGTGTTGCAGCTTAACCAGGTGTTCGATGACAGCATTATATTCAATACTTTCCTGTACCGGAAATATTTCTTACAAAATTCAAAATAGCAAAATTAATAAATTGAAAAAAAATTAATCTAACAGTATCTCAAGGAAATTTTTATTCATTACATTTTAAGACGTTTCTGATGAAATCAGGTAGATTGTTTTTCCTCGTTACGATTAAATTGCTTCAAATTAATTCTCAAAAGCAATAAATTTTCTTTGTAATAATGAATATAAAAATGACACATTAGAGTATAAATGCTCTCCACACTGCATTTGTAAACGGAGATTAGAAACATAATTATACAAAAATGTAATCATAAAATACAATAAAATAAAACAATCATATATATATATATATATATATATATATATATATATATATATATATATATATATATATATATATAAAATATTTTTTTTTAAAATCTTTAATATATATTTTTCAGAGTTTCTTTATAATTTACGCTAATTTTATGATTTATTTTTATTTTTATGATTTTTTAAAAGTATATATATATATATTTATTATTATCTTATATCGTATCGCAATTAATCGTTCCTTATATCGTATCGCAAGTAACTTTATGCGGTTCTGCTCTCCCTATTTGGCGGGAACACGATTATGCACTCTTGGCCATCGTTACAAATCCGTTTTAGTAGGTTATGTTTATGTTCATATATTCTTGTTTAATGACTTAATATTTAAATTTTACGTATAGAACTCTTTCCTTTCCTCTTGGTACATAGTATGACAAATTACAGGTGAAGGTTGGCGCCGCAAAACTTGTTTAAACCTGCAATCCTGGTTCCTAAGGCCAGGAATTTGTCTTTATACTGTGTGCCTACTTCCTACTTTTAGTTATCTTAGGTTTATAACTATATGATTATTTATATATTTTTGTTTATATGTATATGTATATGTGTGTATAAATTTATTTATATATATGTGTATGTATATGTATATGATTATATATTAAAAATTCTTATATTGGATTATATAAAATATATATATATATATAAATAAATATATATATATAAATATAAATAAATATATATATATATATATATATATATAAATATATATATATAAATATATATAAATATATATATATATATAAATAAATAAATAAATATATATATATATATATATATATATACATATATATATATATATATATATATATATATATATATATATATATATATATATAGCCTTTAATAACGCATCCTGTAAACAACATTTTGTAATTAATAGAAATATTCTCTTATTAAAAGCTTCTAACGAACATATAAAAATCTCATTTAAACATCAGGCTAGTTCAGAAAATATATGAATTTTTATTTATTTATGTGTTATTTATTTATTTATGTGTTAAAATAAAAAAAAACGCACACAATTGCTTATCCTGCCATCTATTGCATATTTTGTTAAATAATATTATTACCGTAAAACTCTTCAAAATCATAAAATAATTCTGAAATAACAACTGGATAGGAAAAATATTTCTGATATATAGCCTTATACATTAAATTTCCTTAAAATGTATCTTTTTTATTGATCTAAAGCAGGAGAGGCTAAAGCACATTAAGAGTATTTTTTTGCAGTGGATGATACGAAAACAGCACTAACAGTAAATTGAATAAAATTTTTACAATTTTATTTCTCACCTATATTTATTTATTTTACTATTTTATTTCACCTATATTCGATTTTTTTGTACAATTTTTACCTTTTCTGAGGTGCGAAGTTCGCGAATGCCATCGCTTTAAAAGATTCGGCATGGCAGAGGTAGCCTAATGGTCAAGAAGTTGTGCCAGCTGAGGTGTCACCCTTGTCACTTGACCATGGTTCTAAATGACAATGTCCGTCGTCAATAATTCTCGTGCAGCTTAAAAGTGTGGCATTTTTTCACTCTCATTCTCTGATTCAAATGGTGTAGACTTCTGTTATCCTACCCTTCCACAACGTGGCCCTCGAGCCAAAACAATTGCCCATCCCTTATTTACAATGGTTATTCGTCTAGAACAGGGGGACTCAACCTTTTTTCCTGCTGGGCCGCATGCATATGTCAGCTATTTCACGCGGGCCGCATGCATATGTCAGCTATTTCACGCGGGCCGCATGCATATGTCAGCTATTTCACGCGGGCCGCATGCATATGTCAGCTATTTCACGCGGGCCACCTGCATATGTCAGCTATTTCACGCGGGCCGCAACATGAGGATAAATGGGCCGGGGGGGGAGAAATGCTTTAAGACCAGTGGCGCACACAAGGGGGGATCCTGGGGTCTGGAACCCCTCAAAGCCCTTGATATTTTTTCCGATTTATTATTATTCTAAGTATACAGTATGTAAAATTTAATTAAGTATTTGTTATTAATGATTAATTTTATTAATTAATGCTTATTATTTATTCAATAATTAGTTTTTTTACTGTGTTTTGTTCCCGAAAATCGATAAAATCAAAAGGAGCATGATACAAGAATGGTGAACTTTCGACTCCGGACCCCCCGTTGAAAAATTTCTGTGTGCGCTACTGTTTAAGACCAATATAACATTGGAAATTTAAAATGTGGAAAATTGATCAAAATATTATAACTCCTGTTTCACTTTTTTAATTATTATTTTTTAAATTTTTCATTTTTGTCACTAACACTAAATTAGAAGCGTTTAAGAAACACTCCTTCACAATTTCCGCGTCAGTAAACGGTTTCGTATGATTACCGATAATATAACAAACTTTATAGGATGTCTTTGTTACAGCTGTGATATTACCACCGACAAAACACTTTGTTGCTGTTGCAAAGTTTATTCAAGAAAGTCTATTAATCACCTCTTGAATGAGATTGAATGTTTGATTCCTGTTTATTGGTATTTTTTAAATACAGCCCTTTCGTGACAAATCACACAATTACTGATTCATGTTTGTTTTTCACTACAAAATAGCGAAACTCCCAATTGTCTTGAAAAGATTTATTTTTTTCGAATATTTTTTGCTTATAAGAAATGAAAGATAGTTAAAAGTTAGTTTCACTCATAAAATTGTCCCTACTCCACTGTTTCTGTTATCACAAACCTTAACGGTTCCAAATAAAAGAAGAATATAAATTCGTACGCGTACGATACCGACAATAAAAAGAAAAATTAATGTATTTGATATCTTGACAAAGAATTTTCCACCAAATTTTTAATGCAATGTTATTAAATAAGTAAATTTGTCAGAGCAATTTGCCATGATCTGAAAGGAGCAATTCATTTAATGCTCGTGGCTCCCTCTGTTTAAAATCGTACGAACTATATATGTTTATTTTGTGTACTGATCACCCATTTACATTCTTTATATTGTAATAACGAAAAATAGAACAGTTCGCTCGCGGAGAATTGTAATTTTCCGATTATATAAATTGATTTTAGGAGAGGTTGTTCTGAATTGAACAGCGATTTAAAAAAAAATTATGCAGGTTTTCATAAAAATATTTATTTTACAAAAACTTTGTTTCTTCTTTTCGGAGCATTTTAGGATTTCATAATACATTTATGACGACTCTATCAGCGTCCTTTCTAATAACAAGTCCTCTTGTGATAGCTTTGATCTTTTAAAATTGTTTTATTTGTAACGCATCCTATGAAGAAGAAAACATGATTATTTAAATTAGTTATGATATATATAATCTAGGCTTTGAAGCTTTAGGGAGAAAAAGTGAGAGAGATATAGGATAGCTTACTTGTGATCAGGTATAAATCAAATTTATGGTGTAACTCTGTTAGTTGTAATAATTAAAGTGACGATTGGTCACTAGAGTTTAAATCAGGGGTGGGCAGACTTTTCCAGGGTACGGGCTACTTCTAATTTTTTCAGGGTGTTGGGGTCCACCCAGTGGCGTAGGTGTAGTGATCTAACAGAAAGTCCACAATACAGTCGGACTTCCATTTTACTAACCTCCATTTTGCGAATTTTTCTATTTAGCGAACTTTTTTTGGAAGTAAGAAAATGTTACGATTTTCTTTGTAAAGTAACCTCCAAATATCCAAGTACATTTTCTATGCAACGAACTTTTTCTCTTGTGATTCGATTTTTTTACTCCATAATTTTAAAATATTTCTAGACCTTCACAGATGGTTATTAGGTCTTAGTGACGGCGGTCACTCCAAAATGCCTTGGCGGTCCACCTATCGATCACGATCGACTTAATGCCCACCCCGGGTTTAAATAGAGCTTAGATAGTTAGGAAAGGAGATTTCATCTTAAAGTAAGTGCATTGGTACTTAAAGTCTTCTCATACTTCGCGCACCTCGTTATTTATCTACATATTGCTTCAATGGGCCCAATTCATGTGACATCATAGTCACATGATAAAGATAGCAACGTGTTTTTAGCCAATCAGTTCAAAAACTCGCATGGCGTCATAGTCACACGATAAAAGCAATTACGTGTTTCTAAGGGCCGTGGGTTGCCTAGTGGTTAGAGCTCCGGACCGGAAGACATGGGTTCGATGTCCGTACCGCCAAATACCCTCATAGTACACACGGAGTACGTGCTCGTTAGATCAGTAAGTTCGAGTCTTGTGGGCTGAGTCACGATTGCAGGGAACTGGAGAGAATTTCCCTCCACGTCAGTTCCATGCCTAAATTGTGGAGGTGGAGGTAGATGGTGGCGCCATCTATCGTAATGTTCTATAGTCCATTTCACCGAGCTAAATCGTACTGTCACCTGTATGGTGCTCAAGACTAACCAGCGTACATCTAGCCCATTGCCACGATGAATTTCGTGGGTCTCGGTCTGACTATGTCAGACAGGTGGCATGAGCAACAACAACAGCGTGTTTCTAGCTAATCAGTTCATATACTTCGTTGTTGCCAACGTTTGATCTTTTTAGAAACTTTCTCTAAAAAAGTAAAACGTTTTCAGCAATAATAACGCACACAGGTAGACAAAATGCATTTGATTAAAAGTGCATGCATAAAATAAGAATTCCCTAACATTTGATGAAATGAAATTTGAAAAAATGAAATTTTGTTCAATTTTTACAAATTGAACAAGTGCATTTATTGTAGTTTATTGTTTGTTTTGAGTTCAATGGTCAACACATGATTGTCTTTATTAAGTGTCTTTATTACTTGCACTTGTGTTGTTGATTGTGAGACAAATAAATAGAGTATTGTTGGATGCATGTGATTAGTCTTCCTTTCCTTCCTCCCAACATCCCTAGGCGTGAACGAGAGAACCTCACACAATATTTTAATCAACGGTATATTTTCTGATCTGTTACTTATTTTATGTTACTGATAATCATAATAGTGCATCCAACTTATTTCGAAGATAAAACCTATGTATAACTACAGATTTTTGTATTATCTTATAATTTAAACATTTCAGTATGAATGTGTGAATATTACTGAAAGGGTAATTAAAGTTACAACTTCACCTGTAATCTAATTTCTTGATTGGAAAATTTGGCAATTAACTGTTAATTTAGACAAAAATTTAGAACTTTATGTGTGTGTAAAATACTTACCATCAAAATTTACCCGTTATGTTAAGCTTTTTCTTTTGCAATATCCACGGCATTCTCAATTTATACAAAGTGTTTGACATTTCTTATTAGACAATGGTTCGTAGATTCCACGCAATAATATTTTAATGAGCTGCTTTCTTCGAGAAGTTTTAAAGATGTTACATTAATGTACTTGAGATTCTTCAAACCAGGCATTGTTTGTATTATGATAATTTTTCTACAATTTTAATAGTGTCAACAACTAATTGTAATTATCACGAAAACTTCAAAAACGGATATATTTTGTAGTTTATTTTTTACTCAACTACTCACATTACACACTTTAATTGTATGATAATATTTTCATAGCTATTTTTCAAAAGTCAAATTTAAATAATAATTAGCCTTTTCTTTTCGAAAAAAATCCCTTTTTTTCTATTTTCTTGAATTAATACCCAAAATGTCGGAAGTTTGCAATTCATGATAATCTCATAATCATAACACGCCCTATTACTTTTATAATTGAAATATTAATCACCAAAAGACGGATATATTGTTATAATATCCAACATGATCAATATTTCTTATGATATGAATATTTCTTACAGATCGTCTGTTTTCATTTCATTGGTAGCTGGACCATTAGCCATTAAGTCATTGCATCATGAGAAACAGATTAAATCCTAGATGCATCCTAACGTTCGCAGCTGTCCTAGTGCTGTCCAGAAGTGCCGGAGGTGGTCTGATGCACATGATGATGATGAAGAAGATGATGAAGCATCATCACGATCATCATGATGAGGGAAAGGGAATCAGCATCGCTTTCAAGCCCATATCCATTCCAATACCCGTGCCAATTGCTTATGTTGATAAAGGAAGCATGAAAGCGGAAAAGTGAGTGCTTATAGTGGAAATATTATTAACTTGTGATTATTATGATTTTTGAAAAACAAAGATAGAGCACAAGAGACGAAAAGAAAATTAAACTTGATATGTAGATATTTCGAAACCAAATAAATCATGGGAAAGTGCGGCAGAAATTATATTTTAATTTCGTTTATACATAATATCATGAAAAGCTAATGAATCTTAAAATCATAAGTGCCGTTAGGATTCTTTATTGAGCGAGGTGTAATGTTTCCTTTGAAGAAACATGATTTTTTTAGTATTTACGTATTACTACCACGTGCAAGAAAGATACTCCTTCCTTCTTTTATTCTGCAGAAGATTCATAAATATCTAAATGCATGTTGTCGTTGAAATAATGAATCAAAACATTAATGCAAATATGTTTTTATAATTGTCGGATTACATAAAAATTTGGTACTTACGTATTATGCCATCAACCAATTCTTTAAATGAAAAGATGTCACCAAATGCCGAGAGGTATGCTGCCAATATTGGAAAACTATTCCCAGGAATATGCAAACACATGTTACCTTATTCGTGCATAGAATGAAAGCATTTGGCAGCATCTTTTGATTTGGCAACTTTTTTCTTTTTCAATTTGGAGAAGTTAGTTGACGATATAATACGCATGTACCAAACATTTTTAGAGCAACATTTTCAGTGGAGTATTTATAGCGATATAAACGAAGTTACTTTTGCATATTTTAATTTTGTATTACTATATAATTAGTATAACTTCATCAACATATAAAGTGACTAAAACTGTGCATATATTTTGTGATTTAGGTGTGATATTTGGATGATTTCTTTCTTTCAAGAAAGGATTTTATAGTGCTTAATATATAAAAAAGTTTTACAAAGTTATAAATAAATGAAAGGAATAACTAGAACAATGCAAAATAAAAATCGCTTCTACTTGAATAAACGAATTTTGGCTTGTAAATATCCATACCGTATTGCATTACATTTTATTACAAGGAGCTTAATAATTTGTATTTTTCTAAGGCCTTGGCCACAAGAATCAAAAGGTGCAGGAATGATGATGAAAATGATGAAGATGAAAATGAAAATGAGGATGATGATGATGAAGAAGGTGAAAAAGATGATGAAAGGCAAGAAAAAAGGTTGCTGTTCTTCAATGCAGCAGATGCCACAAATGAAGGCAGGTTGGCCCCCCATGATAATGCCTGTGACAATGTGCCCGCAGGCGATGATGATGAAGGGCATGTGTGGCACGGCCATGAATGGTATGTACATCACGTTATATATTAATATGAAAGTCAATAATTCGAAAATTTTAATATTTGTATTTTTCTTATGAATAGATGTTATACACTGCTGGACAATTGCTAAGGACGGATCACAAATTGCTATGTAGCATAACATTAAGTGAGACATGAGGCCTAGTAGGATAAAATATAGTTGCCACACTGTTCAGACATTAGAATAAAGAATATTTATTGTTCTGGAAAGTACAAAAACTATGAAACATCTGAAAAAAAATGTTCATTTGATCTGCGTACGGAGAAATGGAACAATGCATCTAAAAGTCAGCAGGCACCTTTAAGAAAGGTATCAGTACGGGATATGTCCACCGTGGAGTGTGATGCAACATTCCACACGTCGTACCATACTTTGCACAACATTATTCAGCAGCTGTTGAGGCAATTTATCCCATTCCTCTGTGAGTGCACGGATGAGGGTGTTCTTGTTTGTCGGAGGATAGTTTCGACCAGCAACTTGCCTCCCCAAAGCATCCCACACATTTTCGATAGAGTTTAGATCTGGAGAACGCGCTGGCCATACGAGACGTTGAATACCCTCGCTCTCTAGACAATCCTGAACAGCGAGTGTTCGATGACATGTTGCGTTGTCGTCCATAAAAACAAATTTATCACCGACAGCACCACGGAAAAGACGAACATGAGGAAGTAGAACTCATCAATGTATCGTTGGCCCGTCATAGTCTCATTCGCAACCACATGTAGGCGCGTGCGGCCATTTATCATGATGCCGGCCCACACCATGATACTGCATGTCGGATATCGGTCCTTTTGCTGGATATTTTCTGGACGATAAGCAGTACCACTCTCGCGCCAGATCAGTTGGCGTCTACAATCCGATGACAGACTGAACCTACTCTCATCTGAGAATAGTACGCATGCCCAGTCCTGTTCAGTCCAATTGTGATGCTCACGGCACCATTGCAAACGGGCAGTACGGTGCTGTCTGGTCAATGGGACACACACAACAGGTCTGCGTGCGTATAGTCCTCCTCCCCTCAAACGTCTGGCAACAGTTTTTCGGGAGATCTGCTTTCCTGAGGCAGCAAGAATCTGATTTGCCACCTGCTGAGCTGTGGTGCGCCTGTCCCTTTTTGCTGATAGGACGATATATCTGTCTTCTGCAGGCGTCGTACTTCTAACACGACCTCTCCCGTGCCGTCTACTACACATTCCAGTAGTTTTAAATGACTTCCACAGCCGTGAAACAACGCTGTGAGCGATGTCGAACTCCCTGGCAACACCTGTTATTTTTCGCTCTTCTTCGATCTTTCCAATAATTCGGCCACGCATAAAATCATCTATGTGATGTCGGGAAAACATGCCAAAAATTTTAAGTTCGTCTATTAAATCTTTAATGTAAAACTTTGACTTGAAACAACAACTGTCCACACGCATCAAAACCTTTAAAGCTCTTATGAACGCTATCACGTGATGAACAGACGTGGAAAAAAAATTTGCATACTCATAATTCTTACTAATATCCAGCACTTATTCTAATTTTCCACATTTTGCTTCCTTTCATTTTGTGGTTGCTATGGATGATAGTGTTATTCGTCCTTAGCAATTGTCCAGCAGTGTATTAATTCAATTAGAAATGGATGATGTGTTAAAAATATGTTATTGTGGGTGATTTGTGTGTGATCAGAAAAAATTCTTCATTTGAAAAATATAACATTTTATTAAACTTTGTAGCGGTCTATCTTTCGGGGTTCTCTGTAAAAACTAATCCCAGGTTATATTTTTCAAAATTTTATTTATTTAACTTACAACTTAAGCATAAGTAGATGAATACACAGGGTGTCCCCAAAACAGCTTCCAAACTTAGCACAACTACACTCATGTCCATAAACTAAGGATAATGAAGTTCAGGCAAAGAAAGAGAGAAGCAAAACAAATTTGACTTATTTGTAAAGTCTGTTTATTAAACAAAAGGTAAAGAGCAAAAAAGATGCTTAATGTTGACATAATTAATAAAAATTGCGATTTTTACTCCCTGGAGCAAATTTCAAAAAAGAAACTATTTACAAAAAACAGTATAACATGGTTAGTATGATGGTTAATACGGAGTATGTCTCCCGGACGATGCAATATAGGCCTTATAAAGCCTAGGCATGCTGAGTAACAAATTATCAATCTGTTCTTGGGGAATATTACACCACTCATCAAGCAATGCCCTCCGAAGTTCCGGTAGACAGGTGGAAGGGGGTTGACGGGCTACAATTCATCGGCCACGCATATCCCTCACATGTTGTATTCGATTCAAGTCCGGTGAGTATGCTGGCCAACCCAATATCCTCCGATTGAAGACATTCGTCTACAATATTTGCACGGTGACGACGGGCGTTTTCATCCATAAACAGAAATTCAGCACCCATGGCATCCCGAAACAAACGTACATGTTGTTTCAGAATGACATCCCGATAGATGTGGCCTGTCATCGTTACACTCTGAACATGCAGGTCAGTTCTGCAACCAAGAATAATTCCTCCCCAAACGAGCCATCCTGCACCACCGTATTGGTGTCGCTCAATGGTGTTCTCTTGGTGGTAAAGGGTACCTGGCACTCTCCATATTAAAGTCCGTCGAGAATAAGACTGCAAACTAAACCTGGACTCGTCGGAAAACATCACACAAGACCACTGTTGCGGTGTCCTTAATGCATGCTCTCTACTTCAGGTTAATCGCAGCTGACAGTGAATTGCGATAAGTGGAACACATCTGACAGGCCTACGAGCATACAGACCAATGTGCCCTAAGCGTCTGTACATGGTCTGCCTGGAAACTGTCGCACCGGTAGCTGAAGAGAGCTGACGAGACATGTCTGATGCTGTGCTCCGTCTGCTTCTTTTGGCAGTAACTGCCAAATATACCGGTCCTCATTCGGCGTTGTAACTTGGGGGCGACCTGTGCTGTAACATTTACTCTCATTACCATCATCTAAGAATCATTGCCAAAGCCTGGAGATGACACTCTGGGCGATTCCAAGTTCCTTGGATACTTCCAGCTGGGTACGCCCACATTCCAGTCGTCCAATAATTCTACCACGTAAAAAATCATCCAAATGCTTCCTTTGTGTCATAACTATGCGGTTATTGCACTGAAAGGCTTTTAAAGCGCTTGTGAATAGTTTTACTTCTTTGCCACCATTCCTTATATACTCCTCTCTTACACTCTCGTCATTGTGACGCACTATCCGCGCCATCTGGGGGTTTTCTGTAATTTGCATATTGTTCTTCAAGATTTGTGTGATAATTCTACAGGTGAAATTTTTATTTTAGAGTTTAATTTCTTTGTGATTTTGAATTATCCTTAATTTATGGACATGAGTGTAGATTCCTCGTTGAGAGGAATGCCCAAAAGAAGTGTACCTGCACTATCCATAGCTTACGACAAAAATAAGGAAAAAAAGTATAAAGTCACACCCGGTGCGTAAGGAAAGAACACGATATCGGACAGCCAGTTACGTACAGAAGCACATAAATTTATCGGAGATCCATCATGAACATTTACAGTATTTTTCTCGTCAAATAAGGATCGTAGAGGTACAGTTCTTTGGGCATTTTCTTATATACTCCCAACAAATAATCTGACTGTGCAGAGTTTGCGCGCTATTTATGGGGTAGGTGAATCATCAGGTTTCCATGCTTCTTCTGTCGATCAGCCTAATTGCCACTGAATCATAGCAGATTTAGCCAACTTCAAACACATATCTCTCAGCTTTTCACCTACCTGTCCAGTATCTACTCTCGAGCGCCTGTTTATTGTAGTCTTGTTAAATGTCCAGCGCCCTCTTCTGGCGATGTACTAGAAATCTTCAACATATTCTGAGTTCAATGCACAGATAAAATCAAATATTTTGATATCAGTTTTGAAATATTTTTCTATAAAAAAAGCAATTTTTTAAAAAATTTTAAACTATTTTTTAGTGTTAGTAAAAAAATACAGTTTCAGAATGATTACTTAAAAATAACGCAAGTATTACTCTGATAGCCTTTGAGTAATAAGGATGCTTTCTTTTCGCTTAAGGCTGTATGATGAATATGAATATGATGAATGGAGGATGGCCCATGAAGATGATGATGAAGATGAAGAGTGGAAAAGAATGTCCCGAACCTGAAGAAGAGGAGGAAGAAGAACTCGAGGTAGAGGATTGGCCAGAATACTACGAAGAAGAAATGATGGAAGATCAGAACGCTTGGGACACCAATCCAGTGCCTGTGTACAGTCCTTTCGATGACAAAAGGACACCAGACAAACGAAAAAGAGGGGACGATTTTGATGACCCCGGATCTATAATGAAAAACAGAATTGAGTGGTTGAAAGTGAAAAATCCCCATAGCAGGATACACGATAGACCTCGACACAGTTTTGAATATGATTTTGAGTATTCCTGATGTAACCATCATTCTTAATTCTGATATAACAGTAACTAATACTAATTACTAATATACAGCGGATATTGTCTCCTGAATTGTGAAAACGATAAGTCGGCGTTTTTAGTGTTAAAAGTGGACATTTATCTTTCAATTTGATGACGTGTTAAGCAAACATTACTTATCGTTGATGCTGATAAAGTGTAGAGTTGATATTATTAATCGTTGATGTTGATAAAGTGTAAAACTGAAATTACTAATCATTAGTGCTGATAAAGAATAAAGCACTCCAAATGATAAAAAGCAATACTACTAATGGAAGAAGATATTTAAGATATTGATGTGAGCAATTCGAAAAAAAAGACTTTGCTGATACTTAATGTTTGGGAAAAAAGTTGTCGATTATAAATGTCTGTGATAAAGATTGTAAATTTTGTTGACTTTCGAGAAGTACACGTTTAAAGTTGCTAATTAATTATTGTAATAACATGTAAATATTCCTTTGTTTTAACCATTATATGTGAGCATTTATCATTCATTGTTTGTCATTGTTGCTCATCTATCGTGTTAAATGAATATAACTGTTAATGCTGATTAAGTGCAAAGTTAATATTACTAACATTTAATTCTTATAAAGATTAAAAATACTACTAATTATAAGTAGTAATGATGGAAGAAAATATTTTAAATGTTACCGATTGCTATTTTGAGCAACTCAAAATATAGACATTGTTGATATTTAATATTGAGGAAAAAGCAGTTGATTATTAATGTCTGTGATAAAGATCGTAAACTTCATTAATTATCTAGTGTGTATACATTTGATGTTATTAATAATTTATTGTAGATATATGCAAAAAAAAGACATTACTACAATTATGACATAACAAATGGATGTTATATGTTGATAAATTAAGCATGGAAAATGGTTGTTGAACAATTGATGTAAAATTAAACTTGAGTGGCTCTTTAAAATGCATTTTTTAAGAATAAAGACAGTTGATAATTCGTAAGAAGCTTTTTAAAATCTTGTTATTACAATTTATTTTGATGAAAACATGAATTTTATGTATATTAAAAGTTAATAATTCTTAATGGACAGTCATGTAAATGTGCAGTTATCTTCAATGATATTGACATCAGGAAAACTGTAGATAATCAGTCTTGAGAAAAGCAGATAATGATAATCAATGATCAATTCATCCCAGTCTCTTAAAGTAATCAAGGTCTTATTGGTGCAGCTTATATAATAAAAGTATATGAAAAGGAACGATTAAAAATATAATCTTTGAAAACAGCCTCACGAATTACCAAAATATTGGCCAGTTATATTTTAATTTTATTTTTGAATACTAAAGAATTTATAATGCATTAAAAATAAGCAAATTGCAAACATTCGATGAACGAACTTCCCAAATGCCAGTGAAAACAAAAACCTCAAAAAATATTCGTGAGTAAAATGTTAATTTTTCATTTCCTACTATTATAAATCACACTCTCTATATATTTATTTATTTATTTATCTTGAAGGAATTTTCAATCGTTAATAAAATGCACTTTAAAGCGCTCAATTGAGCTGAAATTTTACATGCATGCTTATTTTGGATGACAATACAGTAGTTTAATCATAATTAATAAAAATTAATTGATTAAAACTAATTATTTAAAGAATTACAATTACAGCTACATTGGCATCATTTTTGGCGACTTAGCAATGATTTTGGCGTCGGTTTCACTTTTAGCGACTTGGGTCAAAAACTTTAAAAGATTTTTGCTGACGTTTTAAAGCATTCAGTTGAACTGAAATTTTATATACACGATTGTTTTGGATTAGAATACGGTACTTTAACGACAATTAATAGAAATTAATTACCACTTAATGTTGTGATTCTGTCCTATGTATATACATATTTATATTAATTGTAGCTAAGATAAAAATTTTCTTTGTTGATCTAAGTAGGAATTGACTTAATTTTTTTTATATTACTTGTGTGTGTTTTGTATCAATTTCGACATCTTTTTTGAAAAAAATACCCCTTGAATTTGATAGATATTTAAAAAAATAAACCAAAAAGAGTGATTTGAAAAGAAAGTATTTGTTAAAAAAGAATTAAAACGTGGGATAAATTATTTCACGAACCTATTCGTACATATGAATAAATTTTCTGAAGAAAATGATAGAAAGTAAATACAAATCATTTAAAAAATTATTTTCTCCAAATGATTCCAATGCATACTATATTATTACGACAATGCATTTTTTAAATAGAAACATCAAGAAAAATGCATAAAATTATTTCCAGAAACGAATTTGTAAATTTTCATAAATTTGTAACCTATTTTCTGTGTATTATTTTTAATAAAGCTGATAAGAAAAAATTAAATAATGAAAAATATAATAAAAAACGAAATCTTTAGGAAGGAAAGAATGAAATGGGCATAATTTGTGCAATAAATATAAAATCAAGGGGCACATTAACCAAAAACAAGAAAGAATAAAAGAAAACATAACAAATATATGCCAATTATTAATGATGTCTCAGACATATTACTTTTAACCTTCCTTAAAAAACAATGATATCCTTTGCATAATTTTGAAACTTTGCATTTAATTTTTAATTGTATATATTAATTTTGTATTTATAAATTATTCTTAATGTGTAAAATAAAATTGCTTAAAACGCTTTCTTTTCTTTTTTTACAAACATTTTTAATACACATATTATTTTTAAGTTAAAACACGATGCAAAGAAACACTTTAAGCAGAACTCAAATATTGCGAAACTTTATTCACTTTTCATTCTTTATTCACGTTATTTATAAATAATTATTGTTGTTATAATTACAAACATATATTGAACATTTTTTTTACATACGAATTTTTGTTATATTCAAGGGAAATTATTCTAAAATTTTTCTTGAGCAACTTTTGAAAAATCTTTTTCTAAATTTTGCATTTTATTTTAGACAAACATTAATATTTTTTTCATTAAATACAGACTTTGCATTTTTAATTTAAATAATTTAGTGCTAATATATATATATATATATATATATAAATACATACAAATAAAATTCTATTCACAAAAATCGAAGAAATAATCACTTCGATAATGAATGAAAGAATAGTTTATGAAAGCTTTTTTTATTTTTAATGAATGGAGTGTCTGTTTTGATATACTTGAATTTTTATTACAATGACTTATTAGATACTCTTCGAATTTAAAAACAATTCATTTAATCCTTCTCTCTTTCTTTCTTTTCATACTTAATACTTTCAGATATGTGGCAGGATTTGTAAGGTATCTTTTAACTTTTGTAATATTTAAATACAATTGTAAGAAAAATTCTGAAAAAGTATACAACAAAAGTGAATTTGTTATTTCCATTCGCTCTTTCCTTTATAAAATCACGAATACATTTATTTTCATTTTGGATACTTTAGATCAGTGATCCGCAAACCCCGGTCCGTGGATCAAATGGTGCCGGGCCGCCTAAAGAACATTAAACTATTGCCATTTTATTTAAAGTGGTGCATTTCTGTCGGATTTGCGCAACTTTCCACGGAAATCACTTTATAATTCACGCTAAATCACTTTTATTCACTTTTGGTGTAACTATATATTATTCTGAAGGCATATTTAAATGTAACTAAATTAAAATTGTTAAATCAAAACAATCTTAAATATAAACAATCAACGTGTCCTACCCTCAGCGGGCCGCTGTAAAATTATCAAACGTTGAACGGTTCGCAGCGACAAGAAGGTTGCGGAGCACTGCTTTAGATTATATTAGTGCTGCCATCTTTAGAAAGGCAAGAAAAGTAATATGAAATCAAGACTCTAGATGCGTTCAGCAGATGGAAGCACGAATGAACTGTTTCTTTCCTTAAAAAAATTCAGTAATATTTTCACCTTCTTCTACAATGAAGACAATTCAAACTTCAGACTTAATTTTAATTTTTACTTCTTTGCTTCAAGTATTTTTCTTTCTGTTGTTTTTTTATTTATTCAATTATTTAATCGTGATTAATTATGCAACGTATATAATCCATGTGTTATTAGTAAAAGACTAATTCTCTAAATTTTCTTGAACAGTTAAAAAAATAATAATTTTGCATTCAAAGCTCGATTACAAAAAATTGTTCTTCTACTGATATTGAAGGTTTTTCATTTATTTTAAAGCCATTTTAAATGAGGAACAGAACTTTTTTTTGTTGAAATCGGGATTTCTTTATTTTTCCAGCTATAATAATAATAAAAAAAAAGGCACATTTATATATATATGCCTGGTTATCCCATAAAGTATCTACGCAATGTTCCTCACTTTTTCATTAAAAGAAAAGAGAAAGAATTTTAAAAAATGGAATCTTTTCCACATATTTGATATGCTGAGGACTCTATTGGCGCTTTTAATCATCTATTGCAGTGCTCTTCAAACTGTGTCCCCAAAAACCCTGGGGTTCCCCGAATCAAATCTAGAGGTTCCGAGAGTTAAAAAAAATGAAACTAAATATTAAAAATGTGTATGCAAAGCAGATTAATTTTTTCTATGGTACATGTACCAACACGAAAAACTAAATGTTAGTTTCCCAACGTATGTCGAGTGTTACTCGGGAAGAAACAAAAAAAATATACTGTTGCGGACAGATTTTTTTGTAAGGGAACCAGGATATCATACACCTTTTAAAAATCGATTTTTCAATTTTAGTTCTAAAAGTGCATATTTTTCTGAATCTAAAATGTATAATACTTATATGATTGTTGATAAAATAGTCCTAAAATATTAAAAATAAAATGTAAACAAATGACTGCGCCCCTTTTGACACACCTCTTTGAACTTTGAATATGTAGTTTCTCCCGAGTTTGATCAAAATAAACTTCTGGTGATTTTTTTCATTTGAATGAATAACCACGCTATTTCTTAGCCACGTTTATTCGTGAGCTATTGTTCCAAGCTGTGTGACAAATTTTTTTACTTTAAATTTATGTTTATGGTAATGTTTTGAACCACGTTCGTCTATTCCGAAGTTTCTTGTGGCATACGACTACTTTATTTTACATCAATTTTCGTGATAAATATTTATATTTTACTTATAGTTAATAATATTCATAAGATTTTAAATGTATTTAAACTTTTTTAAATAAGTAATTATGCCAAGAATAAAAAAATTTGGCAGAAGGAAGTATGCTAGCAATCAACATAAAAAGTCAAAATCGACCGAAAAATTGCTTTCAAATTCCGTGGAAAGCGCTTCTCGGAGAAAAAGTAAAATACTGGATTTACCAAAAGAACAATATGATCCTCAAAATGTAAATATAATTATTGAACTGGATTTACTATCTTCCCTTATGAAAAACATCTTATATTGTAAATATTGCTGTTCTTCAGAGAAAATTGAAATGAGAGAAGATTTAAAAAGTCGTAGAGGTTTAGCCGTGAGTTTGGAAATAATTTGTCACAACTGAGAAGAATCGACGAGCATAATGTCCTCAAAAATATCAAATAAATGCTTTGATATTAACTTAAGATTGACATAGGGAATGAAAGCCATTGGAAAAGTTTGAGCTGCTGCTCGAATATTCTGTGGGCTCATGAACTTGCCTCCTCTACCTGCAAAGTTTGAACGCCATAATTCTGTGTTTTTAAATGTTTTAAAGACGGTTAGTGAAGACTCCATGAATGCAGCTGTTCCCGAAGCAGTCATAGCAAATGATAATAATTCAAATAAAGCGGCACATGCCACAACAGAGGCTATTCTTCATCGAATGGAGTTGTATGTGCTACGTCTGTTGAGAACGGAAAGGTTATTGACTTCGAAGTTCTCACAAAATCTTGTTCTTCATGTAAGGGTAAAAAAATCCATGTGAAAATTGTGCTAAAAATTACGAAGGATTCAGCTGGGGAATGGAATGCCGGGAGGTATCAAGTATATTTTAGCGATCTGAAACATCACGAAAAGCATATTATACGCAGTATTTGGGTGATGAGGATTCAAAAGGATTTCTTACTATAAAAGAAGCAAAAGTATATGGTGACATAGAAGTTGAAAAATTAGAATGTGTTGGCCATGTTCAAAAGCGTATGGGCACAAGGCTACGAAACATTCTAAAAACGAACAAAGGCATTAAGCTATCAGATGGAAAAAATATTTCTGGACGTGGATGACTAATGCTTAAAGAAGTGGACTCAATCCAACATTATTATGAACAAGCAATCCATGAAAATGTGCCATCTATGGAGGACATGAAAAGAACAATATGGGCTATTTATTTTCATAAACTAAGTACTGAACATAATCCTCAACACGCTTTGTGTCCTCTTGGTGAGGATAGCTGGTGCGGTTATAACCGTAGCATTGTTACTGGGGAATTTTATATACACAAACATTCTTTACCTGAGTCAATTTTATTGAAAGTTAAAAAAGTGTTTCGGGATCTCACAGAGAAGGACTTATTGAAAAAGTGTCTTCATGGAAGAACACAAAATCCCAATGAAAGTTTTAACAAATGTATTTGGGAGTGAATTTCTAAAACAGTATTTGTTGGGATTGAAACTTTGAAATTTGGAGTTACGGATGCTATACTTTGTTTTAACTATGGATATGTAAGTAGGATCAAAATCTTTGAAGCTCTGGGCATTAAACTAGGAAACAACATTGAACGTGCCTTAGGTGTAATTGATAAGAAACGAAATTTTGAGGCTGAACGTGTAGTAAATAAAAAATCATTGGAAGCCAGAAATAAAAGGTCTTTAAAAAGGAAAATGGATAAAAAGAATTTAGACGAAGAAAATGAATATCAAGCAGGGGAATATTAATTAAATCTATAATGTAAGGACACATTTTTTTTGTTCTATTATATTTTTTTCTCAAATGTTTAATTTTTTAAAATTTAGGTACACTTTTAAAAAAAACAATTGTAGCATATGGTTTGAAACTTTTTATATATCTAAAAAGGATACATGTGCAAATAGTGAACAAAATATGTTTTAGAGTATATAATGTCTAATTTTAAAAAATAAATTTATATGCGCAAAAAGAAAATTAAGATTTTAAAAATTTTAAGGTTTTATGATTATTTTAAAGAAATTATGCAATCACTTCATTAAAAAACTGGTTCATTATGCTTGATATGTTGCTTTATATATATGTGTAAATTTTTTTTGTATATTCAAGGAATATTTTTGTAAGAAATGGTACCTATACATGAAAATATTTAATACAAGATCTCAAAAATTACGTTCATGTTAACAAAAACAAAGGGGATAAACATATGAATTTAAAATTACTTTTGTAACTCTAGAAAATGATTAAGGGGATTATTATTAGGCATATAAAAATAGGCAAGCAAATACTTATAAAGTGTGTAATATGTGAAAATATTGTTGATTTTTTATAGTTTTTTCTCTTTTTCTCAAAAGCATATATTTTTGCATTTACGTACATTTAAAAAAAAAAAACTATTGCACTATTTGATTCCAGATTTTTTATACTTCTTTACAAGATGCCTATGCATATAGTGAACTGAAATTTTTTCTATTAAAATAATGCCTAATTTTTAAAAAGGGTTTTATGCATAAAAAAAGCAGAAAAATAAAAAAAGTTTCCAAATTTCAAAGTTTTATAATTTTTTTTAAAGAAGCTATACTAAAGTTTTACTAAAAAAATATGTTCACTGTATTTTATGTATTGTTTTATATATGTGTAAAAATATTTTGCATAAAAAAATATACTTTTTTAAAAAATGGTACCTAAACATAAGTATATATTACGAGTTCTCAAAAATTATGTATTACTTAAATTAAGTAGGAAAAAAAACTATTAGTTATTTTTATAGCTCTACAGAATAATTAAATGATCTTTATTAAGAACATAAAAAAAATCTAAGCTCTATTGGAAATTGTAAAAGATATATGTTTCATAAAAAAGGGTTTTAATTTTGGCATTTTACTCCTTCGAGCATGTCCTGGTTCCCTTAAAGTAATTTGTTACAACGTTTACTTCTTTGCATACATGGACCTTGGAGGCATTACAAAAGATGCTCTCAGAAATCAGCCTCAATTGATAACATTTTTGTCATATGACAAGTTTTAGGGGGAATGGGGTAAAATTTCATTGCGGTAACGATACTTAACCAAGCAAAAAAGGGGGAAACTTGTGGCAATTTGAATCCGAAACTATTTATTTAGTTCCTGCAGTTATACAGAAAAGACAGAAATTGGAGAATATTCCACGTTTAAAGGGCAAAAGGTAACTATACCTTCATTTTCAAATTTTGTCATCCCTTAAGAGTTAATGCCCAATCATTTACTTCAAATGAGTTCTAAATTACTTGATTTCTAAAAAGCCGGTCTTAAAAGTGTGAAACTCAAACTAAGAAATAAACCGGAAAATATTTTTGTAATACTTAAATGAATTAAGTGTTCGAACTGTTCACCTTCTAACTTCTTCTAAGCCAATCGAATATGTAACCGAACCTTGCCAAAGAAATTATGAAGCAATGGAAGAAATATAGCAAGTCAACTCACTTTTAAAAAGCTGTATTCGTGTTGAAAGTAAACACTTCGATAACTTAATTCATTAAGGTATTGTAAAAATGTCTTCCATTTTATTTTTTAAGTATATCGCTTAGTTTGAGTTATATACTGAAGATTGAGTTTCTTGAAAAGAAGTCATTTTGTAAAAAAAGAAATGTTAGTAATTGTCATGAATAGAAAAGTAGCAAGTGTTGCACCATTTTAGAATGTTAATTAAATGGGTAAAAATTTTTTTTGTTAAAAAACTTGCTTGATGTAGTATATATTGTTTTCTTTTCTTATGAAGAGTTAGTTAGGTGACCCTTTTCTGAAAGCGACTCATACTTCGTTAATTTTAAGTAAACCAGCACAGAATTTGATTTGATTTGTGATTGTAAATAACACCGCCATATAAGATCACGTAAGTGAAAAAAATCCTGTAAAATTGTGAAATTTGTGGTCACAGTACCTAAAGATGTGATGAAGGATGCCAATTTTCCTTATATTCAAAAATGGGCTAACATCACATAACCAAGTGATATGGATTTTTTTTATTTTCCCCAGAACTAATATGACTCCCCCTTTTACCCTGTGCCCGTTTGGTGCTGAGTTTTGGGACACCCTGTATAGATACTTTTTACGTTGATTTTCGTAAGAAATATTTTTTAGTGATCTCATTTAACAGATATTTGTGAAATTTCAAAACATTTAATAACATAAAAAAAAGGAATTCTACCATGTACCAAAAAGTTTGGTAAAAGAAGGTTAGGCTGATATGAAACAGATTTTTGACATTAAATACATTGTTAATAAAATATCATTGAGGCTAGAAATGAAAGTTCATTAAAAAGAAAATCATTAAAAGGAAAGTTCATCAGAATTGATTATCATCTATTAATTAGTAACCTATTAATTCATGATTAGTATTTAAATGAAAAAAAAATGTTTGTCGAACAGGCAGATATTAATTGTATGTATAATGTAAGAAAACATTGTTTTTCTCGGTTTTTTCCCTTTTGCTTGAAAGTATAATGTTTTGCATTTAGGTAGGAACTAATTTGTTATTGGTTTGTTACTCGTTACAGTCCTATTTGAAACAACTGAAATTGTGCCAAATAGCCCACGGACGGAAAATAGTTTCTTTTGTAAAAAGGCCACCAGACATTAATAAAACAGACTGTAAGAAAGTTTTTTGAAAAATAACTGAGACTTGATAAAGCAGGTGAGGACTGTACACACACAGTTACAACATTTTAAAAGATTTAAAAACTGAAATAAGAATATATGTACTTACCTTTTCCATGTAAAAGGGAGCTGATGAGCGTAAGTATTAGGATGAAGAAATCCAATGTAAGGAAATTAAAAATGTAAAAAGAAAAAAAAATACTTAAAAAACAAGGAAGGTGGTAAAAATTTAGAAAAAAATAATTTGAATTCAAAGGAAGAATTAAGCTGTAAGAAAGCAATAAGTTATTGTAGAATGTGAGAAGGATTATGAAATCGTTTATTATAAGTGTAATAGCGGAAATTCGAAATTTGCTACTATTAAAAAAGAATATTGCCTGACAGATTTATTATTATGGCTTTAAGATTCACTATAAAAATCAGCAGTCCAATTCAATACTTTTTTAAGATAAACAATTCTTATTACTCCACCACACTTATCATATTTCCAAAAGGACGAAATCTGAGAAATTATGTTTAAAAAAGCAATCCGATTCCTTTGAAAGTAAAATTGACCCAATAGGTGAATTTAGTAAACCTATTAGTAAACCTACCACTCCCAGTTCCCTACACGTTTTTGAGGAAAAATAAAAAATTGCGAAAAGGCTCAACAATATCCCACACTTACGAAATTTTTTTAAGCCAAATTTAGCTGAGAAATAAAACAGTAAATAATTTATTTGATCAGTATTAAAATTTCAAATACATACATGGATATATAATTACTCTAAAAGTTAATATCATGTTTCGAAAATCATTCGTTGCTCCCAATGTTGCAGCTGACTTTGGAATCGATGCCTGTGTAACCATTTTCCCACATGGTGTCATCTTCCGTGCCATCCAATGCATTTGTTTCGCAACATTTCTTTAAAGAATATAAAAGAATTATTCAAGACTTTTTAACATTAACAAGTATAAATTATATTCTTTTACTTACGCCACTGACGTATATTTGTTTCATCCTTGTCAAATTTTCAGTGGTCACTACTCCGCTTCCGTTCTTTTCCTACATATAAAATTACCTCTAATTTCATGCTTGCATCACAGTGAACTCATCTCGATGGTATTACCGATATCTTTGATAAAGAGAAAGCGTATACAAAAAAAATATCCTAAATACGAGCAGCCAACGATGCTTAGGACAGACCGAATACTGGAGATAAACTGTGAAGTGGGATAAATAATCGATGCAAGTGGCCAGAATGGACAGATACATTTTTCCTTTTGAAAAGGGTGGAAACTCAATTTTCCAAACCCAACAAATGTTTCCCCTTCGATTCTAAGCCGCACCCGATCTTCATCAGCATTAACTCTAAGAAAATAGTGCAGCTTAGATTCGAGTAAATCCTGTATAAAAGCAACGTATTTTTTTAAAAAAAACCGTATCTAAATGAAAATATGTATGACGGGATATTAAAATTCATGTCCATGTTCAACTAAAAAGGAAAGAAAAAACTTTTGAACTAAAAACTTATTATTGTAGTTTTAGAGAATTACTAAATTTTCATTATTAGGCATACAAAACATATATTTAATTAAATGAGAGATTTTAACATCTTATAATCGTCTTTTACTCCCAAATATGTTGATGCAATCATAGTAGATATCAGTATTGATGCATCATAAACTGTCTAGTAATAACTAAAAACCAACACATTAATATTGTGCGCAGCATACCGATTATACCATTGTAGCTTTCCTTTCTCCTTTCTTCGGTCACCGTTCCAAAGAAGGATTTTATTTCCTTTGATATATTAGCATAGCTTTATCTAGTCTTCGGTAACCATTTATGATAAGGAAGCTCACGTTTTTATTGTGTCTGAAGAGCTTCCTTTTGTCTTCTGACTTCGTTTTCATGAAGGAAGCTGACGCCTTGCTTTACCCTTTCGGTTACCGTTTCCACTTAGGACGCTGACGCATAGCTTTACCAACACCTCCTAGATACTTTCTTAAATTATAATGGCGATTCAATAAAAAACAGCGAAATGTTAGAGATCGAGTCAAGTTGGCAAATGTCTAGCTACTTTCATAGCTCTAACTTTTTAAATTTTAATACTTTAATGCAGTTCTGGGCTAAGGTAAAGCCGATGCAATGCTCATCCAAAGTTCAATGATTCGAGGTGAAGTTTGAACTCTGTAACCATTCCACGTATATATAGAGCTTTGTAAGACCCGCCGTGTAGGGAAGCGATGTACGTTAATACATTATCCACCGCATTATGATTTACTGCAGTTTTTTTAATAAAATATTTTTTTTGGATCACTTCATTAAAAATTAAGGAATATACATAAACAAAATGCTCCAATTTGGAAAATTTAATCCGTTAGAGCTAATAAATTGATTAAAGGTATACACTGTAAAATTAATTATATACACCGTTCACTTAAAATAAATTGTCAAATCGTTTTCTAAGGTCTTCATTAAAATACAAAAACATTAGACAATAAAGTTTTGTCAAACTATTTTTTCAGGACAAAATAATAATCTTCGCAATCCGCTGAAAACGAAGTCAGCTGAAAACGCATATCTGCTGCAAAACAGTTCGCCTTCCCCGCTAAAATACTCATCATAGAACCCGTGCTGCCATATATCTTGGAAGAGTGGATTTCAAAGAATATTCCTGCCAAATATTAGTAGAATATTCCTTATAAGTTGGTGTGGTGTGGTAGTTAGGAGAAGGGGGTACCAGCTCAGGTATCGTCCACGTCACTTGACCATGGTTCAAAATTACGTGGTCCGTGGCCAAAAGCCCTCGTGTAGCTGAACAGTGCGGCGACGTTAATATTCACTCACTCCAAAAAATACAGTACAGTAGTTATAATTATTTTTATAATTGCAATATCTGCTTATTCAATTAAAATTATAGCATAATAATTCACTAATAACCACAAACAAATTTTGAAAATTTGTCCAAATGATGTAGTGTGAAAGAGAAGGTTTATTTATTTTAAGTACCGGAACCGATAAGAGCATTTATTTAAAAAAAAGATCATTTTCTTACTTCCAAATGTGCATAATAAAATCACAATAAAAAATTCAAATAAAGAGAGATTTGTAACAATCTCTCACTTCAAAACTTAGTTTTATTCTGAAATGAAAAAAAAAAAAATTAGGGATTATGCTGATCACAGGAATTAATTAGAAGTGAGCGCCTTGCGTAGCCAAAACAAAAAGGGTTTCTTCACAAACAAAAGATTGATATATGCTGTCGTGGGGTTTGTTTCAGCGCACGCCAGAATTGCTTGCAGATGGCATAATTTTTTCCTTCTTACTTGACAAATATCGTTATATTTTGGACACTTCACACAATATCTTTATAAACTATAGCCTATGTGTTATTCTGATGTATAAGTTATATTATTGTAAAGTTTCATTAAAATCCATTCAGCTGTTTTTGCATGAAAGATGGCCAAACATCCTCACAAATTTTCGCATTTATAATATACTAGTTGGTATACCTGTTCTTCGCACGGGTGAACTGAAAAATTAAACAACGCAGATTGAAGGATAAAGAAGTTTTTAATGCGTTAATTTTACGTGGATTTCAAATTAAACAAAAAAAAAAAAGGTTTTTGCATATCTCAGCTAAACAAAAAAAAAAAGAAAGAAAGAAAAGAGAAAAAAAAAAGAAGAAAGAAAGAAAAGAGAAAAAAAAAAAAAACACATTTGTTAAATTTTAAGTATGTAGATCTAATAGCTGATAAAAAGGATTTTTTTTATTTATAATTCCCCGTAACACTCTTGAGGGTCGATTTTTGAAAATACCTCCCTAAGTTGATCCCTGCTCAGCAAAAGTAACACATTGTTAAAAGTTTTGCGTAATGAATGCTTAAAATAGTGTACATAATTTATATCTGAAAGTGTAATACATTAATATTACTGTCTGTTGTATTTATTTTATGTTAAAATTGTAATATTCGCAAGCAACGTCGTTTCTTAAATTATAATGGCTATAATGGCGATTCAATGAAAAACACAGTGAAATGATAACGATAGAGTCAAGTTGGAAAAAGTCTAGCTACTTTCATAGCTCGAGCTTTATTAGAGCTTTGTAAGACCCGCCGTGTAGAGGGGCGATGCACGTTAATACTTTATCTACCACATTATGATTTACTGCAGTTTTTTTCATGCACTATTTTTTTTTATCACTACATTGAAAATTAAGGGATATACATAAACGAACTACTCCACTTTGGGAAATTTAATCCGTTAGAGATAATAAATTAATCAAAGATATTTCACTGTAAAATTAATTATATACACCGTTGACTGAAAATAAATAGTCAAAACGTTTTCTAAGGTCATCATTAAGGTGCCTGACTAGTTGCGGAGACATTTTTTTAAAATTTTGCTGAAAATTTATTTTTAAACTCATTTTTTGTTTAATTATAATTGAAAACTAATAAAAATAGCAAAAAAAAAAAAATTTCTTTCAATGTATTTTTTTAAAATATTGCCAATTTTAGGTTTAAATTAGACGTTATGTCTACGTTACGTTAAACATAGTAAAATAAATTCTAATGCATAATATTTTAAAAAACCCACATAATTTTACTCAAAAAACAGTTACTAATGAATTGACCTATCTTTGAAAATTTTTAATTTATTACTGAACTAGAAGTCTAAAAGTGCACGCAATGCAAATTTTTCAAAAATTTCACATTTATCACACAGAAAAAAAATTATAAAAAAGGTAAATTTGCTGTTTTTTCTTAATCCCTAGGTCACAGCATACATACTATATCAAAAGAACAAACATTTTCAAAGCAATTATGAATATTATATACTTTCTTCAAACTTTTATCTCTTTTAATATTTTTAACAATTTTATAGTGTCAAAAAGCTTTTTCTTAAAGTCTAAGTACACAGTTTACGAAATACAGATTAGACGTATAAAAAGCACTTTAAAAAAACCTTATTGCATTAAAAATAAAAACATTTTACATAGAAAAACAAATATATATTATTCCATATTATTTTAGAAGTTAAGAAATATATCATACAAAATATATTTGTGTTGTTTTACCAGTATACATTCACGAAAAAACTCTTAAAAAATATTGTTTATCACAAAAGTTATCATAAATTAGAATAAAAATCCTGCAAAGAAGTACTTTAAAACCCTCCATATGAATATACTAAGCCTTCTGTTTTTTCATCCTTAGTACTTTTTGTTTTCCTAGCTGCTTTTCTTTTTTTTCGAGACAATTTTGCAATCGGTAAAGAATGTCTTAAAGATGTTGAAATCCGTTGTTTATCAAATTTAAGTAACTCTTGAGCAACACTTTCAGGAAGGGAACCATTTGCATTTCGAATTAATGATAAAATATCAGCATAACCAGAATTATAAAGTATTAGAGCTAATAATGCACCCAAACGAAATGTTTCCAGTCCAATAAATATATTTTTGGGAACAATATTCCACAAAATATTGTTATAACTTTCATTGCAATTCTGTGTCTTACCATGAAGACATTTTTTCAACAAAGTTTCATCACACAGTTTTAGATATGTAGGCTTTATTTGGTTTATAATTTTATTAGGAAGTCCTTGCTCAATTTCTTTGAGGGGACTCCCAGCTGCTTTTGCCCTTTGGTAACGACACCAACTCTCAGATCCTTCAGGACACTGTCCAAGCAATGAATTGTTTTTTCCAGATACACAGTGGAAAAATGCAGCTATTACACTACTCATCATCTTTTGTAGATTACCTACATTGCTTCGAATAGCTATTCCATAATAGTTCTGAATTCTGTCGATTAATTTATTTTTCTCTCCCAAAACTTTCGTCGTTTTTTTTAATTGACGCAACCGCCCTCCTACACGTTTCTGTACATGACCTATACACTAGAGTTTGGTTACTGTATTAATTCCATAAAAGTTTTTAACAGATTCATATCCTTTTGAGTCCCCATCTCCGTAGTATTCATTGTACTGTACATCCCTCACATTTGATCTCTCAAATATACGGTAGGCTCCAACAACCTCCATGTTCCCCGCGGAACCTTTATAGTTCGAACATACATGTTTCGATGATTGGCTATTGCCTTTCGCGCATATGTGGCAATATTGCGTCATGACTTTAATGTCTAAAATTTTACCGGTGTCAACTGATATGGCACTTACACACCCATTCAAAGATGAGTAGCCTCTGCGTTGCCAAGTACCATCAATGGATATTCCACATTTAGTGAAACTATTTGAGCCTTTGATTTCACTCATTGCAGCGTTGATGTTTTCTTGAGCAACGCGTTCAGTTGCTTTCAACCGTTTTCTTTCTTGATTGCGGAAAGCAAGTTTTGACAGGAAAGGTAAACCGAGGAAAGCACATAACTTTTTGCCAGCTGAAAATCCTTTCCCGATTATCCTTAGCCCCAAAACAATTGATGAGTTTATAAGACAAGAACCTTTCATCTTCTCTGTCGTAGGGAAACCTTTAAAGAAGGAGCAGTTTTTGCACTTTAGGTTCATATGTGAGCATAATCCACTGACAGAGTCTTCTGTAAGTTCCAAGCCCTGAGAATAACAATCAGGACAACAAACTATGGCAAAAAATGAAATCAAAGTTCTCCAGCTGACAATTCTATTGTCTTTATAAGTTTCAAACAATCTTTCTGAGAAAATTTTCAAACTTGTATGGCTTAATTCCAACTTTTTGGCACTAGCAGATTCAGTAGAATTAAGCTCAGATGTTTTATCATTCTCATTAATAGTAGCACGAATGGTATAACGATTTCCAGTAAATCGGCGCTTCTTAGACCGCCCAGATCTTGATTTAGCCATAATTAATCAATATTTTGTCTTAAGAAAGACAGTTTTTTTTCATAAAATATATCAAAATAATAAATTAAATGAGGAGCGAAGAATCGAGTAGCTAGAACATAAGCAAATCGAAAAATGACAACAAACCTGTAAAGTTGTTGCCAAATTTTACTAAAAACTATTAAATAATTTTTAAAAAAATATCACCATATTCAGTTTTAATGTTACCAAAATTAATATTTTATAAATAAATTCAATAAAACTCCAAAAAAGAGTAAAAATCTTTCAAATTCAAAGTACTTCCGGTTTCGATTTCTAACTTCCGGTTCGTTTTTGTTGTTCTCACTTGACATAAAAACTGCTATAACTTCGTAAATAATTAGAGTACAAGCAAAAGTAAGGTATTTTTAGAAAGAAGAAAATTCAAATATTAAAATTATCAAATAATATATTTTTTTTGTCATGTTCATCAAAATTGATGATTTTACACTAGTCAGGCACCTTAACATACAAAAACATAAGACTCTTAAATTTTGACATAAACTATTTTTTCGGGACAAAAATAATAATCTTTGCAATCCGCTGAAAAAGCAATATCTGCTACAAAACTATTCACCTTCCCCGCTAAAATACTCATCATAGAACCCGTGCTGCCATATATCTTGGAAGAGTGGATTTCAAAGAATATTCCTGATAAGTATTAGTAGAATATTCTTCTAAGTTGGTGTGATGTGGTAGTTAGGAGAAGGGGGTGCCAGCTCTGGTGTCGTCCACGTCACTTGACCATGGTTCAAAATTACGTGGTCAGTTGCCAAAAACCCTCGTGTAGCTGAACAGTGCGACGTTAATATTCACTCACTCACTCACTTCAAAAAATACAGTACAGTAATTATAATTATTTTTATACTTAAAAATGCAATATCCGCCTATTCAATCAAAATTATTGTGTTATAATTAACTACTAACCATAAACAAACTATGCAAATATGACCAAATGATGTAGTGTGGAAGACAAAGTTTATCTACTGTAAGTACCAGAAGCAATAAAAGTATTTATTTTGAAAAAAGATCGATTTCTTACTACCAAATGTGAATAATAAAATCATCAAAAAAACATTTAAATAAAGAGAGATTTATAACAACCTCTCCCTTCAAAACTTAGTTTTATTCTGAAATAAAAAAAAATTAGGGATTATGCTGTTTACAGGATTTAATTAGAAGCGAGTGCCTTGCGTAGCCGAAACAAAAAGGGTTTTTCCACAAACAAAAGATAGATATATGCTGACGTGGGCTTTTTTGCAGTGCACGACAGAATTGCTTGCAGATGGCAGAATTTTTTCCTACTTACTTGACAAATATCGTTATATTTTGTACACTTCTCACAATATCTTTATAAATTATAGCCTATGCTATAATTTATAGCCTATGTGTTATTCTGATGTATAAGCTATATTACTGTAAACTTTCATTAAAATCCATTCAGTTGTTTTTGCGTGAAAGACGCTCAAACATCCTCACAAATTTTTGCATTTATATATATAATATATATCTAGATTCATTATGTAGAGGTTCAGCTTTCAATTTTCTTTATGAACCACATAAAATAAATTTTAAATTCATAAGCACAATGTATTAAAAAAAGTAATTATTCTCACACCTTTTTGTAAATTAATAATATTTATTTTATATATGTTACCTACCAAAAAGAAAGAAAGAAAAACTGCAAGGAAAGTTTCTTGACGCTTTTATCCACTTTTTGAAGAATTAATTTTTTTCCTTGATGCTCAAGAGTTTACGTTTTGACATTTTCGAGCTACAGAAACCAAGTTACCAGTGCGACTGCTCAACACTACAAATAAACGGAGACTAGTTCAAAGACAAGAAGACATGTAACAACTCCACTGAGGGTGAAAAGGGATATCGAAGATGTTTCCAGTGAACTAAAACGATGGGATTAAAGGTTGCACTTCTTATATGAAATGCCCAAAATTCTATTGCCATAGACAAGTAAGGTCCTAATAAAGCCAATTCAATATATATATATGAATAGTCGCGGTAGCCGAGTGGTACAGGTATCGGACCGTGGCTAGCCTTGTCACGAGTTCGAGCCCATTAACACTAAAAACCCGCCGTGTTGGGCAGCGATGCGTGTTAAATCTGTCGAGAGCTGAAATGTCCTCGCGTTGGTGTGGTGTGGTAGTTAGGAGAGGGGGCCAGCTCAGGCGTCGTCCACGTCACTTGACCATGGTTCAAAATTACGTGGTGCGCTGCCAAAAGCCCTCATGTAGCTGAACAGTGCGACGCTAATATTCAATCAATCAAGATTTAAGAATACCATAAAATGAGTTAAAAGAAAGAATAAATTGAATAGCCCAGAAATACCTTTGAAAAAGGGAGAGAACTAGAAAATGCCCTTCGCTATAGGGAGGTTATTTTACGAAGAAAATCCTGAAATGTTCTTGGTTCCAGGAAAAGTTCATCGTACAGAAAAATTCGCAATACAGAGGTTCGTAATACGGAGGTTGGACTGTATTTAAAAGCTTTTTGCTTAAAAAACACTTAAAAAATACTTTTTTGTTTTCAGATGATGTTTCGAGTATCGTTTGGCATAATTTTTTTTCACGCAGCACAGCGCTTCTCAAACTGTGCGGCGCGCCCCCTAGGGAGGCATGATGACCCTAAGACGGGGGCGCGAGCATATTGAAAAATCGAAAACAAAAGACTATTCAAAAAAATTGTTAATTTATTGAAAGAAACAAGCAAAATACATTCTGACACAATAAAAAAAACATTTACGCTGATGTAATACACTTATAATGTTTCAGTACTACATAATGTATTTTATAATTATTTTAACAATACAAAGTTAAGAACAAGTTTAATAACTACCTGTGACCCCCCACGGGCTTTTTATATATATACGTAAAATTATATGCAAAAATTAACACTTATATGGATAATTTGTACGGTTTATAATTAATCCCTGAAACTACCGATTAAAATTTACGTGATTCACTCTCCAATGCCACCATTTTGCACGTATGCAAATGTATGTGGTGTATTGGCGGGGAGGGATAAAGGGAATAAATAAGAAAATCCTTTGAAACAAGTAAATCCTTTGCAAACACTGTCAAGGTCGTTTTATTGTACTCCAAAGCCTTCGAATTAATTTTGTGAATAGCAGTGACAGAAAAGATTGTATATGGGAAAGACTTATATATACGTCCGGAGCAATTTACGCACCGGCTGAGCGAGACATTTATATACGCCGGCGGCACTTAAGAAGCAAAAGTCGTATTGAAGCTTTTGCGTCAGAGTATCGTATTGTCGAATTTAATGCATTGTTATTGTGCGAAGGGGGGCGTGATGAAAATTATGATTTAATATTGGGTCGCAGATAGTGAAAGTTTGAGAAGCACTGACATGGCAAATTTATTCTGCTTAGTAAAAAAGCAAAACAACTAACGTGTTTCGAAAGCTAATTATTTTTATTACAACAGTGGCAATCTGCTAAATTGGTTGTTTCCACCAGCGGAGAAGACTGCTTACAGTTTTTATAAAAGCACTTCAGAGAGAAAATAGAATTTATAAAAAGAAAAAAATTATCCATCCGGCAAAGCTAATTTGACGAGAGAAAACATTTTTAGTTAAAAGAGACGTGAGGAATCTAAATTTTAGCTCTGAGGAGGGTACAACTATCTATAATGTTCAATGATAATTTACCTATTTAATTTCACCTGAAACTGTTAGACAAGTATTCAACTCAGATCAACAGTTTAAACCCTTCATCTACCGATGGTACTTAAATATACCACTCACTTTAAAATTACATAGAATAACCATTTTTACGAATATTCTGACGATACTTAGCAGGAATATTCTTTTTAATCTACTAAATATGAAATTTGACAGCTTCAACAGACCTAGAGTTTTACAGTTTGTGCAAAAACAAAAACAAAAAAAAAAAACTTTGCGTCTCTAAAAGCAACGCGAACGCTATTGTTGATGAACCTCATACTTTTGAGCCTCAGTCAAGTTACGAGGATGACATCTGAGCTTTACTGCGTTTGAAGTTAAAACAATTATAAATCAAGAACGCCCCTAAAATGGTTTTAAAAAATATCTCGTCACCATTCACGTGACCTATGTTTGAGGGAATGAAGGCTTGACCACTAAACACTGCCGTAATAAAATTGTTTAAAAAAATATTCTGCCGAAACTGAATCCTTAGAAGACTACACCCCAGGTCCGAAGATATCAAAACGTAATATCGACCAATTGGAGGTAAAGATTGAAACCAGTTTTAATTGAGTGAATCATCAGCTAGGAGAAGTATTCGAAGCAAGTGACACACGAAACAATACAAATTTACACAAAAAATGAAAGTGGCAGAAGTTAAGTTGCGATACCCCGCGCGATGGGGGTATCATCTCGTCACCATCAACGCAACCTATGTTTGAAGGAATGAAGGATTGACCACTAAACTCTGCCATAATAAAATTAGTTTATTATTATCTTAATTTATGTTCAATAAAACGACACTAGTCTAGGTGGCTTATGATCAGGAGTGATGCAAGGTTTATGACAAATAGCGCAATAAGCCACTGTATCTATATTTATAGCTGATTTCCTAACTTAATAGAATCTGCTCTAGTCTTAATGCTTAAGCAAACTGTCTTACCGCTATTTCCTAGGCGAACAGCTACAGTCCTTATATCTTTAATTTATTCTTCGATCCAACTTGTTTCGGCTAAGGGAATTTCTCTTCTGGTGTCGGACTTACTTATTAATCAGCTTCACTGGCACTACTAGACAGACTCATAGAATACACTAAGACGCTTCTCCCAGAACTTCACCTAGAGCTTTACCTCACTTCATTTAGCTTTTCTTAGCGCTCCTCGCGAATACTAACGTTCCAATATGTACAATTCGTAATATGCATAACCATGGTCTCTTCTTGGGTTGATTGGAAAGAATTGCCATTCTGGCCCCCAAAATATCCCATGAGGATTATTAGAAGAAATATCGATAAATCCCCGACACAAATTAAATGGGTAAAACACTATTACGTGTTAGAGTAGAAACTAAAAAAAAATATGCATTTGGGGTGGAAAAATCCTCCTCCATATTTATTATTTTTCAGATACACTGTATCGGTTTATCACTTACTTGGGTTTTGGGACAATCAAAAACTTAATAATTAATTTATTGCCGGCTGCGTGGCGTAGTTGGTTTGTCGCTGGCCTTGTATGCTTAAGGTTGTGGGTTCAACCCCAGCCCAATTCGGTGGATTTTCATATGTAGAAAATAGACAGCGTTCATGTCGTATGATTATGCGGCATGTTAAAGACCCTAGAGTGCTTGCTTGGCTTAGGTGCTTTCGGCAAAATTACAACCCTAATAGCCTTCAGCATCGTCAGAGGAAACTCAATGGAGGAAAGTGGACGTGAAAATTACATTGCAGTGATTGGTATTCCATCTAAATGTTACTGCACTAAAAAGTGATACCAGCTTCCGGGGATGTGCTAGGTCTGCAAAGTTAATCTCCAATCCGTAGCCTCATTGTAAATAAAAATAAATAATATGTTTATTAATGAAGAAAAAAATTTTAAAAAAAGAGAAGGATGACAACATTTTTGAGAAAAAAATCAGTTTTATAAAAAGGGAATTTATAAATTAGCTTCTCACTCGGAAGAAGTTCGGTGAATGCGAGTGAGGGAATATTAACGTCGCACTGTTCCGCTACACGAGGGCTTTTGGTGACGGACCTCGTCATTTTGAAACATGGTCAAGTGACGAGGACGACACCTGAGATGTCACCCCCTCTTCTAACTACCACACCGCATCAACGGGAGGACGTTTGAGCTCTTGACAGATTTAACGTGCATCGCTCCCCTACACGGCGGGTCTTTAGTGGTACTGGGATCGAACTCGTGACATGGCAGCCATGATCCAATACCTTGACCACTAGGCTATCGCAGCCCCCCGTGAATGTGAGAGTCGATATTTTTAGTAGTAAAATTATTACTACATTGCAAAGAATTACAATGACTTTTAGACAGTTTAGGCACTATATTTGAAAGTAGTATAAGAAATAATATATTTTACATAAAAGTTTCACAGGTGCGCTTGCTGAAAGATTGAGAGCCATCACAGTAATCTCTTTTTGTCATCAAATACGTATAAAAAATTCATAGAATCACCACTACGTTCACAAATTCAAGATGTCAGTTGAAGGAATACTTATTAATGTCTCCCATAAAGTAACACCAGGGCCATTGGTGATGGACCTCGTATTTTTGAGGTATGGTCAAGGGACCAGGACGATACCTGAGCTGGTACCCCTTCTCTAAACTACCACACGATGCCAAAAGGAGGACTTTTGGGCCACGACAAATTTAACGGGCATCAGTTTCTCCGCATGGTGGGTCTTTAGGGACACTCATGACACGTCGGCCATGAGCTCGTTATCCTGACCATTCAAGATGGCAGGTAGACGAGATTTTAGATGTGGACACATCGACGTCTTAAGACTTCTTGACGCCTTGGGCCTCAATGCAAAAGTTGGCTCTTTGCCCCTGCATAAATGTAAGCCCCACCTATGACTCTTAAAATTAAACAGTACATAGCATACGTTGTCAAATACTCGCACAAACAATGACCCAAAGCAAATAAATGTGCAGTACTTACAATCGCACACACCAGGTTGTCCGACTGCCACCTTTTGACTGAATGAGTGATAATAGTGTATGGTGGTAGGGCTATTTCTTTAAATGGACGACGGTCATCATATGTAGCCAGTTGACATATAGTCCAGTTTTTCTCGGAAAATACAACAGAAAATAACATTTGACCGTTGAAGTTATTTGAATTATGATCTTATTAAAAATGAGTCCAAAACGGGAAACGAGGCTCCCATTCTGGCTTAGACCCTGGGCCAATTGGTTCAAGCCTTAAGACGTCTATGGGTGGACACCGAATTAAGAAAAGGCATTCTGTGATTTAAATTGGAGCACCCAAAGTTTATTTTTTTCGACATTTCCATGTGTTTTCTGTAGTCGAAACCTTTCATTGTACTTTTAAAGAATTCTAAAGGTTTAAGATTTATATTCTTGTTTTAAAAAAATGAGTTCATTCTCCAGGTTACAAATGATTGTTTTCTATTGCTACGCAGAAGACTTTTATTTATATATATATATAAACATACAAAATCTCTTCAGGTTTTACTAGATTAAATTAAGTCTTTTTTTAAAAACAAAACAAGCTATAAATCAGATCTTAACCGCCACTGTTAATGCAAGATTTTAATAAATCATCTTATTAATGCACGTCCAGCAAACTGTATGAATAATTACTGACATCTACAGAAATTTTTCTGATACAAAGCTAAATTTAAAGATGATCCTCAGCCAAAAAGTATTCTTTTTCTCAAACGATTCTGAATGAACTTCTCATACAAATCTCAACAAACATAATTCAACTTCAAGACATTTCGGGATAGATAAATTCACCTAAGGAGCTTTGTTTTTTTACATGACAGGAATTGACAGCCTTGTAAACAAGCAAGAAAGCATAGCGTGAAGTTATAAGCAAACCACTGATCTAATTCCAGACCTGGAATTCATTGAACCTGTATTCCGCCTAACATTTCGACACAGGATAAATGTCTTCTTTTCCCCCTTCTGTACTTCTCAACTCGCTCGCTTGGCGTCACGATCCGACATCCACACACGAACACGTTGTTTTCGACAGTGTTCGAACGTAGTCGTGCGGAAAAGAAATCTCGTGACAAAGGAACATCAAAAAGCGACAAATGGACCTGACTTTTTGAAGGGGTGGGCCGAGATGACTAAAAATAAAGACTCATCTACATAAAGATAGAGTGTCCTAATTCACACTCAAATCATGGTGGCGGAACCAAAATATAAGATACTGATAGATTCAAAGGTTTACGAAAATAAACTGTTCGAAGATTCTGAAAAAATTGCTACAAGGCCAAACGTAGAGCATACCATATTAGGTTTTAAATACGCTACGTTTTTAATATGTTTGAAAATGATTTTAAAGTTGAGAATTTTCTGGGAACATGCGCAGTAGAACATTCATGAAAATATAGTCTTATTATAAGTTTTTTATTCCTTCATTTTATCTGAAATATGCAAAATGTACTAAAAGACAAATATGGAAAAAAAAGTGAAATTTAGAAATTTAATTACAATATTAATTTCAAAGGTTAATCTCATATGCAATTATACATAAAAGTTGAAAGAAACTTCAATTCAGTTATTATCGTAGCTTTATTTTGATGCTCAAAAAATCATAGCATACTATTATCTAAGTTAGACGTGGACAAACTTTTGTACAGACGTTTGTGGCTCTTCAGATTTCTCCCTCTATGCCTTATTAAAATAATAATAATGTCTGTTGCTGTTGTGTTTCTAATGCCACAGGATCGGCAAAGGCCGGATTGAGGTTAAAGAAATTCATTATGGCAAAGGGCTAAGCTGTATGCCTGTCGTTAGCCATAGCTTTGAACACCAAACAGACGACAATACGATTTGGTCGATTTCACACCAATTTTGAGGGAGATTCTACCCCTTCCACCAACATCACGAGAGAGCTTGCGGCTCGATGGCTATTTAGAGTACCCCTATGCTGCCAAGGCACTATACATTTACAAACATACATGCCTTCTCCGGAATACGAACCCATGCCCTTACGGCACAGCAATCAGCGTCACTAATCACTATACAGGATGGGCGGTGTAATAATGTCTACTAAAAATTATTGCTTCACACTTTCCATTTTTCCTTTATACTTATCCATTGTAAAAAATTCCCCTTTGTTTTCATATACATTCAGGCATCTGACTGGTTTAAGACAAGTACTTCTGTATTAAATTATTTTTTACTTATAGAGTATTTTGAGAACCCGTTAAAATATTAGAATTAGTTCTCTATACCACTAAAAGTCCAATTGATTGGTAAAAGTGTCACCAATGGAAAACACTTCTCAAAATAGTGTCCAGAAACAATTTGTACAATTATTCAGAAGCGCATATGAACAGACAAGAGATGCACTTTAATATTCTAAATAAAAGACAAAAAAAAACCACTCACACACACACATCTTATATTTTTGACATGCTTAAGGATAAATAAAAGGAGTGAAGAAAGGATTTTTATCTGAAAGAACAACTAATGTCAATTTTAAGTATTAGTGTAAAATCTTTTGAAAATTTTGAATAAAGCGTTCACAGTATCATTGATACAAAATTTGTTTCCAGAAGAGTGATTTTTTTTTTAAATTTCAAGAATAGATTAATTTTCAACAGTATGATATTTTGATAATAGTTATATTCTTGCGTTAGACTTCGGGAATACAATCTTTGATGGTTCTTAGTTTTTGAAGAGATGGAAAATATGTTACTTTACTTAAAATATTACTTGAATAGCTGAAAAAAATTAATGGGTTCACAATAGTTAGGATCACGATCGCAACTGGAGTCCCCTCCTACTCGCGCATGCGTATACATATAAATAGCTTTTTGATACCTTAGTCATCTTTGTTTCAACTGCAACTTGGCTCTTCTCTCACGAAAGTTTCACAACCCTCCAGTGACGATTTAAGCTCATTTCGGGCCCTAGGCGTAGAAGATCTACAGGCCCCCTTGGCACTGAAAGATCGAAATTTAAAACCAGAACATTTGATTAAGTCCAGCTTATCCGGGCCCTTGGGTGCGCGCCCCAAGAGCCCAATGGATAAACCGGAACTGCGACCCCTGAGCTAAGTGATTTATCAGTTTGTTGCATAACGAAGAAATAAAGAATCGGAACAATATAATGTTCTCTTAGGCAGAGCCGTCTTAAGACTTCTTGAAGCCCTGGGACCCAACTAAAGAGTAGACCTTGGGCCCTTACACAAATGTAAGCTCCACCTATCACTCTCATAAGTAGACAGTGCATAGCATTCGTTGTCAAATACTCGTACAAACAATACCTCGAAAAAAATAAATGTGCATGATTTACAATCACACGTACCCGCTCGACCGACTACCGCCTTTTGACTGAAAGAGTAATGAGGGTGTATGGCGGTAGGTGTAGGCCTATGCATGGACCACAGTCATCACATGCAGCCAGTTGACATTTCGTCCGAAATTTCAAGTCTTTCGGAGAAAACAACCGGAAATAACAATGACCGTTGAAATTATTAGAATTTTGATCTTAAAAGAGAACGAGACGAGCCCCACGTTGTGGCAGAGGCCCGGGCCTAGTTATCCCATGCTTTAAGACGTCCTGCTCTTAGGGTAGTAACATCAATGAGGCGTGTATTTGAAACTCTGGATTAGTGGCAATAGTAAAGGGGTAACATTAAACCTTTAAATTCATTTCCGATTTGAATTTTCTCAATTACTTTGCCCTCAAATCACAAAACTAAGAAAAGGTATCCGACTCATCTACCTTTTAAATATAATCAAAGCGAATTGAATTTTTTGGTAGATCTTTATCAGCATTCCATGATATTCTTCTTATCCATTAAAAAAATTTTTTTTAAATATCAGACATGGAATCACCACAGCATCGTAAGATAAAAAAAAACCCATTCATCTTAGTTTTTGTATTGATTATTTTTGTGAATGAAACAAACTAGCCCCATGAATATCTCATTATGATTCTAATTATGTGATATTAATCTTTCGGCAGTACTTGAAAAGATTTTTACACACATTCAAGAGCTTCAACATTTCAGCACTATTTTCCGGGTGAAGATATATATGTAAAGTTTTTACGTCTAGTAGGCAATAGAAAACAATATTTAATGCAAATACATACATGGTTAGTTTATTCTTGTTTTCACAAATATTTTTAATAAAAAAATAGAGTTTTTAATTTCTATTTAATAAAAAAATGTAGCTTTTTAAGGAGTGGGAAAGCTACAGGATAGATTCTAAAACCTGGTTCCCGTTACGCTACACAAATCTTAACTTGCCCCTGATTTCTAATTTATATACAGGTTTAAATTAAAAACTTATCCATATCCCAATTGTATTTCAGGCTCTGTTAGAGACACAGATTCCTGCATGTTCCATTGTCCTTGAAGATAATATTTTCATTTATTTAAACTTATGAATAAATCAAGAACTTGGACAAAACTCTTATCAACAATTTGGCTGCCCATTCTAAATTGATCAGCTGTCTTAAAATATCTGCAAATATAAGCAATTTACAAGAAACTTAAAAATAATAAAATTACGAGCTTATTATAATAAATGCAATGGAAATAAAGCTATTTAAAAAATTTTATGTTAGTATTAAGGTGTTACTGACTAATTTTATAAGTAGAATTTGAATAAATATACCTATTCTTATTTTGCGATTTTTTAAGTAGTTTTATTCATGTATTTTATTTGAGATTCATTATAATTCTTTTAAAAACACAGGTTTTTATACATTTTCGCACATTTATTTATATATGAGGTTGTATTCTTTAATTACTAATATTTATAAAACAATAAAATTTTTGCAAAAAGAGATATTCACTTGAACAATGTCTTTTCACAGAGGGCAGACTTAATATTGGTTCATTGCACAAGTATATAAAATTTATTCTCTCTTCCCTTTTGCAACCAATCATGCATATTTTATAGTTATTATAATTTTACCATTTTATTTTGGAATAACCCGGAATTTAACGTGGAATTTTTATTTATACAAAGGAATTTCCTGTCTAAGAAATTTCTCTGACTGACAGATTCAATCATCCGTAGAAAAAAATAAGCTCTGCGACTAGATTATTTATTTATTTATTTTCCCTAGTTTTCCTAAAATTAAAAAAAAATCAATCTGAATTCGAAACGATATGAAGAAACTCTAGATAAGCTTAAATTAATTATTAAATAATTTTGATGAGGGGGATAAATACTAAATTAAATTCTATGTTAAATAAAAAACAAATTTTAGCAAAAATATTTCCCCGACAAATAAATTAATTCTATGGAAATATTTTGCAATAAAAAAAGAAATTTTTACCAACACTCAAAGCTATTAAAAATTTGCTATTAAAGGATATTTTATACAAAAGGATATTTACGAGAATTTAATGAGCACTTTATTCGGTCTTGTTAGCATGTTTTTTTCATCAATTTATTAGCTACAAGAAAAATTTAGATCAATAACAGGACTTCAGATCTTTTACAAAAAAATTCGCACTTCATTTTTTTTTGCTCCTAAACGGATTCATTAAAGTTGACTGCGACATGTCTCGTAAATGAGAAATCCTTGAGCCTCCCCATATTTAACGTGAACCTGGTCGCCCATCCGGTATAGTGGTTAGCGACGCTGACTGCTATCCCGTAGAGCCTGGGCTCAAATACCGGAGAAGGCATGGATGTTTGTAAATCAGTGTTTCTCAAGCTGTGAGGCGCGCCCCCTGGGGTGGGAGAGCGGTAACCCTGCGGGGGGTCGCGAGCATATTGAAAATAAAAGGTTTAAAAAATATTTTTTTGGAATGAAGAAAAACAAAATGCTTTCTGACTTAATAAAAAATGCACACTCTTACACTCTCTGAGTTAATTTATATATATCATCTGGTGATCATCAAAAATAAAAGATCCCACTTCAAACGCTCATTAGTTATGTTAGATCCTATAACCAAATAAAAAAGACATTTTGTTTGCTTTACTGTAATCACACGATGAGAGAATTTTTTATTACGTTTCTTTAAACACTTAAAATACTACTTTTGACTATCGTATATTTGACCTTCAAACTTAATGGTACGTTTCACTCCATCTCTTTTTCTTTTATAGGAAAGTTGTAAATAATATTTTTGTTGCTTTTTTTCCATGTGAATGAGTTCTATGATATATGGATAAGTATATTTTTTTTTAGCACTTTGAAGGATTATTTGGCCAAGATGTATTTTTATGATTATTCTGAAACATATAAGAGGCATAATGAAAAACTTTTAACGCAATTCTTTTTTAGAACTAATATCCATATGTTTTATTGAATACACTTTTAACACGGGATCGGACGAGCGATGCGCAGACTAATCTCATGCTCACGAAATCGTTAATTCTGGGAAAACTGTTTATTTGTTACCAATGACCTGGACAGAATATCATCCAATATGACAGTCTTAATGGGAACTAAAATGAATTTATCACATTTTGCCCTCTTTTTTTGGGAGTTGCGAACTTTTTTTTTACAATCAAGTTACTAGTTTTGATCGAAATCCCTGCGCGACCACTTTTGCTCAAAAATATTTTCTATGAACATGCGACACTTTCCCCCATGAACAATTTTGTGGTTTTGATTGCTGTGTTGTACGACTTATTATGATTCATAAATGTAAATGAGCAGAATATAAAAAAATGGGCATCTGTGATCTCTATTGAACGAAGTTGAAACTGATCAAGCAATTGAAGAACCTGCTGAAATAATGCATATTAATCAAGATAGCAAAAGTAAATATGAGAAAAGCGATAGACATGAGACATTTGAATTGAATTGAAATTTGCAAATGCTGCCTAAAGATCTCTATGAAGAAAACTACGAAGCCATAAATATAGCACTTCGCCTTGTCTAAAAGACAGAAGGAAGAAAAAGTTCACAATGCTATTTGTAGATCATAAAACGACAGCAAAACTACAGTAACGTGAACAAAATATGACAGTTTTTCTGGAAAATAACGTTCCTGTATTGTTAGCAAAAAGTGTCTGTGATTTATGCCCTTTATTAAGAGCACGTAGATTTGGAACAGTTTCTTTTGTTTTATTGGTTTCTTTCTCAAATTATCAAAAGAAAAATTGAAAAGTTCTTGAAAGTAGGTAAGTATATTTTCTCTTAATTAAATTATTCACTGAAATTGTGATTTTTATCGTATATAGTAAAAATAATTATCAAATAAATTATAGTTTAAAAACAAACTAAAAAACACGCTTTTATAGAGAATCGAACTAAAAAGTAATATATATATATATATGTATATATATTACTTTTAAAAGTAACGTATACAAAATTTTATACTTATCTTGTTAATTTGTACGGTTTATAATTAAGATCGTATTGTAGCTTTATTGTCAAAGTGCATTATTATTGCATTCAATGCATTATTATTTGGGGGGGGGGGTGCGTGATAAAAATTATGATTGAAAATTGGGTCTCCAGTAGTGAAATTTGAGAACCACTGTTCTAAATGTATAGTGCCTTTGCTGCATAGGGGTACTCTAAATAGCCTTCGAGCCGTAAGTCCTCTCGTGTGGTTGGTGGAAGGGGAAGAGAGGTGGGATGCAAATATCTCCCAATGTTTTCTTCCTCTAAATCGGGGTGGAACCAAGCTAAAAAATTCGTACTGTCACCGAAATGATTCTCAAGGCTACGACCAATGACAAGTGTGCATCTAGCCCCTTGGCATGATGAATTTCGAGGGCTTGGATCTGACGCAGTCGAGATCAGGTGGCATAAGAAAAAAAAATGTGAATCTGCTTTTCTACCCAGTGGTTCTACAGTGACAACAGAACTAAGAAAAGTAACGTCTGCACTGAGTTCGTGACCATGACCACACTCTCCTTCAGCGGTAACATTGATTCGGAACACAGGTTACATTTTCAATGGATTTTTGTATTTAGAGAAAACAGCAAATATGCTGGCATAGCCTACACCTCAAACTTGCACACCATATGAACGTGAGAGTTTTGAACTATCACACATTTAATGTGAATCTGCTTTTCTACCCAGTGGTTCTACAGTGACACCAGGACTCAAAAAAAGTAACGTCAGCAATGAGTTCGCGACCATGGGCAGCATTGATTCGGAACACAGGTTACATTTTCAATGGATTTTTGTATTTAGAGAAAACAGCAAATATGCTGGCATAGCCTACACCTCAAACTTGCACACCATATGAACGTGAGAGTTTTGAACCTTCACATATTTAATGTGAATCTGCTTTTCTACCCAGTGTTTCTACAGTGACACCAGGACTCAAAAAAAGTAACGTCAGCAATGAGTTCGCGACCATGGGCAACATTGATTCGGAACACCGGTTACATTTTCAATGGATTTTTGTATTTAGAAAAAACAAGAAACGTGCTGGGATACTAATTTTAACTTTTATATTCCATTCAAATAATACTACTTTTATATTTGTAATTATACTTTTGTTAAAATAATAGCGTAACCATAAGAGTTCAGATGTTTTTGAACAGAAAAAAAAATCACTTAAAAATTCTGTAATGGGCTCTATTCCTACCTTGGGGGAAATATTCTTATTAGTTTAAAAACCACTTTCCAAAGAGATGATTTATGCAAATGCAACTTCTATTTAAGTGCCAGCCGTTGAGTAATGGTTAAACTGAAACCCAAGTGTTAATAAGAAGCGACTGGTGGTCACGAATCTTAAGATTAATAGTGGAAGGAGAATCCACTGGAATATAGTGGTGGGTATCAACCTTGCAGCTGAACCAGCTATCAGCATTCAATGATTTTTAACAAAGATGAGAAATTTAGATAATTTATTATCTGATTTCTGGCTAGATAATTTCTTATTGCTCCCAAGGTTTAGTTATAAAAGTACATTTCGTAAAGTGTTAAAAGTTGAATAAAAATTGGTTATTCTAAGATCATGTCTGCTTCTTCCTCGAACCCTCCGTGGTTAAGGTATCGGATCGTAGTTGGCCTTGTCACGAGTTCGAGCCCGGTACCACTTAAGACCCGCCATGTAGGGGAGCAATGCACGTTAAATCTGTAGAGAGCTCGAACGTCCTCCCGTTGGTGTGGTAGTGTGGAGAGGGGGATGCCAGCTCAGGCATCATCCGCGTCACTTGACCATGGTTCAAAATTAAGTGTTCTGTCGCCAAAAGCCCTCGTGTAGCTGAACAGTGCGACGTTAATATTCACTTACTCATTCAATCCTGGAACCCTCCCTCTCCCGGACCTCCAGGTAGCGACAATTTTTACTTAAAAATAATTTTATTTATAAGAATATCCATTTTCACCTTGAACAATCTTTTCTGTAGGATGGGAGAGGAGAGTTCACCCCCAGTGCATACATTTTTTCTTTCTTGTTCTCTATTGCAATATGGGATCGTATTCCATATTGTTTTTTCGTTTGCTTTGAATACTTTTGAAAATTGTTAACAGTTTCAAGAGGGATATGCTACAATCATTGTCTGCAATACTTCGGTTTTTAGATCCACCAAAAATTTTTTAAACTATTTCTAGCTTGTTTTTGATGTTATTATTTTTATTCCAAACAAAATAATTTGTTTTCTTTATTGCAGCTTTTGTAGCATAGTCCTAAATTTAAATTCATTAAGCAAACGTGCATATGTAACAATGTGTCACATATATTTTTAAGGGTTAAAATTATATTTTAAATTAGAGTTCATTGTTCAAGATTCAGTCAAAAGGGGAAGTAAAATATGTCCAAGTATGCTTTTTTTCTGACCTGCTTGCTCCATTTTTACTAGTAGACTCCGTTCGTTTCGCGAAGTTCGATCGTGCAAAAACAAAGAGTTATTAAATGAATTGTTTTTACTAGTTCAGTATATTATGGTTGTTGGTAGAAATTTTGTGACGGATCTTTACGCGACCTTAACACTAATCCTCTTGGGGAATCCTTGGGTTTAAATTCGTGTTTAATTCACAGCCATGCCTCTCAAGAAGAAACCGCGATATTCAGATTAGTTCGACTATATAAAGTCAGAGTTTTGTAAGTATAGAAAAGGAGGCAGGAAGCAGCTACATTCGCTACGCTGTTGAGATCGAATAAGGTTTACTTTCGCAGGTGAAGATTAAGAGTGGTGTTTTGCCACTGTGTTGAATAAGTAGATTTGAGGTTAGGAATCAACGATAGAGAGATTACGATGAGTTAAATAAGTTGGTTCCACATAGTTGCTTAGTTATCATCGCTTTCTCCGTGCTACTCATTTGACATTTCACTTCGGGAATTGATTGTTGTTGGTTAGTTAGTTTAACTAAATAAATAATTGTGATTATGGAATTCTCTGGTTCTGCTTTTATTCCTCCCACACCCATAGGTAGGCAAGACGGTGAGAGAGAAACTTTGGGTGCAAGTTTCTCACAAACTATTTTATAGATTTCGACTTCTAAAACAGGAACAGCCTCCATCTTCTAGCGTAGTCTTGCGTGGATTTATCTTCAAATGCTCTGGTTTAAACATATTGTTGCGAATTTTGTGTAAAGAATTCTTAAAAAAAATAGGGCAAATAATTTATATCTAGATATGTAATGTGTTTAATACTCTGTTGTATTTACTTTCTGTTAAAATAGAAATATTCACAAGCAACACCGTACATTACATTATAATGGCAATTCAACGAAAACTTGGCGAAATCTTGGCAATAGAGCAAAGTTGGCATCATTTTTGGGGAGTTCATGACCCTATGCATTCTTCTGGAAATTAGTGGCGAAATCCACTTATATCACAAGCGCAATTTTCTCGAAAGGTCCGTGAGGCCTATAAATAGAGAATAGCTCAGAGAAACTGAGTTAGTATTGCTTTGACTAGCAATTAGTAGTATTGATTTAACCGTGAAGAGTCAACTAGTGATGAGCTCGGCTGTGTGTGTGTGTTTGTTGAGCGGGAAGAAAAAGTACCTGTGAACAATCTTTAACATGCGTGTATTTTTAGACACTGATAGTTGGGTCTGAGCGCTATTGAAGATGTGAAGACCTTCTGAGATTTGTTCTACGAATTTTACTGTGTATCCTGTATTTCCAGGATTGTTTTTCGACAGTAAATTTCCATCGTTCCTAAGGAACTGTCTTGCTCTTTGAAACTAATTTGCATAAAATCCTTGATTCCCAATCAAGGTAACAATATAATAATGTCTAATTTCACGAATTTGAGTTGTAAATCTTAGTTTTTAAAAGTTTTCTATTTAATTATGTTTATTTCAAGAACTATTTTTTATGTCTCAAGTAAAGATTCAACGAAATGGTTTTAATAAAATAAAAAAAAATTCTTATAATCGCTTTTTTTATTACTCAGTTTCCCAGATTACAAAAAAACATTCCTAATTTTAAAAAGCACTTTGAATGATGAATCTAACTCTTAATACTCTTTATGTAATAAAATGAAAAGTCATAATGCATTCATAATGATGCTGTCTGCAAAAAAGATATATTGCTCCTATCGGTTGTAAAAATTATAGATCTAATTCTTCAACATTAGAGATTTATAATATCCTTAACGTATTAAAAAATAAATCGGTTTAATGATATTGAATTTCTCCCTCGAGTTATAACATCAAATCAATGCTTTTAATTTCAAAGATTTCCAAGCCTTCAGAAGCTAAATTCTGTTTGAAATACAGGGTGTCTACAAACTACACTGCTGTTTGTAAAAAATGCAACACCATAACTAAATCATCAGAATTAAATGAACTTTTCAACAAATATCAATTATAGGATATTACGTAAAATAAACTCATGTACATAAATTAAGGGTAATTCAGAATCACACAGAAATTGAATTCGAAAATAAAAATTTCACCTGTGTGTAGAATTATCACACACATCTTGAAGAAGAATATGAAAATTACAGGAAACCACCAGAGGGCGCGGATAGTACGTCACAATGACAAGAGTGTAAGAGAGGGGTATATAAGGAATGGTGGCAAAGAAGTAAAATTGTTCACAAGCGCTTTAAAAGCCTTTCAGTGCAATAACCGCATAGTTATGGCACAAAGAAAGCATTTGGAGGATTTTTTACGTGGTAGAATTATTGGACGACTGAAATGTGGACGTACCCAGCTGGAAGGTTCCGAGGAACTTGGAATCACCCAGAGTGTCATCTTCAGGCTTTGGCAAAGATTCCAAGATGATGGTAGTGTGAGTAGATGTTACAGCATAGGTCACCCCCGAGTTACAACGCCGAATGAGAACCGGTATATTTGGCAGTTACTGACAAAAGAAACAGACGGAGCACAGCATCACACATGTCTCGTCAGCTACCGGTACGATAGTTTAAAGGCAGACCATGTACAAACGCTTAGGGCACATTGGTCAATATGCTCGTAGGCCTGTCAGATGCGTTCCACTTACCGCAACTCACTGTGGCCTGCGATTAACCTGGAGTAGAGAGCATGCATTGTGGACACCACAACAGTGGTCTTGTGTGATATTTTACGACGAGTCCAGGTTTAGTTTGCAGTCTGATTCTCACCGGACATTAATATGGAAGCACCAGGTACCCGTTACCACCAAGAGAACACCATTGAACGAGACCGCTACGGTGGTGCAGGATGGCTCGTTTGGGGAGGAATTATTCTTGGTTCCAGAACTGACCTGCATGTTCAGAGTGTAACGATGACAGGCCACATCTATTGGGATGTCATTCTGGAACAACATGTACGTTTGTTTCGGGGTGCCACGGGTGCTGAATTTCTGTTTATGGATGACAACGTTCGTCCTCACCGTGCAAACATTGTAGACGAATGCCTTCAATCGGAGGATATCACACGTATGGATTGGCCAGCATTCTCACCGGACTTGAATCTAATAGAGCATGTGAGGGATATGCGTGGCCGACGAATTGCAGCCTGTCAACCCCCTCCCGCTTGTCTACCGGAACTTCGGAGGGCATTGTGCTTGATGAGTGGTATAATATTCCCCAAGAGCAGATTGATAATTTGATACTCAGTATGCCTAGGCGTATTAAGGCTTGTATTGCATCGTCCGGGAGACATACTCCGTATTAACTATAATACTAAGTAATTTATACTGTTTTTTGTAAATAGGTTCTTTTTTGAAATTTGCTCCAGGGAGTAAAAATCGCAATTTTTATTAATTATGTCAAACATATAGCATCGTTTTTGCTCTTTACCTTTTGTTTAATAAATAGACTTTACAAATAAGTCACATTTGTTTTGCTTCTTTTCTCTTTCTTTGCCTGAACTTCATTATCCTTAATTTATGGACATGAGTGTAGTAATGTTTCAGAGTCACCGCGTGTGTGTGGCGTGCGCTGCGCCCTCTGAACTGATGCTGAAAGCGCATAAATAGAGGGCTGTAGCGGGACGTTGAAAATAGTTAATGATCATTTGTTAGTGGCGAACATTTAGTGAGACCTAAGTATGCCTCCATGATGACAAAAGGAGATATTCCAACATCTTACGGAGTTTGAACGGGGGAGGATTATTGGCCTTCGAGAAGGATGATTTTCCTGTCACGTAATAAGAGCTCGTGTGCAGCGGAACAGGTCCACAGTGAAGCAGGTTTGGAAGCAGTGGACCGACGAGCACCGAACAACTCGGAAACCTTAAAGTGGACGATGGAAGCTGACGTCAGCGTGCCAATCGATACCTATTCCGCATGGCGGTGAATGACCGTACAGTTTCCTCCAGGTAATTGGCAGCTCATTGGTCTATTGCTACAGGTGTACCAATGTCGGCATCGTCAATTCGTCGACGTCTGTTGCACCGTGGATTGCATGCAAAGGTACCTTTATACAGGATCCCCCGCATGGAAAAACATCGATGGCTGTGTCTACAATGGGCTCATAAGCACGGCGCCTGGCAATTTGATTGACACCAAGTTGTCTTTTAAGATGAATCACGTTTCAATTTGTGGGACCATGTGGCTGCATTCGTGTTAGACGCTCTGCCGGTGAACGCTGCCTTCCAGAGTGCGTTATCGAACGACATAGTGGTCTAACACCTGGAGTTATGGTTTGGGGTGCAATTTCGTATCACGGACGATCGAATTTGCTACGAATTGAGGGTAATCTCAATAGCAACAGGTACGTCTGTGAAAAGCTACAGCCCGAAGTCGTTCTCTTTCTTTAAGGCATCCCTGGAGCTATTTTTCAGCAGGATAATGCACGCCCACATATTTCAAAGACTGTTTAAAGACTTCTGTTCAGCCAACACATGCAACTTCTTCCTTGGCCTGCTTACTGCACTTATTGCAGCACGTGGTAGCTACATCAAATACTGCTTTGGGACTTGAAAATTTCGTCAGTTATTTGTGCTAATACAAGTCGTTTGTGCATTAAATTTCATTTAATTCTGATGATTCCTATATCGTGTTGCATCTTTTACAAACAGCAGTTTAGTTGAGTGATTTCGTAAGTTAAGGACTTTAGAAATATTAAATGCAATTAACCTGTTTCAAGTCATAATGGTTGCTATATAACCTAAGATTATTTATAGTGAACGATAGATGTCATAATGTAAAAAAAATTTTGGAGTAAGGGAAGGAAATATTTATGCCATCCTCGAACATGAGAGGTAAAGTCCAAGGTAAATGTATTTTGTACAGTTAGTTCCTCGATTGTTCTGGACCCGATTTTCTCTGTTGAAAAGACTGTTACAGAATTTATTCACCTGGACATGTTACAGATTTTCCTTATGCCAATCATCAAAGAAAAAATGCCAGGAGTTTACATTTTTCAACAGAATGGTGCCCATTATCACTACCATAGCAACGTTATATCTTATTTCAATGCTGAGGTACCAGTTTATATTGGTCGTGGAGGTCATCAAGATCACCACTGGATTTCAGTGTATGAGGTTTTGTAAGAGATCAAGTATACACTCCACCATTTCCTGCCTCCATTCCTGAACTAAGATCAAGAATCTGTATTGCAATTAATTTGATCGACGAAAACATGCTGACAAATCCGTAGCAAGAACTGATTTACAGAAGGGACATTTGCATACTAACGATAGGAAGTCACGTCAAACATCACGTTTCTCTATCTTACAACTGTATGTACTTTAATTCTTTTCTTTTTGTAAATTTAAGGCAATAAATAATTCTTTTTCTTCAACTAATTTGTAGACACCCTGTATACTAATCACGAAAAAAGAAGTCAGAAAAATATGGCGAAGAGCGTGATTTATATTAAAAATTTTAAACAAAGTGCACTTTTAAGAAAGTAACGTTTTACAATAATTAAATCGACCATAATCGTTGTAGATTTAAATAAGATTATTAATATATTGCCGTAATTTTTCTTAATGTATTGATAATTTGATAATTCTAGATTAAATCAATTTAATTGCTTGCAATGGTCTTAAGGTATCCGACTACGTTCGGAACCGTGATTTTCAAAAGCGCATAAATGGATAATTTTCATGATATTTAGTGTCACTTAGATTAGAATGTATGCATAAAATTGTTTTAAGGACATTTTGACAAAAACATTTATTTAAATACAATATTTTGGCAAAAAATTAACTTAGAATAATCTTTTTTCCGAATGTTATCTTTTTTGTGAGAAATGCTTCTATTAGAATAATATTTTGCCTGTATATAGCTCAGACCTCTCTACAGAGGCTCAACTAGAATTTTTGAAATATATAACCTAAAAGTGGGTTTATTCATATTTTACGACAACAGAGAGGAGCAATTTTAAGAAAAAAACGCGAATAATTATTTCAGTTGGTGGTAACTCTTAAAATAATGTGATTTTTTCAAAATTTCTAGTTGAGCCTCTGTAGAGAGGTCTGAGCTATATGCAGACAAAATATTATTATAATAGAATCATTTTTCACAAAAGGAGAACATTTGGAAAAAAGATAATTCTAAGTTAATTTTTTGCCAAAATATAATATTTAAATAATTTTTTTTTGTGAAAATGTCCTTAAAATAATTTTAGGCATGTATTCTAATCTGAGGGACACTAAATATCATGAAAATTATCCTAAATATTATTTTAAAATCACGATTTCGAACGTAGTCGGTATCTTAAAATCAGCGAAGAGTGGAGTTAATAAAAAATAGTCGGAATCCTTTGTGTTAAAGGAATTTTTATTCGGAGAATGCTATGAATATTATATGTACGAGCTAGATAACACTGTGACAGAAAAGAAATATAAATGTCTGAATTCCTGCTTCACAGACTGACTTATAACGTATAAAGTAAAATGATAAGAATACTTACAGGATCGCGAACGAATACTTTTTCTTAAAAAATGATATTTCTAAAAATGAGAGTAAATAAATTTAGACTGCAGATGAAATGTGCTATTTAACAAGACGTTTTTATGATCCATTTAAGGAAAATGCAGACAATATAACATCAAGCAGTTCTGAACCAATGTTTTATAAAATGAGTATAATGAAAAATATTTTGTATTATTTTATCCAGAACTGTGCTACATTTGCATTCATTTACACTAGCTTTTTTCATAGTATTTCATGTATATATATAAGTAAAGTACACTATTTTAATTTTAATTTTGAATTTTATTTAAATTTTAAGTGAAGTCAAATTTCAAGCACATTTCAAGTGAAAAATAAATAAATGATTGAGGTTGCGATTTATATTTGGAACTAATTTGGTATCGGAATACTACGCGTCGAGTGATATGGAATCCAATATGGCGGCCTAGCTATAACAAATCATGCGGAAAATAATTTTAAAAAACTTCTTTGAAATATATTGAAAAGATTTTCAAATGAGGAATATAAGAATATATTGAAATTAACCAATATCGACCAATAAATAATATCAATATAACATAATAATAATAGTTATTATACATAATAATTGTGTTATACATATAATTGTATTATATTTTGCATAAAAGTATTAGATAATATGTATTAAAATTAATAAATAATTACTGATAATTTTCACCATTCAAAAAACTTCAAGTTCCTTTAATGAATTTCATCGAACAAGGTACGTTTAAAAATGCATTATTTAAAATTAAAATAAAGTGTAAATGCCAATTTGTAGCAATAATTAGAAGCTCAGCCCTCAGATTCTTTATCCTGATACTCACCAATGATATTAGAAATATCCATATTCGAAAATAGTACAAAATACAATAGAAGACTGAAGTAGTAGCTCGAAGAATAATTGCATTAAAAATGGCTAAATTTTTAAAGAAATCGAATTAAAATCGTCTGAAATTAATAAGATAACGCGAAAAAAACAATACAAATTTATTATAATATACGCCATCCCCATGGCAACCATATTACAACACGTTTAAAATATCAAGGTAACCATGGTGTAATGTTATCGCCAATCTTGGCGAACATAAACAAGAACTTGGCACAGTTAGCACCTCATATTTTCCAAATTTCATGCCACTCTCTATATAAATACAATGAGTGAGAGTTTATTAACGTGGTACAATAAATCAGCACCCTGACTATTTGCGATGAGCCTCGAAGTTTTGAACAACGTTTAAGTGACGAGGAGGAAAAATAGAGAGAAAAAGCCAAAATAAAAAAAATACAATTAATCAACTTGTAAGAGGCCCACACCTGTCTCGCGAGCACCTAGATGTGTAAGGGGAAGGGAAGAAACATTCGACATGATTCAACTAATCTATTTATTTCTACACTAAGAACAGACACAATTTCAACGAATATTAAGAGAATGCCTCAACGATAACCGTGAAAGTGGAACAACAACAGTAAAACGTGAGTGATTAGATGACTAACAAACTGCATCCTTCTCTTAATTCAGGATCTAACTTTTTATCTAATTTAATCTAATCTTAATTCAATCTTAGTGAGCAATCGTCACTTTAAGGTTTCCTTCTATTAATAATCAAAGCTCTATAATTCAAATAGTATACCTTTAATATCAATCTCACCTGTCTAGAGTATATCTCCGCTCCTTCTCCTTCAAAAGCTAGAAAACCTCGCCTATTTTTAGTAAGTTGTTAATTTACATATCACGATTCTTTTCTTACGAAGGGCTGGTTGTGAATAATGCGAATTGATAGCCCAAAGATTTCCAAAGAGGATTAGTTCGAAGGTCGCGTATAGATCCGTCACAAACTCATATAATTAACGCATTAGAACGAAGAAAGTATGTTTAGATATTTATTAAAATATTGAATTTTATTTTGTACAAGTATGAACTTTATAGCACTCAAACCGTTGGCATTGTGCCGTAGGTTTAAAAAGTAAATTGAATGAAGAGCGAAAATTTTATTCAGTGAGCAGATAATATTTATTTAATTTTAAATACTTATTTTTTTTCCATTTTCAGAATATTTGAGAATTATGTGATGAAGTAGTGTTAATTTTGTCTGGAAAGGACTAAAAATATAAAAAAAAATTCTAACAATTTTTTTTCAAATTAACAATTAATAATTTGAAGCTTTTACATATTATTTATAAAGAAATAAGTTTTCAAAAAAGTACAAAATGTTTAAAATATAATAATAATTTTAAAAATTAAAATCATATAAAATTAAGAAACATTTCCGTAATAAAAATTAAGTAATTTTTCCTTTGCCCATGCTGTATTCTAAAATAGTAGCCTTTGATGTATAAAACTTTACAGAATTATAAAATGTATCATACTTTTTAAACCCTACCTAATTTTAGTATTATATATCCTTTGTATTTCAAAATATTTGAAAAAAAAATAGCAATTTAAAAAGAATTTTTCGTGTATATTTTTATTTTTTAAAAAATATAATTTATTATTCTATTTATATAAAAATAGCTAAAGTGTAATAACGCTACATTTAACTTTATAAATAAACTTATTGCTGGTAATTAGAGCTACTTTTGTAGATAATATCATGCTCAACATAAAAATTAATATTTCGTAAAGAATTGTTTCTTGTTTTTACATGAGTATAAATTTTAAAATTATGATTATTTTTTAAACATTTTACACACTTTTTTAAAGCCTCAATCCCTTATAAATAATGTGTAAAAGATTGGAATCATTTAATTTTTAATTTCAAAAAATTATTTCTATTTGATAATTGTTTATATTTTCATTCCTCGAGGAAAATTTTTCACCCCTGAGATCCCATAACAAACAACAACAGCCACCACTTTGCGTTGGCTTGTTTCAAAATATAGGTTTATTGTACAAAATGTTAGGCTTTGTTCTTTGGCTTAGAAATTATTTGCTTATTCTGGATTTTCCTTTATCCGGAGAATAAGAATTCTTTTCAATATGTATTAATGAGGTTCTACTATATGATTATCATTCTCAATATTCATTTTATATATGAAGTATCTAAACACTTGTAATGACCAATTTCGATCAAAATACACATTTTTAGGTTTTCTTTCATTTCATTGAAGAGAGCAATTTTTGGCTCTTTACAAACATATATTATTTTATTTCTACCTTACATAGAGCCCGAATTACAACAAATTACCTAAAACTAGAGAAATTGAGAGGCATCTTTTTTTATTCGACCAGAAGTGGGCACTTATCAAAATCTACATCAAAATTGTTCAAAATCTATATCATTTCGAGTCTGATTATTATAAAACATTATAAATGTGTTTATATTGAACTTTTTGAAAGCGATATGTATATTATTTTCTAGGGAATGAACTAAAATAATTCTTACTTTTTGAATATTTTTTTGAGTTATGGCCTATTATTTCAATAATAACCTCATAAATATGTCACATTTTTTGTAATATTTGTTTGGTCAGCTCTAAAGTTTTTATATTTTAATGAAATATTAAAATTTTAAATCTTTAGATAAATGTAGGTAGTGTGTTTCAGTAATACTTTTATATTGATATAAATTTATTGCTTTTTTTTTCTCTAACTGCTTTAAATTTTTTTTAAAAAATCCTCAAATTTTTTTATGATTGAGATTTTTGTAAAATTAAGTTATATATATATATATATATATATATATATATATATATATATATAATTTATTTTAAGTATTGTTGTGTTGTTAAGTATTAATATTTATTGACTTTGATTCATAAAAAACTATTCACATTTACTCCGCTATTTTTAAGAAAGTACTTTGAACATGAACAGCTACCTTAAATATAGCGATACATAGTCGAATGGTATTGACTCAGATTTTTCTTTATAATGTGATAAATTGGTGTAAAATCAAACTTTCTATCGCAATGTAAAAGAAAATAGAAGTTTGTTGTAGCTGCAATGTGATAAAGTAGTGACCACACAGTTTTCCTTATTGTCATTTCGTATATCTAAATCATTATAAAGATGCGAAACATATAAAAGATATTTCAACAGAATACCTGATATACAAGTATAGGAAATATTTTGAATGGTAATGCCACAACTTGCACGCTTAACTGATAATGCGTCCTCTACAGAAGCGCAATACGTGTGGAAGATTTACAAGCCTCGCCCGTAATACTACTTGATTTATTTTCAGGCCAAAACCGTAGCTCACCTAAATACTACCCCACAAAGCAAGAATGCGTTTCATATAGCATTCCTGAGATAAACCTTTCAGCATTCTTTATTTTTTAAAAAAATAATGTTACCATATAAAAGCTCGTCAAAAACGACGAATGTCAAGCAGTTTTTCACTTTCAGTTTTAAGCTTCCTACGGCATTTGGCAGGTTCCACTGGACACAATGCTCCACGCATTTTCAATGAAATTCTTCGGTTTTTGTATGATTACGATCCTGCTGAAGTTGGTACAATCCCAACGCGTCCTGGAACCAGTACCAGTGGTACAACCCCCAAGGCCTTATAACTACGGATTTCAGTTTGGAGATGGACTTGGCATGTCACAGTTCCGCCAGGAATCTGCTGATGGTACAGGAGAGGTCAAAGGCAGTTATGGTTACATAGACCCTTTCGGAGCGACCAGGAATGTTGAGTACAATGCCGGTGCAGATGGGTACAGAGCTGTCATCAAAAGCAACGAGCCTGGATTAGCCAATCATGCGCCTGCTGATGCTGTTTACGTAGTGCAACCACCCCCTCCAGCAGTGGTAGCTCAAGGTTTGAGAAAGCCAGTTCCGGTTGTTCCAGTGCTTTTCAAGTGAGGATGGATAAATGATGCTGATAGATTTAAAAATAGATTTTCGTATTGGACTTAATTGCATTGAAGTGCTCTTTAACTTTTTATATATTATTTCCATTTAATTTTTAAAACAATAACACTGTTTGTTTAATGCTTCAAATTAGTGTTCTTTCAAGTCATTAAATTGTATAATTGTTCGAAATTGGATAACGAAGTATCATATTTTAATTGATATAATCTAAATGACGTAATATAATGAATCTTTAATACCTAGAACTAATGAAATAATGCACACACAATGATTGTTGTATATGTATCAATTGCTTGTTTTATGTTTGTTTTGCATTTTAATTTTAAAAAAATGAACAGCTACAAATAGGATTTGAATCCACAACCTGATATGAGATTTATTTTTACATCATTCTTTGCATTTGTAATTTCGTAAATTGTATAAATCACCATCTTGTAATAGCTCTTCCTAAAATTTAAAATCAAAATTCTGAATATATGTTTTTATTTCTTTCCATGTACATAGATCATTTTACAGTGTATATGAACATACTTATTGTTCGTTTCATAAGCTGAAAAACATATTGCTTTTAGTTTAAGCTATTATTAATTTTAACATACGTTCGGTTGTATGCTATTTAATAACGAACCTACAATTTAACTCATGTTTTTGTATTTTTTCCTATATTTCTGTTTTTATCCATTATATTCATTGTAACATTTAACAAATTTTTAAAAGGAAAAACTTTGTTATGCTCATTTAACAAGCATGAAGGGCATTCTTGCATTGAATGTAAAATAGTAAGGAATCATTTTATCTAAATGTGTATGTATTAGCTTTTTTTATAATGAATATTTGAAAAATACGAAAAAATAAAGATTTGAAAGTGTACAGCTACGTATTCTTGTGTCTTTAATACAATATGTACTTGAATAATATCTTTTAATCATCATTTTATCAGTTATCAAATATGCACAAAAATAAAGAAAACTAACAACAAATATTTCCAACAATTTTTCAGCTATTGTAATAAGATAATATATTTAACTTCCAAAAAAAGAAAAGAACTGAAATTACATCAATACATCCGTTAAAAATAGCAAATATAGTTGAGTTATAAAATTACTGCAAATTTTTTAAATATAAAATCGTATTATGAAGAATAATCAAAATGTATAAATCGCACATAATTTTAAATTTGTTCCTTTTAGTAGATTTAATTAAATATAAAAGGATTTGCCTATCCATATATGTTTTTGTTCCGTGATTATAAATACTTGTAATTTTTAAATATATTCGAATCCTTCAGTCGAAACTGGAATAAATAAACGTATAGACTTATAAAATATGTCTCACCAATTATATGAAGTCCAAACAGAATCGAAACTTTTATTCCAATCTCAAGTTCAGTTATATGAAAACCAAACTATATATTTCAAAACAAATTGAACATTAAATTACTTCGTGAACAAATATAAGCAGACGAAAAATTAGAAATTAAATTACGATTCTTGATCGGTAATTTACCACAAATATATTGACTAATCAAATTTAAAAGAAAAAAAATAAAAGAAAAAAAATAAAAGACAAAAATGATGTTTTTAAATATATTTATCTTGCAAAATTTTTTATCTTAAAAATCAATGTTTATATGCATTTTAAATTTTCATCTCACTGTCAGAAATGTGCACTAAGTACACTTTTATCTTAGTAAGATGAAACATACTATATTGAAAATAGAACATAAATCCTTTTCAATCTATCTGAATCCACGAACTATACTTATTTTATAACTGTAGCGAAAAAAATTCTTTTTTGAAAAGTATTAATTTCACGAGGATAAAAAAAGAATTCCATTTAAGTAAAAAATAGTTGTCTACTATTTGAAGAACAAAAGGAACACTTTTTGTTTCTGAAGACAAAAAAAAAAATGCTGTGAATATTTCTTAAGTTATATATACAGTGGGCCACAAAAGTGTTCATACACTTGCAATTTCCTATAAAATTTAATGTTTTTGACTAATAAAAATTAATAAAATGTAACTGTAATTTTTTTATGATATCTGCAACTTATTCTTAACAAAATGACATAATTAACTTTTTAAAAATATAACTATTTTTTTAAAAAAATAATTATCGAAAATCTACTAAAAATTACGCCACAAAAGTCTTCGTACACTTAACAAAAATCTCAACTTAGCTTTGAACATTGTATTTCTTTCTTAATTTAGTACTTAGTAAGATATCTCTTAGTGTCCTCAACAACTTTTAAGCGTCTTGGAATAGATTTAATCAGTTTTTCGTAATTTCTGCATCGATTTTTCTCCATTCTTTTGTGATTATAGTTTTTACTTCACATTTTGTGTTTATTTGTCACGTTTGCTTTTTTTTACATACAACTCTCACCAAATATGTTTTACTGGGCTAAATAAAGTGATTGAGGAGGTGTTTTTATAATTTGGGGACAGTTATAGAGACATTAGTGGTGTACAAAGAGAGCAGTGCTCTTGGCGTCATTACCCTGTTGAAAAAAATAAGTATTCTCCAATATCCAAATTTCGGGTGGATAATTTAAAATTTCACTTTAAAATATTTAAATAGAGCTCTCCTGATTCACAATACCATCAAAAAATACCAAATTACCTAATTCGGAGGCCAATTTATACCCACACGCCAGAACGCATTCACTTCCATGCTTCAGCATGGAAATGAAGGAGTTCTTGTTCCACATAAATTAATGGGATTAAACTCCTTATTTTTTCATTTACAAGATATTATAGGCCCATCGAAATGAAAATTGTTGAATTGTCTGCCATCCCAATGAAATTGCTGTCAATTTTGAATTTTCTGAAACTTAATTCCAAGAATCTAGTTGGATCAATAAAACATGGAGGTATAAGTGTTTTTGCGGGGGTTGTAAATCGGCCACAGAAATAGGTAATTTGGTATTTTTGTGTTGATATTGTGAATCATGAGCTCTATTTAAATATTTTTAAGATAAATTTTAAATTATCCGCCCAAAATTTGGATATTGGAAACGACTTCATTTTTTGACGGATAATGACGCCAAGCGCACTACTCTCAATGTACGCCACTGGTGTCTCTATCATTGTCCCCAAATTATGAAAAAACCTCTTCAATCACTTTATTTAGCCCAGTGGAACATATTGGGTGAGGTTTTGATGTAAAAAAAAGAAAACACGACATATGAACGCATAATGTGAAGTAAAAGCAATAATCACAGAAGAATGGTGGAAAATCGATGCAAAAATTACAAAAAACTGATTAAATCTATACCAAGTTGCTTAAAAGTGGTTGTGGGCACTAAAATATATCCTACTAAGTACTAAATTAAGAAAGAAATACAATATTTAAAGCTAAGTTGAGATTTTTGTTAAGTGTACGAAGACTTCTGTGGCGTAATTTTTTACTAGCTTTTTGAATATTAATTTTTTAAAAAATAGTTACACTATTTTTAAAAAATCAATTATATCATTTCATTAAAAACAAGTTGCAGATATCATAAAAAATTACAATTACAATATATTAATTTTTATTAGTCGAAAACATTAAATTCTATAGGGAATTGCAAGTGTACGAACACTTTTGTGGCCCACTGTATTTCAATGTTGTAACTTTAAATTTTTTATCAACGGAATGATTCAAAAATTTGTTTTTATGTTTGAATCTGAATTTTTAAAAATGGTGAAAAATTGAACAACATTAATTATAAGAAAAATTTTAATGACTCTATTGCTTTTGTACCGGTTTTTCCCCGCGAAAGATGATTGAAAAGTAAAAGTTTTAATAAAAACAATTTACGGTTTTTTCTTCTTATTTTTGAAGAAGCAGAGATTAAAAAAATAAACATCATTTTAAGCAGTTGTGAATTTTATTTCATTTGAAACTAAATTAAATTCATTAAACTTTTGTACAGTTATACAATGTCCCACAAAAGTGTTCGCACACATGCACTTTTCTAAAAAATTTAATGTTTTCGACTAATAAAAATTAATTATATATAAATCGGAATTAAAATTTTTATTATATTAAATGACTTATAACTTAAATCATATTTATAAAAGATAGTAAAACTATTATTTAAAAAAATTAATAATAAAAAAACTGCTAAAAAAGTGCGTCACAAAAGTCATTATATACGTTAAAAAAATCTCAACATAGCTTTAATATTGTATTTCTTTCGTAATTTAGTACTTCGTAAGCTATCTTTTAGTGTCCACAACAACTTTTAAACGTCTTTTATCAGTTTTTGGTAATTTTTGCGCCGATTTTCGTCAATTCTTTAGCGATCATCATTTTTACTTCACATTTCGTTTTTATTTGTCATGTTTTCTTACTTTAAACTCAAATTCTCTTTAAATATGTTTTACTGAACTTAAATCATGTGATTTTGGAGGTGTTTTCGGAATTTGGGGAGGGTTACAGAGACACCAGAAGCGTATGTTGAGAACAGTGTACTTGGGGTTATTACCTTGCTAAAAAGGAAGTCGTCTCCCAAACCCAAATTTTGGTCTGATAATTTCAAATTGTTCTTTAAAATATTTAAATAGAGCTCATAATTCATTATACAATCAAGAAATACCAAATTAACTAATCCTGAAGCCGATTTACACACACAAGAACATCTCCACCTCCACACTTCACTGTTCCAACTAAATTCTTGGGGGGTCTCCTCATGTTTTCTTCTCCAAACTATTATATGGCCATCGGAACAGAAAAAAAATGTTGAATTTTCTGTCATCCCAACCAATTTGCTACCAATTTTGAGTTTTCTGAAACTTAATCCCATGAATATAATTGGAACATTGAAGCATGTAGGGGAAAGTGTTCTGTTGTTGTTGTTGCTCATGCCACCTGTCTGACATAGTCAGATCGAGGCCCACGAAATTCATCGTGGCAATGGGCTAGATGTACGCCTGTCTTGTACGCCTGTAGGTGTGCCTTAGCCTTGAGCACCATACAGGTGACAGTACGATTTAGCTCGGTGAAATTCCCTGAGGGATGATAGAACATTACGATAGATAGCGCCATCATCTATCTTCACCTCCACAATTTAGGCATGGAACTGCGGTGGAGGGAAATTTTCTCCAGTTCCCTGCACTCGTGATTCAGCCCACAAGACTTTCGGACCCACTGATTTAACGAGCACGTATTTCGTGTGCACTTAGAGGGTATTTGGCGGTACGGGCATCGAACCCAGGCTTTCCGGTCCGGAGTCCTGTGCTCTAACTACTAGGCAACCCACGGCCGAAGGTATTCTTGTAAGGGGGTATAAATCGGCTTCAGGATAAGATAATTTGGTATTTTTTTACGGTACTTAGAATCATGAGCTTTATTTAAGTATTTTAAAGAACAATTTGAAATTGTTCGCCCAAAATCTAGATATTGGAGACTTGGGTATTTTAGCAAGATATGCCCCTAAGCACACTGTTCTCAACGTACGCCTCTGATGTCTCTGTAAACATCCTCAATTTCTGAAAACACCTCCTAAATCACATGATTTAAGCCCAGTGAAACATATTTGGTTAGAATTGAATTCAGAGTAATAAAACATGACATGTACAAACGAAGTGTGCAGTAAAAAATGATCACAAAAGAACGCAGAAACATTGATGTTGAAATTACAAAACACTGATCAATATACCAAGGCGTTCAAAAGTTGTCGTGGACTCTAAAAATATCCTACTAAGCAGCAAATCATGAAAGAAGTGCAGTATTTTAAACTATGTTGAGGTTGTTTTTTTAAGTGTACGTAGACTTTTGTGGCGTACTTTTTAGTAGTTTTTAGATTATTAACTTTTAAAATAATAGTTATACTATCTTTTAAATATTTATTAGGTTATTTCAATAAGAACAAGTTACAGTTATTATAAAAAAATTATAATTCCAACATAATAATTTTTATTGATCTAACACATTAAATTTTATAGAAAATTGCAAATGTACGAACACTTTTGTGGACCACTGTATATAAATTATCAGGAGCATTTTTAATGGTATGAGAAGTACATTTTTTTAAAAAAATTTTTTAATTGAATTTGTTAAAAGTTATAAGAACTTTAGTATCAGGATATTTGTGTGTGAATGTTTCCTAGCTCCACGCTTTTTTTTATAAAATTTCTTTTTAAAGGGAAAATGCCTCATAAAACTCAAATAAAATATTCATATGAAAATAGTTTATAGCTTTATTTAAAGCAGATATCAAGAAATAAAATTTTATATCTGTAGAATACATTATGTAAATATTCGTTTTTGCTTAAATAATATGCTTTCATGATTATATTATTTTTATTTTTAGACCTTGTCTCTTTATTCCGCATAAATATTAGCCCAAAGGCATACAATTTAAACTTTTATTATATGTAGTCTAAATAATTTATTGTACAGTCCATTAATGTGGTAAATGATAAAAAATAGAATCTATAAATATAACAAATTACGAAAATATCATACACTATCTATTCCATCTTAACAAAATATAATTTCAACTGATCGAAATCAGATTCCTAAATTTTAAGGTAGTTTCATTATATATTTATATATAAATTACAGTATTATTGAAAATGTTGTTATTGATCTCCTTAGACTAAAAATACCTTTTTTTAACGAAATCCAAGAAGCTATGATATGCTATATGAGAAAATATTGATCCTGGATCGTTTTAGCGATAGTTTCTAATATGGTATGGTATGTTAGGGTGGTTATTTCTCGGCATATGAATAAATATTTTTCAACCTTGAGCCAAAAGTTGCTTTTCGCGTAACTATTTTAAATCTTTAATCCTTTCACGACTAAAGGTATCATTAACACTCTTTTTTTAAGTTTCATTTGTATGCAATGGAATCTTTGAACTCGATTTTTACCCGCTTTAAAAGGTCAGATTAATTCGAAGTTTTGCATATTTGTCAAGGACCGATGACAATATAATATAATTTATAATTTTATAATTTTGTTTCATTGTCCTGATCAAGATCCTCATAATTAAGGATTTTAAGGATTTCAAGATTTGGCGACTAATTCTAAATTTAGCGACTAAATGATTAAGGTACAACCCTAAAACTCCAAATAAGCTTGTGGTTAATACAAATAGAATAAAAAAAGTGTTCTTTATGTGAAAAAGAGTAGGGTGGGTGCGTAGTTTTTCCGAAAATGGGGGGAGGGGAAAGACTCGCGCATGTGAATAATAATATTTATGTTCTAACTGCTAAATATATTTTTTATTTTTATAAAACAATATGTTTAGAAGTGATGATACGAATTAACATTATAGCAATACGTTTAAAAGGTGATAATACGATTGACATTCAATATTTCTTCTTAACACACTTTTATTAGTTACACCTGTATCTATAGAGACGGAATCTTTGAAATAAAACGATATGGGACTCATCCGAGACCCGTAAACGGAGAGAATAAATACCCTTCAGATTCATTAATTAATATCCTTTGAAGAGCAAAACTAGTTCCAGCAACCACATAATTCCGGCACCAAATGTAAAACGCAAGGATAAATTCAACAAAGAATAAATGATAGTTTTAAAAACTAAAAAACAGAGGCATTTATATTGTAGATCGAACTAAAAAATAAAAAAATAAATTATAGTTTTAAAAAACTAAAAAGCACACACACACGCTTTTATAGTGAATTGAACTAAAAAGCAATAATAATAATTCTTAATATAAGAATAAAATAATTAACGAGAAAATTAATGTCGTTTTGGTAAATGCGCGGGGTGTACTTTGTACTACATTTTTACACTACATAAATAACCAGCCTGTTTTTTATTTTTTTAAAACTATATTTTATTTTTCTGTATTTTCAAAATTGTGATTGTCGTATTTAATTATAACTTTATCTACATTTTTTATACAAAAGGTCAAAATAAAACGCATGCCGAAAGCAATTACGTAAACGGAAACGTTTAGGGAGGAAAAAAAGAACCATCAAATATCAATTGGTGTCAATGATGGAACATTCGTGGGGATCTATTATTATTTCAGAATATTTTGTATCGTACGGATGTATTATCCAATGCTTCTCAAACTTTTAATATTTGCGACCCAATTTTCAATCTTAATTTTCATCGCGCCCCCTCCACACAATAATAATGTATATGTATGTGTAATAATAATGCACTTTGAAGCTGAAGTTACAATACGACCTCAATTATAAAACGTACAAATTATGAGGATAAGTATTAAATTTTGTAAATGTTACTTTTAAGTAATCAATATTTTAAGTAACTTTTAAGTAATAGGACAAGTATTTTGTTATTTTTCTTTTCTAGTTTTTAAATTGGAACATATAGCAATAAATATGCAGCGTGTATTTTTCATTATGTCAAAATGTACTGTTGAACCTCCATATTACGAACCTCTATATTACGAATTTTCCTATATAGCGAACTTTTTCCTGGAACCAAGAACATTTCACGATTTTCTTCGTAAAATAACCTCCCAATACCGAAGAGCATTCTCTATGTAATGAATTTTTTCTTTTGTTATTCACTTTTTTGTTCCTATTTTTAAAGTATTTCTGGACAGTTTTCAAGTTAGTCTTTCTTTTAACACTTTTTATGGTGGTCATAAATCTTGCTCTTTATTGTCTAACTCGCCGTGAGCAATAGAATTCTGGTGGTTTCTCATTCGTGCAATCTTTAGCCCCCTTTGTCCTGCTGACTAGAAACAGCTTCTACATCTCTTTCACCCTCAGAGGAGTTATCTCGTTTCCCCGTACCCTCCTTGAACTAGTCCTTGGAAAAGTCAAACATAAACTTTTAGTTAGAAAATAATGTATGCTTAAAATTACTTGTATGCTTTAAATTAGAAAATGTCCTTAAAATTCATTAATTTCAATATAATTTTTTTTCTAAATGTTGAAAAAATACAATACTTTCCTTAAGATTCTTTTATCTTGTTTTACTTGCAATTTTTCTTCCTTTCTTTCTTTTTTGATGAGTAAGATATATAAAATAAATAAATATTAATTTTCAAAAAGATGTCAATAATTACTGTTTTTAGTACATACTGTTTATGAATTTAAAATTTGTTTTATGAGGTTTGTAAAGTATATTGAAAGATGAACCTCTATATAACGAATTTTACATATAATGAACTTCTTTTCGGGATTTAGTGTCTTCGTTATAACAGGTCCGACTGTATTTTATTTTGCTTCCTTTCAGTGTAAATTAATATTTTTTTTTAAATATTATTTTATTTTCGACATTTCGAATATGCTCGCGCCCCTCATATCAGGTCATTACGCCCCCAAAGGGGGCATGCCTCACAGAATGAGAATAGTTGTATTATTATGCTTTCTCACATGTTTTATGTTATTCTTTAAGAATAATTTTGTGTAAGGATAAATTATACTTGAATAAATGAAAATAAATGTCTGCTAAAACTACTCATTGATTCAAACTGCATTGATCCAATAATCCAAAGAAAACTATAAATTATTATACATTTTTCTTGTGATTGTTATTCATTTTACGTCTTAGCAAACTAAAATAAACACCTACATACTAATATTGACTCTTAGTAACAGGGCCGCGTTTCCGTTTAGGCACACTAGGCAAACGCTTAGAGCGCAAAAGATTTGGGGCGCAAAAAAGAAGAAAAAATTAAAATTACACCGAACGTACCACCACCTAGCAAGTCATGAGAGAAGCATTTTTGCTCGAAAGAGAGTAAAGACTGAAACGAGTTTTATTATGGAAAGGGAAAAGCTAACAGTATGATATTGCTATGCACTCAAATTTAATGATGTTATAAATAATTTTCCAATGATCTAAGTTCGAAGAAAACCTTTGTTGTACTAGTACTATGACAGTGGCTCAACAAAGGATAAGGATGTCTAAAAGTAAAAGACAGTAAAGCGATAAGCTATGAAAAGATGATAATTAACAAGTTGAAAATAGTTCATGCAACAATGTATACTCTATACTGTCATTGCAAAAGATTTCATTAATTTACTGTACTAATTTACAAAAGGGTGGGTGGGTGGTCCGTGATGTTGTAAAGTAAGATATTAACATGAGTGACCCAACCATGCTATTATCCTTTCCTTGCGATTGTCAGTCCAGGACAAGGCGGGTCCATAGGAGGGGGATAACGGAAAGTCTCCAAACAGTAAAAACAAAAAAAGGGAAAAGAGTTAAGGAAAAGCCCCTCCCAAACCAAAGCTGGAAAGGTAAGAGCTGAAGGAGACAATTTGAAGTGCCTAGGGAGCCCGGGGAGGTTAAAAGCGGCCCTGCTTAGCAACCGTATGATACTGTAAGGGTGAATTTTAACAAAATACACGAAACTGTGCTATACAATATATGAAAATCTTAAACTTGAACCTTTTTTGAGATTAAATTTGTAATTAAATAATATGGCACAGAGTATCTGAAGTTTTATTGCAGACACGATGAAAAAGTTTTCATCGAAAGTCGCTTTTTAACATGTTCAAACCGTATAACTGCTCGAAATCTTTAACTCTTAAAGATATACTAAACTATTGATTTTGTGTTAAAAGAATGTCTTGATAGAACGAACCAATAATTTTTGATTTACTAAATAAAAGAATATCAGATGTGTTGAAGCGATTAGCTCCCAAACCTCCGCAACGCTCTCCAGCAATCATATCAACTGTTCAAACTTTAATAAGAGTAAATCCAGGATTATTTTCACTATTTTTAACGTCAAGACCTTACATTATTCGAATGAAAAATGAAACTACAGTAAATGAATTTTTTGAAAACAAAACACTTTTTGTGTACCATAAAGCACAACACTTTAGTCAAACGATTCATTTGTCTACCTTCCTTACTTAAGGTATCCGACTACTCGTGACAACTTTTTTTTTAAAAAAAATGGAGATATGGGTTTTTTTATTTATTTATTTATTTATTTTTTTTTTTGGTTTTTAGATTCATTTAGAACATTTAAAGAAAAATAAGCAAAAATTAAGAAGAGAAAAAGGATCTATTATTACTAAAATGAGAAAAAATTTCTAAAACTTTACAAAAAATTATGAACAAATTTTCAATTTTGATATGTTACTTTCCCATTCATTTTTTCAATAACCCCTTCCGGATAAGAGATATTTTAATTTTTACAAAAACTAGAGCATTTTTTGTCTTGGTTATTACATGAATTGCTTAAAAAGAAAGTGATTCTATTCCCATAAGGGACAGTAAATTTTGTAATAAAACAGTGATTGATAAATCTGAAGAATAAATCACTTCTACTATAATACAGACCATACACAAAAAATTTCAATTAATTATTTTGAAAACTTTTTGAGCAATCGCTGTCCCCCGTTTAAGCATTTTTTAAAAAAAACACACATTTCGAGTAAAACGCATTTTAAAGTATATCTTGCTTAAAATATTGGCGTCTGCTTTTACTAAAACGCTTGTAGTTTTTGTTCTAGTGAATAGAAAATAATATACTTGATATTTTTATAAAGCTAATATATAAGATGGCCTTCTCAAACTAATATCATAAAAAATTTGTCAATTTTTGGCAAAACTCACAGTTTTGGGATAGTCGGATACACATATTAAGTTTTTTAAACTATTGCAAATAGCCAATCAAAATTCATTCTCGTCTTTGTATCTCAATCTTATCTGATACATCACAGCATTGAACCCTAGGACTGCTATTAAATTTCCTTGAAAAAAAATTCTAAATTTGAATCGTCGCTTCTTTTTAAACTTCCTTCACGAAAATCGCAGATCGAACGCGAGGGTTTCTGTGATAATACATGCTCCAGAGACTAAATAAGAGGGAAATAAAAAAAATGCGAGAGCGTATTACAAACGATTTTAGTGCGCGAAACCTATTAAAGGAAGTTGACTGAGTACATGACCCCTCAGCTCATTGGAGTGTGAACTCATTTGGGAAGGGCATCGCTATCAAAGGGTAATAAAGAGAAACATATAAATATGAGTTTTTTTTGGTAATTCGGATTCAAAGCTTTTGGTCCTTCATTTTGCATAAGGTCGTAGATATCTTGGTCTGGATAAAACTTACTTCTAAGATTTGGCATTCATCATTCAAATCTTAGATTTTCTTTATAGGTGCGTATATTATTATTCCTGTAATACTCTTCAAACGTGTTCTAGTCATAGTACTTAAAATTTATACAATTCTTATAATTTATCTAATATTTTAAATTTAATTTCAGAACTTATCAATGGTATATCGAATGTTGTATTTTTTAATAAGGGGGGGGGGGAGTAACTTATTGATTCTTTGAAAAAATTAAATTCGATGTATTTAAGTATTTTTATAAATAATGGAGTTGAGAGTCTCCCATTTCTAAGTTTGAACTTACTATATATAAAATACTGATCAATTTGAAAACTTATTGAAACAAAAAAAAATAATTTCATTTGAAGAGATCTATAGAAATAACTCATCATAAAGTTCTATGAAACATTCTACGGACATAATGGTTGCTCAACTATATACAATATTCAGTAATATTTTTTTAAAGTCATGTTCAAACTTTTTTATTATCTTTCCTTACCTAAATTTTTGCATGTATATTTATATCAGCCTTGTAATAAACTTATTTTGAAAAAAAAAGTAATTCCTATATCTCCTTTTATCATTAAATTTCTTCTATATTTTTCATTCTGAGAGTATTTGTTGCTCAATAATCTCCTCTTCTTTGTAAAGGTTTATAATTATTCTTTCCTAAAATGTATTTAAAATAAATATACCTAAGATGTGAGGTAATTTAAGTGTAGGAAAACCAGAAAATAGAATTTCATATTCTATTTTTCTTTTTTTCTGTTCGATATTAATTTAACATGATAATATGCATTTTATACGGTAATTTCAAATATCTGAATACATATGTTTATGATTTTATTAAGAAAATATTTGAGATGTAACTTAAATATTTATCACATATGGAGATAGAAATTTTGTTACAAATTCCAAATAACAATCTCTCTAAATATTATTTTTCCTATATGAGAAATACCCTTTGAATTAGAATTCTTGATTACAGGTCATTGTATTGTATAGAAAATAATATCACGAAACACCTTTTGAACAAGGTGAAAGTAGAAAATAGCAAATCATTTAATGTGAATAGTATTTTCTTTGATTCTATTTTGTGTTATCAACACAAATCATAAATAAGAAAATATTATAGTTCATAATTTATATGTAAGCCAATAAAATATGGCTGTTTTAAAAATAATCAGCTTAATGTATCCGACTATTTGCGACATTTATTTTTAAAAAAATGAAGTCATGGAGACTTTTTTGTGGTTTTTAGATTTACTTAGACATTTTAAGAAAAAAAAGGCTATAATTAAGAAGAGAAAAAGAAATTATTATTACTAAAATGGGAAAAATGGATGAAAATTTACAAAAAATTACGTAAACAGGGCCCATTTTGTACAAAAAGTGTATTAACAAATTTTCAATTTTGATGTATTTCTTTGCTATTGCTTTTTAAAATGACCTTCAGGATAAGAGATATTTTAATTTTTATAAAAACTAGAGCACTTTATCTTAGTTATTATATAAAAATGCTTAAAAAAACAGTGATTATATTCACATAAAGAATTGTAAGCTTTGTAATAAAACAGTGATTGTGTGTGTGTGTGATACATCTGAAGGTTAAAACACTTCTACTATTATACAGAACACATACAAAAAAAATTCAGCAAATTATTTTAAAAACTTTTTGAGCAATCGCTGTCTCCGTTTGAGCTTTTCGAAAAAAAAACACATTTGTAGTCAAACGCATTTTAAAGTTTGACACCTTATGTTAAGTTATAGCAACTGCCTTTATTAAAACACTTGTAGTTTTTGTTCTAGTGAATGGAAAATAAAAACCTTAGTATTTTTATAAAGCTAATAAGATGGCTTACAAAAAAAATCACAAAAAAATTTGTCAATTTTTATAAAAATCATGATTTTAAGATAGTCGGATAGCACTTCCTCTTTCTTTGCAGTTTATTTATTTTCTTAGCTTTCAAATAATGGATACATAATTTCTAATCGAAACTTTAAAAAAAGTTGTCAAAGTTACACTTTTTACATTTTTTTTTATTTATATTATATTTAAAATCAAATTAGGATTTTTTTTAAAAAAAACTTTTGAAACCTTGAGTTATCTGAACAGATTGCTGAGTTAAATTTTTTTTTCATAAAAAAATGTGTGTGAGGGGGGGGGGTTAAAATTTAATTTTTTAATCAAAGATTTTAGCATATTGAAGTAAAATGTCATTAAAACATATGTAGAAGTTCAGCAAAAAGAATAAAAATTAATTGAAAAAATAAAAACCTGTAATGTGTGTGTGTAAATATAATAATAAATTATTTCCTAGTTATAGACTGCTTAGCAATGTAAAGGAATTCAAAGTACAGTATTGCTCTAATATTAGCTTAGTGGACGCGGTAGCTTAGTGGTCAAGGTAACGGATTTGCGGCCGGCGTGTCATGAGTTCAAGCCTAGTACCGCTGAAGATCTGCCGTGTAGGGGAGTGATGCACGTTAAATCTGTCGAGAGCTCAAACGTCCTCCCGTTGGTGTGGCAGTAAAGAGAGGGGATTCCAGCTCAAATGTCGTCCTCGTGTCTTGAACATGGTTCAAAATTATGAGGTCCGTCACCGAAAGCCCTCGAGTAGAGCTAAATAGCGCGACGTTAATATTCACTCACTCACTCACTGATATTAGCTTACCATATCAGAAGTTAAGGTTTGTAACGATTCTCTATCCATCTTCCTTATCAACAAATTTTATAAAGAGGTTTATTGATTTGTTCCAAGATAAATCACATTAATTTTTCTTTCGCAAATTTTTGATTATTTTAAGTAAAATTCGCTTTGCATGCGGGCAAAATTTAGAATGCAAAATATTACATTCCTCTTTATATAAAACTAGTTTGCTTTTAATAATATTAAGAATAATTAATATGATTATATATATACATAAATTATAATTACAAATTTATAATTATTAACAACTAAAATTATTATAAATGTCACAATTAATTAATATTTATCGCAATAAATATTTTTATTATAAGCTGCTATAAATAAGTAAATTAAACATGTTGGATGTTAAATATAGATTAATATAGCATTTAAAGTAAATTCAGCAGTTACAGTAAAAAGTTTAACAATATATATAAGTAAAATAAAAAAAATTTAAGTCAATTCCTACTTAGATGAACAAAGAAAATTTTATTTTAGCTACTTTTTATTAAAGAGTTACAATTAATATAAATATGTATATACCTAGGACAGAATCACAACATTAAGTGGTAATTTATTTTTATTAATTATCATTAAATTATCGTATTGTCATCTAAAACAATCGTGTATATAAAATTTCAGTTCAACTGAATGCTTTAAAACGTGAGAAAAACCTTTTCAAGTTTTGACACAAGTCGCCAAAAGGGTCACTAAGTCGCCAAAAATGATGCCAACGTGGCTGTATTTATAATTCTTTGAATAATTAGATTTAATCAATTAACTTTTATTAATTATGATTGAATTATTGTATTGTCATCCCAAATAATCATGTACGTAAAATTTCAGCTCAATTGAGCGCTTTAAAATGTATTTTATTAACGATTGAAAATTCCACAAAGATTAATAAATAAATAAATATATAGAGAGTGTGAGCTAATAGTAGGAATTGAATAATATTTAACTTCAAATTCCTTTGTTTATTCAGAATTTGTGTTGAAAGGCAAAAACAAGTAATAAAATCAATAAAATTAAAAAGAAACGGCAACTAACTGCAGTATCAAATTCATTTGATCCCAAAACATTTCAAAAGGAAATTAAGTGATTAGAACATAGTTAGGGGGTTTGGAAACTAAAATGGTACGGCTGCTACATAACATTCTTAACATTTTTAATAATTTGATCCTACTTTCAGTTATGTTTTTTAAGTTTTTGATTATATATATATATATATATGAATTAAGCCAGGACATCAATTAATAGATAAGAGCATATATACGTTTATATGTGAATGTTACTTCAATTCAATAAGAGCTTTAAGAGTCATTCATTAAAATTCGTTATTATAACGTACTTTTAAAATTAAATACATTACTGGTAAAAGCAAGCATGATCATTAAGCAACTTGCTCGAAGGGGAAAAAAACCTGTACTACTTAACGTATAAGATGCGTTCCTTGTATTTTTCAATGACTAAAATTGAGCATGAATCTGCCCAACTGACTTCTTTACATAAAATTAAAAGCAATTTAAACCAACAATATCCGCATGAGTAATAGCATCCTTAAATTTAGAACACATTGCAAATATTATGAATCCATATTTTTCGAAAAATAATTTAAATCTGGATAATATAACTCACTGCGGAAGGAATTAAAGTACCGTAAAATCGGGCGTATAATGCGCACAGGTGTATAGCACGTACCTATAATTTCAAGCTGCATTTTTTAATTTTTAGGTACAATCGCCGTATAATGCACACCCCCTTTTTTACGAAGAAATCAGAAAAGTTAGTATTCAATGCCCTTATGTTTTGAAGTCATTTATTTGAGGTATTATCTCAGGATTTTGAAAAATAGTATACTTCTTGAACTGTACAACTTTTTAAATTCATTGAGCATGACATTTCTTTTAAATAAACAATATTATGATCTATGTAGAAGTCTGATTCCTTTTTATGCTTGTATCTTTTGCTATTTTTAAAGATATTGTTTTTATACCCGGCGTATAACGCGCTCCCACAAATTTCAACCTTATTTTTTGTGTTAAAAGTGCACGTTACTAACGCCGGGTTTTACACTAAATTATAACCCAGAGGTGGTTGGGCATGGAATAAATAAAAGGGGAATTACTACCATAAAAAGTAAAAACATTTTATTTTTTTGGAGAACATAAATATAAATCCAATTAAACAATTTTGTTAAGAACTCTTTCCAGAATTCCATCAATAATTAATTGTATCGATTTGTTATTTTAACATTGTTATTATGTATTTTCTTATAATACATACTGATTTTTCTGTTTTGCCATATTTAAAGTTACGTTCAACTCGGAAACAGATATACCAGACGAAAGGTTTTGATTGCTCTTTTGGAAATGGTGAAAAATAGGGATGAATTAGTATGATACACATGTTTAAATAAAAGTATTTAGTCACAACAAAAACGATCCAAATGTCAATTTTTATCTTTACCATGCTAAAAAATGTTGTCGTTTGTATTAAAAAATAAAACATAGGGAATGGGAAACGGTTATTAAATACATCTTTTAAGAAGGACGAAGAAGACTATACAATTAAAATAATCCATGACATAAAAAAACAGAAAAGACTTTATCTCCATCGGGGGAAGAAGGTTTGCTGCAATTTTTCGTTGTCTCCAGAAGAAATAAATATGAATAAATAATTTTAAAATCAGCAGCTTTTAACAAATAATAATCTAAATAAATTTCTTAAATAGCTTTTATTTTCTCAGGAGCATCTACAGGTTTCATCATGATCAATCGAAAGGCAAATTTGGCAGCAGTGTCTCTCTTGGTGATCATCTTGTCCACCATGGTCACTCTTGGAGAAGGTAGCATCTACAAAATGATGGCCGAGGCCATGGGTTGGAATGACGGCTGGGAAAGCAAGGGTATAACGTTTGGCATCAAGTCGAAGGGCATGACTGCTATCATTCCTATACCCCTACCCATACCGATCTTCACCAAGGAGAAGAAGGGAGGAGGAAGCAAAGGGGACAGTGGAGGAGGCGACAAAGGAGGTGGTGATAAAGGAGGCGAAGGAGGAGGATGGGAAACACCGTAAGTAACAAATGTCTAAAATTCTTCAAAATTCAACACAAAAGGAAAGGAAAATGTCTTCTGTTTTTCAATTCCTACTATTAGTCCCCTCTCTATATATACATATTTATTTATTTATATATATCTTGTTCAAACTTTCAATCATAGATAAAATACTTTTTATTCATCCATTCAATTTCAAATACATTTTTAAAAAAAAATTTTGAGGATGACACTTGATGTTAATATAGTTTTTCAAATATTAATTCATTAATTAAATTTTATTTGTTGATTTTAAATTTATTCTGCGTTATTTCTGACATAGTTAGAACTAGCACTAACAGATAACACCAGTAAGTTTTTCTGACCAATTTTTTCTTGACTTTAAATACATTTTTTTAAACTTATAGTGGATGGCACTTGATGTTTTGATACAGTTTTTTTCAAATATAATTCTTTATTTAAATTCATTTAGCTAAAATAAAATTGCTTCTTGTTGACCTAAGTAGGAACTGACTTTAATTTTTGTTCTCTGATACCACACTTATTAATGATGTTTTTTTTCAAGTGGAATATTAATGTAATGATGAAATTTACTAACATTTACAAATCCCTTTTTGTGACATATTTTTAAAAATAAAATTTTTATTATATAATCCTTTTCCATAAAAAGAGAATGTTTTGAAAATATCGTTTTTTTTTCTTTCATGGGTAATGAATTGGTTCATTAAAAGTGTAAATTATAATATATTTTATTTTAAAACTCATGTAATTCTTGCTTCTTATTTTATAGAATGGGGAGCAATGACTGGTGGTAATGATGAATAGCTATTATTTTCGTAATCATTTCGCATCTAAAAATCTACAGCTGGTCTGCAGTAGAATCTCATGATATCATCAATTGCAGTTTCATCAGAAGTTCAGAGAACCACACATTCATCGTCATAAATGTTTCGTAGCACGTTCCTTTAAAGAGCAAGAGAGAACTTCTACATCATTATTAGTTTTTAAAACATTTTAATTGTTTCAAAAATAGCATTGGAAAAATATTGTGGTTTTAAAGAAAAAATCTATATTAGCTTGATTTTTCGAAGAATGATAACAATAATAATAAACTCGAAAGTGATGAAGATTTCAGCAACTTGCAGAATTAAAATATTGATGGACTTCTATTCACAGAAATACATTCAAGAGAAAAAAATTTCGAATTTACTATTATTGATTTATTTATATACTGCTTTTAAATAGAAGAATGTACAGTTGCCTTCTAAAAAATGTCATTCAAAACCAAATATAAATGAAAGAGTTATGAAAAAAGATAATAAAATTTGTCATTATTTTCAACTAAATAGCCGTTGTCCGTTTACACTTACTTATCTGGCTGTGACACCTAATACTGATAGAGAAAATCGAGTAATGTTTGTAGTAACTCACAACTACAAAGGGAATCATATTATTCTCACACCATTCCACACAATAATTTACTTTAACACAAACAATTTGGGAAGTAATTTAAAACAAAGGGCCAAAGCAGATAAGCATTAACGGAGTCATCACTATGATGGAGAAAAAAAAATCATGGTTCTCTTCCCTGAAGTTTTTGAACTGTTCTTATATAAAGCTGCCTTCACATTAACCACTCAACTAGTTTACTCGCACACCGTTCAGGCTACTTAAATTTGACCGCATCTGGTTTTGGCTGTACGCCAGCGTTTCTCAAACAGTAGACGCACCACGCTGAATGAGCGTGATAACTCTACGAGGGGGGAGGGGGGGCGAGCATATTGAAAAATTGAAAACAAAAAAATTATTAATTTACTGAAAGTAAAAAAAAAAAAAACAAAATACATTCTGATATAATACAAAAAATTAACATTTGCACTGATATAATAAACTTAAAAATATATCAGTACTGTACAATGTATATCATAATTAGTTTAACATTCCTTAGTTAAGAACAACTTTAATATTTACCAATGACCCCGTGGGCATGTCTTGCGGAAAATTATATACAAAAATTAACACTTCTCTTGATAATTTGTACGGTTTATAATTAATCCCTTAACTGTTGATTAAAAGTCACGTGATTCTCTCCCCAATGCCACCGCTTTCCTAGTGGGCGAGTTTATGTGATGTAAGGGAAAAGGAAGGAATAAATAAGAAAATTCTCTAAAATATATAAATCCTTCGCAATCACTGTCAAAGTCCCTTTTTTGCATTCCAAGGCTTTCGTAAAAATTTGTGGATAACAGTGCCCAGAACATATCGTGCTTCGGAAAGACGTACATATACTTCCGGGGCAATTAACGCTTTGGCTGAGCGAGACGTTTATATACGCAGGTGGCACTTAAGAAAAGTCGTATTGCAGCTTTAGTCTTAAAGTATAGTATTATTGAATTCAATACATTGTTATTTGTATGTAGGGGTTCTATGAAAATTATGGTTGAATACTGGGTCACAAACATTGAAAGTTTGAGAAGCACAGTCATGCGCTGCTAGGGCACTGATATTTTCTTCTTTTTATCCTTGATTTGCGCGTATTTTTAATTCTTAGAGGGAAATTATAATGCTAGAGTTTTTAAGGGATGCAGTTCGTCCATGGGACTCTGAAATACTTCTCATCCGGCAGTTTCTTTGTAATGAAGGCGGGAATTTTTCATTAAAAGCTGGAATTTAGATTCTTGAAAATATTCGATAAAGAATGGAAAATGGCAAGGCAATGTGTAATTTGTTGCCTGAGAAGAAATGAAAATGGGAAGATAATCCAAACAAGCCGAAATTATCTCTGTCCCTATTTCAATATAAAACTTTGCATTAGACCATGCATAAATATATGCAATTGTGTGTGCATAAATATATGTACACACACACACACAATCCTGCTTGACAACTGCTTGAAAAAAACATTACGAACATGAAATTTTTTTCTAAGTATGAGAGAAATTTTTTAAGATATATGAAACATTCTTCATAGCTTGCAGAGTATACATATAAAAAGCAAGCATTTAGGGGTTTGGTGTTCCACAATTATAAAATAAAAAATGTCGCCCATCCGGTATAGCAGTTATTGATACTAGCTGCTATGCCGTAGGACCTATGTTCGAATACAGGCGAAGGCATGGATGTTTGTAAATGTATAGTGCCTTTGCGGCATGGGGGTACTCTAAATAGCCATCGAAAAGTCATCTAGTGAGGTTGGCGGAAGGGAAAGAGAGGTGTGAGGCCCCTGACTATCTCCAGGGTGTTCTCCCTCAAAATTGGGGTGGAACCGAACCAAAACGTACTGTCTCCTGTATGGTGCTCAAAACTATGGATAACGACAGGAGTACATCTAGCCCTTTCCCGTGATGAATTTCGTGAGCCTCGATATTACAACGTCAGACAGGCGGCATTAGTAATTACAACAACAAAATAAAAAATAGGATGAAACTTTAAAATTGAAAATAAAAATAAAATTCTTCCATTTTCACATTCTGTTTACTATTTTTTTTAAACATCTTGGGGGAAAAATTGATCTTTTAAAGATCTTGATAACCGAGTTATGATTTGAGCCTGTGGACGAAGTTGGTTCTGTTAAACCGTACGGGTCTGAGTTTCTCTTGAAGTTATTGAAAACCCGCCAAGCAAAGGAGCAAATAGAGGCTACTCTACTGTTCGAATTAATTCGGACAAACATGTTTTTTTTTGTCTGAGTTTGTATAGAATTACCAGTGATGTCCCGAACCACCACAAACTGTTTCTGTCTGTCTAGAGGTAGTGTGACAGATGGACCTTACGATAATTTACTCGTTTGACTGGTTTTAGTGTATCAGTAGTTCGGCTGTTTGCTTTTGAGTGTTGCAGCTGGTGTTTATAATTTTGTGTTCTGTGTAGCACGTGTTACTTCTGCTTGTACAAAGATGAATATTACTTAGGGGAATCGTTCTAAAATACTCTCTCCTTAGGTTCATAGGAGACCATATTAAATTGCCTGAGTTTATGTACCTTTTTCTAAGAAACTACTAACTTCTCATGAATTAAATTTTTACTGTATATTATGTGTACTATCAATAACACTTTAACGAAGGATTTTGTCTTTTTATTAAAAACTAAATTAATATGAATTTTTTAAAAATTGTATAATTTTTTATCTAAAATTTAGCTTTAAAAATTATATCTAAAAAGGTTTGATAGATACATCTGATTCCCTCCATTAAAATGTGTAAACGTGTTAAAAGTCTATTCACTGAAAATTTGAGGACTATATTTGAAAAAAAGGTACACACACACACAAAGTGAAAAATATTACATTTTGAGAAAACAGGCTTTAAAGTAAAAATTGGTACTTTTTCGAGCATTCACTTTTTTTAGTACATTCCAGAAGTATATATGAAGCATTAACTTTACTCTCTGCTCCTACAAAAGACTCTCTCTCTTCTAATTTTCTTTTTTTTTCATTATTTTTAATAATTTTGCTTTTTTTGAGGGGGCGGATCTCAAGATGTTTTCGTTGGGTCACACAAATCCTACGTGTATCCAGTTTCTTGATGCATGACATACAGTTATAACTTGGTTCAATATTACAATGTTTTAAGATAATAAATTTTGCTATATATATACACTCTGTCGCAAAAAAATATATGCACCCAGAAGAAATCAAGCTACAATCACGAAACTCGGCAAGAATGTAGTCTGGTAAGAGATATGCAAATGATTAAAATTTCGGAAGCCAATGAGACAAGGCTAGTGTGCTATGCGCATATTAGTTGCGCAACTGGGAGAGTTTAAAAGCATGAGTACGAGCGCCGTACGGCTATCCAAACGAATCTGATGACTTTGATAGACGATATTGAGACTTAGGATGCCTCTAAGACGTAACCGGCGGCAGTACGAGCAGCTGACGGACTTTGATAGGGGCCGTATAATAGGCCTCAGAGAAGCAGGTTGGTCGAATAGACGTATCGGCCGCCACCTCGGTCAGAGCGATATGGTAGTTGCTCGGTGTTGGCAACAGTGGATCACAGAAGGTAGAGTGTACCGTCGCGGAGGGTCAGGACGTCCCAGGAACACAAATGATCACGAGGATCGTGCAATCAGAAGAGTGGCCACTTCGGCACCAACAACGTCGCTAGCATCGATTCAACGCCACTTACCTCCTTCCAGACATCCAGTGCCATCAAGAGAAACCATAAGGAGACGACTGACCGAAGTTGGCTTGAGGAGCCGACGTCCGCTAAGACGCTTACCACTGACCCCACATCATAGGCAGTGTCGACTGGATTTTTGCCGACCTCGGGCAACTTGGAGTGTGACAGACCGAGACGTGTCATCTTCAGTGATGAATCCCGATTCAGTCTCAGTGATGATGACCACCGCACACGTGTTCGGGAGGCGCACCGGCCAGCGGTCCGATCCGGCATTTATTGTCGAGCGGCATACAGCAATTTCACAAGGTGTGACAGTGTGGGGAGCAATTTCTGGGACACACGATCATCTTTAGTGGTCCTTCAAGGCACTTTGACAGCTCGCAGATACGTGGACGATATTTTAATGCCGATTGTGCTACCCATGCTATCAAGTCGCCCAGGTGCCATTTATCAACAGGATAATGCTCGTCCACATACTGCGCGACTCTCCCAACAATGTCTTCAAGGATATGACGTCCTAACATGGCCTGCCAGGTCACCAGATCTTCGCCAATAGAGCATGTCTGGACGCGTTGGGAAGGCAACTGCAGCCGTCCCGAGATACAGGAGAATTAACTGCGCAGATGCAAAGACTATGGCAGGATCTTCCACAGGGGGTCATAAGTGATCTAATTGAATCGATGCCACGCCGAATTTCGGCTTGTATAGCTGCAAGAGGTGGCTTTACTACTTACTGATTTTTAACCTTTTGCAAGCTGTAACCGCTTAATAAAATGATATTTTGTTCTGAATTTTTAATCATTTGTTTATTTTCATATACACTACATGCATACCAAATTTCGTGAATGTAGCTCAATTTCTTCTGGGTGCATATATTTTTTTGCGACAGTGTATATATATGATTCATATTGAACTGTGCCATATTTATCCCTAGTTTTAGAGTTTTTAAATCCATAAATGCAGATCTTGAATTACTGACCATATGGAATCACTGACTCATTTGATTTTGGGTCTTTCCATAAAACATTTTTCTTAAGGTATCCGACTACGTTCGGAACCGTGATTTTGCAAAAGCGTATAAATGGATAATATTTATGATATTTAGTGTCACTTAGATTAGAAAATGTATATAAAATTGATTTAAGAATAGTATTACAATAAAAAATTATTTAAGTACAACATTTTGACAAAAAATGAACATAGAATGACCCATTTTCAAAATATTCTCCTTTTGTGAAAAATGCTTCTATTATAATAATATTTTGCTTGTATATAGCTCAGACCTCTGTACAGAGGATCACCTAGAATTTTTGAAACATATAATTTAGACGTGGGTTTATCTATGTTTTAAGACAACAGAGGAGAGAGAAATTTTAAGAAAAAAACGCCGATAATTATTTCAATTGGTTGTAACTCCGACAGTAATGTGAATGTTTTCAAAAATCTTAGTCGAGCCTCTGTACAGAGGTCTTAGCTATATACAGGCAAAATATTATTATAATAGAAACATTTTTCACAAAAGGAGAACATTTTGAAAAAAGGTTATTCTAAGTTGATTTTTTGCCGACATTTGTATTTAAATATAATTTGTTTTGTTAAAATGTCCTTAAAACAATTTTATACATGTATTCTAATCTAAATGACACTAAATATTATGAAAATTATCCATTTATACGATCACGGTTCCGAACGTAATCGGATACCTTAATAACTTAGTATCACCTAGATCTCTAAAAGTTGATTTCATCTAATTCATTATGGTCATATTTATGATCATTGTGCCTTTCGTTGCATTCAGCGTCTATCTTTTGAAACTTACACCATGCATTTATAATTGTAGGGCACATCTCATGCTTAAGGGTCTCGTTTGGAAACAGAAGATGAAAATAAAAAGCTCAAACAGCAGTTTTCATGCTGTGTAGATCATTGATGAAATTTCTAATAACCAGGGGCATAGCTACCGCAGTATCAGTCGTGTCAATGGTACAGGTCCCCCAAGTTACAGGGTCCCCAACATGTGTAACTACAGTCCAACTAACAAAGTTTTCGTATCTATAAAAGGCCCCCGTAGGAATTTTGATACTGGGCCCACTCAGAACCAGCTACGCCAGTGCTAATTGCCATACTATAATATCTTTGAATTTTTGTTATTAAAATGTCGGTGAATCGTTTACGACCTCTTATGCTTTTCCCATCAACTTTTTTTTCTCTTTTTCGCTTTTAAGATCCAAAAGGCGTGTACCCATACATTTTTGGATAAGCCCAATGCACTCTAATTTTTTCCCTTGAACATCATATGGATTCACGCTCATCAGAAACTTATGCAAGGGAAAACACAGGTTCTCCTAGCATAGCTCATTTGATGCGCGTCAAGGAGTAGCTTCATTTAAAAAAATAAATAAAAATACTTTTAATTATCGTATTTCCTCATGCCATATATCAATTTAAACAGAAATGCTAGAACTTTCAGAAAATATAAAAAAGTGAAAATCTCGATAATTTTTCGAAAATTCAAGTGCCGGACGCTCTTAATGAACCCACTTCTATGACAGTAAGAGATATACAGTCGGATCTCTATTTAACGAAGTCACTACACCCCAAAAAAGAGTTCGTTATATGGAAAATTCGTTATATAGAGTTTCACCTTTCAATATACTGTATAAACCACATAAAACAAATTTTAAATTCAGAAATAATATCTATCGAAAAAAGTAATTATTCGAACCTTTTTTGTAAATTAATATCTTTTATTTTATCTATATCTTACCCATCAAAAAAGAAAAAGAAAAGCTGCAGGGAAAACTAGAAAAAAGAACGTCGAGGGATACATTGCACTTTCAACATTAAGAAAATAATTTTATATTAAAATTAGTGAATTTTAAGGATATGTTCTAATTTAAAGTACACAAGTAATTTTAAACATATATTGTTTTATAACTAAACTATTAAAACGTGTTAAAAGAGAGAATAACTTAAAACTCCCAAAAATACTTTAAAAATAGAGAAAAAAATTGAATCACAAGAGTTCGTTATATAGAAAATTCATTTCACTATTCGGAGGTTATTTTACGAAGAAAATTGTGAAATGTTCTTGGTTCCAGAAAAAAGTTCTCTATATAGAAAAATTGCAATATAGAGGTTCTTAATACGGAGGTTCGACTGTAGTTACGGCAGTTGTAGACGAATCAAGTATTTCAATAATTTTAAGAATATTTCAAGATTCATGGTCATCGTCTCCAAAAAGAGAAGGAAAATGTGGGCTCAAACTGAAAAATTACCCATGAACTTATAAAATTTTAAAAAGAAATAGCAAAATAAATTCAGGGAAGACAAGCACAAACCTTTGAAGGATTTATTGGATTATGGTGTTTAAGTACTTCACACAGCTGTACGAGAAAGGCTTCTGGAAGTTGGCCGTAAGGCAATAAGACCGAGGAAAAGACAATTTCTCTTAGAAAATGATGAAAAAACATTCACCGCGGGCGAAAAAATACCGATCATGGGCTGTTAAGGAATAGAAGAAGATGATTTTCAGTGATGAAATGATTCATTTGTGCAAGAATACAAATCAAGTGTAGATAGACAAAGCGAATGTAGAATTTTGCTACCAGATGATACCCAACAGACTTTAAATTACCCAGCGAAACAGAGGTTTGGAGTTATTTTCACAACAAAGGGCACCGGAAATTTAGCTTTTCTTAAAGGCATGATGAAATCTGTTAAATACATAGAAATATTAAGCCAGAGGATTGTTCCATTCATGGAAACATTTGATTGAACATTTCAACATGACTTTGCCCCCTTTTACAATTCGAAATCGGTCCACACTTTTATGTGGGGAAATATAATTAAAGGAGTTTATTGGCCTGTTAATTCCCCAGACCTAAATTCTTCAGAGAGCTAATAACACATTCTCAAGAATCGTTTATCAAGGATGAATTGCACGACAACAGAACTAATTATAAAAAGTGCTAAGCAAGTGTGGTTCTATGATGATAAAATTTAAGAACATGTGCACTGCACTGGTAGAGAAGAGTTGAAGAGGTCATTTCTGCTAAAGGAGGACATTTTTCTCATTAAGATAGAGATTTTTTCAGTCTACTTAAGGCATATAATGATTAAAAGCTAAGGGGTTTTTGAAAAAGTAGTTTTTTCCATTTGCTCCAATTAATTCAAACAGTACAGTAAATTTGCGAAGATCAAAGTCCACCAGTAAATTTTACTGATTGTTTTTATTTACGTTAGCAATTTAAAATTACGCAAGAACTTTAGTAATTAGAACCCGTGACCTTCGGGTTCGTGGTCTAGTAACATATCCACTTGACAAAAGTTATCACCTCTGACCGGAGGCTGTTACTGGCTCATTTAAATACCGCTACAAAACTATTTGCAATGGACTTCGAAATTTTGAATCTCAGTCAAGTAATGAAGATGATTCATGACATTATGTCCCATTCTCCAAACTTACACACCTCGTCCACGTGAGGAATTTTAGCCTCGATATAACTAACTTCTACACGAAGGGTTTTAAGTGACATCAAGATTCGCACCCGTGACTGGAGATGAACAATCCTAGACACGAGTTTGCAATCATCTCCACTCAGTTATCACAATCACACTACTTTCTCAGTAGTGATCTACAGTAAAAGAAGTGCTTTAAAATAAAGCTAATACGTTTTTTTTATTATTAAAAGGATTATAGAGTTTAATTTCTTACAAATTCAACACACAATATAATATGAAACAATTACTCAAGTGGCTCTGTTTATGCATTTACCCAACACAACACACCGGCTCTTCTTGAGTAACAATAATACAAGATGGCGCATGCGCAAACAAACTAACATGCATTTTTCATTTTATCTCAGCAATTTTACTATCACATAAATTAGATTTAGTTGCCAGCTGGTTGGCGTATTTAGTTTGCCCTAGGCCTTACACACATAAGGTTGCGGGTTCGATCCCGGCCCAAGTGTGTGGAAAATCGCTGTGTAGAAAATCGACAACATCTATGTCGTGTGGTTATACGGCATTGTAAAGTTCCCTAGAGTGCGCCTGTTTGACTTGAGTGCTCACGGAAATATTAAATTACTAATACAGATTCGCATCACCAGAGTTCAGGAGCTTTCCTCTGGGGTAGAAACTCAGCTCCAAAATTATTTGTGGTGATTGGAATATCGAACACCCAGTGGCCGAGTTCCACGCCACAGGTACAAAGTTCAAACCCCGAAATGGGCAAAGTCAACTCAGCCCTTCATCCCCTCAGTAGGTTGATAAATGATTACCAAACTGTAACATGCCGTAAACACTGTGGGTTTCGTGTCATCCTCACCGGAACATCTGCTCATGCGCGTAAATGCCCAAGATCACAAAAACTCAGATGGACGCAGTAAGCTGTTGTGCCATTGAATACAGTTAAATTGGTATACCACCTACATGGTGCCGGACTAAAAAGTGATACCAGCTTCCGGGGAATATTCTAGGTCTGCAATGATAATTATATCATTTCTAAAACTCTTTCAAAATCACAGCAAACATTTCCGTCATTAAAGCTATTTTCTCAATTCCTAATATATTAGCTTATACTCTATATATTTATTTATCTTGGTGGAATTTTCAATCGTTAATAAAATATATTTTAAAGCTCTTAATTGAGCGGAAATTTTACATACATGATTATTTTGGATGACAATACAGTAATTTAATTATAATGAATAAAAATTAATTGATTAAAACTAATTATTCAAAGAATTCCAAGTACAGCCACGTTGGCATCCTTTTTGGCGACTTAGCGACCACTTTGGCGACTTGTGTCAAAACTTGAAAAGGTTTTTTTCCACATTATAAAGAGCTCATTTTCTTGGGCTCTATTGTTTTGAATAAAAATACGATAATTTAATTATAATTAATTAAAATGAATTGACCGAAACTAACTATTTAAAGAATCACAGATACAGCCACGTTGGTTTCTTTTTTAGTGACTTGGGTCAAAATTTTAAAAGATTTTTTTCCTCACGTTTTAAAGCATTCAGTTGAACTGAAATTTTATAAATACGATTGTTTTGGATGACAATACGGTACTTTAAGCATAATTAATAAAAATTAATTACCACTTAATGTTGTGATTCTGTCATATATATATAAACATATTTATATTGATTGTAACTCTTTAATAAAAATTAGCTAAAATAGAATTTTTCTTTGTTGATCTAAGTAAGAATAGACTTAATTTTTTTTTATATTACTTGTTTTTCCAATATATTTATTGGGTATCGTGTATTTATTCTTATAGATACAGTAGCAATCAACTTCAGCTTTTTTTCAATTTATCATTAACCGAGGTAGCCGAGATGTCACCAACTGGGTGGCGATATTTTGGTCGAGTAGGTGTTTCGTGTCCTGATGCCACTAAAATTCTGGCGTATAAGATGAATGATGCACGTTAAATGCTCGCACTTGGCGTATTGTTGAAATTGGGAGAGGATTTTATTTTATAGCTGTTAAGTGGAGAAATAATTTTAAGCTATTTAGTCGTCAAAAAATGTCTAAACTAAAAAGCACACAAAGAAATAAGCCGGAAAGAAGAAAACGATTCAAAATAAAAACTGTTACTGAACAAGAAACGTTTTTCAAAATAAATTATAGTTTAAAAAACTGAAAAAACACCCTTTTATAATAAATCGAACTAAGTTGTAACTTAATCTTTTAGTCACCAAATCTATAATTAGTCGCTAAATCTGGAAATGGGATCAGAAATTAGTCGCCAGATGCGGGATGGGATCTGAAAATGGGAGATCATTAATCCTGAAGATACTGGTCAAGACAATGGAAAAAATTATTAAATTATTGTATTGTCATCAGTCTTGGGCAAGTGAGAAAAATTTCAAATTAATCTGACCTTTTAAAGTGGATAAAAATTGAGTTCAAGATTCCGTTAATACAAGTGAAGCTTATAAAAGGGTGTTAAAAACACGTTCTTTCAAGTGTGTAAATCAGCTTGTAAAAAATTTGAAACTTACCTAGCATCTTGGCAGTTATTTCTTTGTAACAACAAAAATCCTAATAGAAGCAATTTCAGCCAAGTGTTTTGCTAAATCAGTAATTTTTCATACATATATTTTGATATAATGAACCAATTCGTCTAGTTATTAAAATTTAAGTAATGTTTCTGAAATTTTAGATATACGGTCATATTTTTATAAATTGCGTTATAAAGACATAAATGTCTGCAAAAAGCTTACAAATCTATTCTAATGTGATATGAAATTTCTACATTTACATATAAAATAAACCCACCTCTGTTTAAGTTTATTTAAAAAAATTTCTTTCTATATTACCCTTATGGACATATAAACATTAGTGGACATATGATATATAGGGCAAAACCACATTGGATACATGGCTTATTTAGGTGTACATCAATGTAACCCAGTGCTTCTCAAACTTTCAATATTCGCGACCCAATATCAATCATCATTTTCTTCGCCCCCCACCATATAATAACAACGTATTGAATTCGATGATATCAAACTTAGAAACAAAAGCTACAATACGACTTTAACCTCTTATGTGCCATCGACATATATACATGTTTCACTCAGCCAAGGCATTAATTTTCTGGACGTATATATACGTCTTTCCGAAGTACGATCTTTTCTGTGTATCCATAAATTTATTTCAAAGGCTTTGGAACGCAATCAAAGGACCTTGACAGTATTTGCGAAGGATTGACTTATTTCAGAGGGGTTTTTTTGCTTATTTATTCCTTTTCTCCTCCCCCTCCTCCAAAAAATATCAAAATATGCGCATTTACGTGGAAAACGGTGGCATTGGGGAACGAATCGCATAACTTTTAATCAGCAATTAAAGAATTAATTACAAACCATTCAAATTATGAAGATAAGTGTCGATACAAGCCCATGGGGTCACTGGTAATTATCATATTTGTTCTTAACTTAGTATGGTTAAATTTATAATAAAATACATTGTAGAGAACTGATACATTTATAAGTGTATTAAATCAGTATAAATGTGTATTTAATATCTTAATATATCATAAAGTACTTTGTTTACTTTCAGTAAGTTAATAATTTTTTAAATAATCTTCTACTTTCGGCTTTCAATATGCTCGTGCCCCCCTTGTAGAATTATCACGCTCTCAAGGGGGCGCCGCACAGTTTGAGAAACTCTGGTGTAACCAGAACAGGAAACATTATGAGGTAGATTTTTTTATTGGTATTGTGTAAAGTTACAAAATGACTGTGTGGATCACAAAAATTTTAAAAAATAGGAAAATTAAATTTAAAATTACAAATCTTTGTGAAATTGCCCTAAATGTTCCTTGGATCAAATAGCTTTTTCATATGAGTTACATAAGTGTATTGTCCTTTTTATTCCATTTTTTCATTTCTTCATCACAAATAAATAAATCCATATCAGAGTCACCGTCGTATTCATCAGTTTCCGGCAAATATTCTCATTTTACTGTTCGCCTTCATTGAAATCCAACGACGATGCCGTAGTGGCAAGAAAAAGTAAAAACAACAAAAATAGTCATACAAACTTAAGAAAGCGAAACCAGAAGCGAAAGAATTTGCGCCTTAGTCAGCGTCAAGAGGAAAAATGAAATTAACCCTTTATCTACCGCATTATGATTTACTTGAGTTTCTTTCATGCAATATTTCTTTTTCTGGATCACTACATTGAAAATTAAGGGATATACATAAACAAGATACTCAACTTTGGGAAATTTATTCCGTTAAAGCTAATTAATTAATTGAAGATATTCAACTGTAAAATTAATTATATACATTGTGCACTTAAAATAAACTGTCAAATCATTTTCTAAGGACTTCATTAACATGGAAAAAATAAGACACCTTTTTTGACATGAACTACTTTTTCGGAGCAAAAGTTACAATCCTCACAATCCGTTGAAAACGCCGTCAGTTAAAAACACAATTTCTGCTATAAAACTATTCGTTTTCCCCGCTAAAATACTCATCATAGAACCTGTGCTGTCATATATTTTGAAAGAGTGGATTTAATAGAATATACCTGCTAAGTATTGTCAGAGGATTCATAACAATTATTATTCTATGGGATTTTAAAGTGAGCGGTACTTGAGTACCGTTGGTATATAAAGGGTTAGCGTGATGGTCAGTATCCCCACAAATCTGGGATTTGTATGTGCACCCAAAAGCGCAGCCTGGTACGCAAGGAGTTAAAATTAAATGTTATAAGTATGTTTTTAGATCTTAAAAAATCCTGAGGGCGCTCCTGCTTAAAAAAAAGACAGAGAGGGAGATTAATGTTTTTAAAATTATTCAAGAGTACAAAAGCTTTCAGAGGAATCCCCAATAGACCTTGTTCAAGATTGGCATAATTACAAAAAAAAAAAATTATAATTAAAGGGTAAGGTTGAATTATAATGTTTCGAGTATTTTATTCATTTTGTGACGGATCTATCCGCAATCCTTCAACTAATTCTCTGGGGAAATCTTTTGGGCTATCAATTCGCGTTATTCACAACCAAACCTTCGGAAGAAGAAAATCGTGATATTCAAATTAACTTACTATACATAGTCGAAGTTTTATAGCTTGAACAGAGAGTAGGAGAGGAAAAATTCAGCAACCAATTGAGACTGTTATTGAAGGTATCATATTTGAATTATTGTGTTTAAGAGATTTATTAGGAGGAAGCTTTAAAATGCTGATAGTTCACTGAGATTAAATTGATATTATATTAAATCGGATGATAGGTTAGATCCTTTATGAAGTAAAGGATCAAGTTTGATGGTCTCCTAATCGTTCATGTATTACCGTCGTTGTTCCACTTTCGCAGTTTTAGTATCGAGATATTCTCTTATTTTATTAATTGGATTTGTGTTTTTTCATTGTGTGATAAATAAATAGATTGATTGAATCACGACAAGTGTTTCTTCCCTACCTCCCACATATCTAGGTGCTTAAGAGAGAGATGCCAACCTCTCACAATGGCGCCCAACTCACCCCAATCCCGAAATAGAAGTCGGATCCAATTTTAGGGTCTTACCCGAACTTTCTTTTACCGGATCGGACACTAAATATCATAAATAGAATCCATTTATAGGCTTTTGCTAAATCATGGTTGCGAATACCGTAGTCGGATACCTTAAGAGTTCACCTTGCGACTTTCAGCCTGGCATTGTCTTGCTTGAATGCCGTCTTTGGTGCGCTCTGCAAGAAGGGCATAACAAAAGGTTCCACAACGTGTGCGACGTAACGGTCCGCTGTCAAATCGCCGTCAGAGTGCGCCAGAGGTGTCCTGTGATCAACACTATGCCACCCCAAACCATGATGCTCGGTGTGGGACCACTTTGGTACTCGGTGAAATGGGTTGGTTCGTAGCATTCTCCGGGTCACTACTATATCCATCGATGGCCGTCATTCCTCTACAGACAAAAACGAGATTCATACGGGGAAAATACCCGATGCCATTCGATAGTCTAGGTACGATGATGATGACATCACGCCAGGCGTCTAGCCTTGTGTTGAGAGTTTAATGGTACCCCTGTTGCTGGTACCGCTGCACGTAACTGTACTTCAAGCAGTCCATTGTGTATGATTTGGGTGGACACTGATCCACCTGCTCCTAGAGGCATCAGATGAGATGTCCTGTGCCTTGGAGAAAGGATCTGGAACAGTAAACTGGTGAATACGCCGGCTTGTGCAGGGACGTCTTAAGACTCTGGGTCCTAGGGATGACGATCTGCAGTGGCGCACACAAGGGGGGTTCCTGGGGGTCCGGACCCCCCCCAAAGCCCTTGTTTTTTTCCGATTGATTATAATTCTAAGTATATAGTATGTAAAATTTAATTGTTTGTTATTAATGATTAATTTTTTAATTAATGCTTATTATTTATTCAATAATTAGTTTTTTACACTTTTTTGTTCCCGAAAATCGACAAAATTAAAAGGAGCATGATACAAGAATGGTGAACTTTCTACCCCATACCCCCCCCTCTGAAAAATTCCTGTGTGTGCTATTGGCAATCTGTGATTGATTAATCGAAGAATCAATTTCTCGGGCAAAAAAATCAAATTTTTGAATCGATATGTAGCACTGAATCGACTCAGTGAATCGATATTTCATCCTAGAAAATCGACATTCGATTTTTTTCTGTTTTGGTAAAAACCATAAAATTATTTACAATTAATTGAATGTACTATGTTTAAAACCCGTAATATTACGGTGTTGGGGGTTAAAGGGTTAATTACTCAAAAACTTGCGAGATGTCTGTGTTTTCGATGCCTCTCTTAAATAAATTTTTAAAAAAGTTACGTTTGTGTAATCTTTGATTTTTTGTATTAGTTGATATTGCGTCATTTGTTTAAGCTTTGATTGACTGTGACTGTCGTTATATACTGTGATTAGCGAAATAAGTTATTTTTATGTAGTGTTTGCTATGGAATAATAAGTAATTGAGGGAAGGGGTAAATTGCTTCTTATATATTTTTTACTTTGATGCTATTATTTTGAGTTTGTTCTGAGAGTTGCTATTGTTAAATCTAACCATGTGTGTAAGTCATTTAAATTAGTTTACATACGAATAATTATAAATTAGCATTGACATAACTATGTGGAATGCTTAATTGATGAAGTGTTCATATTTTACTATTACTTTATGTATATTCATCAATATAACCTCAGATTGTTTAATTTGTTTACATACAATATAGTAAAGCTCCCATTATCTTTCTAACAATCAACTATCTATTTTATTCCAATTTTATTTTAATCAAGTAAAATCAGCTTACGTAGAGATAAGAGATAGTTTATTATGGTATATTTCTTGTTTTTCATAAAATGGATTTATACTTACATTGTAAATGCAGACTTGGAAAAAAAATTCGATTTCTTACAAATCGATCTTTTAAACACCTCGATGTTTTTGTGAATCAATTCATCAGGTTACGATTCCAATCGATTTAAAAATCGATCTTTTTCGGAAAGAATCGCCATCCCTAGTAGGTCCCACCAATGATCCTTAAAAAAAAAGACAGTACATAGCATAGATTGTTAAATACTCCTACAAACAATAACCCGAAGCAAATGGATGTATGTGACTTACAATCACACAAATCGGCTCGACCGATTGCCGCCTGTTGACCGAATGAGTAATTAAGGTGTATGGTGGTAGGCCGAAATTTCCAGTTTTTTTTTTTTTTTTTTTGAGAATATTACCGGATATAACATTTGAAATTATTCGAATTATGATTTTGTTAAGGTTGAGTTGAGAACGAGAAGAAGGCTCCTATTGCGGGTGAGGCCCTGGGCAAGGCGCAGTTAGCCCATACCTTAAGGTATCCGACAACGTTCGGAACCGTGATTTTGCAAAAGCGTATAAATGGATAGTATTTATGATATTTAGTGTCACTTAGATTAGAAAATGTACATAAAATTGTTTTATGAATAGTATTACAGTAAAAAATTATTTAAGTACACTATTTTGACAAAAAATGAACATAGAATGACCCATTTTCAAAATATTCTTCTTTTGTGAAAAATCCTTCTATTATAATAATATTTTGCCTGTATATCTCAGACCTCTGTACAGAGACTCAACTAGAATTTTTGAAATATATAGCTTAGAAGTGGGTTTATCCATGTTTTACGACAACAGAGGGGAGAAATTTTAAGAAAATAATGCCGATAATTATTTCAATGGGTGGTAACTCTGTGAATTTTTCAAAGATCACAGTTGATCCTCTGTACAGAGGTCTGAGCTATATGCAGGCAAAATATTATCATAGTCACATTGTGCGCCCAACACAAGTTGCTATTGTTTGCAGCGACAGACCCAGTTCACGGAGTTCGATACTATACAGTCACGTTTCCCGGTCTTTTACTCATGGTATTGAGCGCACCGGCGCCTCAGAGGCATTTTCTATGCTTCTTTGAAAGTCACAAATGTTGAGCAAAATCTCAGATGTTGTTTATGAGAAGGGAAAGTTGCTGGCATTTAGAGCCCGAGTGTGAGTATTACGTGATCAGATGCACGCGAGATTTAATCATTTGTATATGCAATTCGTAACTATCGATCCTGAAATTCGCAAGACGTTACGTGCATTATTTCTTGATGTTGCAATTTCACTTTTGAGGAGTGCATTAAAGAATTTTTGCTTTCCTCTTCAAATCTTTGCTAGTTTAGTATTTATTTAAGTATTTAGGAGTAATAAATATTTATTTAAGTTCAGTGAACTAAAACCGAGGGAGTAAAAAATTGAAGACATGTTTCTATTTTTTTTGTATTCTTGTTTCTACCTTTGCTTTTACAAATCGATTTATTAACTATTAGTTTTCACTAAAACTGCTCGAGCATTCAAATGACCGCTTTTGAGACTTAAATCAAAATTGTTAAACTCCAGATTTTGATTTTTCTTGAGCTTACTGTACGACTTTTTTTTAATTCTTTATAGCTACTTAATATTTCAAAATATCTTTAGTCTCCTGTCATTTTCACTAACAATAATATGTACTCTACTTTGAGCAGTCTTTTCACGGCTGGGAAATATATGAAATTTTATAAAGTTATTTATATTGAGATCTCGTATACATATACAGTCGAACCTCTATATTGCGAATTTTTCTATATAGCGAACTTTTTCCTGGAACCTTGAATATTTCACGATTTTCTTCGAAAAATAACCTCTCTATAGCTAAGTGCATTTTCTATGTAACGAATTTTTGCATTTGTGATTCAAATTTTGTTCTTCTTTTTTAAGTATTTCTGAAGAAATTTCTCTAGTTTTTCTCTCTTTAACACATTTTATGGTGGTCAGAAATCTTGAACTGGTTTTATTAGATCCTAACTCGTCAAGAGCAATAGAGTTCTGGACGTTTTATCCAAGAAGTGCAACCCTTAACCCCCATTGCCCAGTTCACTAGAAACATCTTTGATATCCTCTTTCACCCTTAGTGGAGTAGTCCCGTATATCAGTGTTCTAATTATAAAATAATGTATGTTTAATATTACTCGTATGGATATTTTATGTCCTCAAAATTCGTTAATTTTAGTATAAAATTATTTTCTTCATATTGAAAATACAGTGAATTCTCCGACATTCTTTTTTCTTGTTTTCCTTGCAGTTTTTTTCTTTTTTGATGGTAAGATATATAAATTAAACATATATTAGTTTTAAAAAAAAGGTGTGAATAATTACTTTTTTTAATATATAGTGTTTATGAATTTAAAATTTGTTTTATATGGTTTATACAGTATATTAAAAGATTAACCTCTATATAACGAACTTTTTTCCGTCATTTAGTGACTTCGTTATATAGAGGTCCGACTGTATATATATATATACTTCTAGTTTTCCAACAAAGTATCATCTGATTGTTCTTATGCACATTTTGTTTTATGTGCTTATATTAGTTTTATTCAGATTCAATGTACTGGCAAGCGCTGGCTGGAGGTAACACACGAGGGCAAATAGCGATCATAACAAATATTTGAGACGTGGTTTGCTATATTTGTAATATTAATAGGCTACAATCTTTGGGTTATAAATACATAAAAATAGTTAAGCTTATACACAATACCCTTTTTTTAAAAAAAAATTGGAGACAGTACCAATTATGTTTTACATTCAGATTATACTATTGAGTTGATTCTGAAAGTAAAAAGTCTGTTTGACCAGCCAATGTTTTACAATTTTAAGAAATCAAGAAATTTTGAAGTGTTTTCAAACTTTTATAGAATTCTTACTTTTTAAAATTTTCTTAGTCATCTTACGTTATTTATATGTCTTAGATTATTGCAAAAAAAGTTAGTTTGGATTTAAAAATCTATATCCTTTTTGATTTTTAATAATTATTTTTCTAGCTTAACCTAGAAAAAACACGAAAATTTTTAAAATAGTAACTTGAGCATTTTCTCAAAAAATAATTAAAGAACTCAGACCAAAATCCATACTAACTTTTATAGAACATACGTTTTGGAGTGCATACAAAAAATTTCAAGACGACACTATCTTGAACAGAAAACACTTATACCTTCAAAATAGAAAATCTTAGAAAAGCGCATTTAAAGTTTGTAAAGGCATAAAACAAAAACTTATAATACCCGAAAAATCTAATTTTCTAATATATTATTTTCCAATGTATGTTCAACATTAAAAACCGAAAAATCTAATTTTCTAATATATTATTTTCCAATATATGTTCAACATTAAAACACTATTTTAATTAAATATAACTGAAAATATAATTTTTTTAATTCAAAATATATTTTTGCATAATATTAATACACTGGTGTGCAAAACTTAAGCAACAATGTAAAAATTTAGCAAATAGCCATGAAATTGCAGAAAAGGAGGCCTGGAGATCAGTACAGTGAACACGTAAGTCAGTAGAAACGTCATGCGTATGCAAATATCAGGAGCGAAACGTCAGAGGCGACGTGAGCGTACGCAAAACGCGTGATGTCGGCGCACTGCTCAACAGTAGAACAAAATGAAGGACGGAGACGCAATTCAACATATTCGCTGCAAGTGCCAGTGAGTCAGTTCGTGAAATATGGCTAGAAGAAATCACCTGGACGACTTCACACGGGGAAGAATAATCGGAAAGCTGGAGGAGGGGCGTACTGTCACCAGTGTAGCTGCAAAGTTCGGAATCATCAAAAGTGTCGTTTCGCGTGCTTTGAAAGCGTTCCAAACCACAGGTACAGCTGTTAGAAAGATTGGTGGGGGCCGCCCGAGGAAGAAAACTGCAGGGGATGACCGATATATCATCCTGCAGGCGAAAAGAGGCCGACAACAGTCAGCAAGCGCCATTGCTCAGCAACTCTCTATAGCAACGCGGCGACAAGTGTCGAGGTTTACTGTGGCCAGAAGCCTTCAGAAAGAGGGCCTATTCGCCCACCGTCCTGAACGCTGCCTCCCGTTGAAAGTTGCCCACCGACGCCACCGTTTACGGTAGTGCAGAGAGCACAAAAACTGGACAACTGTCAATGGAGTCGTGTCTTCTTTACGGATGAGAGTCGGTTCAGTACCAGAAGCGATTCTCAACGCGTTTTGATTTGGAGAGAGATCGAGACCCGGTTTTATTCCAGTAACATCAAGGAAAGACACCGTTACGGTGGTCCTAGAGTCTTTGTCTGGAAAGGCATTATGCTGAACGGGTGAACTGAGCTCCAAATTTTCAACAGATGGTCTGTAATCGGGGATCGCTATTGTGAGGAGGTACTTCTTCCCCATGTGCGTCTGTTCCGAGGTGTCATTGGCACAGACTTCATTTTTATGGATAACAATGCCTGGCCACATCAAACTCTTGTTGCTCAGGAGCTGCTGGAAAGTGAAGATATCACTCGAACGGATTGGCCAGCGTACTTCCTAGATTTAAATCCCATCGAACATGTGTGGGATGCTTTGGGGAGACGTTTTGCTGCACACTTATATCATCCGGAGAATACCCAACCACTCAAACAGATGCTGATTGAAGAATGGGTACTCCTACCGCAAGAACTGTTGCACCAGCTGGTTCCGAGTATGCGGAGACGGTGCGAAGCAAGCATTGCAGTGAGGGGATGGCATATACCATATTGAGGAACATCTGCTTGTTGTTCTTCCTGTTGGATAGACCATCATGAGTCACGATACTATGCGTTCAAAAAAGCTTGTTTTTGTTTGATTCCATACCGTATGCATTGTATTCCTTTTTCAGATTCGATGCTTTCGTCATCCTTTACGTACATAATACTCTCCCTCATTTCTGAATATCATGTCTCTCAGATGTTTTTCGTGAAGTTATGGCAATAAACCCACCTGTTGCTTAAGTTTTGCACACCAGTGTAGTATTTGTTATGACGCAGTTTATTCAATTTAATCTTAACCTGATATTTTCACAAAAGTTATAAAACAAAAAAACATGTACCTACAAAATAACAATGATAGTAACTTAAACTAAAAATCTCCAGATTTGTACATAAAATTTAATTTATCTCACTTTTAAATAGGGACAGTTTTAGCAAGTTTGAGTTTTTGTTGCGCGACTTTAAAATACTAAAATATATTACTACAATATGTTTAGTATAATGTAGTCTGGTACATCAAAGAAATATTCAGTTTTATCTGCAATACTTAAACACAGAATATTTGTTTTCGGAAGTCCAATTGCAGCATCAGCTGAGGATGATTTTTAGGTACATCATTTTCAGTAGTATTCCATCTCTTCGAAATATTGTTGCTCACTGCAACCTGAGAATGTATTGGTCATGGCATTTTCTCAACAGGAAAAAATTAATGATAAAGCTTCTAAGTCAGTGTTTCTCAAACTCTGGGGCGCGCCCCCTGGGGGGCACGATGACCTTACGAGGGGGCGCGAGCATATCGAAAATAAAAGATTTAAAAAATAATTAGTTTACTGGAATGAATTAAAACAAAATACTTTCAGGCAATAATAAAAAATGCACTTTTACTCTGATATAATTTATAGGCGCGCGATATTAAGTCAGCAAAAATAAAAACTTCTTCAATACCTAAGTATCTATCTTTGATTCTATAACCAAATAAAAAACTTTTATTTGATTTGCTGTAATCCCATGATGAGATATTTTTTTTATTACGCTTTTTTTTAACCTAACATACTACTCGTCAGAGAAAAAACAGATCCCAGACCCAGAATCGAAAAAATTTAAATACATAAAAAATTCATCACTGTCATTATTTTTGAAATACTGCACATTATAGCTGTAATCTGTTTGACCTTCTAAGTTATTGGTACAGTTAGTTATGACCCCTCTCTTATGTGTTCTCTGTTGCGCTTTTTTCCATGCAAAAGAGTTTTATGATATTTGGAAAACCACGGAGAGCACACACACACACACAAGCACATGAAGGATTACTTGGCCAAGACATATTTTTACAAATATTCTCAACATATAAAGCATAACGAAAAACGTTTCACACAATTTTTTTAGCAGTAACATACATATTGTCATAATGAATATACTTTTTACCCGGAAGTGGTCGCGCGGGACACACAGATTACGAAATCGTTAATTCTGGCAAAACAGTTTATTTATTACCAAAGAAAAATAGAAAAGTCCTTGAAAGTAGGTAAGTAAACTTTCTCTTAGTTAAATTATTCACTGGAATCATGATTTGTATCGTGTACAATAAAATAATCATAAAAAAAAAGGATTGGGGTGAATCAATAACCCCGATCGTATCGAGTGCACGCCTGCTCCCCGGTTAAAACATGTTGAAAACTTTTCGCTTTAAATATTAAAAATAATACAATTATTCTTCATCGATATTTTATATTATTGATCATTATTTAACATCAGTGGCGCACACAAGGGGGGGTCCGGACCCCCCAAAAGCCCTTGATTTTTTTCCGATTGATTATAATTATAAGTTTATAGTACGCAAAATTTAATTAAGTATTTGTTATTAATGATTAATTTTATTAATTAATGCTAATTATTTATTCAAGAATTAGTTTTTTACTGTGTTTTGTTCCCGAAAATCGACAAAAACAAAAGGAACCTGATACAAGATTGGTGAACTTTCGACCCCGGACCCCTCCTTGAAAAATTCATGTGTGCGCTACTGTTTAACATCAATTATAAATGCTAATTCTGTGAGGCTTAAAATTACAATTCGCTTAAAACTAATTATAATTTGAGCAACCATTTTTAAAAAATCATTTTATGTTTTTGTAAACATTGTCGAGCACTTGGCTTTGCTTCCCTTACAATTCAGCTATTATATCAATAATGTTTTATTTTCTTATAAATGAACTTGTGCAAAGAGCGGGCACTTCAGCCGGTATACTTTTAATTTATCATTGCTGCACAGAATATTTTATAACTAATTAATTAATACTAAATTAAGAACAAGTTTAATAAGTATTCATGACGTCCATGAGCTTGTCTTGGAAAGCAAAGTTTTTATAAGGAATGCTTATGATTAGAAATTGACCCTCTGAGTTCTTTTTCTGTATTTAGCAGATATCTATATTTTGTCTTCTAAGCAGCTACTGCATTTTGCAATATGTTCAATTTAAAAATTAGAGAAAGGAAAAATAACATAATAATTATCCTATTATTTTACTTATTTTGCTTAAAAGTAGTATACAAAATTTTTAATACTTATGTTACTAATTTGTATGGTTTATAATTAAGATCGCCTATTGTAGCTTTAGCGTCAAAGTGCATTATTATTGCATTCAGAACATTATTAATGTATAAGGGGGGCGCGAAAAAAATTGTGATCGAAAAGGGGGGGCGCCAGTATTGAAAGTTTGAGAAGCACTGTTCTAAGTTATATAAACTGTTTTGTAAAGCAAAAACTGGCCTTGGAATCAGTTTAATTAATTAACTATAAGAATTCAAAAAATTAAACCATAATCAATCAGGAAGGATTTTAGTAATGAAAATTGGAATTAATAAACATTTCACTCAGAAAGAATTGAAAGAATTCGCCGTGCTCAAAAATATTTTTAATTAATTGAATTTAAGAATGGGAGAATGCTTTAAAATGAAATAGAAACCAAAACTATAGCTCAGAAAACATCAAGTATCTTAAAAACTAATTTGTTAACAGATCTGAAATTTTTGTGGTTTCAATGATATATAAGCCACAAGAAAATGCAAAAATGCAAAAAAAAAAAAAAAAACTATCAGTAATTATGAAATTTGTAGGGTACTGTGTAGTCTTAAATAATAATTTTTGTATTTTATTGTTTGCGAATTATTGTGACTCAAATTAAACAAGTAATATAAAAAAAATTCAAAAACAATTCCTACTTATAGATCAACAAAGAAAAATTTTATATTAGCTTCTTTTTATTAAATATTTATAATTAATATATATATATATATATATGACAGAATCGCAACATTAAGCGGTAATCAATTTTTATAAATTATCATCAAAGTATCATATTGTCATCCAAAACCATCGTGTATATAAAATTTTAGTTCAACTGATTGCTTTAAAATGTGAGAAAAAGAATATTTTCAAGTTTTGGCCCAAGTCTCTAAAAAGGAAGCCAACGTGGCTCTGCGTCTATAATTCAGACGCTATTTAAATAATTAGTTTCAGTCAATTAGTTTTCATTAATTATATTTAAATTATAATATTGTCACCCAAAGCAATAGTGTATATAAAATTTCAGCTGAATTGAGCGCTTTAGAATGTATTTTATTAACGATTGAAAATTCCACCAAGATAAATAATTAAATAAATATATAGAGAGTGCGAGCTAATAGTAGGAATTGAAACATTTGCCTTTAAAATGTGAATTCAAAGGAAATTGGTGAAAAAAGTAAATAATGTAGGTGAACTATGCTATGAAATAGATGAAGAAGAAAATTCTGAGTGTCAGGATGATATACCTATCTATTGGACATTAGCTATGAGCTACAGCGATAATGAGTAAGAGAACATCATGAATACGCGTAGTGGACGAAAGAGATAAGATTGTTCTCTAGTTCCGCGAAGACGAATGTTAAGAGAACGATCAGAATACTGAAATTTTAGTTGATGGACCTGTTTAGCAAAAAATACAAGAAGGTTCTGAACCTGGAAAATTCTCGCTTCACACACTATTTTCCGAGAAATATCACGCCCAACTGCATAAGCAAAATGCAATATTATGAAGGGCAAAGTTAAGAGTGAATTTTCGATAAAATGTAAAAGCTGTGAAGAGACAATTAAATTTTATTTTACCGAATAACAATGCAAATTATTCGATGTAAATTATTGAGGTAAAATATAATTTTTTTCAATTTCTATTCTTTCTAAAAATGTATATGTCTAAAATACGGGAAATAAAAATTTTTAATTAACATATTGTATTTATTTTGTGTTTTATTGCCCATGACAAATTCTGTGTTTTTTATAAATAACTGGAGAAGAATATAAGGTTTATATTTGAAAAGCAGTCATTCGACCACTATTGGTAGAAATAAGTATTTATAAAATGTCGTTATAGGAATATTAATATTAATATTGAATTTCAAAGCTACACCAAAGGCTATTGGTGATGGACCTCGTAATTTTGAGCCTTGGTCAAGGAATGATCATAACACTTGACCTCCCTAAGCTGGGTATGCTAAAAATAATATTTGTTCTTAATATTATTTGTGTGTTCCACTTATTCCAAGACTCTAACATAAATTAGATTTTGAAGTTCAATTTCTTATATGCATGTGTAACGTTACGGAACACCGTTACACATTTCGCTCAGGCAAGGACAAGTTAAAGCACTGCGCCGCATCTTCGCTTTGTGTTGCTCAATTACTTTTTACGCCACCTGACTTTGAAAACTATAGTTGGACCATTGAGCACAATAATGACGGTCACAAACTTTCACACTTTCCCCGAAAATAGAGATGATGACATTGTCAAAAAAGGGAGGGAAAAGGGTTGACGATGCATCCTTAACACACACGTCATAGTCCCATCCTGGGGGTCAGTCTCCAACTGACCGCACTCAGGCGCATCGGAGGATGACAAGATCACTGAAAGTGGAGCATCGCGTGGTCTGGAATCTGCATATAAAAGCTCCCCCGACGTAAACACAGTTGTTTGATCTTTCACCGAAGCAGTTCCACAAACCCAATTCTCAAAAGGTATGCCGATGCTTCTTTTATTCTTTTATTATTCCCTATTAAATTAGATTGTACATAATCGTGTTTTATGTTTTGGAAATAGAAATTTTCATTTTCAGTCGTGAAATGTTACGATAAAAAAATTTGCTCAAAATTGAATAACCTTCTATACGAAGTTAATACTTTAGTTCACTCTTTGACGCTCGTGGGTGACGGTAATTATAGTTTTGTAGATATTTTTAATTTTACTTATTTTCGTCCATTTATTTTATGAAGAAAAATTCAGTAGCGCGGAATTTTGATTTAATGACTCTTATACGACTTCGTTTTATTTCAAGGTTCTTACTTGAAATAAAACATTTTTTTTTTATTTCCTTACCTCGTGTTAATAAAACTTCTATATTTTGTTCTACAATTTAAACACATTATCTTTTATACTTCCGCCATTTTTAAGTTCTGCCATTTAACACTTTAAAGCATACATTTTTCGAGAAATACCTGCAAAAAAATCAATTTTTTTTTTAAATTTAAGGCACGTTTTAAAACCTTGTTTTAGCAAAAACTAAAAATAAAAATACCACATCTCTCAATCGAAGTTTTTTGTTTAATTTTAGATTTGATCCACATTGCAGATGTCGAGTATTGCAAACTTATACGTACATCGATTTTTATTATCTTCCTTTTCGAATTGTAAAATATTTATACTTTTACAATAATAATAATAGTAGCACTTATTTTTAAAAAATATTCAAAAATTTTTCTTTTGTCTTATATATTTGGAAGCAAAGAGCAGCATATAGCCCAGCGTTGCAATTATTACACAAATATATTAACAACTCTTTTCTTTTCTTCTTTTCTCCTTGCTATAACTTTCAACACAACACACTCAGTGCAGGATCTTGTACGAGCTTCTTTTTTTAATGATAGTCGAAAACACAAATGGAGAAATGATGTCCCGTTATTCGTACAGTTCCAGAAGGTTTTGGTTACCCAATTTTTTATATTTGTATCATTAGCATAGTTTTGTATAAGTCTTTCTACTAATTTGCTTCTGAAATCTAAATTTTATTTTCGGAGCCATTTTTTATGCAAATATTTGATGCAAGCCTTTAATATTTCTCGACTAAACTGTAAAACATAAAATACAATGTCCTTCATCCAAATTTCCGAAATCAAGAGGCCGTCCTACGAGTTACAGCATCGGTCCACTCGAATTATCTCGAGTAGGCACAATTTAGTCTGTTTAGCTCGATCTCTATTAACTCGCGTGAAGGGATTTACATACTTTATATCTATCCAGTTTGCAAGCTTTTGGTACTGTTAGATGATATATGTCTTCCACCAATAGCGCACACAGAAGTTTTTCAAGGGGGGTCCAGGGTTGTGTGTGTGTTAAAGTCCACCATTCTTGTATCATGCTCCTTTTGATTTTGTCGATTTTCGGGAACAAAAAAATGTAAAAAACTAATTGTTGAATAAATAACTAGCATTAATTAATAAAATTAATTATTAATAACAAATATTTAGTTAGATTTTACATACTATATACTTAGAATTATAATCAATCGGAAAAAAATCAAGGGATTTGGGGGTCCGGACCCCCTAGAACACCCCCTCCCTTGTGTGCGCCATTGTCTTCCACATTAAAACCCCCCAAAAGATAACCATCTAAAAAAGGGAGAGAAGAAATGTAGTTTTTTTTATTAGTTTAATTGTCTCTTTCAGAGGTATTTTCCTTTTTTATAGATTTCTTGATGTGATACGACTAAAAGCTACGCCTCACTAAATAAAATAAATTGAAAAACTAATAAATATAAATAAATGTCAAACTATCAGCCTAAAAAAAGTATTTCAAAGGATATAAATATCCTAATATATTATAATTTCCCGGAATGTACAGTAGCTTTTGTGGAATGGTAGAAAAACTATTTCAACACACACACTAAATGAATTGAGACATGTACATGCAAAAGATTCCAATTCAATTTTTGTGACAATTTATTTACAAAAAACGTTTGAAAAATCTAATACATTTTTAAGATTAGTCGGGTAAAATTAAAAATGAATAATTAAGTTCACTTGAGATAAAACTGAAATACTTTAATAACGGTTATATGCGAATCAGAATATCTAAATTAAATATTTATTCTCTGTTATGATAGCCATTTCCATGAAAATTTTGTGATAATTCAATATGCATGAAAGATGTCTATAAAGTTTTTCAATTAATAAAAAAGATTTATTTAAAATACAAATAAATTTATTAGAGCATAACTTTTTTGTTTGTGTTTTTTACATAGTATTTGGTAAATATCGAAATATTAAAAAATGTTTTACAAATATTTGCTCACTTATTTATAAATAAGTATATAATTTACGATAAATTTGAAAAAAAGGAGTATTTCCTCATGTAAAATTTCAGAGTATTCACCTTCTGCTGTAGTATTACATTACAATAAATCGTCACACATAGCTTAATTTTTCTTGATATTTTATTTCTAACAAAAATTTCATTTCATTTAAAGTTCTTTAGTAATTAGTTTTCTGAATAATATTGAAAATAAAAATGCATCGATGAGGAAAAGTATACTGTTAAAAATATAATGTAACTCATAGCAATAAAAAAAGTAGTAATAAAAAAAGAACTAAAATAAATAAAATCTGTTATTGTCTTTCATTGCACCAAATTTGGAAAATTTTCAACTAAGAATCGAGCCTTCTTGTAGTTTCTGTGCGACATTTATCTATAGTCAACCAATCAACAAATCAAGTGAAGCTGTCATTTACAAGCAAATAACATTTCATTTATAGTAGTCTAAATGTTATCTGTATCTTACTTGAAACGATCTTTCTGACAAGCCACTTTGGGTAGGAATTTTTTAGAAACCCTTCCGAGTCTGTGGGGCACTCCCCCCTTGGGGAACGTGATAGCTCTACAAGGGGAACGCGAGCTTGTTGAAAAATCGAAAACTAAAGATTATTTAAGAAAATTACTAATTTACCGAAATAAACAAACAAAATATATCTTGACATAATAAAAATAAAAGACACATTTACACTGATATAATGCACTTATAATTGTGTCAGTACTGTACAATGTATTTTATAATTAATTTAGCAATACTAAGTTAAGAGCAAGTTTAAGCATGGGCTCGTCATATACAAAAACTAACACTTATTTTGATAATTTGTACAATTTATGATTGATCCCTGCCGACTAAATATTACGCAATTTGCTCCCCAATGAAACCGTTTTCTAGGTAGGCGTGCGCATGTGATGTATTGGGGGGAGGGAAGGAAAAAAGAATAAATAAGCAAATCCTCTGAAATAATTAAATCTTTCGTAAACACTGTCAAGTCCCTTTTATCACATTCCATTGCCTTCGGAATAATTTTATGAATAGCTGTGCACAGAAAAGATAGTACGTCGGAAAGACGCATATATATGTCCAGGGGAAATAAAGCTTTGGCTGAGAGAGACGTTTATACGCGCCTTTAAGAGGTTTAAGTCTAATTGTAGCTTCAACATATAGTATTATTGAATTCAATACATTGTTATTGAATGGAGGGGGGGACGATGAAAATTATGATCGAATATTGGGTCGCAAATATTGGAAGTTTGAGAAGTACTGCTGTACGGAGAAGACAATTTTAAGCAAGACAATACCAGCTTTTAAAGATTTTGAATTTCGGGAACTAAGGTGTAGAGTTGGTACGGAAAAATTTTAGCTGTTTGAAACCAGTGACACATGATTTTATTAATGTAACAGAGAACTCTGTTTATGAGACTATTGATAACATTTTACGAATATGTCCCTGTACCTTGAAGGCCCCGTATGAATGATACGGCGGTAGCTACGCCCCCGGTCGAAATTAGAATAGGGTATTCGATACCCCCTATGCCGACAATGTTAAATTGAGCCATTTTAGGAACCTGTTTCTCAGAAACTGTTAAACATAAAAACTTCAAATTTTGTCTGTATATTAATTAGGCTTTTTACTTAAATAATGGTAACATTTTTAAAATATATCGTTTACTTTTTTCAAAAAAATTCATCGTAAAAGCATCATTTTGAAATTTTTGAAATTTGTCATTTTTTTTACGATAACTGCTTTTCAGCAAAATATTTTGGGAAATTCTCCAAAAAAGTACCTCCATTATATATAGTAACATATTATTTATGTGCAGTAAAAATTGCAAGTACTTCATTCAGTAGATTCCGTAAAAAAGGTACACGCGATATGAAAACAATCATTTTGAGAAAATTACATTTTTAGTGTAAAAAGGCATTTCACATCACAAAAATAATGAATTTCGACATCTATTTGCCCTATTTTATTAAACATTAGTATCTTCTTAATTTTTTAAGCATAAAATAGGAAACAAAAAAGTCTTAAAATGTTCAGAAAATACATATATAGTATTTTTCAGTTTTTGTTCAACGAAATTTTTTTAGCATTTGGCATCAATTTTCGCAAATTATGTAACTATCTGTGAAGAATTTTTAACTTCGATGCTTTGCAAATATCAAATTTGACCTTGTAACATCATAAATATAATGTAAATATGTATCAATATGTAAAAATATTGATTTGGAAATATGTGATTTTACGACATTGCGAAAGGTTTTTATATGGATTTGTATGTTCACATGCAAACACAATTTCTAAAAGTTTCAAAAGTTTCTCTAAATTGTACAAGGTATTTCTAAAAAAAGTCAAAAATAAAGCTGTTTTTATGTTTTTAAACATGAAATTTGTGTATTTTTATGCATGTAACAAGCTTCTCGCAACGGCAAAAAACATTACACATTTGAGTTACAATTAGTTACCATTTATTGTAATACCTTTGAATATTAAAGCTTAAAAACTTGTCTGGATAATAAATAAACATTAATGTTTGCAATGAATTGAAATATTTAACATATATTGTTTAGTTTTCTCAAAAACTTGTAATATAAAAATATCACTATGAATTTTTAAAAAATTGACATTTTTTTGTCACGATACATGGATTTCAGTCAAATATTTTGGGAAAATCACAAAAAATACTCACATGAATATATATGTAGTTACATATTAGTAACATGAGAAAAAAAATTTCATGTGCAAACATACATTATTTTCTGAGAAAAAGATGCATTTAGTTTTAAAAACATCATTTTAGAGAAAATTGAATTTTTACTATAAAATGTGACTTCATCAGAAAAATAATGAATTATAACATGTATTTGTCCCTTTTTATTAAACATTAGCATTTTTGCAATTTATTTTGCCTAAAATAGTAAACAAAAAAGTCTTAAATTGCACAGAATAGCATTTTTCAGTTTTTTTTTAACGAGATAATTTCTAGTATTACATCAATTTCTCAATTCTGTATAAATTTTTGCAGAATTAGTAGCTTTTATGCTTTACAGATATCAAATTTGAACATAAAGCATCATAAATATAATGTGAAAATGTATCAATATGGTTTTGGTATGAATTTGAGATGGTATTTAAAAATACCTGGTTATATATATATATATATATATATATATATATATATATATATATATATATATATATATATATATATATATATATATATATATATATATATATATATATATATATATATATACGACATTTTGAAAGTTTTCGACTGGGTTTTTGTAAAGTTATCATTAGGGTTTTTTTTGTTGCAGACAGTTTCTAAGTTTTAAACTTCAAAAGTTACTTTAAACGGGAGAAATGATTTCTAAAACAGCCAAAATAAAACTGTTTTTATGTTTTTAAACATGGAATTTATGTATTTTTATAAGTATGTAACAAGCTTCTCGCAAAGACAACAAACATCACATTTGATGTACCATCTCATACCTTTATCTCAGAAACTATTAAACATAAATACTTAAGATTTTGACTATATGTACTAATTATACACTTATATTTATACTGAAGTTAAATTTTTTAAATATATTAATTAGTTTTTTCAAAAACAAACTTTTAGTTGAGCGAGCAAATATGATTATTGTGAATTTTTTGCAAATTGTCATTTTTGTTATGATATCTGCTTACAAATATTTGAAAAATATCACTTCAGTATACACAATTGCATTTAAGAAAAAGAGTACATGCATACATTAAATTTACACAATTAAAAAAACATTTAGAAAACAATTTTTATAAAAAAATCTTACCTTGTAAAAGTATCATCCTATTTATTTTCCATCACATATTATCTTCATTATGCTTTATACAGTTATTAAATTAAGATTCATTACGTATATATTTTTCACCTGGTCACAATCATATATCCTATTTTTTTCTTTTAATACTTTACTTAAACATGCGAAGATTTAGTAATCAGTAATAATAACTAATTAAAAATGAATTCAGACTAAAGAAAAGACTTAAATTTCAGTAAAAAATTACTACACATTTTAAGTATAACATTTACTAGAACCCACATGAAAATCTGAAATTGCCTCCAAAGATTTTTAGCAAACCTAACAGTTGTAGTTATACAATTATCTTAGGTTAATTTGGGTATTAAAAAGTAAAAATTAATTGAGGCTTTGCAACTTTTCCCCAGTTTTAAAAAGACAATGTTTACATTTCTATCTGTCAAAATGGGTGTGGTAAATCAGCTGATTATTTTTTAAAAATCATTTTAAAATAATTCTAATTCATATAATGATTTGTATCTTATATCATTGGAAAGGTCTTGATTTGGAGACTTTAGAAATATCAAAAACTCAAAATCGAATTCCGAAAGCTTTTTACCCGACTGATTGCCATAAAAACATTTTAGGGAGGAAGAATTCGTGCTAGATAATAAAAATCGTGAAAGAAAGTATATTGATGAACCGTGTTATTTCAAAATTGTGCTAGAAACGACTGTATAAAAAAAAGTTGGTTGTAAAGAATAGGAAAACTCTTTGCTAAATTTGTTATGGTTAAAAAAATCAACAATTTAATTGTAGAATATATTAATATATCCCACTTTTATACAGATTTCTAGTTTAAGTAAGCTTTAAAACTGAAATCATACGAATACACTGGATTTTATAAGTTCTTTAATTTATGTTTCTTCATTGTATATTATTGACTTACTTTTCAGTAATATTCACAAGTGTCTGTTTTTTTTATGCATTATATGGTTACGAATTTTGTGTAATAAATATTTAAAATAGTGTAAATAATTTATGTATGGATGTGTTATACATTAATATTACTTTCTGTTGTACTTATTTTATGTTAAAATTGTAATATTCGCAAGCAACGCCGTTCCTTACATTATAATGGCGATTCAATGGAAACTTGGCGAAAGAGTCAAGCTGGCATCCTTTTTGGTGAACATTTTAGCGACTTTGGTGACTTATGCGTACTTTAGAATCCCCAAATTAGATCAATTTCAGTCAATAATTTCATACCTTAAATAAATGGGGGGGGGCTCTTTTATTCATTTTTTAAAGTAATGTTCACTTTGTTCTTTTGTATTCTTATAGACGTTGGCTCCAGCGTCGAAAACCTTTTCAGCAGCCTGATTCGCTTCTTCATTTTAAACAACATCCATCTGCATTATGAAGAGAATGTCACTCACTGGGGCTTTCCCGACGCTCATCCTCGCTTTGGTGCTCATTCCACCCCTGACCGAAGGCGGCATTTACAAGATGATGGCCGAAGCCATGATGGGCCACATGATGGGAGGTTGGCATGATGGGGGAGGAGGAGGCAAAGGTGTCACTTTTGGTCTGAAGTCCAATGGAATGACAGCCATCATTCCCATTCCTCTTCCTGTGCCTGTCTTCACCAAAGATAAAGGAGGGGGCGGTGGAGGAGGAAAGAAGGTCAAGTACATACCAGTACCGTAAGTACTTCTTGCTAAATTAAGATTTGGTTTGTCGATTCTATCAACACAAGAGTCACATTTGACTTTGTTGCGCCCAACTAAGTTAATTTACTGCAAAACGTGTATTTATGATGAAATAAAAAAAAGAATGCGATTGATTAGAATGTAAGTTAAAATGGAACGAGATCGTGTAAGCCTTTTCCAACGACTCGACACCAACGTTAATCCAAGATACCAAATCTTATGGGAGAAAGAAAATATCAAGGATATTCAAAAACGCAAATTTTATACTTGCAAAATCGGGGATATTGCCTGAAGACAAGCTTCTAAGTCGTTAAAAGTCAGGAATCACGCGAAGGCCAGAAGAATTTTCGCTCTTTGTAAATGAGAATAATTAATTTTTAGTACATTAACTCTTAATCACATAGCAAGAAAAAAGAAAATTCAAGACTGATACTTGAATAACAAGTAAATAATTCAACTAATACGAAGTATGATAAATGCTTAAAAAATTCAAGCTAAAGGTTATTTCCATAAGCTTTAATCAATGTAAAAAGTGTAAAACAGTTTCCCTTGCCCTGGAGCAAATCTATGACATTTTCACTATTTGTAATCAGGTTTGAATACAATTTAAATTCAGTGTCCAGGATTAAAGTATCCAAAAGATATGGCTTATTATTACGGAACTACCCAACAGAATGTAATAAACTGTTCATCCATGGATTGGAAATCACTTCAAGATTTTTTGAGTCTAGTCCGAGGCGGCCGCACATGCGCACATTATTCGGCAATCGCAGACGATAGACTTGTTACACTGACTTCATTAGTAAAGATGTGGAAACGCAGCAAAAGGTGCAGTGTGTACTTTGGTTAACTGAATTTAAATAAGTCACGCGTGTACAGCGACGTGTTCGAACGGAATGGAATGCCTTTACTGGCTTGATTTACCAAGACTCCAACAAAATGAATTACGCCCACGATCAACAGTGTGTCTTCTACCACGAAAACTTAAGAATATTTGCCAATTTGAAAAACCAGTTTCCGTATTGGTGGATAGATTTTAATGAAGGAGGATCGGCATTATATTATTAAATTAATATTTTTGAAAAATTCTAAATAGGATTAAGGAAATTGAGCACATAGCCAAGTTCACCCCTTAACTACAAAATTATGGAACGTAGTTCAATAGTAAATACAAAACTTCAAAGCTTTCAATTCAAGCAACTTTCATTTGGTTGAGAATATGCTTAATAAAGGCAATGAACTCCAAATTTAACTCAAAATTTATTCATTGTACAGAATCAAGCGAGTATAGGAAGAAAGTTAGGCTATCAAACATAAGTATTAAAAAAGAAAAATTGGTTTGGCATAGCCGATAATTTTTTCTTGATGAAATATAAAATTTTTCTGGTACTCAAGTATATAAAAACCTGGCAGCTGATTTGTTCAACTTTTCAAAACTGTGGCATTAATAGAGAAAAAAATGAACTGTAAAAAATATCTTTTTATGTTTCTTTAGCCTTTAACAAAAAAAAAACAATATTAATAATTTTTATTTGTTTATTTTTCAGAGTTCCTTCCGGTGGTGGCAAAGAGGATTGGTGGAGATGAAAATAAAATTAAAAACAATCGACACATACATTTCTTCAGCTGGATCTGAAAAATGTACTTTTCCCTTTTGATATCATTTTATATCACGTGGTTATCATTTTTGTCAGAAGCACCAATAAAAGTAAAAAACAATATTTTTTTTTAATCTGTTTCACTTCAGTGTCAAATTTAATACATTACTACAAACTTCCAAAAAGTTTTATATTATTTTACACACAGGATACACATATTATTTACAATACAGCACTAAGAAATGCTTTCAATACCAGATTATATTTGTTACTGCCCATACATATAATTTCATAAAAAAAGATTAACATTTGTTGTACGAAAGTCAAGCTAGAATTTTTGAGATTCGTCTAAATATTGCATGTCTTCGCCAAATGTACGAGAAACTGAACAAAAAAGGGAGAGACAGAAAAATGCTACAATTTTCATGAAAATTTGCAATGTTGTAATTCATACAGTTGTTTATAATATGATGTTTTTAAAATTTCAAAATATTCCATAAATAACCAGTTTCTCATTTTAGTACAGGAATAGCTCATTTAACAATACGGTATAGGAGCAAAAATACAAAAAACATTTTATACCAGAAAAAAAGGGTGAATCTGGATAAAAATGAGAATTTCACTAAAGAAAAAGGTTCCCTGTAGCAGTGGTCTCCAATCCCCAGTCCGTGGATCCAATGCTACTGGGCCGCACAAGAGAAACATTAAATTATTTCCATTTTATTTACTGCGGCATATTTTTCTTGGGTTTAGGATACTTTTTTATGAAAATCACAAAATTCCTTGTTAAATCACTTTATATTCATTTTTGGTGTAGCTATATTTTATTCTGAAGGCACGTTTAAATACAATTAAAATAAAATTATTAAAGCAAAACAATCTAAAATGTAAACAATCAACTTCCTCCCCCTCAGCTGGAAGCGGTAAAATTATCTAACGTTGACCGGTCCGCGGCTATAAAAAGGTTGAGGAACACTGCTCCTTAGGATAAGGAAACCAGATTATAATATTAATATTGGAGTACTTTATATCTGAAAAAAAATTTCTGAATTCGGGTACTTTTCTTTAGTAATAAGTGAGGACAACATTAAACTTAACAAATTTTAGGAGAGTTCGAAATCGTTACACTTCTGTATACAAATGTTCTAAAAATTTATTGCTTTAAACCACTTGTTTATAGCTTCATTAACCTCATCTTTGAAATGAAAACGACACTAAGTAGGAAGTAGATGCTTTTAGGTGGAAAATATCCAAAGTCACACACAGCAAAACCAGGGGAATAGGGAGGTTGTCTTATGTCTTTGATATTTTTTTGTTGTCTAGAGATTCACCTGGCAATCTTACTGAACAAGAAATTAAATTATCATGGGGAAGCACGAGTCCTCTAAAATTCAGGAATTGAAAAATTAATAGAAGGCAGTTAATAATGTGTTAACTGCAGTAGCACACACAAGGGAGGGGGACTCCCCCCCGCCAAAACCCTTGATTTTTTTCAGTTGATTATAATCCTATGTATATAGCACGTGAAACTTAATTAAATATTTGTCATTAATAATTAGTTTTATTAATTAATACTAATAATTCCTTCAATATTTAATTTTTTACTGTTTTTGTTCTCTAAAACCGACAAAATCAAATGAATATGTTGGGCGGCGTATAGAGGTATCATACGAGAAGGGTTAATTTCGACTCTTGACCTCCCCCTTCCGAAAAATTCCTGTGTGTGCCACTGGTTAGCTGTAATTGTTGTTAGTGTCTTTAGCACGCGATATTTTTTTCATTGCTCGAAAAATCAAAAATATAAGTACGTTGTAATACTAGTTTGGATGCGAGAATGCGATGCCCACCATTGTTAATTATAATTTAAGGGTTTCTTTACGGATTTTCATACGCTCCTATATTTGGAGTTACATCAAACTACGGAGAATTCATTGGTAAACATTGCATATGAGCTTCTCACGAGTAATTTTTTGTGTAGCAGTGAACCTAATGCTAAGAGTTCCTTCTGTATTATTTGATAAGTTCAGAAATTATCATATCGGGTAAAATTTTTCATTTGATGGACACATTTTATGAGACTACGATTGAAAAAGGTCCTCATCCTGATTAGAATTTTGACCTCTGCGAAATTTTGTAGGTACGGTAACAGGAGATGGAGCTTCACTGATTATTGTAAGCCAACTCTTATTGCTTTTTTCTTAATTTAACTTATTTTTAAAGTAATAAAGTTTAAAAGTTTATCCTTCAAAAATTGAATTGTAATATACCTGTCTATGATGTAACGGCCGTGGAAAATAATTCATCTTTACATATTGACCAATAATTTTTCTTCAATTATCTAAGCAGACATTAACTACTTGTTTGTGATAATTACAATATAGTCCTCGTACAAAGCTCAGAAATACGATAAGGGGAATCAGAATTATCAATGAAATCAACAAAGACTTTCACATCAGAAAAATGTATTTAAAAAAAAGTAACACTTTACATCATCTCACGCTACATAATGGACCCAAATGTAAATAAAATAATTGGTAATTTTGGGGGAAAATATATATATTTATTGAGATGAATGCGCAGTTTGCATTGCAAAATTCCAATCGACCTCTTGAACGTCGTTTTTTCTGTCCAGTCGTTAGCTTGAGCTCTGATGCCACTAAATATTTACTGTGTAGAGCGGCTGATGCACATTCAATCTGTCAAGGGTAAATGTTCCCACATTGAAGTAATAAGGAAATTTGGAGAATGGGAGTCAGCTAACGCGTCATTTGACCTAGAATAATCCTCACGTTAATTTAAAATGCTACGTGAATAAAAGTGAAACTAAATTGGCGTGGCATGGAAACTGAAAGAGTGGCGTATTTTCCCTGATGCAGTCCTCGCTATTTGACTGTGGTTCAAAAATACGAGCCGCCCCACCAATAGCCGTCTTGCAGTTTTAAAAGAGCTACAAGATAAAATCAATCATTTTGGTTCATTCTGTTATTTTTCCATTTTGGGAGAAATACGAATGCATTACTCGTGAATCTGAATACTCGTTTTTATTTTCCCCCCTCTTACACCTCCAGTATTACCTGAACTCCAGGTTGAGAGACGCTGATCTAAAAACCTGAATCATCCAGAAGAATAAGAAAATTTGACGAATCAAATGCGTTCGCAAAATTTGAAAAAATGACATCTTTTGGGCCCTTATTGTTTAATTAGAAGATGAAAAACTACATCCTCGTCACACACACAGTACATTGTCACTAAGTTTTTTATATTATTAGTTTGTATATATATCAGTTGGACACGTATTGGAAAAACTCAGTGTGAGCATCTTTCTCTAAAGTTCCATGGTAACAGCGCTATCTGTCGAGGGAAAATATAGTTATTCACTTTACAGCGCTAAAAAATAACAAGATTGCAAATAGCAGAATAAAATATTTTATTAAAGAAACTAATTTCTTTCAATAAATGATTACATTCATGCCCTTAAAACACTTGAAAACTGAATGTGCTAAGATGTAGGGGAAGCTTAGCACGTTAAATTATTTAGATAATATTGAAAATCTCACAAGAGAGCAAGAAGAGATTGACTTTAATGAACTTCTTAATATTATTTTAAAAAATAAAAGTAACAGTAATTTTTTTGCTCTAAAAAACATATATGAAACAAAATTAAAAAAAGGCTTAAACTACTTTTTAATTTTCTTATTTTAAGAAATATGTCCACTTTTAATACATAGTAATTCAACTTTTTTCAGGAAACTCCAACAGCATCAGCCTGTCAATTAGCATTAAATAAAAAGAAAATATTAAAATGAAACATATAATTCATTTTTCCAATATAATTAAAATAATTAATTTCAACTGTAAGAATTCAAGATCAATTTTTCCAATCAAAATTTTACTTAATCACATGTAAAAATATAATAGGTGATTAAATTATAACTGTTGCGTTCTAAATGATGTACTATAATTTTGAAAAAAAAATTACGAGTATAATTTTGTAGATTTTACCATTTTCATTCTAAGTGTTAAATTATAAACATTTTTTTTTCTTTTTTCCTTTCAAAAAAAGTAAAAATTCTTAATTATGCAGTTAACTGGAAAGAAAGTTGAGCAAACATTATAAAATTAAACAGCTCCAATATTAATGATATATGTTCCAAGAAACTTAATGCCTATTAGTAGATAATTTACTACACATTTCAGTATGCTTACACAGTTTTGTAATTTATACTCATGGAAAATAAAAATAAAATAGCTAAAAGAAACAGATATCAAATTTTTTTGTTAATTCATTTTCTGTACGTTTGTAACTTCAAAGCAGTAAGTTCTTTTGAACACTTTAATCATCCCTTTCCCCTTTTTATAAAATTGTTCTCTTCCAAAAATATTAAAATTTCTTAGTAAATTTTATAGTTATTTTAATGTTTATTTTTTTAAAAAAAATAATACTTATTTTTTTAATTCTAAATTTTGCCCTCTAGTCAATTGATTGATTGATTGAATATTAACGTCGCACTGTTCAGCTACACGAGGGCTTTTGGGGATGGACCACGTAATTTTGAACCATGGTCAAGTGACGTGGACGACATCTGAGCTGGTACCCCTCTCCTAACTACCACACCAACGAGAGGATGTTTCAACTCTCGACAGATTTAACGTGCATCGCTGCCCTACACGGCGGGTCTTTAGTGGTACTGGGCTCGAACTCGTGACAAGTCAAGCCACGGTCCGATACCTATACCACTCGGCTACCGCGGCCTCGCCCACTTGTCAAGGACCGATGGCAAAACAATAATTTAATAATTGTGTTCCATTGCCCTGATCAGGATCATCAAGAATAACGATTTTTTCCTATTTCCAGCTTTGGCGACTAATTCCATATTTGACGACTAAAGGATTAAATAACAACCCTAAAGCGAAAACGCTCATGGTTAATACAATTACAGCAAAAAAAGTGTCAGCAATTTCTTAGTCCGATTAACTATGTAAAAGAGTGTTTTTTAGTTTTTTAAACTATCATTTATTTACCTTATTACGTAAACTTACTTTTATTTCTAAGATCCCTTTGTTTATTGGGAGTATGTTTACCAGAACTCTGTGTGTGCCTTTGAAAAGCATTTATATACATTTTGTTTCCTATTACCTGTCTCCAAATTAAAAATTTCTAAAATATATTTTATAAATACACTACAATCTTCACTCAAAAAAAATAGTGAATTAGAAATATTTTATATTGTTGGATAATGAGATGTAATACAGAATTGCTACATATTGTTTCCCATGAAATTTATAAAAACACGGATCAGTACATAGTAATATATTTGCCACGGCCTGGTAGAGGGCTAAATGTTTGTTGTTCTTTTCATGAAAGTATTGTTGCCACAAAAAACATTATGAGGTAAAAATAATTTGAGTAAAAAAGTTATTAATCCAGTATTATTGAACAAAATGATCTGTCTCGCAGAATGGAAAGTACTACGTACTGCAAATAAATATGAATATTTTAAGAAAACATACAATTAAACTGTAGAAAATGCTAAGCATTTATTTACAAAAAGAAAATAATGGTCACTTGTATTTATATAATTATAAATATTTAGAAAATGCTAATTGTGTCTTTGAACGGACATGCTAGCAGTTTTGTGTTATCTTAATAAACAATCTAATAGAACTTCCCAGAACTTATTCTGGAATCTTTCACTGATTATTCTTCCACACCAAGTGAAATTTCGAATGAAACAAAACAGTTAAGGTATTTAAAAGAGCTATTTATATGTATACACATGCGCAAAAGTGAGGAGGGACCTCCGATAGTGATTCACAATTTTTCAATCTTCAGAAGAATATTTCTCTCCCCACCTAAACTATCAACCCCAAATAATTCTTTATTCGGAAATTTCATGTACATACTAATAATTTAAATTGACTTGGATTGCTCTTGCGCATAAAAAAGATGTCATTTTAATACTCTTTATTGCTCCCTAAGATATTTCATACAATATGGAATGTGTTTTTATCCCTTTAGTTGGGGGTTAAGTGTATCTCGTGAACATTCCTGAGTGATCCCGAAATGATGTATGCAATTAGATAGAAATTGCTAGAAACAACATTGTGGAGTGTCACCTGTGATGGCACTTTTACCAATGAATTGGACTTTCCTTGCTTTAAAACTAATTCCAATATTTCCATCGATTCTCACTAAATTTTGTTTGTGAAAATCAATTTAATTTACGAGGTAGGATTAAAAAAATTCCCGGACTGGGTCCATAACTTAAAAAATATTACCAAATAAACTGCTGAAACGCATCCTCCTTTGAATAAGACCCCTGAGTAGCAAAACACTCTGCCATCGCTTGTAAAGCTCATCGAAACATTTATGGAATCAATTTTTAGTCATGTCCTTTAATTCAGCTTGCGATTCACTTTTAATTTCATCTGCATATTGGAATCGACGACTCAGAAAACGACCTGCCAGTTCTGAAAGTATTCGGAAGTCACAGGGGGTGAAATCAGGGGAGTAAGGAGAATGTGGCTAAACCATTGTTTTCGTTTTTACCCCGTCATTGTTTGATGCCTGTTCTTTCGTACCGCCGCAAAAACCTTTTCAGTATTTTCAGCGGAGTGGGAAGTTTGCGGATGTCCAGAGCATTCATCGTCTTAGACACTTTCCCTGCTTTGGAACATCGACGCCACTCAAAAGGTTCAGTTCGTGATAATGTATCACTGCTGTACGTATACTTCAACATTTTGAAAGTCTCTGTAGCACTCTTTCAAAAGCGAACACAAAATCTGATATTCATTCTCTGCTACTGTTCTTCTCTGCTGCTCTTTCTTTGAATCGCCAGGTACAAAATGCATTCGCTTACAACATACGACGCCATGGTGAGCCAACGACCACTTCATTTAAGCCATATTCACACCAAGGCAGTCAGCGTTGAGCGTCTAGCCAATCAGAGGCTTCATCTCGGGCGGGATGAAGTCTCCGATTGGTTAGACGCTCAACGCTCGACACTGACTGTCTTGGTGTGAATGCAGCTTTAGGACTGATCACTTTTTGAAAAGGGGAAAAACGCAGTTACACAAAAACATTATCATAGTCATTCGACTGCAAAAATTTTACAATTTATGGGCTCAGTCCTAGAGCTTTTGAATCCTACCTCGTAGAAGTAACGGTCTGATTGATTGATTGAATATTAACGTCGCACTGTTCAGCTACACTAGGACTTTTGGCGATGGACCACATAATTTTGAACCATGGTCAAGTGACGTGGACGACAGCTGAGCAGGCACCCCCTCTCCTAACTACCATACCACACCAACGGGAGGACGTTTCAGCTCTCGACTTATTTAACGTGCATCACTGCCCTACCCGGCGGGTCTTTAGTGGTACTGGGCTCGAACTCGTGGCAAAGCAAGCCACGATCTGATACCTATACCACTCATCTACCGGGGCCACAGTAAATGTCTGAAGCCAGGAAAAGTTTAAACGTAAGTACAGTAGAACGTTGTTAATCCGAATCAATTGGGACCGGACACCGTTTAGATACACGATTGTTCGGATAACCGAAAACTGAATGCGATCCATGCACTATACGAATATTAAAAATCATCACATGCGGGAAACGGGCTAGAATAAAAAGCAAAATAGGTGCAAAATGTCGCAATTTTACCTTCATTGTGGAAAACAATCACTTATTTTTCGCTGTACATTGTACACCTTCGCCTTTTCGCTGCAAGGTGTCTGATTCTTTTGAGCAGCAGTTGTTCAGTAGGGCAGCACTCTGATTCTTGTTCGTACCACTCTGTAGCTGTCTCTAACACAGAAAACGCGTCATCATTTGATGGACACTTGCTACATGCGTTGTTGTTGTTGTCCTCGTCTTCATCCGTTTCAACGTCGACAGGGTCGGATTCTTCTTGCACGGTAGTCACAATCTCGTCATCATTTAGCATTTGAAATCTACAGTCTTCTGCATCGCATGCCATCCAGGTTTCTACACCTTCTTCGTCACATTCTTGAAATTCTGGGATCGATTGGACAAAGTCGGATATCTCCTCCCTGTGGTCGTCATTGAAGTCTCTTCCGCCTTCTAAATATGACCACAGTTTATCCCATGCATTTTTCAGGCTCTATCTTTCGAGTGAGTTCTGCGGTTCGCCTAACATGTAGCAGGCATCCTACATCTTGAACTTTTCAGCAAAAGCAGCAACACTTTCTTCATCGTTTCTACCGAAAGTAAAGTTCTACCTTTAAATTCTCAAGAGCTTCCCATCACTTTTGGCCTCACGCGAAACGAATGTTGAGCATTGCTTTGTTCGAAAACTTATTCATATACAGTACATGTAGCTGACAAAAAAAAAAACCCCATCTGGTCCGGATATTTGACGCTGCGGATAATAAGCGACGTTCTACTGCATATCTAACTATAGACACATTTTTTCAGTGGATAATTGTATGGAGGGAATAAAATAATTTTTTTGGAAACACAATAATTTTTTAATACATATAGAGTAAAAATGTAATAAAACATGACCTTTACTGGAAAGAGTCGCCAACGGCACGGGACCTGTGATTTCCGACCCATGTTAAACTAGACCGGGGGTACTAAACCTTTTTTCTGCTGTGCCACATACATGAGACAATTATTTCACGGGAGCCGCAACCCGAGGATTAAGGGGGGGACGCTATAAGATCAAACACATTTAAAATGTAAAAAATTGATTAAAAATCATAATTTTGGATTTTATATTAAAACTATATTTAACTCTATCTAATTCAACTCACAAAAAAGGGGTTTTATGCCTTTTTTACAAAGTCAAAGGTTAATTTCGATTTCCGTTCGTCAAAGCTGCCGTGTACTTTGATAATTTGACTTTTTCTTTTGACAAAGACTCACTTGTTCTTATTTTAGATATTAATCTTTAAAGTACAAGATGGTAGCAAAGTGTTCTTACTGAATTCAAGACTGAAATCACTATTATTAGTTTAAAATTAGTTAAGATTTGCTTGAGTATTTTTGTTTCGAATTTACTCAAACACTTTTAGATTTTACTAAAAAAAAAATTTGAAGAAAGAAAAAGAAACACTAAAAATTTCTGTAGCGATTCATATGTTTATCTTAAACAATTTCATACGTTTATCAATATATGTAATGTAAAAAAAACTATCGGATGCATTTGTTACTTTTGCATATTGTGACATTACAGCCGACAAAATGTTTTGTTGCAGTCGCTAAGATTTTTCTAAAAGACCAATTTATCTCGTCTTGTAAGAGATCCTCAAGAAAAAGAGCAATTGAAAGATCTGTGCGATGTGGTACAGTGACGAGCAAAATTATGTATTTTTATGATAACTTTTTTTATGACAGAACAAACAAGTTGTTGATTAATCTTTGATTTTTTCTACGAAATAGTTAAGATTCCAATCGTCTAAGAAACAACATACATTCTTTAGATATTTTTTGCTTGAAAGACATGAAGGTACACCCATAAAATGATTTCTACTCCATCATAATTTCACCCTTAAAATATTTTCCAGTCTACTGTTATTTGTTATCACTAATAGTTTCAATTACAAAAAGAAAAAAAGTTGTCTCGTAGTTCGTATCAGCATGACATCTACAGCAAACTTGATATATTTAATTGCTTGATTGATAGAATTTCTCGCTATTTTTTTTAATTAATTTTTAATTGAATTTGTTAGTGCAACGACTCATGACCGGGCCACTTAAAAAGGTCCGATGGGTCACATACGAGCCGCAGGTTGAGGATAATATTATTTTAAATTCAAGCGCTGTTTCAAATAAATTTCTCTTGAGTTTCTTTTTTGATCGCACTTGCAATTAAATTGCATAATTATCTTTTATCAATCTTTAGTAATAAGGTGATGCAAATATTTGGATTATTATAACAAAATGCATTGGAAAATATCAAAATTTGCAGAAAAGAAAAGTAATTTATCACGAATTTTTAAAGTATTTAATTAATTATTCTAAGATTATTAAAACTTTGTTTGCCATCTGACATATAAAACACCCATAAATTAATGAATTGTAGAAATTATGCAGAAATCAAAAAATAAATAAATAAGTAAAATTAGAAAATTAAATTGTGATTTAGAAATATAAGTCCTTGCAATGATATTGTAAAGTTTTAAATTCAAAATATTTCTCAATAAATGTGTAATTATTAAATGAAAGAGTAAGTTTTTGTTTTTATTTAATACTTTATCTAATAGAATTTAGCTGCGTATGTAATTTTATGAAAAAAAAAAAAATTTACTTGCATTTAAAGCAATTCTTTCTTTCTTTCTTTTCTTTCTTTCTTTTTTTTTTTTTTTGGTAAATTTATTAAAACTAAAACATATGATCGATATAAATTTTCATTGACTTTGTGTTTTAAAACTTAATATTCAACAAAATAAAATATTAACTTTTACTTAAAATGTAAACTGGTTTCAAAGTACAAAACGAACAAAAATAATCTTTAGCGAAGTTATTTAAAAAAGAATTTCTGTAAAGCAGATGGCAGCACGATAAACGGTAAATCTGAATATAATTTTAAAAAAAAATTTAAAGAGCTTTTAAAACTAATCTATTCACACACAAAAAATCCTTTTCATGCATATTGAATCGCTTCATTTACGCGAACAATCAAAAGGTGCTTAAGTTAAAAGAATTCAAAACTTTTTCGTGGAAAGACTTGAGGAGAATATCGAAGAAAATATCAAAAAGCTCCAGAATCCTCTAATAGATGGCAGCACAATGGTTTAATATTTTCCTATGAAAGACGAAACTTCTTAATCTGGTGATATGTGCATATTTACTATTTTGCTTTTAAAACGGTTTTAAACACTCAATATTTATTTACAAAACAAAAAACTGCACCTAAGATAATTTTCTTAAAAATATTTAAAATTTCACAATTTATTCATGATAAAACTTGCCTTTAATTCTTAGATTATCAAATTTTTCATCAAAAAGCTTATAATTTTAGAATTAATATATTTTTCAATTCCTACTATATTAACTTACACTTTCTATATATTTATTTATTTATTTATCTTCCTAGAATTTTCAATCGTTAGTACAATACATTTTAAAGCGCTCAATTGGGCTGAAGTTTTTATATGCATGATTATTTTGGATGGCAATACAATAATTTAATTATAATTAATAAAAATTAATTGATTAGAACTAATTATTAAAGGAATTACAAATACAGCCACATTGGGACCATTTTTGGCGACTTAGCTACCCTTTTGACGACTTGTGTCAAAACTTGATAAGCTTTTTTTTTTCTCACGTTTTAAAGCATTCATTTGAACTGAATGAATCATGAAATTTTATATACACGAGATTGTTTTGAATGACAATACGATACTTTAATGATAATTAATAAAAATTAATTACCATTTAATGTTACTATTTAATGTCCTATATATACATATTTATATTAATTGTAACTATTTAATAAAAAGTAGCTAAATTAAAATTTTTCTTTGCTGAATTGACTTAATTGTTTGTAGGAATTGACTTAATTTTTTTTATATTACTTATTTTTATTGAGAATACGATAACCAAACTGAGAATACATTTTTACAATTTTGCAGATAAATACTTCTGAAATCGAGTTTTGGGCGCATTAGTTTTTTAAAAAAGTAAAAATTCGCTATATCGTCTAAATCAGTGGTCCGCAACCTTTTTATCGCTGCGGACCGGTGAACGTTTGATAATTTTACTGCGGCCCGCTGAGGGTGGGACAAGTTGATTGTTTATATTTTAGATTGTTTAATTTTAACAATTTTAATTAAGTTACACTTAAATATGCCTTCAGAATGAAATATAGTAACACCAAAAATGAATAAAAGTGATTTAACGCGGAATGTAATGATTTCCGTGGAAAGTTGCGCAAATCCCCCCCTCCCACGAGTGAAATGCACCACTTGAAATAAAATGGCAATAGTTTAATGTTCTCTAGGTGGCCCGGCACCATTTGATCCACGGACCGGAAGTAGCGGATCACTAGTCGAAATGAATTCGTTGTCTTCCGACGGTTGATGAACCTTTTTCTTGCCTTTTTTTGGTAGCATTTATTTTTGCAATGTCACAAGAACATTATTATTATTTGTCCAATAAGAATTATCATTGCTATGGGGAATACAATTTTGTTTAAAGTATCGTTTGGTTGGAATGAACTAAAAATGGCATCTTTATCAAACGTTTTTGTTTCTCATTGGAATAATTCTCATCAGAAAAAAAAATTCTTTCATAAGTATGCTATCACAACTTTGAAATACTTCTCTTTTCACTTTATATTTGAATACTTTACTAAGGTCATGGATTACTAAAATGCTCAGAATCCGTATTCCAACTAAATTAATGAGATTCTTAGATTGGTAAAATTTTAATAAAATTCATTGCAAAATTATATCTGAACATAATAATTAATGTTAGAAAAAATTAAACAAAAATTATATTCAAATTATGTTTATTGTACTTGAACAGAAATTTTCGATATTCTAAGAATGAGATAGCAAGGAAAATAAAATAAATTTTGGATAAATAATAATTTTACTTTTGCAACTTTTCGTAGTTGGTGGTTGTTTCATGTTTTTATTTTATTTGTAGTAAAAATAATAATGTGTTCAAGAAAGCAAAGGAATTCCCAATAGTTATTTTTATCCAAATAAAAACATCATTTGGTTTTTTTTTTAGGCTATAATTAGAAATTTTGTAACCTTATCATAGTTTTCGAGAAGTAAAGCAGTCAACAGGATAAAATTGAAACTGTTTCTTCCATCCTTTAAGAAATACTAACACGGAATTATTGTTTATGTTGATTTATAAAGTTTCCTTATTTACAGTCTTGTTTATATCTTTGATCTGATAATTTATTTTTTAATAATATTCTGTAAAGCAGGATAAGTAACTAAATAACATAAACTATTTTAAATATTTCGAACAAAAATAGTGAACTGATAAATATATGCTAATAAATTGGTATTATATAAAATAATGAAAATAGTTTTTTTGCAATATTTTTATCTTTCATTTATTTTATTGCCTAAATATTCTTTTTATTTTCCTTATTTTGTATAATTTGTGCAGTACAAACTATTTAATTCATAAAACGGTTATACTTTCCAATTTCATTAGTGCTTCAGAATATCCACAGTATTAAAACTAATTAAATTGCTGCATTTTAATAAAATAGATCATTAATATTATCATTCAAAGTTAATTTGCATTAATATTTAATACACACAGCAAATTTCAAAAATCATGTACGTTTTTTTTACTGTTAGGTTCATTAATACCACAAACGGAGCTATTGACGATTCACCTCTTAATTTTCAACCGCAGTCAAGTGATGAAGGTCACCTTACAGGCGGGTACAAGGTAGCACTCCGCTCTCAAAATTTCCACACTACACCAGTGTAAGGATTTTCAGCCTCAACAGATTTCAGCCCCTGAACACAAAGGATCTTTTGTGGCCACTGTAGTGTAGTAGTAGCCACGGATTCGTGGTCGGCATGTCTTGAGTTTGAGCCTTATTACCACTGAAACTGACCATGTAGACGGGCTGATGCGCGTTAAATCCGTCGAGGCTCAAAGAAGAAGGGGTGCTAGCTCAGATGTCGTCTTCGTCACTTGACCGTAGTTCAAAATTACGAGGTCCATCGCCAACAACACCCACATTGCTTTAGAGCGCGACGTTAATAAAACACTTATGGAAGATCTTTTATAGCACAAGAACTCGAACCTGATGAAATATAATTCACGCCACGAATTTGCGACCATGGGCACTCAGTTACCACGCAGTGGCCCACACAAGGGTGGAGGACCATGGGTCCGGACCCCCTTCCCTATTGCCCTTTATTGTTTTTTCCGATTGATTATAATTAGGGATTGCAATATCGGACCAAAAGTTCAATGCCGGTATTCGGTATTTTTTAGATCTTAATACCGGGATACCGGTATTAGAAATTTTAGAGAAAACTTGAAAACGCGCAGGTCTTTCTTTGTTTTATATTTGCCAATTTTATTAGAGAGTGTAAATATCACAAAAAATAATTTGTAACTTATAAACTATAACAGTATATAAAGAACACACACACAAAGTAAAGGAACATCTTATTTATTTAAATCACAAAAAAAAAAAGTGTAAATATCGATATTCAGTCTGTGATACTAGTACAAATTTTTGAAATGTGATATTAAAAAAAAACAATGCATCAATTGCACTGTCATGAAGCCTGGAACGCAATTTTGTGCATTAATTTCATCCGAATTATCTTTATTTCGAAACAATTTATAATCCCTGATGGCTTGGGCTTAGAAAGTGTGCTAAAATTTGTATCTTCATCGCAATTAGATTCTTTCCTCTTTAACAATTGTGTATCATGTTTCGTTTTTAGATGTGTATGGAGTCCCCGTTTGTACTTCCGCCATTCATTTTAATAACACTAGAGCATTTTTTTACATTGTGCCACTATATTTTTTTCATCATATAAATAATAAAACCAAACCGAAGTATTATCAACTGATTTTTATGTTCTTTAAAGTTATTCTCATTCATTAGTATGGGTTATTATTTATAAGTACATACAAAAATTAATATGAAAAATATTTTGAACCCTAAAGTATAATATACAAATACAGTGTGAATATCAAACTTACGAATTAAAAAAAATATCAAAATACTACGCACTTTCTTCACAATTACGACCTTGTTTTCAAAGATATGAATATCAGTCTACTAATCCTGAGCGTGTGCAGCATCGCTCTTAGCTGTAACAGGATATTTTTGGCCTGTCTCTTTGGATGATTCACATATTTTATCACTTCTCTTGACTATACGATACAACTTTGTATTCACAGTTTAATTAATTTCGCCCGTTAGGGAGACACAAAAATAAAAACGTATAGTATTTTGCGATATTGGTGATACCTGAACATACAGTGGAGACAATTTTTAGAAACTTCTAGTAAATACCGAAAAAAACCGGTATATAAACTTGTAAATACCGGTATTTCAAAATTGTACAAATCGCTCAAAATACCGGTACCCGGGAAACCGGTATTGCAATCCCTTATTATAATCCTATGTAAAAAAGACGTAAAATTTAATATTAAGTATATAACGAATGGTAAAAAGGACAATAGAGAGGTCCTGGCCGTGTGAACACTTAAGTAGTTAGCCTGTCACCTCGGTGAAGAAAGGTAATGCCAATGTCAACCCCCACACAAACCCCTCGTTATTTGTATGAAGATTAACTGTGTTTTTTTTTATTATTGTAACTGTGCTCAATTAGAATGTGTCACTAATTAAAATTATTTGAGCTAGCCGCCGTTGTAATTTTTGAGTGCAAGTTATAAGTATTTGTTATTAATAATTTATTTTATTAAGTGTTGCAAATTATTTACTCATTTATTTTTTAATGTTTTTTGTTCCCGACAGTCGACAAAAACAAAAGAATATGTTTGGCAGCTTATTGTGGTTATGATACGAGAATGGCGGATTTTCGACCCCTGCCTCGTACCCTTAAAAAATTTCTTTGTACGCCATTATTACTACGTCACCGCTAATTTGTAGGGAAACGGATATTTACAAGATATTTTCATTACATAAAGTTTAAAGATTGCCTATATATATATATATATATATATATATATATATATATATATGGAACGTCTATATATATATATATATATATATATATATATATATATATATATATGGGAGACAAAAGGGGTCCAAGACGTGTTTCTCTTACTTCACATTTATTTTAAAATTAAACAAAAATTAATTAAAAAGGTAGATAAGTTTTTTTTTGCAGATAAGTTTGACGATGATATTCAGAAGGTATCGCCTGCTCGCGCACCTCTCGCGTTTCCTTTCTCTCTCTTTCTCTGCTCTAATGTCCAAGAGTTTTTGTTTCTCTTCCACCAATTCACAAGTTTCAGTTCTGCTTTTACTTTGATGCGCCTGCGCGCGAAGACTGTGTTTTGCTTTTTGGCTGCATGCCACAACGTCCAGCCTGACTGTCCGCTGTCCGCAGCGGTATTTCCATGGAGACCAGAGGAGAATCTGAAACATACAAAAAAACGGAACAGACAAGGACTATACGACAAATATATAGAGATTAAACATATCATAATTTTTGAACTAGACAGTTTCTCCATCATGTGGAGGCACCTCTTCGACATCCGGAAGGTTCCACAGGAAAACATTGTGTTTCATAGGCATAAGAACATCTTTTTCAACAAGTTGATCTTTGGTTGAACGCATCGATATTTTCCTCTCAAGAGTTCTGGACGTCTGTTCAAAACGATTTCTCTTTTTCCTTCGCTTCCACTGCCAAGGCTCAAAAAATTTTTCGGAGCAACACAAACCGTCGATGTTCACTCTTCATAGGTAAAGGGTTTGAGCGGGAGATAAATTCCACGGAACTCGTTTTCATGGCACCATTGGCTTTCTTACACAATACTAAATCAGAACATTTTTCTCTTACAATACTCAATTTTAACTTAGTACTCTTAATTTTATTACATTTATAATCCTTAATTAGAGAACTCGAATCATTTCTAGTATTAAAGTTCTTAACATATGGCAAATCATAACTAGAGTTTTCTATCACATTTGAAACAGAAACATTTGGAAAAGAAATAGCACTAGAATAAGCATAAGCATGAGTACCTAAAGAGGATTCATTTTCACTCAATAAAACATCGCTCTTTGCGTGGCCTAGTTTCTCTATTTCAGAATATACACTGGGATGTATAATAAATTCTTCGGTCAAGGTCGGTGATATTGCCGTTCCAACACTTAAGCTAGGAGAGTGTTGATTAAGAGAAATATTTATGGGTTGAACTTCTACCATACGCTGTTCGCCAAAACATGAACTTAATGTTATGATCTCTTCGGAAGGTGTTTGTACTCTAATTAGTGAGGAATTTAAAACTGGGATCTGGCAACCTGAATCAATCAATGCTGTTACGGGCTGATTTTTTCCACAAAAATGTTTACGTATTGAAGATTTGCGCATTCATCGCTATTTTGTTTTTCGCTTCGATTTTCAAAGTATTCACGTTTATTTTATTATGGATGTGATCATTAGATTCTTTAGGTTTAAAACGCTTCTCACAGTCTCTTGCGCAATGAGATGAATCACCGCATATAAAGCAATTTTATTTTCTCTTTCATGATATTGGGGATAGTTCTCTTTAATCTTTGTTTTAAAGTTTTTGTGATCTATTTTTAAAGGGGTCTTGGGTATATCCATAAGTAATAGGAATTTTCTTTATGTGATCCGCTTCTAGATGAAATATAAATATCACACTCTTTAGCTAAATCAATAGGCCTAAACCAATCTTCTGCTTCTCGAATGCCAATATGAGTTGCGGTTTCCTTATTTAAAAGTTTTGAACTGTTTCTCTTCGACTTTAGCTGCAGGATTTAAACTTAATGCTTTATTTTTAACCCTTTGAAGTTCGACTTCTTTTTCTAATTTTGCTAACTGTAGTTTCGCGAGCTCAATTTTATGTTTTCCTAAAGTTACTCTCTTTCGTTTCGCGATACTCTCTCATCTATACAGTTTGAATTAAAGTTTTAACGAAATCTGGATCACTTTCAAATGTACTACTGTTCTCAATTTTAGTCTTTTAGTTTAACTATAGTATCAGTACTCTCTACAGTACCGTCTAGATTCTCAACAACTTTGTTATGAGATCCTCTTTAAGAGCGTTTTTATACATTTTAGAAAAATTTAGAAAGATCCTACCTTTTTTTTTTTTCTCTGGCTCCCCTTGTTGCTCGCACGTACGATGTATCCAATGAAGAAAAAACGTTGTGAATCCACTGATTTTCTTTTATATCGTTAGATGAAAATAGTTCTTGAAATTGTTCGATTTGTCACCTCTTCGCAGGTGTTTGTGAGTGGTTCCAACCTCTACACAGGCGGAATTTTCGTCGATGGGTTTTCCAACCTCTACACAGGCGGAATATTTGTCGATGGTTCGTTGAAAAAGATACACCTCTACACAGGTTATTTTGTTATTTGTTCCGACCCAGGCGGAATGAAGTTGAAAAATTCAACCTCTACACAGGTTGAACGAAGTTTCCGAAAAATGGCGGAGCGTCTCCCTTCACGGACGCTGTTGTTCATTGTCCAGACTTTGGTTCAAAATCGAAATTTTATCTATCCCGGCCGAGCCCCCATAATTTGTGGGAGACAACAAGGGGTCCAAGACGTGTTTCTCTTTACTTCACATTTATTTTAAAATTAAACAAAAATTAATTAAAAAGGTAGATAAGTTTTTACAGATAAGTTTGACGATGATATTCAGAAGGTAACGCCTGCTCGCGCACCTCTCGCGTTCTCCTTTCTCTCTCTTTCTCTGCTCTAATGTCCAAGAGTTTTTGTTTCTCTTCCACCAATTCACAAGTTTCAGTTCTGCTTTTACTTTGATGCGCCTGCGCGCGAAGACTGTGTTTTGCTTTTGGCTGCATGCCACATATATATATATATATATATATATATATATATATAGACGTTCCATATGTCTTTTAAATAAAGCTTAAATGTTTTTTAATATAATTTGTCAGAAAATTAAATTTCGCACATATAGAATTTTTTTAAAAAAATGATAGGAATACCGAGTTTTTAAACGGATGTTTTTTTATATCGCTGATATGTTAACCTTTCTTGGATTGAAAAAAATCCAATTCAACCACCATTTCAGTTTATTTCTTTTCGAATTGGAATTGATTTGATCGACCAGTTTCTGAATTACTTTCCTTGTTTTCTTGGCCGTGGTGGTTTCTGACGAAACATTCCCAAAACACTTCTCTCCAAAAGGTGATAAGTGCTGGAACCGAGTATCTGACCCAGATACTTTTAATTTGTTTCGGGAAATTACTGAGAGAAAAGTATTGACTCGATGGAGATGGAACGCTCTGGATTGTGCAATGAAACGCTCTTTTTTTAACATTGATTCCACGATTTTTCCTCGAATTCGATCTCATAAAATACACCTCTGGAAACATTTTCAAAAGTGTTATTAGTGAACTTAATTGCGATCTAAAAGGTTGTTAAGAAACTCTTCAAAAGTTTATATTGAGAGTGCTTTTGGTCATAACTTTAACAGATGTATTGATTTTTCCTTTTGCTTTTGCTAATTTCATATTTAATTCATTTTTTTCCGAGAAAGAATGCATAAATTTGATACGAACAAAAATATGTAAATACACATAGAGACATTCTAAAAATTTGATAAAAGTTTTACTTGTCAGATTTCCACTGACATTTCAAAATGCTTTTAACTTGAGACAACTATTTTAAGAACCATATAGCTGTGTTTTTAGAATTAGTGCTTTTTGCTATAGTTTTACTATTATTATTCGTAACGATCTTTTGACAAAATATATCTGGTAAGGAAATTTTATTGCATTTCTAAGTTTTAGAATTGACTGATTCTGTAGAAAAATTCAAATAAAAGACTGCGGTTCAGTTCGGGCATCGTTCAGCGATTAACGCGGAAACGCTTAAGACAAAATACTGGTTAACACAAAATAGTATTACAACGGTCCCAACAAACTACTATTAATTTTCATGCATTTTTTTTTCTTAACTTCTAGAAATGAACACAAAATACGGAAAACACCATCCACGCAAGATCATCATCTGAAGAATTCATGACAGTACATGATGATAATGTGCGTAGGGCCCCAATAATGGTAGACGAAGACATTTTGGAGTTTGTTCAAAGCTCAAATAATCATTGATGCAGATTTCGCTGATAAAAATGAAATGAATAATGCAGCTCCTGTTCTCGCGTCATCCGAAATGAGGAACATCATGAAAAGTATGCTCAGTTATTTAGGCACACATTCCAATGGTGAAATGAATAACAAAATGGACGACATCGAGAAATTTGTTGACAATATGAAGCAATAAAAGGCAATGCAAAGAAAAATATCAGATAATTTTCCAAAAACTAAACGATAAATATTTTGTTTTACAAAATCTTGAAAATTGTGTATTAAATTTCATTGTGAATGTTTTTGTTTCATTGATTTTTATTAAATACACACATATATACATGCCTACGTAAATAACATGCAATTTAATAAACTTTGTTAAATTTACGGGGTTTTTTTTTGTATATTTTTGCAATATCCTTTAACATAAAAAATATTTCGGTCCCGTCAAACGATTTTTACTGTGCATATTGAAACTATTTTTTTACATTATTAGTAGATTAAAATGAATTGTATTTGTCGACCCTATTACTTAAGGAATCTAATAATATAATTTTAAATGCATATTTTGAAAGCTTTGGAGTTGTGAGTTAAATTTTATTAAATTGTAGTATAGACTTTAATGTAAGGCATGCTCATACAAGGTACGGAGCTGACACTTGCATACAAATAGCCTTAGTTGAACTCAAAAGAGATAAGAATTGATTGAATGCTTATTTAGTAACATCAAAGTAACTTTGAATATGAAACGGTCAAGTAATGAAGATAACACCTTGGCTCTAATCTAGGATACTACTTATAGACTTTTTCAAATGGAATAATTACTTAAATCATTTTTTCTTTTCTGCAACAAAATCATAGTACATAGTAAATAAAAAAACTGAGCTCAATTTTAATTGTATAAATTTCAGCTTAAGGTATCCGACTACGTTCGGAATCGTGATTTTGTAAAAGCGTATAAATGGATAATATTTATGATATTTAGTGTCACTTAAATTAGAAAACGTATATAAAATTGTTTTAAGAATAGTATTATAAAAAAAAATTATTTAAGAACAATATTTTGACAAAAAATGAACATAGAATGACCCACTTTCAAAATATTCTCCTTTTGTGGAAAAATACTTCTATTATAATAATATTTTGCCTGAATATAGCTAAGACCTCGGTACAGAGGCCCAACTAGAATTTTTGAAATATATAACTTAGAAATGGGTTTATCCATGTTTTACGACAACAGAGGGGAGAAATTTTAAGAAAAAAAACGTCGATAATGATTTCAAATGGTTGTAACTCTGAAAATAACGTGAGTTTTTCAAAAATCATAGTTGAGCCTCTGTACATAGGGTCTGAGCTATATACAAGCAAAATATTTTTATAATAGAACCCTTTTTACAAAAAGAGAACATTTTGAAAAAAGGTTATTCTGAGTTAATTTTTTGCCAAAATATTGTACTGAAATAATTTTTTTGTCAAAATGCCCTTAAAACAATTTTATACATGTATTCTCTCTAATCTAAGTGACACTAAATACCATGAAAATTATCCATTTATGCGCCTTTTTAAAATCACGGTTCCGAACGTAGTTGCATACCTTAATGTGATTGCTTCTGAATGTGTATTTAATTTTAGTAATGTATTGGCCCCTATAAAATTCATTCTTTCTGTCCATAAATTTTATAATAACTAGGCTTTGGCAAAAAAATTTCTAATAAGACACAATTTTACATTATATTAAACAACATTAAAAATTTTACAACTTTTGAAATGCATCGATGATTTATTTATATTCAAAATTCCCAGTTTCTTCATATCAAACAATTTAAATTAGTTAAATTATTTAACGTACAGTTGAACCCCGATTTAACAAATTTCACGACTTAGCAAGTTTTTTTCTTTTCTCGAATAAAATAAGGCAAAAAACCTCCGATTTAAAAAAATATTAACCCTGAATTAACGAACTATTTCAAAAACCGAATTTTTTTATTAGTCCCTGTTAGAAAAATTGGATTTTACATCAAATGACATCTCTTTTGTCCAGAAGAGAGAAAAAGATTTTTCTTTTAACTTTCCAATTTCGACGACCAAGGGTGCAGAGTGTTATTAGACTTAACAGGTGCATATGAGTCATGATTGTAACCTACTGTGCAAATTTTGAATAGGACAGGAAACACCTTTCAAATCTTATCCTACTCAAAAACGCAGGTGATATTTTAAGATTTATGTTACATTTGATGACAGACTGCCCAACGGTATAGCCGAAGTCTGTTCTACAGATCTATCTACAAATCTGTTGATTTGTCGAAGTCAACGAATAGCGATTCTGTTGCAGAAATATATAATGAAACTCTTATAAAATCTGTTACATTTCCTAATGTTTTCTTTACACTGCTTGGAACTTGTGAAAACATACCTTATGCAGCACGATATAAATGACGCAGTATTTTCTTCTGTGCTTAAGGTATCCGACTACGTTCGGAAGCGTGATTTTAAAAAAGCGTGTAAATGGATAATTTTCATGATATTTAGTGTCACTGAGATTAGAATACATGTATAAAATTGTTTTAAGGACATTTTGACAAAAAAATTATTTAAATACAATATTTTGGAAAAAAATTAACTTCGAATAATCTTTTTTCGAAATGTTCTCTTTTTATAAAAAATGCTTCTAAAATAGTAATATTTCGCTTATATTAAGTAAAAACTTCTCCAGAGAGTCTGAACTAGGATTTTTGAAAAATTCACATTATTTTCAGAGTTACCACCCATTGAAATAATTATCGGCGTTTTTTTTCTTAAAATTGCTGCTCTCTGTTGTAAAATATATGGATATAAACCCACTTCTAAGTTATATATTTCAAAAATTCTAGTTGAGCCTCTGTACAGAGGTCTGAGCTATATATACAGGAAAAATATTATTATAATAGAAGCATTTTACACAAAAGGAGAATATTTTTAAAATGGGTCATTCTATGCTCATTTTTTGTCAAAACATTGTGCTTAAATAATTTTTTATTGTAATACTATTCTTAGAACAATTTTATATACATTTTCTAAACTAAGTGACACTAAATACCATGAATATTATCCATTTATACACTTTTGCAAAATCACGGTTCCGAACGTAGTCGGATGGATACCTTTTAAGTCGAAAAAATAACTCTTTCGAGTCAGGAATCAAAAAGATTTTCAAGCAACTATCGATCAGTATTTTAAAATTTTCAGTTAACTGGCACTTATGTATAATAATTCACTAATACTATTATCAACTATTGAATACAGGTTACGGTAGCCGAGTGGTCAAGGTATCGGATCATATCTGGCCTTGTCGCGAGTTCGTGCCCAGTACCTCCAAAAGACTCGCCGTGTAGGGCAGTGATGCACATTAAATCTGTCGAAAGCTCAAATGTCCTCCCGTTGGTTTTATGTGGTAGTTAGGAGAGGGGGTGACAGCTCAGGTGTCGTCCACGTCACTTGACTATGGTTCAAAATTACGTGGTCCGTCGCCAAAAGCCCTCGTGTATCTGAACAGTGCGACGTTAATATTCACTCACTCAATCAGCTATTGAATACAAAGTGTAAATTACTTTTTTTTAGTAGTTACTTATTGTAGAATTTCTGAAAAGTAAGAGCAAAAAAGTTGTATTTTGCTTGGAGCCCGACATAGCGAACAAAATATTTGGTCTTTGTATATTTTACTTCTTGCAGTTTTAAATTAACATTGATAGATTGATTGTTGAATAACGTCACACTTCGAATCTACATGAGGACTATTGGAAAGAGAACTCAAGAAGGGGTGGGGGAGATATTAACGTCGCACACACACAAAAAAACTGCATGACGGCTGTACCTCGGTTAAGTGACGAAGATGACAACTGAGCCGGCATCACTCTCCAAACATCCATATCAGGCCAAAGAGAAAACATTTGAGTCTCGATAGATTACACGTGCACTTCACGATGGATCTTCAGTGCCACTAGGCTTGAACTCATGACATGCCAGTCACGAGTTCGTAACCTTGACCACCGGGCTAGCGTACTCACCGGGAGGGTGGTGTGAAGGAGAAACCGATTGATTTTTTTTTTTTTTTTTGTAATGTTATCTAGTAAAATATTCAAAAATGTAATGTGAGAATGGGTTTTTGTGAAAAGCATTTATTAAACAAAATAAATTCCTGATCTATAAGTTTGTATTACTTTTCTCATAAAACAAATGCAAACATGCTTCCTAACTATAATTTTCTTATAAATTTTTAAGAACACTTCAATTGTAAAAAAATGTAACAAAATTGTAAAATACAAATGTTTTGAATTTGCATTTGATAGCACAATTTTTTTATTTCGTTTTAATATTTTATTCTCTCCCAATTTCCTTTTTTTATTATTGTGTCACTTTGAAACAAAGCTAGGAATTAAATTCCAAATATCCTGTAATTTCCTGCTGAATAATTTAATTTTAACGTCAATTTTTTATTTAATACTCATTACAAATTTAAGTTCCCTCATGTCTACATTGAATTATACTAGCAAATCATTTTGATTTTATTTTAAATCGTTACGAGCATCTTACTTGTTCGTAACATCATAAAATTAGGTTTCATACAAAATTGGAAACATCATTTCACGCGTTTAGTGCAATTTAAAGTAATCCAAAAGTCAGAAGCAAATTACATAAAATGCTAGTTTAATTTAACGTATATGTAACTTGCAAAATTATAAATTTAACTAGAAAACCTAGTCTAAACTTGTATGCATTCATCAGAGAGAGAGAGAGAAAGAATTGATTTAATATAAAATTATTTAAATATTATTTGTATTTTTATTTAATTATTTATATTTTATTACATTTAATGAAATATTTGTTTATCAAACTTTATATTTTATATTTATGTTTATATTTTAAGGTATTTTCTCCATATCATAAGCAATTATTATTTCACAATTAAGGTATCCGACTACGTTTGGGTGGCCGCGGTAGCCGAGTGGTATAGGTATCGGACCGTGGCTTGCTTTGTCACGGGTTCGAGCCCAGTACCACTAAAGACCCGCCGTGTAGGGCAGCGATGCACGTTAAATCTGTCGAGAGCTGAAACGTCCTCCCGTTGGTGTGGTGTGGTAGTTAGGAGAGGGGGGTGCCCGCTCAGGTGTCGTTCACGTCACTTGACCATGGTTCAAAATTACGTGGTCCGTCGCCAAAAGCCCTCGTGTAGCTGAACAGTGCGACGTTCATATTCAATCAATCAATCCGACTACGTTTGAAACCGTGATTTTGCAAAAGCGTATAAATGGATATAATATTTATGATATTTAGTGTCACTTAGATTAGAAAATGTATATAAAATAGTTTTAAGAATAGTATTACAATAAAAAATTGGTATCCGAACACGCGTTCGAAGTACTTTTTTAAAAAATAGCATATTAAAACATTATAAATGCTTTTTAGGGATGAATACCAATAAATACTAACATTTAACTAACAATATATTTCTAAAAATATCTGAATTTCACAAAAATCACACTTATAAGTAAAATTTTAGCAATATTTTTGAAAAACTTCAAAGAAATTAGAGAAAAAAGTAATTTACTTATATCAGTAAAAGTATTACTAAAACAAATTAGATGCATTTATCTAGAGTCGGTACTAAAATTTTAAAGTTTTATTTAAACTTAAAAATTTTAGAGCTCATCGAGTAAATGTTATGAAAAATTTGTCATTTTTATGAGACCGTTATTAAAATAACTGGCCATAAATCAAAAATTATTCATACAATAAGAAATATTTTAGTACATTCTCTAGAAAATAATATAAGTATCAGGTTCAAAAAGTTTTATAGAAATATATTCATAATATTTTGAGTTATCTGACTCACCGTGAATACATTATGCATAAAAAACAATTTGGATAAAAAAAGGATTTAAAGTTTCAACTCTTGTTGTTTTAATATAAATTACACATATAGAAAGCTAAAATTCTCCACATTTGTAAGTTATGCCCTCTTGTATCTTATCTTTGGCTAATTTTCTTTTCTTTCGTGACTTATTATTTTTTTTTTTGAAAGTTTTTACTTCAGATAATGAATGACGCTTTGATTCACTAACGCGCTCTTCATCGAGTTGGGCAAAACCTCTTTCAGTATTGGCACCAACTTGTACTTGAGCTTGGTTCAACATATCTAACAATCCTCACAAGAACCTTTGTTTTAAATTGTATGAGAGCCATGTGAGCTCCTAATCTCAGAGTTTGTAACTCCACAAAAATATCTTTCGGGATAAATTTCCACAGAATGCCATTAAAACTTTCATTTGCATTCTGTGTTTTCCCATGTAAGCATTTATTCAGTAAATGCTTGTCACATAGTTTCATATAATGAAGCTTAATAATTTTAATTATTTCTGGTGGAAGTCCTTTGCCAGTATATCAATATGCATCTTTCCGTGAAATGTAGCTCGTTGAAATTTGCACCAGCTACCGGGTCCAACTGGTCATTGGTCATGCATCGGTTGGTTTTTGTTGGAACAGCAATGAAAAAATGCTGCAATTACTGCACTTCGCATTTTTTTCTATGTTACTGACATTAGATCTGATAGCAATACCATAACAGTTTTGCAGTTTATCGATGAAACTATCAGTTAATTTACCACGACCTCCCAGACTTTTTTGCTTGAGCTTCAACTTTCGAAGCCTTAAGTCAACAAGCTTTTGAATATGGCCAATGCATTCAAATTTTTTAACGATTTTCACCATAAACATTCTTAACCGCATTAAAACTTTTTGAATCCCCATCTCCATAAAATTGCACACATTGCAATTTTCTCATCTGTGTGAGCATACATTTTGAATAATCTATACACTCCGACCGGTTCCATCGCACCAGATGACCCAACATGTTTTTCACACTCATGTGAAATACTGTCTTTAGTTTTCTTCGAACACAATCTGCACATTTTCAACAAGACTTCAATGTCTAAAACCTTACCAGTATCTATGGAAATGTGTGACACTAACACATCAATTTAAAGACAAGTGTCCTCTACACGTTGCCAAGTTCCATCGACTGACACACCGCATTAAAATAACTTCATCGAAATAATTTTTTTGTGAACCTCAGCTGAAGCATCATTCATAATTTTACATGCTCTAATTTTTTCTCAAGACACCTGAAAGCTGTTTTAGAAGAAAAGTTCACATTGATAGCTGAACGCAGCTTCTTTACAGCAGTGTCCCTTTCCAATGGTTCTTAAGCGAAAAACAAAGGAAATATTAATATTGTGCATTTTGTTGGCTTTCATGGATCTACAAAAGGAGCTGAAAAATTTACAGTTTTTACATTTTAGTATCATATTAGATGCTAAGTCAAACACAGATTTTTGAAAAAGTTGTATCTTATTTTCGAAACATTCAGGGCAGCATAGTAAGGAAATTACATTACTTAAAATTCTTAAATTAAAAATTACGTTCTTATCTTCATTTTCAACAGTACTTGACATTTTTTAATCATTTTGAAGTTTTATTTCACTTGCAGTGGGCGCAGATTTTGACATTTTTATTGATCTCATTTGTGTTGTTCTTACTAGTGTATCTATTGCCTTTAAACTTATATTTACGAGTAGAATTTCTATTCTTGCGATTACTCATAACTTAAGAGAATACAAAATTTAAATAATAAAATTAAAATTTTGCAAAAAGGAATGACAATGTTATCAAAATAAATCAAAGAACTCGAGCTAAAAGCTAGTGAAAAGCGATTGAAAATTTTGTAAACACAATCTCTTATTGCCAAACTATTGAAAGAAAATGTAGTGTTGCCGCTAAATTTTAAGACAAGAAATTATTTGTATTATTTCTTTAAAAGAATTTTAAAAATGTATTTCCAAATAACTGCTCCTAAAACTAATTTTTGACAAATTTTAAGCAATTTAAATGCCTACTTCCGGTAGATGACAGGCTGACTTCCGGTTTTTTTAATTTTATAAAATTAATTATAACTTAACCTCTAGGCAACGTAGAAACAAAACTGTTACACTTATTGGTAAACTAATTTAAATTTTGCAAAGCTAGCAGTGAAATTTGTGTCGAGGAGGCATGAAGACGAAAAACAGTTTCTTAAAAATTGGCCTTTAATAATCAATCATAAAGTCACTGCGCTCGTTACTGGAGCGATAAAAACAATAAGTTCAAAAAGCAACATTACCAGAGACATCCGATTCGAACCGTCTTCTAATATTATAAAATTAATTTCTAATCTAAAATGGTGATGCAATCTGCAGTTGCATTGCCAACCAGTTGTTCTCTCCCTCTAAGAGATAAACTACTCACACACTTCTTATATTTCCGTTTCTCCTTCCTTTTTCTGAAAAACTAACATGAGCCGAGTTTAAATACTAGCTCGATTTGCATGGCAGTTGCTGCCAACCTCAAATCACGAAACTCAAAAAGATCGGGTTCGAATCGGTGTGCTTACTTTCATTGAGATCATGGAACGGGATTGGAAAAACAACACAAGGAGATCATAAAAATTTGGATCCGATTTTTTTAAAAATGTCTAAATTTTTTAAATGTTTTGGAAAGCCAATAGATGGCTCTATTCAATAAAATAAAAAACAAAAAATATGGGGTTTTTTTTGACAGAATTTGGCCATTTCAACGTGTTCGGATACCTTAGTTCACTATTTTGACAAAAAATGAACATAGAATGAACCATTTTCAAAATATTCACCTTTTATGAAAAATGCTTCTATTATAAAAATATTTTGCCTGTATACAGCTTAGACCTCTGTCCAGAGGCTCAACTAGAATTTTTGAAATATATAACTTAGAAGTGGGTTTATCCATGTTTTACGACAACAGAGAGGAGAAATTTTAAGTAAAAAACGTCGATAATTATTTAAATTGGTTGTAACTCTGAAAATAATGTGAATTTTTCAAAAAAAATAGTTCAGACTCACTGGAGAAGTCTTTGTTTTATAAAAGCAAAATATTTTTCTTTTTATTATTTTAGAAGCATTTTTTATGTTAAAGGAGAACATTGTGAATAAAAGGTTATTCTAAGTTAATTTTTTGCCAATATATTGTATTTAAATAATTTTTTTTGTCAAAATGTCCTTAAAACAATCTTATACATGGATTCTAATCTAAGTGACACTAAATATCACGAAAATTATCCATTCATGCACTTTTTTAAAATCACGGTTCCGAACGCAGTCGGATACCTTAAAGGCTTTTCCATACTGCTATAAAAATACTTTTAAAAAAAGAAATCTAAATTTAATATGGTATCGCGGAAGTGTATTTTTTAAAGGTAAAAATGGAAAAAATTTTTGCATGCGCATTTGCATAAATAACAAAAGAAGGAATGAAATGTAAACCGGCCAGTTTCGTGATTATTTTTTAATGAGGCTCATTAAAAACAAAAATAACTCACATAATGTAAATGTCCAGAAACCTGAATGGAGCTGTTTGTGTGTGTGATTGCAGTTTTTTTATACGGAAGACATAACGCAAATTCCACTTGATAAAAACTTGTTCGTTATAATTAGAAGTAAAACTAGAAAAAAAAAGGATTTTTAATCATTAATACTAATAATACTCAATCTTTTATCCTTAATATAACTTATTATCATAATTATTAGAAACGCGACATTCTAAATTTCGTATTTAAATTTTATTTTAAAATTGTTTAAGGTGTTTAAAGACAACTGAAGTGAACTAATTTTTTCTAAAAAATTGCTGTTTATATGTGTTTTAAATGTTTGAACGTTAGAGTGCTTTGTGAGAAAATTGCAAAAATTAATGCCTCCAATAAAGAATTTCAAATAAATATGTTTTCTACCTTAAAAAAAATGTTGATTTCAGTGTTACCCATCAAACATAATGACAAAACAAAATTTCTGAATGCAGTTTTGCGAATAATTACAAATCCTCTTATACTGCCTGATACAGCGTTTCTCAAACTGTGGGGCGCGATTCCCTAGGGGGTGTGATAATCCTGCAAGGGGGTGTGAGTGTATCGAAAGATCGAAAACAAAATATTATTTTTTTAGAAATATATTAATTAACTGAAAGGAAGCAAAACAAAATACATTCTGACATAATGGAAAAAAATAAAAAATACACATTTATACTAATATAATACAGTTATAAATGTACAATGTATTAATTAATTAAACAGTACTCATTTTAGAACTAGTTTAATAACTACCAATGACTCTTTGGGCATGTCATAAAATTATATGCAAAATTTAATACTTATCTTGATAAGTTTAAGATGCATAATTAAAGTAGTATTGCAGCTTTACGTCAAAGTATATTATTATTGAGTTCAATGTTACTGTATAGAGGGGGGAGCGAGGAAAATTATGATTGAAAATTGGGTCGCAAGTATAGAAAGTATGAAAAGCACTGACCTACTAAATATTTTAATTTGTCTGGCTCTACTTCAATGTAAATCTGCAAATGTTTGAAATGATTAAAAGTAGTAAAATAATTAAAACTTATTTTTGTTAAGAAAAAATTGTGTGGTTATTTAAAATGGAGTTTATATTTAAAAAAAGTATATGTTTTTTTATGAAAAAAAAGAAAAAAGGTAGAAATGATGCTTGCGTTATAATGGACACGAAGTGTGATGGAGGAAAAAAATAATTAGAAACAAGAATATATTTTCCCTTTCTACTCAATTACAAAATTGATGTGATTGATTGATTTCATTGATTTTTTTTCATTCTACTCTCTTTTTTCAATTCCTACTATTAGATCCCTATCTCCCTATATATATTTATTTATATACATATCTTGTTCTAATTTTCAATCGTTAATAAAATACTTTCTGTTCATCCACTCAAGTTCAAATACATTTTTTAAAACTTGTAGCAGATGACACTTGATGTTAATATAGATTTTTCGAATATTTATTCATTAATTAAATTAAAAACAAATAAACAGTAGCAAGCAAAAACAATAGTCCAACAGCATATATAGAAAGGAAAATTGTTCGTTGAGTCCCTGTAGCGCAATGGAGAGCACGTTGGATCTCTAATCCAAAGGGCGTTGGTTCAAATTCCTCCTGGGATGGCTTAATTTCTGAGTGTGATTTCTTTTTTTACTATACTATTTTATTAGAATAATTAAATTTAATTAATGAATAAATAGTAACAAAACCCTATGTAGAAAGAAAAATTGCAAGGAAGGTCGTTTTCTGCATTATCACTTAAAATTGTGACTCTGTCATATGTATATGCATATTTATTTTAATTGTAACTATTTAATTAAAAGTAACTAAAATACAATATTTCTTAGTTAACCTAAGTAGGAACTGAGACTCTACACAGCGTTTCTCAAACTGTGGGGCGCCCCCTAGGGGCGTGATAACACTACAAGGGGGGCGCGAGCATATCGGAAATAAAAGGTTTAAAAAATTAATTTACTGGAATGAAGTAACGAAAATGCTTTCTGACGTATAAAAAAATATACGCATTGACACTGATATAATTTATATATATCAGCTGACGTATTACTTCATCAAAAATAAAAGTTTCTATTTTCATACGTTCATTAACTATCTGATCCTATAACTAAATAAAAAAACCATTTTGTTTGATTTACTGTAATGGCACGATGAGAGATTTTTTTATTACGTTTTCTTTTTAAACCTGAAATAAAACTCTTTCAGGGGGACTCAGACCCAGAGAAAAATTCTGGGAAGATAAAAAATTCATCACTGTTATTATTATTGAAATGCTGTACATTAGATGAGAAAAAAAGGTAGACTTATTCATTATTCACCCAGGAAACAGATTTGCGTCAGTCATCGTCGTTTTCATCGTTTGGCTTTATAACTTATTAGTATGATTAATTCTGCCCTTGAAAGACTATCTGACTAAGATTTATTTTTTGGGGTATTCTGAAACATGTAAAGCATGATGAAATCGCGTTTTACACAATTCGTTTTTTTAGAACTAACTTCCATATTTTTATATTGAATACACTTTAAACACGGGAGCTGTCACGCGGGGCTCAAAGTCAAAGGAAAGCTAAACTACAATAATTTGAACAAAATATGACGGTTTTGCTTCTAAATATCATTCCTGTTATGTCAGCGAAAAGTGTCTGTGATTTGCGTGCTTCATTAAGGTTACGTACCTTTAAAACACTTTAGTTCAGTTTTAATAAATTTTTTCTCAAATTATCACAGAAAAAATTAGAAGTTCTAGAAAGTAAGTAAGTATATTTTCTCTTGGTTAAATTATTCACTGGAATTGTGATTTTTATCGTGTACAATAAAAATAATTGTAAAAAAACAAACAAAAAAACATAGGGGTGACTCAGTCACCTCTCGCGATTTTTTACGTTAGTATCGAGTGCGCGCCTGCTCTCCCGGGTTTAAACATTTTGAAGTCTTTTCGCTTTAAATATTAATGCCAAATGCGATGGATATGATAGAGAGCAATATAGACTAGACTCTTTTTCTAATGACATTTATACTTTTAGTAATGGATGATGGAAGAAATAAATTTTCAATTAAATATAATTTTGCAATCTGTTCCAATTTAAAAATTAGAGAAAAGAAAAATAACAATAATTATCCTATTACTTAAAATAATTTGCTTAAAATAAATATTACTTAAAAGTAACAAATACAAAATTCTCAATACTTATCTTGTTAATTTGTACGGTTTATAATTAAGATCGCATTGTAGATTTAGTGCCAAAGCGCATTATTAATATTTAAGGGGGCGCGATAAAAATTATGATTGAAAATTGGGTTGCCAACAGTGAAAGTTGGAGAAGCACTGAGTTAACATTTTTTTTATTACTTGTTAAATATTCATCTCAGAAAATTATTATTCCATTATAAACCTCTGAGGCCAGAAGTAAATAACTGATATTGTTTTGGCTAGCGAATCACTTTGTGGTAGTGGAGTGTCGAGGAAGGCCGCACCTTTTAAAAAGGATTACATTCATTATAAAAATATGTATATTAATACCCCGAACTTACGTAATAGGTGGAACTAAGTGATAACCACGTAAGTCGAGGTATAATTTCGCTTATAAATAAGTATAAACTATTTTTTGCTGGGGCCGGGATGAAAGAAAACAATAGTTTGGGAAAAAAATGTTTAATAAAGTCTTAGATAACAAACATAAAAGTAAAATCGTAAGCCAAAGTTATTTTGATGTACAATGTTTCATAAAATCTGACAAGTAAACTAGTCTGCCGGCTAGCTTTTTCTCCCGCAAAATTTTCTCGTAGCATACTAATAATTTTTTTATTCCTTGTTTTGTTGAAAAAATACGGTCATCGACGGAGTCTAAATTTTCTAAAATTTGTAACCCTTTTTCAATTAAACTGAAGAATTTCGAATTATCAACTGCCATTCGATCTTTTGACTGAACAAGGTCAAGTTCTTTAACGTCTTGCTCTTACTCATGCATTTCTTAAGAGTTCATCCATTGTCAACTCCTGTTCGTGGGAATCCAGCAGTTCTCGAACGTTATCACTATCCACTTCTGAATTTATTTGACTGGCAAGACCAACTTCTTTAATCAAATTATCAATTTTATCAGGTTCTGGCAATGATTCCGCCTGGGTTTTAATGATGAAAAAAAAAAAAAACAACAGATGAATCGACAAGATTTGAAAATCGCGTAGTTCCGAATTAGCGTAAGTCGAAGTATTACTGTATATAAAATAAAATATAGTGGTAGTTTTATAAAATTTATTTATTGTGCTAATTTTTTTTTATATTTCCTACAGCTGCATGCGCATTTAATTTTAGAATCAGTTTAATGCGACAAATGTACCCTATCACTCTTTTCTACTTTTTTTTTTAAATCAGGCGTGCGATTGCTTATTTAAATTCTCATCACAGTCTTAAAAGTTTATGTCATCTTGTTGTACTTTCATCTATATTTATTCTTGTTGGCCTTCAAGCAAGAAAAACTTTTATCACAAATATAAGTAAAAATATATAATATTTTATAAAATATAAAGAGCAACTCCCATTAAATTTCTTCATACATTAAAACTTTTCAGCTGATTAAGATTTGTAAAAGTCACTGTCAGGGCATTAAACATTTTCTTTACACAGTGATCTGACTACAAGTCAAACTGTAGCTCCTCGAGTGCTGTAACAATATATGTAGCAATGGGATAACAGAGTAAATTGAATTTTTTAAAAATCCTGAGGCCTTGAGATTTTGTTCTGCAAACTCTGCAGCTGATCCCTTTGTAGAAACACTTTACGGTATTTTGCCTTCCTATTAAAGGAATAAAGGAATCCTGTTTTCTTAATAGTGAAAAATACAAGATGGATCTTGGATTTCGTACAGGAAAGAAATTTCTGTTCAAAATGGATTTTTTGACTGTTTTGGCGGTCAGCTAGTTGCCCATCCCTGGTTTGCACGATTGATTCAATTTTAATATACCCTTCACACACACGCGCGCAATTTTAAAAAATAGTTTTTATATTTACAATCAGTAACCATAATTTTTTAAACATTTTTCAAGTCTTTTTCATGCATAATTTTCCTTCATCGGTTTTAAAAATTCCTGCTCTTGAATTTTTTACAACTATTATCCATCTTTATTCCAAGTTGATTAATATCTTACACGCGTAAGATAATATTCAACTTCAACACTAAAAAATACGTGCCTTTTCTGAGCACTGGTTGCTATGAAACATATAATATTTTATAAATGCAAGTGTTTTGGGTTAGGATAATTTTAAATATTCAATCATTTATTACGAAATTTCAGTAAATTTATTGTTATACAAAAAACAGAAAAATAAATTGATAAAATGTTCAAAAAGATATCAATAATAAAGAGGTAAAAAAAGATTTTTTTTCTTGACTTTTGAAAATTTTTGTCGTATTTTGTGTAAACAATACTTTTTTTGATAACTACTAATTACAGAAAAAAAACCGTGGCTTGCCTTGTCACGAGTTCGAGCCCAGTACCACTAAAGACCCTCCGTGTAGGGCAGCGATGCACGTTAAATCTGTCCAGAACTGAAACGTCTCCCGTTGGTGTGGTGTGGTAGTTAGGAGAGGGGGGTGCCAGCTCAGGTGTCGTCCACGTCACTTGACCATGGTTCAAAATTACGTGGTCTGTCGCCAAAAGCCCTCGTGTAGCTGAACAGTGCGACGTTAATATTCAATCAATCATCTATAGACTCTCCAGAGCCACAGTGTACAGGCTGAAGTGTCCTTTAGACGAACTTAAAAAGATGGGCATTCAAACAATCGTGGCCATTCAAAATACGAAATAACCACACGGTTACAGGACGAGGAATATATGGAATGAAGGACTTTGAACTAGTGAGACTCACCCAAATTGTTATGCACCCCAAGCCATGACTTCTATTTCAAGCACCGATCGTTAGAGAGTGCTGGAACGTTGTTTCTCGCAGCTGTGGTTGGCTTCATTACTGTGGAAACGTTCTTCACACGTGCATCCAGTAGCTGTGCGTCGGAGGGTTGATGCGTGGCCAGCCTTGGACCTCCCCAGCAACCCCTGACCCCGAGGAACCTATTCCCACCGGTCGGCAGGATGCAACTGGAGATGCAAAAAAGTGCCAACCCTGATCCCAGAGCAGAGGGAGAGCCACAAGAGAGATGCTTTGGCCCGTCTGAAGGAAGCAGGCGCGTGAGAAAAGATGATGCTTTGATTTTCCGGTGAGCGGTTGCCGAGAAGGGTCCCTCCTCTCACAAATCACTTTATTGGAACTCTAATTATCTTTTAAAAAGTTTAATAACTTCAATGTACAATTCTGTAAATAATAGCTGTGAAGTAAATAAATTCAATATTTAAGTTAACCAAGGTCACGCTACCGTTATTCATATCACACGTCACAATGCCATTCGTCCACGTGATTAAGGTAAGTGAGTGAAAGTCAAAGTAGTTATGCAGGTTGTGGGTTGAGTTGTAATGGGCAGGAGTTTCACCCCAACTGACACATAAAGGGCTAGGAATTCATCATATATATGTGTGTGTATATATATATATCCGTCCATCCACCAAGGGGACATATACATATATGTTCCTTTGGTGGTGGTAGTTAAAACTATTCGTTGCAAATCTTTGCTTAGAATTCCCTTCGTTTTCTTAAATTTTCCTTCTATTAAAACTATTTACAGAATTTTATCAGTTTCTACCATAACACCTTTACTTTTGAGATATATACTCCTTTTTATTTTAACGACACAATATATAAATGATATTTATTTATACTTATATTCGATAAGTTATTGATCATCTTGTTGAGTTTTATACAGGTCACTGGAAAGGTAATCCGAATGTAACAAGAAGTAACTATGTTTAAAAAGTCCTTACACGAATCTTTCTATTAACAAAACCACAATTTCCTTATTAAAATATGTCTAAGCACCATGGACTCTTCATTTGTGTATATATAATTCCATACTAAATAATTAACTTTCCAGAGCAAAATGAAGAACATTCCTTCACTTCCTTCCCCTCCCCCTCTCTTCAAACATTATTACTTTATTTAAATTCATAATATTCCGACGCATAATAAGAATTAAAAAAAGAATAAGAATTGAATTATTTTTCTCCAATGTATAACCAGAACCCTTCATTTATAAGATAGGTCACCAGGGTCATTTTTTTGGGTGAGATTTTTTTTCCTCATGTCCCCATTTCTTGCAAGAGGAAAAAAAAGGACCCTTTTTAGTAGCCCCGAGACATCTGAAGGGGCCCAAGGGTTGGTACCGAAATAACACTTTTCCTTTTAGAAATCTAGAGCGTTCCTTTCATAACGGTCCTTTATCGGGCGAAATTGCGTCAATTGCGCGCACACGGTTACGATTCTACAATGGGGAAGAAGTAAAGTGGAAGTTGAAGAGAAAAAAAGAAGAAAAGAATTGCTTTTCTTTGTTTAAAGAAGATCTGAAATTGGATTTTGATAAATTAAAGAAAAATCGAATGACTCAATTAAGTATAATTCAAAGAATGAAAGAGAAATTTAGATATGTGTAAAAGTGGCCATTTAGAAATAACAATACATTTTTATAAAATCAGCAAAAGTAAAAAAAAAAATAGACCAAATCAAACACGAACAATTTATGGTTGCAGTTATAAACTGAGCTGAAAGTATATTCGGATAGAGAATTTCTAGAGCAAAAAGAAGCTGCAAAAAATATTTATGTTTTTTATATTATTTAGAATTTTGAAATGAAGAGAAATTTTTGTTGCTTAATTATATTTTATAAAATTACCATTAAATGTAAGAATTTTTTCAAAATTGTTCATTAATTATTTTTGATTTTAATTTTTCTAACAGTTATTTTAATATTTTTAATTTTAATGTTTCCAATTTTAATTTTAATATTTTAATTTTAATTACTCCAATTTTAATTTGAATGTTTTTAGTTATAATATCTTTAATTTTAATATTTTTAAGGTATCCGACTGCATTCGGAACAGTGATTTTGCAAAAGCGTATAAATGAATAATATTTATGATATTTAGTGTCACTTAGATAGAAATGGATATAAAATTGTTTTAAGAATAGTATTACAATAAAAAATTATTCAGTACAATATTTTGACAAAAAATGAACATAGAATGACCCATTTTCAAAATATTCACCTTTAGTGAAAAATGCTTCTATTATAATAATAATTTCCCTGTATATAGCTCAGACCTCTGTACAGAGGCTGAACAAGAATTTTTGAAATATTTAACTTAAAAGTGGGGTTATTTATGTTTTACGACAACAGAGGGGAGACATTTCAAGAAAAAAACGCCGATAATTATTTCAATGGGCTGTAACTCTGAAAATAATGTGAATTTTTCAAAAATCATAGTTGAGCCTCTGCACAGAGGACTGAGGCAAAATATTATTATAATAGAAGCATTTTTCACAAAAGAAGAACATTTTGAAAGAAGGTTATTCTAAGTTAATTTTTTGCTGAAATATTGTATTTAAATAATTTTTTTGTCAAAATGTCCTTAAAACAATTTTATACGTGTATTCTAATCTAAATGACACTAAATATCATGAAAATTATCTAATTATGCGCTTTTTTAAAATAACGGTTCCGAACGCAGTCGGATACCTTAAATTGAAATATAAAATGTAGGGAAAAGGCTTTAAAGCTTATATTTTTAGCATAATGTAATGAATTTTTTACTGTTAATGAAATAAATTTCACAAAAAAAATAAAGAAAAAGGATAGGTGTAGAGATCCATGATTTCAAATTTATCATTTTATTCCAATGTGCAATTTGTTTTCTCCTCTTACGGAAAAAATAATAAAAACCAATTAAATTACTAGCATTAAAGTACTTTTCAATTTTCAAAAAAAAAAAAAAAAAAAAAACGGAAGGGGCACTATTTAGATTTTATTTTTTAACATTCAAAATGACAGCCCTAAGCCATACAAGAAAATTTGTGACCTAATAATTTTTGGTAAATTGTATTAAATTCACTGTAATTATTTGACAAGTTATTAATGCTGTTTGATAACGCTTTTGCATACGATACAACTAGAATTTATACACACATTCCAGAGAAGTTTTTCTAGGGAAATAGAAACCTCTTCAGAAAAATCAAATGTAATAAGAAAGGATTTCGTCAGCAGCCATTTAAAGTTCCAAAATTTTCTCAGGAAGCAGAATGTCGATATGTCACGTGCAAGGGATTCTTCCCAAATGCTTTGATTGTGTGAATTTATGTAAAAGGGAACAAAAATTTGACATTTTAAAGACAAAAGATACAAGTGAGAATAAATGTGAATGATAGGTATGTGTCACAGATTCAGGATTCACTCTGAATTTTCATGCACAACTACGTAACTAGTTCAGAGCCCACGCGAATTAGCCTCGATATGACAATTATGCTTTCAAGCGATATAGTAACGTACAATTAGCTATTACTAACCGAATCAATACAAATATTTAAATTACTTGGATTTCGAAGATAAATATTTTAAGAGCTTTGTTTGTTTTTACTTGTTCAAATTCGTTTTGTTAAATTTTATGCTCCAGAATTTAAGGCTACGCAGTATTTTTTTAAAGAATATTTGGAGACATTAACAGTAAAAATAATTTATGTTTTATATTAAGATTTTATTATGAAGTTGATTCTGAAAGTAAAAAGTCTCAGTATGTCTAGCAATTATTTTACAAATCTAAAATATTAAAAAGTCTTATAAAATGTTAAATTTTTAAAAAATATTTATTCATTTTAAGTGATTTATGTTTCTTAGATTATTGCAAATAAAAGTTAGTATAAATTTGAAAATCCGCTCAGTTGTTGATTTTTAATGCTTAATTTTCTAGGTAAACCTGTAAAAACACAAAAATTCTTTAAATATTAAGTTCAGCTTTTTTAAAAAAAATAACTAGAGAGCCCAGACCTAAATTCATAGTAACTTTTATAGAACATACCTTTTGAAGCGTATACAAGAAAATTTCAAGACTTTACCTTGAGGAGTGAGTGAGTTAATATTAACGTCGCACTGTTCAGCTACACGAGGGCTTTTGGCGACGGACCACGTCATTTTGAACCATGGTCAAGTGACGTGGACGACACCTGAGCTGGCACCCCCCTCTCCTAACTACCACACCACACCAATTTACCTTGAGGAGAAAAAAAATCTTAGGAATTAGAAAAGATTTATATAAATATCTTCAAAATTAAAAAAATTGTATAAGCACATTTGAAATTTGTAAAGTAATAAAAGAAAATATAATAACGTCTGTAAAACTAACTTTTTTAAAGTGTCATTTTCCAGCTTAAGTTCTACATTGAAACACTACTTTAATTAAATACGGCAGAAAATATTTGTTTTAATTTAAAATATATTTTTGCATAATATTGATAGAATTTCATACAACGGTAGATTATTCAGCATAATCTTAACATAATATTTTCACAAAAGTTTTGTAACAGAAAGCATTTATGCACAAAATAATAAAGATACTAACTTGAGCTGAAAATCACCAGATTTGTACTTAAACATTAATTTTTTTTTTTCTGTTTTTTTTCAATCGGGGCAGTTTAGCAAGTTTGAGTTTTTGTTGCGCAACAGTAAAATACTAAGATATTATATTATACTATGTTTACTGTAATGTATTTTGGTACATTATGGAAATATTCAGTTTTATCTGCAATTCAGGGTACTTCTATTTGTGGAAATCTAATTGCGGTATCAGCTGAGAGCTGATTTTTAGATGTATCATTTTCAGTTGTATTCCATCTCTTCGAAATATTGTTTCTCATAGCAAACTGAGAACTGTTTGGTCATGGCATTTTCTCAGCAGGAAAAATTATTGATAAAACTTCTAAGATATATAGACTATTTTTTAAAACAAAAATTGACCTTTAAATCAATCTTAATTAAGTAACTTTGAGAACTCAAAAAACTCAAAACATAATGAAACAAAAATGATTTTAGTAATGAAAATTGAAATTAATAAACCATTTCGCACTGAAAGAGTTGATTGTGTTCAAAAACATTTTTAATTAATTAATTTAAGAGTAGAAAAAGAGGCTTTAAAATGAACACGAAACCAAAACCTAAGCTTAGAAAACTTTAAATATCCGAAAAACTAATTTGTTATGAGATCTGAAATTTAGTGGAAGTTTCCCAATGATATGGGCCACAAGAAAATGCAAAAAAAGAAGAGTTTTTTCTGTATTTCTGAACTTTATAGGGTACTGTGTGGCTTTAAATATATATATATATATATATATATATAAATGAGGATTACATTTCAAATTTAACCTATCAATTGCAAATATTTGTATCTTTACAAGTTTTGATATAAATAATTTTTCACACACACAGAGAAGGTATTTTCTGGCTTGTTTGATTTAAAGATTATTTCAAGCTTTTGTAGAACTTGACTATGCATAGTTTTCTTAAAAAAAGAAAGAAAATTTGAAAATAAGAACATCTTTTTCTTTTTCATATGATTACTCATGAATCCATTCTCCTCCACATATATGCGTATTGCTGAGACACAGTTTTAACTTTTTATTATTTACTTAGTGCTCTTTTCTTATCTTTTTAAAATTAATTGTGAATTGCATTCTTATTTTAAATGTTCTCAGAAATAGCATGGGTGAGAGAAACTAAAATCTCATTTGATTGTGTCAAAAACAAGTTAAAGAGCAATGAGAAAATTTACTTTATTTTGATAATGTAATTATTGTGCATGTATTGGTATCATAACACAAAGAGGAAATTGCTCTGATACTTGACATTTAATACGCTAAAACTATCTATAGCAAATGGCGTGCACCACAAAAATGTTTTTTTTTTCCTCTCATTTATTTTTTTCTATTTTTTTAAACAAAATTCCATGTTAAGCGATTTTGAGCATACATTGAGGTCATGCTCTGTAGCGAAATGTTAGAGAATTTTAATTATATTGTCCAATCTGATCCAGAGATCCAATTTTTTTAGAAGATTAACTTTGTTTGGGGCAGGGGTGGCCAACCCGTGACACAGAGGAGTTGTAACAGTGGCACGCGAAGAATTTTTGGAAAAATTAAAAATTTTGAAAAAATAATAGTAAGTAACAATTTTTTTACAGTTTTATTGAAAGATAGTTGTCTTATAGATAAAATAAACATGTAACTCAGAATTTATTTTATACTCTTAATTAATTGAATTGCAATAGAAAAATATCTTTTAGTGAATACTCTTGATATTTCTATCTGTTGTGCACACTGGCTTTCTAAAGGAAAAGCACTCACAAGATTTAGGAATTTGAGTCAGCGTGTTTTAAAAATATCTGGAAGAAAACAATGAAATACCCAGCTACTGAAAAACAAGTAATATATATAAAAAAATTAAGCCAATTCCTACTTAGGTCAACAAAGAAAAAATTTATTGGGGCTACTTTTTATTAAATAGTTACAATTAATATAAATATCCCAATATAACAGTGGCGCACACAAGGGGGGGGGTCTGGAGGTCCATACCCCCCAAAGCCCTTGATTTTTTTTCCGATTGATCATAATTCTAAGTATATAGTACGTAAAATTTAATTAATTACTTGTTATGAATGATTAATTTTATAATTAATGCTAATTATTTATTCAAAAATTAGTTTTTTATTGTGTTTTGTTCTCGAAAATCGACAAAATCAAAAGGAGCATGATACAAGAATGGTGAACTTTCGACTCCGCCTCCCCCCTTGAAAAATTCCTGTGCGCGCTACTGCAATAGAATTATAATATTAAGTGACAAAGTAGAAAGGGATATTCCCTCCAATTTTCCATTTTCCTTTCTGTATAGGGTGTTGGACTACTTTTTATTTGTTTGTTACTATTTAATCAATTATTAAATTTAATTATTCTAATAAAATATTACAGTAAAAAGAAATCACATTCTCGGAAATTAGGCCATTCCAGGTGGGATTAGAATCCACGACCTTTGGATCCAAATCCAACGGGCTGTCCATTGAGCTACAGGGACACAACGAAAGATTTTCCTTTCTATATATGATGTTAGCTTATTGTTTTTGTTTGTTACTTTTTATTCATTTATTAATTTAATTAATGAATTAAAAATTGAAAAAACTGTATCAATATCTAGTGTCATCCACTACAATCTTAGAAAAATGTATTTGATTTTGAATGGATGAATAGAATATACTTTATTAACTATTAATAATTTGAACAAGATATAGCTATATTTATATTTGTATATAGGGAGAGAGTGAACTAAAAGTAGGAATTGAAAAAGAAGACTGGCTATGGAAATTTAGCTATGGGACGTTTAAATAATTTAATTTTAGGATTACAGGGGAAAAAATTGTGTTTGTTCTACCCTAGTTAGTCTCTCTCTTTCTCTTTCTCTCTGTCTCTCTCTCATCCATCTTCTTTTATATACAAATTTTTTCTTTTTTGTTTCGATTCTGGAGAGAAAAGATTAACACATTTTAGATTAATACACATGAACTATCTACTCTACCAAAGCTAAAAAGACTCACAGCTACGATAGATTTAAAATTTTACTATCTGTTTTGTAGAATTCATCCAATGCTAGATTTGATAATTTTTAAGATGATAAAAAAAGGGGCTGTTCTTTTTACAAATCCATTTTCAATAACTTTACAAGACATTTATTGTTACACACCTGAAATCCGATTAAAAATTATTGACCTACAACACTATACCACGCTGAAAAGCAAACATGAGGAATTTATTTCAACTGTAAGTGACCAGAATTACATTGAATTTTGGAAATTTGTTTCAACAAGCCATTTTCCAAATTTACACGATTTCTCTGTCAGATATTGTTGTAGGTTTGGATCAATATATGTTTAAGAACAAATGCTTTGTATTATGTGAACATAATAAAATCAAAATATCTCTCAAAATTGATATCTTTCTAAGACAACATAGTTTTGTTAGCAACTTCGACAGAAGTAATTGTAATATAGATGACTTGATAAAAAAACTACAAATTCAAAAGCCATATTAAAGCAGTAATGACTAATTAATAATTATTTAGAATTAAATGTTTCGAGTTATACTCATTTTTTTTAATATAGCTAACCTAACTCATTAAATCCTTAAAAAGTTTAACAATAAAATCTAAGTTGTACTTTTGTCTTATTTGTTATATTATTTTTAATTTTCCATATTTCTTAGACTTGCATTAAAAATTTGCTATTTGCATAATAATCCTATAATAAGCCTATAAGTGAAGCTCAGTGGCTGAGTGGTTAGTGCCTCGCGCTTCCACACCACAGGTCCGACGTTCAAACCCCGGAATGAGCAAGGTTGACTCAGCCTTTTATCCCTTCAGTGGGTCGATAAACGGGTACCAAGCTTACTTGGGAGCTTAATGCTGGGGATTTTGCATCAGACTGACCACCTGACCGGAACATCTGCTCATGCACCTCAAGGGCCAAGGTTGCGTATACTGAGTTGGGCACAGTAGGCATTGGCCCTCATGGGCTGTTGTACCACTGAATTAAATTAAGCCTATAAGTAGGATCCCCCTGTTCATGTATTTTTTGTTGGAAAAGTTGGAAGTATCACGTATAATCTTTTTTATCAGATAGTGGTATTCTTCACAAAAAGGTTGTCCACTTACGATTTAAGGTAGGTCAATTAACTAGCCAATTTTTGACTAATTTTTGAAAATACCCTAAAAAGCAACAGGTTGCTATTTTTTAAATTTTAAAATTATTTCAGCCACAAATGTATTTTTTTTCAAACTATTCAGTACCATGACAATATACAGGATGAATTAATTCATTGACCGATTTTAAAAAAAATAAGGGGAAAAATAATATGTATTTATGGATTTTTTGCAATTTTTTTTAATTACTTTATCAATGCGCAATATTTTCCTCTATTTTCCTTTTCTATTACGGGGATTAATCTCTTATGGCTTTACACACATTACATAACACATCACCACGATCCATCTTGGCAGTTATATTCATTTTTTGGCCGCAGAATTACAATTCTTTTTGAATAAGTCACAAAAAAATGCATTTTGTCAACTATTAAATTTCAGTTTTGGCAACTTTACTTAAATAAAAATTATCCTAATTGCTGAGATTCATTTTGTGAATTCAATTGTCGGAAGAACAGGTATTTCAACTGGTAAGACATACCGTAAAATCCGGTGTATAACGCGCATATATACTTCCAAGCTGCAATGTTTAGTTTTTAAGTCTATTCACCGTATAAGCGCACCTCCATTATTACGAAGAAACCCGAAATGCACGTGCGCAATATATTCTTATGTTTTGAAGTCATTTATTCAAAGTATTATTTTCCCAGCTTTTTAGTAAAAAATAGTACACTTCTAGAACTACTACCCTTTAAAAAAAAGTTCAAAAGGAACGTTATTTCTTTCAAAGAAATAGTATTTCGATCTATGTAGAAAAGTCTAATTTTTTTTCTATGTGACCATCTTTTTTGTTTTTAAACCTCTCATTTTATACCGGCGTATAACGCGCGCGCACCCGTAAATTTCGAACTTATTCAATTCCTACTATTAGTTCACAATTTCCCTATATAAAGGGTGTTTTTTGAGAGGTATAGAACTTTAAATTGCAATAAAACAACGTTGTATTATTCGATTGACATGAATTTTTTTATTCGAAAGATAATCTTGTGGCATTACATTTTAAATATGATTTCTGGCATAGGACTGCCACGGCTGGCTCGGATGGAGTCCAATCTGACGTCCAATTTTCGATGACTTTTTCCAACATTTGTGGCCGTATATCGGCAATAACACGGCGAATGTTGTCTTCCAAATGGTCAAGCGTTTGTGGCTTATCCGCACAGACCAATGACTTTACATAGCCCCACAGGAAATAGTCTAGTGGTGTTAAATCACAAGATCTTGGAGGCCAATTCACAGGTCCAAAACGTGAAATGAGGCGGTCACCAAACGTGTCTTTCAATAAATCGATTGTGGCACGAGCTGTGTGACATGTTGCGCCGTCTTGTTGGAACCACAGCTCCTGGACATCATGATTGTTCAATTCAGGAATGAAAAGTTAGTAATCATGGCTCTATACCGATCACCATTGACTGTAACGTTGTGGCCTTCATCGTTTTTGAAGAAGGATTCCACCAGCCCATAAAGCGCATCAAACAGTCAGTTTTTCTGGATGTAACGGTGTTTCGACATACACTTGTGGATTAGCTTCACTCCAAATGCGGCAGTTTTGTTTGTTGACGTAGCCATTCAACCAGAAGAGCGCTTCATCGCTAAACAAAATTCGCTTATGAAAATCGGGAACAACGGCAATCTCGTTTTGGGCCCATTCGACGAATCTACGCCTTGCTTGATCATATTTAAAATGTAATGCCACAAGATTATCTTTCGAATAAAAAAATTCATGTCAATCGAATAATACATCGTTGTTTTATTGCAATTTAAAGTTCTATACCTCTAAAAACACCCTTTATATATATATATATATATATATATATATATATATATATATATATATATATATATATATATATATATTATATATATATATATATATATATATATATATATTATACAATATATATATATACAATATATATACAATATATATATATATATATATATATACAATATACAATATAATATATATATATATATATATATATATATATTGTTCAGATTTTCAATCGTTAATAAAATACTTTCTATTCGTCCATTCAAGTTAATACATTTTTTTAAACTTGTAGTGGATGACACTTTATGTTAATACAGTTTTTCAAATATTAATTCATTAGATAAAAATTAAGTAATAAATGGTAACAAACAAAAATAACAGTCCAACACCATACATGAAAAGGACAATCGCTCGTTGTGTCCCTGAAGTGTAACGGGTAGCGCGTTGGACTTCTAATCCCAAGGTCGTAGATTAAAATCCTACCTGGGGCGGACTAATTTCTGAGAATGTGATTTATGAATGAATGAGTAATAACAAGCTCAAAAATAATTGTCCAATAGAAAGGAAAATTGCGTTCTATTTTGCCACTTAACATTGGGATTCCGTCCTATGTATATACATATTTATATTAATTGTAATTATTTAGTAAAAAGTAACTAAAATAAAATTTTTCTTTGTTGATCTAAGTAGGAATTGACTTAATTTTTTTTACATTACTTTTTTTGTATCCAGTGTGGCTGTTGGTATGCTGTGAGATAATTTTTAGTTGTAATTCCTCCACTTGAGGGGGAAAATATTGTTTTTAATAATACATAATCCCCTCATTGGATACCTTTTTAAAGTAAAGCAGTCGTTAAAATAGCTTTTAGCCGAATAAATTTTGTATTTTTTAAAAACATTGTTTGGTATCTATAAACGTATTGTTATAATATCAAATTTGTTTGCAATAAATCGTTTGCTATTACTGTTTATTTTATAACTGTTTCTGTAATTGATTTGTAAAGTATAATTTATAAAAAATAATAATTCTATGATTCTCGAATTTTGTTTTGGTATTTGAAAGCATTCGTCTTATCTCAGCTGACATCTATCTAGAAGAAGTAGAAAAAATAATTGGGATAAGGCCCAGTCACCATTCCTTTCTGATTTCTCACCAAGGAAACACGTCTAGACGTGCTTGAACGCAACTTACATGCCCTGACACCTCTGTGCTCAGAAGACGAATTGTGGTAAATTGTTGACTGACAATGCATAGTCATCCGTACTCCCATTGACTCTGTATCTAGATGTGTTGCTTGGTATAACGCGGTCCCGAGGATCTTAACATTTTACTGAGCTGAAGCTGTTCTAGTTCTGTCTTCCTTTTATATAAATATTACTTGCTTTTTGCATTAAAAGTGCGCGTTTTACATAGGATTTTACGGTAAATGCTCTTTTTTCCTCTTTAACGCGTAAAGTTAACATTCATTTTGGCATCAAATTTTACTACATTAAAAATAGAATATATTTTACGCAGGGAGATGTTGATGAAAGGCGAACAAAATCGAATAACATTTTAAATTGTTTTTGATATTCCAAAATCAAAATGCATGGTATTAATAGCAGCACATTTTTTTTTTTTTATTTAAAAAAGAATCAGAATTTGTTACGTTATTTTTTAACGTAACAGGAAACCATCCTTATCGCTTCGAATATTATTTTTCCAACGTTCATGTTCTTGAATGTTGAACTAGTCATTAAAACCAATGCTGACTAAGCCATCAAAACACAAACACCAAATGTTTACACATCACTCCTAACTCATCTGCCTCGGGAAAAAACAAACTCTCACTGAAATTATTTTTCGCTCGCAGTTTATGTGTGTGTGATGCAATTCGTATCCATAACAACGCTCTCTAAGAACAACAGTCATTGACCCAACCAGTTATGCACAGAAACGGATGCAGCTTTCGTCAAACATACAGGTGCTGCGGTTAATTTTAACGCCGACGGAAACCCTGGAAGAGGGGGGAGGACATCCCACTGACCTATATGGGGTAGAAACAGTCACTGACCACTTGGAGGAAGTGGAGGACCCTGTAGCTACCGGGGTTTCCCTTTCTAAAATTTCTCTTTCGTTCTGCCCACGGCAATGGATGGACCACTTTCTCCTCTTGTAAAACTTTGTGTGTGTGTGTTTTTTTATTATCCGTTTTACTAAAAAGGGGTTTATTCCGAAAGGCGTGATGGTGCATGGAGTTTTCTTTTCGTCATGACGAAACGCTTAAGTTATGTGGGATGGATTGTTATTTTTTATTGCCCAACTGCCTGCTTCCCATAGTTTTTTTGGGGACGTAGGGTAGTTTCTCAATATTCTCTGTATTTGTTCTTTTTTTTATCAATTACGGTTTGGGTGTTCCCATGGGTTTTGGGAACGGAATGCATTTTCGATATAATAATGTTCTTATTTGATTCAACAATTACTGAGTCAGTCGGGATGAATCAGGTGCTAGAAATGATATAGGGAAAATATTTGTATGTCTTTAAAAATGATGTCAATGCGGTGGATGAGGAAAGTAATGATCAGCTGTTTTTACAATGTCTGCATGTTATTTAATTTCATTGAAAGAAACGAGATTGAAAAAAAAAAGAAAGAAAATATAACCGTGGAATACATTTCTAAATACAGATTTCTTGAAAATAAATGTTGCTTTTTACAGTTTACTAGCTGGTATACATGTTCTTCGCACGGGTGAACTGAAAAATTAAACAACACAGATTGAAGGATAAAGAAGTTTTCAATGAGTTAATTTTACATGAATTGCAAATTAAATAAATAAAGCTTTTTGCATATCTCAGCTAAACAAAAAGAAAGGGGAAAAAAACACCTTTGTTAAATTTTAAGTATGTAGATCTAATAGCTGATAAAAAGGATTTTTTTATTTATAATTCCCCGTAACACTCTTGAGGGTCGATTTTTGAAAATACCTCCCAAAGCTGATCTCTGCTCAGCAAAAGTAACACATTGTTAAAAGTTTTACGTAATGAACGCTTAAAATAGTGTAAATAATTTATATCTGAAAGTGTAATACATTAATATTACTTTCTGTTGTATTTATTTTATGTTAAAATTGTAATATTCGCAAGCAACGCCGTTTCTTAAATTATAATGGCTATAATGGCGATTCAATGAAAAACACAGCGAAATGATAACGATAGAGTCAAGTTGGCAAATGTCTAGCTACTTTCATAGCTCGAGCTTTATTAGAGCTTTGTAAGAACCGCCGTGTAGGGGAAAAATACACGTTAATGTTTATCCAACCGCATTATGATTTACTGCAGTTTTTTCATGCAATATTTTTTTTTAGATCACTACCTTGAAAATTAAAGGATATACATAAACGAAATACTCCACTTTGGGAAATTTAATCCGTTAGAGCTAATAAATTAATTAAAGATATTCCACTGTAAAATTAATTATATACACGGTTCACTTAAAATAAGTAGTCAAATCGTTTTCTAAGGTCTTCATTAACATACAAAAGCATAAGAAACTTAAATTTTGACATAAACTATTTTTTCGGGACAAAAATAATAATCTTTGCAATCCGCTGAAAACGAAGTCAGCTGAAAACGCATATCTGCTGCACAACTGTTCGCCTTCCCCGCTAAAATACTCATCATAGAACCCGAGCTGCCATATTTCTTGGAAGAGTGGATTTTAAAGAATATTCCTGCTAAGTATTAGTAGAATATTCCTTCTAAGTTGGAGAAGGGGGTGCCAGCTCAGTTGTCGTCCACGTCAATTGACCATGGTTCAAAATTACGTGGTCCGTTGTCAAAAGCCCTCGTGTAGCTGAAGAGTGCGACGTTAATATTCACTCACTCCAAAAAATACAGTACAGTAGTTATAATTATTTTTATACTTAAAAATGCAATGTCTGCTTTTCAATTAAAATTATAGCGTTATAATTATAACTACTAACCAAAAACAAATTTTGAAAATTTATCCAAATGATGTAGTGTGAAAGAGAAAGTTTATTTACTTTAAGTACCGGAACCGATAAAGCATTTATTTTGAAAAAAGATCAATTTCTTACTACCAAATGTGCATAATAAAATCATAACAAAAAACATTCAAATAAAGACAGATTTATAACAACCTCTCCCTTCAAAACTTAGTTTTATTCTGAAATAAAAAAAAATACGGATTATGCTGATAACAGGAATTAATTAGAAGCGAACGCCTTGCGTAGCCAAAACAAAAGAGTTTTTTCACAAACAAAAGATTGACATATGCTGACGTGGGCTTTTTTGCAGCGCACGCCAGAATTGCTTGCAGATGGCAGAATTTTCCCTACTTACTTGACAAATATAGTTATATTTTGGACACTTCTAACAATATCTTTATAAATTATAGCCTATGCTATAAATTATAGCCTATGTGTTATTCTGATGTATAAGCTATATTACTGTAAAGTTTTATTAAAATCCATTCAGTTGTTTTTGCGTGAAAGACGCCCAAACATCCTCACAAACTTCCGCATTTATAATATATATCTAGATTATGTCTCATTCAAAAGATAAGCTATAATGATTGTTTTGAAATGAATGAATATTAATTCATAAGAGATTAGAAAAACTATGTAAGCTTTGATTCTAATTAGGACAATGAAGATGCATGGAAACTTTCTGTAATAGGAAGAAAGATGATTATAGACAACATGAATTTCTTAAAGCTTTAATATTTTCGAACGTATTTTGAATGCTATACAATACCCTACAAATATCAAGTATGTCAAAAAATATTTATTTATTTGCATTTTATTGTGGCTTATATCATTGAGAAGCTTGCCACCGAATTTCAGATCTGATAACAAATTAATTTTAAAGATATTTGAAGTTTTCTGACCTGAGGTTTTGGTCTCGATTTCATTTTAAAGCATTTTTACACACTCTTAACGTAAATTAATTAAAAATATTTTTCAGCACTATCAACTCTTTCAGCGTGAAATGATAATTTCAATTTTCCTTAATTAAATCGTTCCTGCTTGATTATGTTTTGAGTTTTTTGAGTTTTCATAGTTACTTAATTCAGGTTGATTTCAAGGCCAATTTTTGTTTTAAAAAATAGGTTATGTAACTTAGAAGTTTTATCATTAATTTTTTTCCGTTATGAAATGCCATTCCCGAAACATTCTCAGGTTGCTGTGAGAAACAATATTTCAAAGAGATGAAATACAACTGAAAATGATGTATCTAAAAATCAGCCATCAGCTGATAAAAGTATTTTAAAATTCAAGTACCGAATACGAGTATTATGAATTCAAATATTGCAGATAAAACTGAATGTTTCTATGATATATCAAATTACATTATAGTAAACATATATTGTAGTGCTATATTATAGATATTTTAAAGTCACGCAAAAAAACTCAAGCTTGCTGAAAAACTGTCCCTATTTTTAAAACTGAAAAAAATTAAATTTTATGTACAAACCTGGAGATTTTTAGCTAAAAGTTAGTATCATTATTATTTTGTACATAAATGCTTTGTGTTTAAAAACTTTCGTGAAAAAATTAGGTAAAGATTAAGCCAAATAACATATGTCGCCGTAACAAATGCTATCAATATTATGCAAAAACATTTTTTGAATTTAAAAAAAATTGTTTGCAGTCATTTTTAATTTAAGTAGGATTTTATCAAAAAACATACATAAGAAAATAACATATTAAAAATGATAACACTTTAAGGGCATTAAAAGTTTTTTTTATGCCTTTACAAACTTTAAATGCATTTTTCTCAGTCTTCTAATTTTGAATATATAAATGTTTTCTAATCCCTAGGGCTCTTTTTTCCGTTCATGATAGAGTCTTGAAATTTCTTGTATATGCTTCCAAACGTATGTTCTATAAAAGTTAGCATGAATTTATGGCTGAGAATCTCTATGGCTTATTTTTTTTAAAAAATGCTTAATTTAATATTTTAAAAATTTTCAGTTTTTTTTCCAGGTTTAGCAAGAGAAATAATTATTTAAAATCAACAAGGGAACAGATTTTCAAATCCATACTAACTTTTGTTTGCAATAATCTGAGAAACATAAATCACTGAAAGTGACTAAAAAATTTTAAAAATGGAACATTTTATATAATTTTGAAAAAAAACTTAAAAAATTCATCATTTTTTAAAATTGTAAAAGAATGGCTCTTCAAACTTACTTTGTATCTTCAGAATCAACTTAATAATATAATCAGGATATAACACATAATTTATTTTTACTGTTATTGTCTCCAAAAAATATTTTTTTTAAGAGTACTGCGTATTCTTAAAGAAAAAAATGAAATTAAGATGAGAATTTTAACATTAACAAAAAATATTGTATAACATTTTAAATGAAAGTATTATGCTTTAAATCAATCGGTTGATTTTATATTAACTTAGAAGCAACATAGGACGATGGATCTCATAATATTGAACCTCAATCAAATGATGAGAATAACATATGTAATGCCATTCTGCTCCCCCTAACTTTCCCGTCATCGTAAGGACGGTTTCATTCGAGGCAACTTTATATCAGTCAACAAGTTTCCTGTCCTAAAGACCCCTTCACACGAGCCAACTTGTGCCGCACGTAACAGAAGAAGCTAACAGTCGGAAGTCAGTTTTCGATACAAATCACCTGAGACCGTTCACCTCTTCCACACCCCTCAATATCAATTCCTCATTTTCTCTAAAGTCATGTTTTCCTCTCGAGTTTAATGAAAAGGACATTGTGGAAGTTACTTTCTTTACGAGTGGCTTCTTGAGTATTGGAAATGGAGAAAACCTTTTATTGCTTTTGACTCAATCATTGTTCCGATGAGTCGGGCACTTCCTTTACATTCTAGTTTGTGTCTACTTGTAAAAGGAATTCTCTTCATTTTTGAGAAGTGATGGAAAACGAGTTGGCTGGCAAAAGTTGCTCCGTGTGAAACCAGCTGAAGTGCATGAGACTAATTACATAAAATTCTTTGAACGAGTCTCGAACCTGCTATCAATAATTTCTAAGCCAGTTATTCTTCTAACCAGGTTACAGAGGTCTCATACATTAATCTCGAAATGAATTATAAGTACAAATGAAGTAATCTCTTGGAAATTTTAATATATTTTAAATATGCATAATACATTTGTTTTTATTTCAAAGATTCAAAACGAAGCACTAAAGTTTATAAACAAAAATGGGGCACTAAAAAAGGAGAACCTGGTCGTTTCTACGACTTTTCATGTCATTTCAATGATTTTGTTTCACGCAATATGCACGAAATCAATATGTCTTGTTATATTTTTATCAAACTTATGGCCTGTTGTGCGATTAGTTAGTTTTATCAAAAGGAAATAATTTGACCGAACTCCTTTTAATAGTCTATATTGGAAGATTTAAACTTCTAGTGTTTTCAAGGCTATAATTTCTTCAATGTCAACATTTAGAACTATAAGCACATTTAATAAATTTATGTAGCTACTCTAAATTTTCTTTAAAAACAATGTATCATAGCATTATAAATCTAACTTAAGTTCACGAATTGTGGAAAATAGTGAGTATGCCAAGTTATCACTGCATTTCTATATACAATATTTTTAATGGAAAATAGCGACTGTTAGAAAAACAGAAAAGGGGAAGAATATAAAAGAATATGTCCATTTTCTCAGATTAAAAGCTCGACGGAGTCTGTTTCTTACTGTACATCTTCATACGCTTATCTACAATAACGCATTTGTAGACTTTTAATATTTTCTATTAGTTAAACTCTTAAATATTATAAGGCTAGCATGTATACATGTTTTATTTCATAAAAAAATGAAGTTAAATAAATAAATACAGTCGGACCTCCATTTAATGAAGTTGCTAAATCCCGAGTGAGTGAGTGAATATTAACGTCGCACTGTTCAGCTACACGAGAGCTTTTGGTGACGGGCCTCGTAATTTTAAACCATGGTCAAGTGACGAGGATGACTTTTGAGCTGGCACCCTCTCTCCTAACTACCACATCAACGGAAGGACGTTTGAGCTCTCGACAGATTTAACGTGCATCGCGCCTCTACAGGGCGGGTCTTTAGTGATACTGAGCTCGAGCTCATGACATGGCTGCCATGATCCGATACCTTAACCACTGGGCTACCGCAGCCCCAGCTAAATCCCGAAAAAAGTTCGTTATATGGACAGTTCATTAACTAGAGATTCATCTTCTAATGTACTTTAAAAACCACATGAAACAAAATTTGAACTCATAAGCACTGTATATTATTTAAAAAAATAATTATTCAGACATTTTTTTGAAAAAATTAATATCTATCCATTTTACATATTTTACCCATCAAAAATAAATCTACAAGGAAAACAAGAAAAGAAAGAAAAAAAAAACATTGTCCAGGAATACACTGCATTTTCAACTATAAAAATAATTTTATACTAAACTTAATGAATTCTTTAACGACCTTTTCGAATTTTAAGCCTACGAGTAATTTTAAACGTAGATTATTTTATAACCAGTAATTTTAAACGTATACTACATGTGTCCTTTAATTTAATTACTGATAAAATCTGTTATTTTTATTTGAGATTTTTGTTGAAAAATCATGGTTATTTTATTGCTCTAAGTGGGTTAAACACCTAGTAAAACCAGTTCAAAGTCATTGATCCCCATAAAATATGCTAAAAGAGAGAATAATTTGAAAAATATCCTAAAATATTTTAAGAAAGGGAGAAAAAAAGTCGAATCTCTCTCTCTCTCTCTCTCAAGAGCTAAAGTTCGTTAAATAGGAAATGCACGTCACTATTGGGAGCTTATTTTACGAAGAAAATAGTAAAATGTTCTTGGTTCTAGAAAAAATTCGCAAAATGTAGAAATTCGTAAAATAGAGGTTTGTTATATGGAGGCTCGACTGTATATGGTATTGTGCTGAATGTGAAAGGCTTCGTTAAAAAGTTTTGTAATTTTTTTTATAATGAGTGGAATGCTGGAAATATGGATTTGCATAAACATTCACACAAAATGTTAGAAGCACGGATAGAGCCAATTCAGAAAATTTTGCTGATTCTGTCCCAATCCAGAACTAAAACTCGTCTAACTATTTTTTGAAAGTATGAGCCTTAACCACTTACCTTTACACTTACAGTCAAACCTCCATATGACAAACTTCCGTTTTATGAATTTCTCTGCTTTACGAAATTTTTTCTAGAACCAAGTCTGGAGCGAAGTGCATTTTTCAATTAACGAACTTTTTTCTTGTAATTCAATTTTTGCCCCTATTTTAAAAATATTTCTAGCCATTCGCATGGTGAAATAATTCGACGTCGAAAGAAAATACGCCTTTGATTGCAAGATGCAAGGTGTATTATGAAGAAAACAATTTTTTCTGACGAAGGAACTCAAACAAAATTAATAGACTTTAACCAGTAATTAAATTTTAGCATGCGTGTGCTAATATATGTTTAAAATTATTGGCTATAAAAATTGTGTTTTTAAAATTACTTGGTGGTTAAAAATTAGAAAATGTCATTAAAATTCCTTAATTTTAAAATAAAATTAAAGTTGTAAATACAGTATTTTTCTGGACAATGTTTCGTTGTTGTTGTTTTCCTTGCAGATTTCTTTTGGATGGGCAAGATATATAAAATAAAAAGATATTAATTTACAAAAAAAAAAGGGTGTGTATAATTAATTTTCATAATGTATAGCAGTGCTACTCAAACTTTCAATACTTGTGGCCCAATTTTCAATCATAATTTTCATGTCCCCCCCATTCATACAACAAGAATGTATTGAATGCAATAAAAATGCACTTTTTGACGCTAAAGCTACAATATGGATTTTAATTATAAACCATACAAATTATCAAAATAAGTATTAAATTTTGTATATGACAAGCCCATGGGAGTAACTAATAATTATTAAACTTTTTTTTTTTTAAAATTTAATACTGATAAATTAAGTGTTAAAACATTGTGCATTACTGATATATTTATAAGTTTACTAGCTGCATGGCCCGGCGTTGCTCGGGCTTTCTCTACTTTTATAAAAAATTTTCCCTTTCCTTCATAAAATCAGCACTTCCAATACTCTTTTTCAAAATGACTTTCACCCCACCACCCCTTCCTCCGCTTAGCCCGGCGTTGCTCGGCCTTTTTCCGAGTGAATAACTTAAAATTCGCTGTTTTGAAATTTTTTTTTTTTGCTTCTTTTCTGTCAGACAGGTTTATTTCCCCCCGGCGTTGCTTGAATATTTTTAAATGCATAACACACTGTCATGGAAATTCCCCTTCCCCTCTCGCTATGATATCTCTTGAGTAAGTGAACAGTGGGACCTTAATATTCACTCACTCACTTTGCAACTTTTTAGGACCGAAAACGAAAATGTACCTTCTTAAAAATAGTTGTATGTTCAGAAAAGTTGAAATCTTTATAATTACAAAATTTCGCAACTGTATTATATGTTGAATTAAAACTGTGAGCATTTTTTTAAATGTTCGATAAACGGAAAAAAAGTTTCATGCAATTATTTTTATAAATGTGTGATGAAGTTATAAAAACTTTGAATTTGATAAGTAGTTATTAAATATTTAAAATTTAAGTTATTTGAACTCATGTGTAACATATTTAAAAAATAAAATATTATAAAGAATTAAAATTTATTTAAGTAATTCTCAGTTGAATAAAAATGTTACTTTCTCTTCTATTTTTTTTAAATATTAAAACTACCTTTTTTACTAATTATTATAATACTTATTATTACACTTTCTTGAAAGGTTTAGAATTATGCATTGACAGAATTGTAAAACCTTCGATATACATCCAGTATCAATTTTACTGTAGTTTTGTTATAGGTTTATAATGTTCCCCCTTAATTATCCACCGTTCTTCAAGTTTAGTGAAATGGGTGTCTTACACTTGGCCTTTTTCAATTAAACTTGTTTTGTACTTCGGTATTATCTTTTGAACTGTAAATTTGTTTTAATATTTTTTATCCACTATAAATAGTGTTTAAATTTTAAATTATCGCCTTGCTGAATGGAAACTATTATTACAGCTTTGCATTCAAATGGGAGAATCGATCTTACGTTGAATTTAAAAGACATTTTTTGAGTGTGAGGACCTCTTTCTTTCTGTTAATATTTAACTTAAAAAATATATATAATTTCACTAACGTCATTCAAACTATCAAATATCGTTTTTTCTCACTTTGTGTAAATCGAAAAGTACACCGAATCTTCGAATTCTGTGTAAGCGACCTTAAATTACCACAACTGAAAACTATATAGCACGATTTAAAAAAACAGTGAAAAGCTTTTTCTGAAAAACGGCGTAAATCAATCTTGGTTCAAAATGCATTCTTTTTCAGGTCGACTGATTCGAGACGTATTCGTTTTTGTAAGGATTTTTATAGAATAATTGTCTGTGGTTTTGTCTTTAGTATTTCAGTGAATTTTTACTTTAATTTACTATTGCGCATTCATTAAATATTAAGATTTAAAAATTGGCGAGAACGTAAGCATACTCGAACTTTTCTAAAATCATAAGCAAATAAAATGTGTTTTTTTTCGATTAAAATAGTATAAATAATTTATATCTGGAAGTGTAATACGTTAATATTACTTTTTGTTGTATTTTTTATGCTAAAATTGTAATCAGCCTCACTCTCTGCCTGTTCAAACTTTCGTAGTTCCTGGCGCAGACAAAACAAAATGCAAAGGTTAGCTTCAGACATAAAAGATAGATATTTGCTGTCGCTGGCTTTTTTGCAGATGGCAGAATTTTTTCCTACTTACTTGATAATTATTGTTATATTTTGGACACTTCATACAATATCTATAAATTATAGCCTATGTGTTATTCTGATGTATAAGCTATACTATTGTAAAGTTTCATTAAAATCCATTCAGTTGTTTATGCGTGAAAGACTCCCAAATATCCTCACAAACTTTCACGTTTATAATATATATTAGGATTATATCAGTGTGTGTAAATGTGTATTTAATTTTTTATTATGTCAGAATCAGTAGCGCACACAGGTATTTTTCAAGGGGGGAGGGGGGTCCGGAGTCGAAAGTTCCCCATTCTTGTATCATGCTCCTTTTGATTTTGTCGATTTTCGGGAACAAAACATAGTAAAAAACTAATTATTGAATAAATAATTAGCATTAATTAATAAAATCAATCATTAATAACAAATACTTAATTAAGTTTTACGTACTATATACTTACAATAATAATCAATCGGGAAAAATATCAAGTGCTTTGGGGGGGCCGGACACCCAGGACCCCCCTTGTGTGCGCCACTGGTCAGAATGTATTTTACACTGATGAAATAAATTAAGAGAATTTGCACATTTTATCGAATTGCATGAAAAGAACTAAACTGAATGAAAAACCACTGCTTCTAGATAAAAATGCAAATCTTGTACGGCAAATACGTAAGCGTACACATGTGTGTAGGGGGAGTCAAGAAAAACAGGCTTTATTAGCGCGTGTAAGTATTTCGTTCGCCAGCAGACCTCAGCGAATTTCTTGTTGTTATTTTGAAGCAATCGGTTCAATTCAAATTTTAACAGTAAAAATAAGCAACCACCAACATTTAGAGGATTGAATGAAGTGGCGAATTGTGGGGAGGTTAGAAGCAGGCGAATGTTAATTCCAGATTTGTAGAGAGTTCATTATAACGCCCAGCCTCGTGTGTAACTTATGAAAACTGTTCCAGGAAACTGAATCCATCGAGATAAAGCCTGGGCAAGGTCGTCCAAGAGCCCCGATGGCAAGAGAAGATCGCCATTTGTAAATTATAGCGAGGCGTAACACAGGGGCTACAGCTTTTCAGCTCTCTCGTTACTTGTATGCAGATACAGGAACCCGTGTAGCAAGGGAGACTGTTTCAAAAAAGACTTCATGAGAGAGGGTTGTTTGCCAGAAGACCTGCTGTTTGCGTCCCGCTTACGTCTACGAACAGGAGAGTCTGTTTAACATGGTGCAGACAGCCTAGAGACTGGAGTATGAATTTATGGGCAACCGTTCTGTTCACCTATGAGTCCCGTTTCAGCCTAGACACCGATTCTCAGCGTACGAAAGTCGTACGAAGAACCAGGGTCCCGCTACCTACCCTCCAACGTCCATGAATTCGACAATTATGGCGGAGGAGGTTTAATGGTGTGGACAGACATCATGTTGGATGGTCGTACACCTCTCCATGTCTTTGAAAGAGGCCCTGTGACTGGTGTGAGGTATAGGGATGATCCCTGTTTGCCTTTTAAGGGGTGCATGTGGTTCAGAGGTTCATTTTAATGGACGATAACGCGAGACGTCTACATAACTGCGCATACTTTTCATGATTATCCTAATTTCGGATGACGTGAGAGCAGGAGCTGAAATATTCATTTCATTTCCATCGTTGGAATCTGCATTAATGCTATTTTTAAGCTTTGAACAAACTCTGAAATGTCTTTGCCATAATTGGGGCTATACACACATTATTATCATCTACTGCAATGAGAGAATTTTTCGTATAATACAATAGGACAGTCCAATCCAGCTGGTGTTTTGCGTACTTTGTTCATTCCCAGAAGGGAAGTCTTTTCGCGTTAAGCGATTTTCATTTCTAGTTAAGAGAAAAAAATGCATGAAAATACATAGTAGTTTGTAGGGATCGTTGTATTATTTCGTGTAAACCGATATTTCGTCAAAAGCGTTTTCACATAAATCTCATTTTACTGTATTCGAAACTATAAAAAGCACATGTGTGAAATAATTCGGGAAAGATCGATTGCACAGTGAAAATTTTCGCAGTGCCCGAGCTACACTCGGGATGAGCCATAATGTTACGTCTCACCTAACCGAGCTCAGCTCGGAAAAAACCTCATACAATATAGTCGCAGTAGAGGGGCTGATGCTTGCTAATTGTATCGAAGCTCACAGCTCTCTCATAGGAGAATGAAAAGTGCAGTTGGGAGAGTGAAGCGTTAGTTTAAGCATCGTCCTCATAACTTGACTGAGGCTCATAACTATGACCTCCTTCAGCTATAGTCATCCTGTTGCTTCCAAGTGCGATGTTAACAAATAATCCATCAGTCCAAATATTCATGCAATAAAAATAAGTAAGAACTTAAAAAATTAGTGGACATAGGGGCGTCTTAAGGTAGTGAGCCGCAACCCCCGATCGGCGGACCGGTACCGGTCCGTGGTTCAAATGGTACCAGGCCGCCTAAAGAACACTAGACTATTGCCATTTTATTTAAAGTGATGCATTTCTCTCGGATCTCCGCAACTTTCCACGGAAATCAATTTATATTCCACGTTAAGATATCCGACCGGTCCGTGGGTCAAATGGTACCAGGCCGCCTAAAGAACACTAAACTATTGCCATTTTATTTAAAGTGGTGCATTTCTCTCGGATCTGCGCAACTTTCCACGGAAATCAATTTATATTCCACGTTAAGGTATCCGACCGGTCCGTGGGTCAAATGGTACCAGGCCGCCTAAAGAACACTAAACTATTGCCATTTTATTTAAAGTGGTGCATTTCTCTCGGATCTGCGCAACTTTCCACGGAAATCAATTTATATTCCACGTTAAGATATCCGACCGGTCCGTGGGTCAAATGGTACCAGGCCGCCTAAAGAACACTAGACTATTGCCATTTTATTTAAAGTGGTGCATTTCTCTCGGATCTGCGCAACTTTCCACGGAAATCAATTTATATTCCATGTTAAGATATCCGACCGGTCCGTGGGTCAAATGGTACCAGGCCGCCTAAAGAACACTAAACTATTGCCATTTTATTTAAAGTGGTGCATTTCTCTCGGATCTCCTCAACTTTCCACGGAAATCAATTTATATTCCATGTTAAGATATCCGACCGGTCCGTGGGTCAAATGGTACCAGGCCGCCTAAAGAACACTAAACTATTGCCATTTTATTTAAAGTGGTGCATTTCTCTCGGATCTGCGCAACTTTCCACGGAAATCAATTTATATTCCATGTTAAGATATCCGACCGGTCCGTGGGTCAAATGGTACCAGGCCGCCTAAAGAACACTAAACTATTGCCATTTTATTTAAAGTGGTGCATTTCTCTCGGATCTGCGCAACTTTCCACGGAAATCAATTTATATTCCATGTTAAGATATCCGACCGGTCCGTGGGTCAAATGGTACCAGGCCGCCTAAAGAACACTAAACTATTGCCATTTTATTTAAAGTGGTGCATTTCTCTCGGATCTCCGCAACTTTCCACGGAAATCAATTTATATTCCATGTTAAGATATCCGACCGGTCCGTGGGTCAAATGGTACCAGGCCGCCTAAAGAACACTAAACTATTGCCATTTTATTTAAAGTGGTGCATTTCTCTCGGATCTGCGCAACTTTCCACGGAAATCAATTTATATTCCATGTTAAGATATCCGACCGGTCCGTGGGTCAAATGGTACCAGGCCGCCTAAAGAACACTAAACTATTGCCATTTTATTTAAAGTGGTGCATTTCTCTCGGATCTGCGCAACTTTCCACGGAAATCAATTTATATTCCATGTTAAGATATCCGACCGGTCCGTGGGTCAAATGGTACCAGGCCGCCTAAAGAACACTAAACTATTGCCATTTTATTTAAAGTGGTGCATTTCTCTCGGATCTGCGCAACTTTCCACGGAAATCAATTTATATTCCATGTTAAGATATCCGACCGGTCCGTGGGTCAAATGGTACCAGGCCGCCTAAAGAACACTAAACTATTGCCATTTTATTTAAAGTGGTGCATTTCTCTCGGATCTGCGCAACTTTCCACGGAAATCAATTTATATTCCATGTTAAGATATCCGACCGGTCCGTGGGTCAAATGGTACCAGGCCGCCTAAAGAACACTAAACTATTGCCATTTTATTTAAAGTGTTGCATTACTCTCGGATCTGCGCAACTTTCCACGGAAATCAATTTATATTCCATGTTAAGATATCCGACCGGTCCGTGGGTCAAATGGTACCAGGCCGCCTAAAGAACACTAAACTATTGCCATTTTATTTAAAGTGATGCATTTCTCTCTGATCTCCGCAACTTTCCACGGAAATCAATTTATATTCCATGTTAAGGTATCCGTCCGGTCCGTGGGTCAAATGGTACCAGGCCGCTTAAAGAACACTAAACAATTGCCATTTTATTTAAAGTGGTGCATTTCTCTCGGATCTCCTCAACTTTCCACGGAAATCAATTTGTATTCCACGTTAAGGTATTCGACTACGTTCGGAACCATGATTTTAAAAAAGCGCATAAATGGATCAGTTTTATAATATTTAGTGTCACTTAGATTAAAACACATGTATGAAACTGTTTTAAGCACATTTTGACAAAAACAAATTATTTATATACAGTATTTGGGTAAAAAATTAACTTAGAATAACCTTTTTGCAAAATGTTCTTTTGTGAAAAATGCTTCTATTATAATATCATTTTGCCTGTATATAGCTCAGACCTCTGTACAAAGGCCCAACAATAATTTTTGAGAAATTTACATTATTTTCAGAGATACAACCCATTAAAATAATTATCGGCGGTTTTTTTTCTTAAAATTTCTCCCCTCTGTTGTCGTAAAAAAAAACATGGATAAATCCACTTCTAAATAATATATTTCAAAAATTCTAATTGAGCCTCTGTACAGAGGTCTGAGCTATAGACAGGCAAAATATTATTATAATAGAAGAATTTTTCGCAAAAGGAGAATATTTTGAAAATGGGTCATTCTATGTTCATTTTTTGTCAAAATATTGTACTTAAATAATTTTTTTTACTGCAATACTATTCTTATTTCAACTTTATATACATTTTCAAACCAAGTGACACTAAATATCATAAATATTATCCATTTATACTCTTTTGCAAAATCACGGTTCCGAACTTAGTAGGATACTTTAAATCACTTTTATCCATTTTTGATGTAACTATATTGTATTTTGAAAGGCATATCTAAATGTAACTAAATTAAAATTGTTAAATCAAAACAATCTAAAATGTAAACAATCAACGTGTCCCACCCTCAGTGGGCCGCGTTTAAATTATCAAACGTTGACCGGTCCTCAGCGATAAAAATGTTGCGGAGCTCTTAAGACATGGGAAAACTGGACATAGCCCCAAAGCCTCATTTCTTTCTCGACTCATTTCTTTAATGGTCATTTCTTTCATTTTCTCATTTCTTTAATGGTCAAAAATTAAAATCTCGTACATATTCTCCAAAAAACATTGAATTTCAAACTGCATGTCAACTGATAAAAGTGGTCAGACTGTATTACTATGTAATGACCGTTATCCATGTCTAGGCCTAGACCTAATACCATAAATAATCACTCAACTCAATGAGTCGAAATGCGGTCAATGACCGAGCCGGTTTGTGCCTAAGTTTTAGAGAAACTGAGTCGAGCACTTTTATTTGTTTCAAATTACCGTTTGAAAGAGTATTTGAAAATGCATGCTATATACTGTCTACTTTTAAAGATCTCAGGTAGGGTCTACTTTTGCATAGGGGCTCAGGGATTCAAAGTATCTTAAGATGTCCCTAAGTGGTTATTAAGATGTCCCTATTGAAAATAATCTGCACTACATTTTTCTACATTGTTGCTATTATATGTCCAAAAGTAATTATTATCACATTTATTATTATTCGTATTATTGTACAGATCGATTCAAAATATTGAGATCAATATTATTCAAATATTTTCCTCAATAATTTGCATAAAAGTATCAACGTGAGCATAAAATTTATTACTTATGAAGATTTTGAAATTTGTATATAGCAGCGATAAATTTCTAAAATTTGATCAATGAGCTCAAAATACAAAATTACAATTCATGTTTCTGGCGATAAATTTCTAAAATTTGATCAATGAGCTCAAAATACAAAATTACAATTCATGTTTCTGGCGATAAATTTCTAAAATTTGATCAATGAGCTCAAAATACAAAATTACAATTCATGTTTCTGCCTTTGAACGGATGTTAGTTATAGTAATCCTTGTTAAAAAAATTTTAACTCGTACATTTTTTTGAGAGACAATTACGCTGTATTATCTTAATGCTTAGCGAATTTGAAATTTGAAATCTCGTACACAAACAAATGGAATGCAATTTATCCTGTTTATAAATGAATACACAACAAAACTATTGCAAAATCAAGTAGTAACGCAATCAATCGACAGTAAAAAAATCCCTAGTTTCATTAGAAACTTTTTTGTCGGATATTGTCTGAGTAACTTGTCTTCAAGACTTTCTGCAGTAAATGATTTTCTCTATTTCTTCCTACTTCTATTTGTTTAAATAGGTTTCCATTTTTTTTTAAGTACAAATAAAAAAAAGAGACACTTAACCTAAGAAGACTCAAGTCAATTACAATAAAAGATGGAATTTTCCTCTCAAAAATGCAACAGTTAAATAAATAAATTTTGACACCTGTCTTCTTTTTATTAATATTATCCATACAACCAAAAGAAAAACCTTTAAATAAAGAAAATCGGAAATCACACAAAATTACTAAAACATTTTTAAAAACAACTGACTTGTTGACAATAAGTGCATTAACATACAAATGGCTATTGAAACTTAAAAAAAATAATAAATCTTTCCAAATGAATTGCCTTTTTTAACGCCTGACCTCTGATCTCTTCAAACTCAGCGAAGCAATGCTATTTATTCATAGGCACATTTCGTCTTGTCTTCATCGTGTCGACTATGCTTTCGTCCAAACACGCTTTAAGAATGGAATTTTCGTGTCATCGTCGGTAAATAATCTGCCTGAAAAAAAAGAATGGACGATTGCGGTCTGTTCTTATTTTTATAGTGTAATAGATTATTTTAATTCTATTCAGAATAAATACAAAGACATTAAAATTACGCGCAGAATGAAATTAATAAATCACGAGGAAATATATTTGAAGTGATTACATATTAATGAAGAATATTTTCTTTTATCTCTGTTTACAATATTTATGAATACTCACAATAAATATTAAGAAGTTGATTCGATAGATACCTACATACGATAGCCAAGAATAGTACATTATTGCATTTAAGTGGATGAAGATAGGCCGAGGAACAGTATTATGCCGTAAGTTCGAAATAAAACTATTTACATTTAAAAGAAGCTACTGTCATAAACCTTTAATTGGATGCTTCATCATACTGCTTTTTTATTATTACTAAAAATAATTTTAAAATCAATTCGGTTCAATCAGCTTTAGATTTTTATTGTAGTTTTATGCAGTGAAAATCGTCTAACACAAAAATGAGGAGACTGAAATATTTTTTCGTGTTAAAAGATATTGCAAAAGGAAAAAAAAGACTCACATATTCAACGAAATTAAGCTTATTGTAGTTGCTGTTGCTGTGTTTTTTTTATCCTGGGAGCATATGAAATACAAGTGAAGAAGAACAGAAAGCATACAATACAACAGAATAATATACCCATTTATTACAGATGATGATCCCAGCATATAACAAGAAGGGGTGCACTGCTTTCCTTTCGAGACGGGAATCCATTACAGGCGAAAGACCGTCTTCTTTCCCGAAGAAGATATGACCATGTCTTACTCGGGATTCGAACCAAATCGGTTACAAGCCAAGGGTTATAGCCACGATACTGGATGGGAGACAGCTTATTGTAGTACATTTTATTTTCATAGATATGTATATATGCTTGTATTTAATAAAAATCAATGAAACAAAAAAAATCACAAGAACTTAATGAAACTTAATACAAGAGTTTTTAAGTTTTTTGAAAAACAAAACATTTATTGAGTTTTTAGAAAATAATCTGATATTTTTCTTTGCATTGTTTTTTTTAGCATCGTTATTAAGAAATTATTCGATAAGGTCCGTTTATTCATTTCGCCATCGGAATGAGTGTCTAAATAACTGCATATACTTTTCATGATATTCCTTATTTCGAATGACGCGGGAACAGGAGCTGCATTGTTCATTTTATTTTCACCAGCGAAATCTGCATCAATATTTTTTTAGCTTCGAACAAACTCCAAAATGTCTTTGTCTGCCATACTTGGGGCTGTACACTCATTATCATCATCTACTGCCACGAATTCTTCCAATGATATAAAGGGTGTTTTTTTAGAGATATAGAACTTTAAATTACAATAAAACAGCGATGTATTATTCGATTGACATGAATTTTTTTTATTCGAAAGATAATCTTGTGGCATTACATTTTAAATATGATCAAGCCAGGCGTAGATTCGTCGAATGGGCCCAAAACGAAATTGCCGTTGTTCCCGATTTTCATAAGCGAATTTTGTTTAGCGATGAAGCGTACTTCTGGTTGAATGGCTACGTCAACAAGCAAAACTGCCGGATTTGGAGTGAAGCTAATCCACAAGTGTATGTCGAAACACCGTTACATCCAGAAAAACTGACTGTTTGGTGCGCTTTATGGGCTGGTGGAATCATTGGTCCGTACTTCTTCAAAAACGATGAAGGCCACAACGTTACAGTCAATGGTGATCGGTATAGAGCCATGATTACTAACTTTTTCATTCCTGAATTGAACAATCATGATGTCCAGGAGCTGTGGTTCCAACAAGACGGTGCAACATGTCACACAGCTCGTGCCACAATCGATTTATTGAAAGACACGTTGGGTGACCGCCTAATTCCACGTTTTGGACCTGTGAATTGTCCTCCAAGATCTTGTGATTTAACATCGCTAGACTATTTTCTGTGGGGCTATGTAAAGTCATTGGTCTATGCGTATAAGCCACAAACGCTTGACCATTTGGAAGACAACATTCGCCGTGTTATTGCCGGTATACGACCACAAATGTTGGAAAAAGTCATCGAAAATTGGACGTCCAGATTGGACTACATCCGAGCCAGCCGTGGCAGTCCTATGGCAGACATCATATTTAAAATGTAAAGCCACAAGATTATCTTTCGAATAAAAAAAATCATGTCAATCGAATAATACATCGTTGTTTTATTGCAATTTAAAGTTCTATACCTCTAAAAAAACACCCTTTAGTAGGATAGGCTAATAATGCAGAAACTTTCTCAAGCCTTGCATTAAGTGCATGGTGTTTTCCGAATTTTCCTCTTTCCCAGAAGGGAAATATTCTCATGTTAAGCAATATTGTTTCAAATTATGAGAAAAAATGCATGAAAATACATAGCAGTTTGTTGGGACAGCTGTATTATTTCGTGTTAACCGATATCTCGTCTTAAGGTATCCGACTATGTTCGAAACCGTGATTTTGCAAAAGCGTATAAATGGATAATATTTATGATATTTAGTGTCACTTAGATTAGAAAATGTACATAATATTGTTTTAAGAATAGTATTACAAAAAAAATATATTTAAGTACAATATTTTGACAAAAAATGAAAATAGACTGACCCATTTTCAAAATATTCTCCTTTTGTGAAAAATGCTTCTATTATAATATTTTGCCTGTATATAGCTCAGACCTCTGTACAGAGGCTCAACTAGAATTTTTGAAATATATAACTTAGTTTATCCATGTTTTACGACAACGGAGGGGTGAAATTTTAAGAAAAAAACGCCGATAGTTATTTCAATGTGCTGTAACTCTGAAAATAATGTGAATTTTTCAAAAATCATAGTTGAGCCTCTGTACAGAGGTCTGAGCTATATGAAGGCAAAATATTATTATAATGGAAGCATTTTTCACAAAAGGAGAACATTTTTTTTAAAAAAAAAGGTTATTCTCAGTTACTTTTTTACGGAAATATTGTATTTAAATAATTTTTTTTGTCAAAATGTCCTTAAAACAATTTTATACGTGTATTCCAATCTAAGTGACACTAAATATCATGAAAATTATCCATTTATGCGCTTTTTTAAAATCACGGTTCCGAACGTGGTCGGATACTTTGAGCAATTTCGCGTTAAATGTATTATTTCACTGTAGTTTTATTTGTTCTCATACGATTGCTCACACTTGCTTGCTGACGCTGACGAAGCCATTATCATTGTTTTTTTTTAAATTTTTAAGACACTATCCACATTCAAATAAGTTTCGTATAAGCTAGTGACAATATTTTCAGTGCTCTAGAGGGTTGTAGAAATTTAATTACGAATTTGTATGAGTATTGAGATATTTTCCTTCTGAAAAATCGTTTCCAATTTGAATTTGGCTCTCAAATGTATGTTAAGGTTCCAAGAGATTCAAAAATTACAACACATGTAGTTGACTCAGAATTGTTTGTTAAAATTCTTTAGGTGGAATTAATGCAGTACTTTTCGAGTTAAAAAATTTCTTGAATTCATTAAATAGTTTTTCTTCAGAGTTCTAGGTATGCTGCATTTTTATATATTATGAATAAAAAAAAATGTGAACCAAAATTTTATAAATCGAGTTTCCTTTTCTGGTTTTGTAAAAATTTAGTCTTCATGTTGGTTTTTATTGTAATAATTACAAAGAATATCATTTGAAAAGGCTCATGAAATTGAAACAACTTTTGAAAAAGAAAATTACTCACTTAACACTATATGTTGTCAATTTTTATCCGTATAGAATTTTAAATTAATATTAATCGTTTCTAATGATGCGAACAGGCACACTGTGTAACGGATCTATTCGCGTACCTCCTACTAATCAATTAGCAAAAACTTTTTCTTTAAATATAATTCTATTGAAAACTTTCTCCCGAAGAAGAAGACGCGAATTATGCAAATCAAGGCTAATATTTATAGATTAATTTTCAGTTTCGATGGAGGGAGAGATTAGAAGTTAAAGGATATCAATTAGTGGTTAATGTAAAGCTAGACGAGATTTATTTGTAGATTATTTGCTTAATTTTTAAGATTGATGATTTGGTCAACTTGATATTTAAATTGGACTAGTGTCGACTTGAAGTAGATTAACTTAGATAATAATTTCAAATATTTAGGAGGTGTATTGCTAGAATGTGCCAAGAGTAAGTGATTTGATTTATAATTAAATATTCTATTATCTCGTCTATCTCGCTTTTGCTCCCATATTTATCTAAAGGTGCATTTCCTAACTTGGGCTGTTGAAATTTGTTAGGTTGTTGAGACTTGTGAATAAATTGTGTTTGTGTTGACTATAGCTACTCTTCCTTCTAGCTCTAGTATACTAATGAATGGGATAGACCATCCATTACAACATCAAATAAATTCTGTTTCATTATTTTCTTTAAAAAAATCATTGTTAATTAATCAACTGAACTTATCAAGTCTCTTTCAACATTTTTACAAATATTAAAATTTTTATTGTATAAATCTAACCACAAAAAGTAACTTTTTTAAACAATATCAAATATTATATGTAATCCATTAGTTCTATTTACGGTATTCTTATGAAATTACCGTTGCCAGATTCAAGCTATTTCAGAACTTTTTCTTGAATTTTATTCTCGAACAAATGTAGAATAATTTCCAGCTGTAAATAAAACGATGTTGTTTGAAAGCGAGTTAATATTGACTTAAAAGGACCCTATATATCAATATCCAACCGAATCCTCGAAACCGTTCATAGAGACTAATAATCAGTTTAGTTATCTAAAAACACATTTTTTATCTTTATTTTATACCCATAGTTGTTCTTTAAAAATTCAGTTACTTCTGAACTTCAAAACAGTTCTACCTGTTCTTAAATTTTAACGTAATATTAGATGAGATAGTAGTGACTGATACATAGGTGACATAAGGACAATGATGACAGCGGTACAAATAACATCGACTATTAGTCAGGGGGTCAACTTTAGAGATGTGTAACGAACAGTGAAATAAGTGACACATTTAATCCATCGGAAGCAACCGAAGAAGAAAAATGGATTTATATTACTTTTTTATTTTGTTACGCCCATTCCCAGGGGAAAAAAAATCGGTTATCAACAGAAAAACGCAAACTGGCATAAATAAAACACCTCGTATCTATCACGTACCTTAAAACCGATTAACTCTTTTCGTTGAAACGTTACCAACACAAAAAAGAGCCAATGAAAATATTTACAGTTGTCTTTGTTGTTGATAAAGAACTTTACCACCCACTGCCCAATACAAGGACGACAATACACAAAAAAGGAAGAATTCTCCGTATTGGCATGCTGACCACCTTCCATTCGAAAGGTTTGTTGAACCAGAACTTGACGGAGGTTTTTCTAAAAATGGCATCGTGCAGACCCAGTTTCCTTTCTCACTTTCGTTTCCACGATCTTTCTCTCTTCCGAAAGACATTGTTTATCGTTTTCACTTTTAGCCCTCGACCACCCCGAAGGCACCGAACATGACCGGAATGGGGACAAGAACAAGATGGCTGGAGAAAATCGAGAGTAAGAGTTAAGAAGCGGTGAAAATTAATAAGAGGCTTAATTAAGTGCTAATTATCATGTTCTATATCTCTGTATTGCTTGATTAAAAGAGAAATGTTTGAAATAGCTTGTTGCTTTAGGTTGTATGCAGAAGTAATCTCTCGTGGTTTGTGATGTAATGTGATTGGATATTATAGATTGCAGAAAAAACAATTCAGGCGGCAGCAATGAGATAATGTAATTAACAAATTTCTTACAATCGTTAATGGAAATGTATTTTACTTTCGAAATAGAATTATTCAATGCAATCTTTACAACAAAAGGAAACATTGTGAGAAGCAGTTGAGGGGCTTAAAATTTAGTGTATATAATCTAAATTGAGAAATTAGGCATAATATAAAAAATTAATATAAGCGCTTAGAAAATATGTATACAAAATAAATTTTGCATTTGTGGTTGGTTTTAAAAATGTGCATAAAACTGTGAGTTTTAAACGCACTTTCAGAGTAATAAGGAATTCTCCAAACCGGTCTTTGTTTATTAAATTTTGGTTACTGGTCCTCTCCCTAGTTCATTTTGTGCTATTAATTAAATTATATTTGATTAAAATTTATATTTTTAAAAAAATTCCCGAATTATATTAGTAGATATTTTATGCGCGTTATATATCGATATGATGTATTTTATTTCTGTCAATGTTTATCGATAACCTCATTTACTTTAAGACGGCAATTAAAAATTATAATATTTTTAGCAATATTTTTTCAGTCACATTTTAAACATATTTGCAGAGTATATATATGATACCGTTAAAGTGTGAAATCTATCATTTCATAGAATAACTAGGTATTTCATGAAATAACTGGACAAGTCAGTTAAAGTAAATAAAATTGTTGAATTCCGTGATTTAACTAGGTATTCTATCGAATAACGGTTACTTGATCGTTAAGTATGAAATACGGCATTCGAAAGCTCTTTGAATATGTTCTATCTGTTTTTAGTCAGTCTTGAACCACCAATAGCTGCTTTGCAATGGCGTTAAGTGTATATGTTACCGTTAAAGTGTGAAATCCGTTATTTCATGGAATAACTAGGTATTTCATGAAATAATTAGACAAGTCCGATAAAATATATAAAATTATTGAATTCTACGATTTAACTAGGTATTCTATAGAATAACGATTACTTAGTCGTTAAAGTATGAAATACGGCAATTGAAAGCTCTTTGAACTGGTTCTAGTTGATTTTAGTCAATTTTCAACCCCAATTCAAAGTGTCATCACAGCAATCCTTGTTCTAAAAGTAATGAAAAGTTAAATAAAGGTTTTTGCTAAAATTTAAATTCATATTCTCATACATTTTTGTTTGAAAACGTTTACACACAACGTTTTTATGAAGCAACAGTTTTTCTTCCCAGCATGTATCTTCTTGATGCAATGTAAATATAACTATTTCTGCAACATATTCTTTTTTTTTCTTTTCCCATTTGGTTTAACTAATGTTAACAATATGAGCAATGATAAATTATATCATCTGCCTTTCCTTATTATTCATCAATTAATCATTCACAATCGTGATAAAATGTATTTTTTGAGAGATTGTAACTATTTATGATCTATTAATTTATAAAATAACTTTGAAATTGTTTATTTTTCACTCTTTAATGGTCTATCTTTAGTTATTTCAAGGAATAACTAGATAAAGTATGAAATTTTTCACCTACTATGTACTTCAACTGACAGGTCTAATTATTTCATATATATATTCATTCTATGAGTAGGTGTGTATGTGCGTACGTGTGTGTATCCAATGTTGTAAAAATGTTAGATATTATGCAGTAACTTATGATATTAAAAGATATTGTTAACATTAAAATCTTTAATGAAAACACGATAAACTGAACAATAATAGTCCATGTTTTTATAAATATAAGTCGAAAGAAATGGAGAGTAATTCCGAAAATAAAGTTTATAAAATTACAATGTTTAAAAGCAGTTAAAACTTATAAATTCTTCTTATAATGAGGACTTTTATTTTCTTTAGAATTTTTGAAATTGCGATGCGTTTCAAGATACTGACATTGACATCAACTTTAAAACTAATTGATTCATTGCTTGATTCATTTTGTTAGTCTCACTCTAAAGCAACATGAAAACAAAAGAGAACGAACTTGGAACTGTGCCCTAGAGAAAAGGACGATACTTTACATCAGGGGTGGCCAACCTTTTTAGGAAGAGTGCCACTTTCAGATAAAAAAAAATAACAAGGCGTGCAAATTCCAACTTTTCGAAGAAAAAAAAAGGTGAAAAATGTTACTTATAGGATTGTAATATGTAACTTTTACGCAAAGAACACAGTTTTAAAACTCTAGTCCAACAAGGGGAGGGCACGACTAAAGAAATTCATTTGGGGTCGAGACTTGGTGAAAAAGTAGTACTCCTTTAGGGTGTTCAAACCTCAATGTAATTCCACCGAATGGCTAGTCAATTCGAAGAAAATAGCCTTCGAAATTCATGCTTAGCTTTTATACAATTAAGTTTTAATTTCCTCCAACGAGTCCGTAGCCTGTTTGGTAGATCGTCTGCTTACTATGTGGGAGGTTAGGGTTCGATTCATGCGATCAACTTTTTTTCAATTCATTTAATTATTTTTTAAATAAATTAATAACTTCAATAATAATAATAATAATAATAATTTTAATAATAAATTAATAATAATAATTATAATAATAGTAATAACAATAATAATAAATGAATGAATAATAAATTAATAATTTTAATAATAAATTAATAACTGTAATAATAAATTAATAATTTTAATAATAAATTAATAATTTTAATAATAAATTACTAATTTTAATAATAAATTACTAATTTTAATAATAAATTAATAATTTTAATAATAAATTAAGAATTTTAATAATAATTAATAATAATTTTAATTTTTCTTCTTATTATTAATAATTAATTAATTAATTTAAGTTAGTAACAATTTAAAATAATTTTAATTGATAATGGTTTTAAATAATTTTAATTAATAATGGTTTTAAATAATTTTAATAATAAATTTTAAAAAATTTTAAACTTTATAAACTACAAAATAATTACATAAATATCATTTAATATTTAATAAACCTTTCATAAGTAAATTTATTTAATTTTAAAAAATTATTAAAGGAATTGAAAAAAAAATTTGATCGCGTGAATCGAATCCTAACCTACCGCATAGTAAGCAGATGATCTACCAACAGACTACAGATTCGATGGAGGAAATTAAAACATAATTATATAAAAGCTAAGCATGAATTTCGAAGGCTATTTTCCCGTAATTGACTGGCATTTCGGCGGAATTACATTGAGGGTTGATCACCCTAAAGGAGTACTACTATTACACCAAGTCTCGATCCCAAATGAATTTCCTTAGTCATGCCCTAACTTTGTAAGCAGTGGAAATTTAAAACAATACAATAAATGAGACCAAAGCACAAACTTAAATTTTATTGTTAAGCAATTCAGTCAATTTTGAACGATATTTTGATTTTGTTATGTTCATAATAGAAAACATTTGTTCACAAACATATGTTGATTCAAATCTAGAACAATATCTGACAGAGCGAAATCCTGTAAATTTGAAAAATTGCTTGTTAGTACAAATTTCGGAAATTCAATACAATTCCTTACATTTGCTTTTCAGTGTAGTATGGCGCTTTATACAATAATTTCGATTTCGATTTCAATTGGGTAAAAATTAACATTTTGCAGAGAAATTGAAAAAAATTTATGAAAAGATCTGGATTATTTTTTTATCATCTTGAAAACCATCAAACCTAGCACTGAAAGAATTGGACAAAAATGGATATTAAATTTTCAAAACTATCACAGCTTGGAGCATTATTAACTTTGGTGGACAGCTCCTGTATTAATGTGAATATGTTAATTTTTTCCTCGAAAATCAAGACAAAAAAAAAGCAAATGTTTGTCCAACAAGGGCAGGGAAAAAAACAATTTGTTCTCTGTAATCTTAAGTTTAAATTACTTTAATGTCCCTTAACATCGGTAAGAAAGCTAAATCACATGGCTTGTCTTCCTTCTAGAACAGCAAGTACTCACTGGGCTGTCCAGTGTTTTCTACCAGATATTTTAAAATACATTCCCTCAAATTCCAAAAGCTTTCAAAAAGCTTTGGAAAGTCAACTCGCACAGTAATGCAGATGCTTTCTCTACACTATAAATTTTTCTACCATGCTTCTGTCTTTAGAACGGAGCTAATAGCTATTATGTGTGGTCTCTCATTTATTAACAACATAAGAGATCTAGCTTTTTCTGAAATTTGGATACTGACAGACAGCCGATCATCCATCCAACTTTTATCGAATGGCCATATATCGGCGACAGCACCAGCAAGAGTATTCTTCACCTTTTTCAACAGCTTTCGGATCGGCACCCTATTCATTTATAGTGGGACCCTTCTCAAGTAGGCCTTCTCGGAAACGAAGTTGCGGATGATCTTGCGAAGGCGGCTACCGGCAATCCTGTGGATCCGGAAGACCACATGGTCCTTACATCGACTGAGATCTAATATGTAGAACCTGGGTAGTCCCTCCTGTACACCCACGGTACTTTCAAAGACACCCTGGATCCACCATATCATTCAAGGGCTCTAGATCATATCAAACGGCATTCTCACGATTTTCGACTGGTCACCTGAGGTGCATGAATTTTGAGAGTGGCTAAAGAAGCTTCCCAATTTGCCGCAAATGTAACATCAGTTCTTTTTCTTCTCGGCACGTTCTGCAATGTCTGGGGTTTTCCTGTGAGGAGACTGTTGCATCCCCCCCTGCTGTTCTTAGACTTTGTACAGATGTATGGACTCATGGATCTGGTCGAGTGAAACTAGACCAGATGGGGATTAGTTCCACCACCACCATAAATTTTTCTACTGAATCTCAATTAAGTTTATTTAAAATAAATTTTGAGATTTTTTTTCTGTCTTAGACAATCGCATTTTAATAAAATTGTAGTAAAAATATTATTTATTATCTTTTCAAATTTTTAAAACATTTTACTAAGTCTTCCTGTGCCACAGTTACAACTCCACCCTGCCACACTGGTACGCGTGCCGCAGGTTGATCACCCCTGCCTTAGATGGTAACCTACTCCCTCCAAACTTCCATCCCCACATCAAAGTATGGGCTTTGAGCTTCCATACCTTCAATTCTCTACTCGACGGTTCTTTATTGACATAGGAACTTTACTCCCAACTCGATGGATTAACACTACGTAAGAAGAAAACACAAATTTCAGAAGAAACTAGAGGTAGAAACGTAAATTTGAAGTTGGTGTACAATGATTTTGTTGAATGGTTTCATAATTAATTCATGGTTCCTTTAAACCGTTGGAAGTATACAATTAAAAAGAAATTTAATTTTAGTTTTTCTCAGAAATTTAAAATTACAAACTGAAAAAAGGTTTCTATAAATAATGTGTTTTGAAGTGATAACTTTATACATATATGTACAAGGTATTCGGGCTTAAAGCATTCAAAAGTAATGGCTTATTATTACGGAACTACCCATCAAAATGCAATAAACTGTTGATTCGTGGATTGGAAAACTCTCCGAGATTTTTTGAGTTGAGTCCGATCGGTCGCACTTGCGCGCATTATTTGGCAATTGCAGAAGATAAACTTTTTACATTGACTTCATTAGCAAAGATGGGTACGCCACAATAAAAGGTTCCGAGCTTACTTTGGTTAACGGAATTTAAGTCAGTCACGCGTGTATTGTGACGTGTTAACACAGAATGGAATGTCGTTACTTGCTTGCCTAATAGACTTATTAGGACTCCTACAAAATGAATCACGATCACGATAAACAGTGTCTTCTATCACGAAAACTTGCCAACTTCTGATACCAAAGTTCCCATCTTTTTTACGGTTTTTTTCATTGGTGGATAGATTTTGATTTCGAAGGATCGGCATTCCATTCAATTCGAACACTTCGCTGTACACGCGTGACTGTTTTAAATTCCGTTAACCAAAGTACGCACTGTACCTTTTTTACTGTGGCGTTCGCATCTTTACTAGTGAAGTCAGTGTAAAAATTTGATCGTCTGCGATTGCCGAATAATACATGCACATGCGCAGAGCAATTTTGACACACAAGCTTTGTCATAAAATATTAATGTGTACGAAAAGAATATCAACGTTAGCCTTCATTCCAAATTATGATATTAATTCAGAATTAAAACAGGGATAAATTGCTTTTTTTGAAAAAAATTCATTTCCTGGAATACACACATAATTATTTCAGCTTATAGCAAAAAAAAAAAAAACCTGCGAAGACATATTTGAATTATTTATGTAATGGTTCTCTTTTTCCCTTACGAAAAGAATAATTGAACAGGAACTGCTGAAAATAATTAACTTTATTTGCCTCAATTAATAATAAAAATTATTTCCGTTTCAAAATCAAAATAGCAAGCAATGGTCGCAAAGCACAAGCAAAACCACAATTAATTAATGAAAAAACTCTAGAAAAAAATTAATAATGGATGTAATTATTTTTTCCTTAAATTTTAGATTAATGTATTAATTCGATTTTACGACAAAAAAGACTTCCTTCCATAAACAACAATGAGGGAAATAAAATGCAGCCATTTATAATGACTGATCACCAGCATTTCATAATTCTATTTTCCAAAAAGACTTCCACGCGGAAAAAGTTAAGCCTAATGATGGTCGCAATGTTCGGAAACCCAACAATTCCAAATTGTCAATCCAATTCCATCGGATAAACGGACAATGCTCCAACAAACTAACTCAGATATCTCGCTTCTTCTCAGAGCTATTAATAGAAATTACTTGGAATTCCTCGCAAAAACTGATTAGACCATATTGCAAAAAAGGAAATTTGATTCCGAAACTGCTCAGTAGCCAATGGAGATTCATAACATAAGACGATGGTTTCATTGAAGCATGAAAAGCGGAAAATGTTTTTCATTGTTCTCTTAAAGATCAGTGAGTTATTCGGCTAAAAGTAGATAAGATGATAGCTTTTAACAAACATAACAACCTTCCTGTTACAACTTATATGGTTATTTAGAGGGAAGCAATTACATTCTTTGAATAGAGACAGAAGCGATTATAAAATGTTGAATATTTAAGGTTCAGCTTAAGGGACATATTTATTCTGTTATGTTTTACGATTGGACAGTAATGATGGGCAATAATAATTTAATAACGGTATGAATTCACACAGGAAATTTAATTGTATTCTATATATAAACTCAGAATATATAAATTATGATAATAATATGCATTGCAGTGGTTATTTTTCAAATAAAATTGGATAAGTTAGTTTGTTACTGTTGATACTGTTTATACGCAGACTTTGATCTGAGAATCTAAGTAGATATAAATGAGTAAAAAAATATAATTAACTCTAAATTTAACATATCTATTTGTAACTTACTTTTATGCTATTTGAATACATACAAGAAAAAAAGTTATAAATCGTCCATATCTAGTACATTAAAAATAAGTATGTTTCTCGAAATAGATGGTTTATTAGAAATAAATATGTTTTTTATTTTGTTTCAGAATTCTAAAAGAAGGTTCAGTGGCTAAATTCATTGATGTTATTGTCACATGATACATGTAATCTCGTGTTACCAGCCAATCAGCTCATGCGCCTCATTGTTGCCAACTTTTGTTTCTTACAGAAACTTTCTTTTATAAGTACAAATTTTGTATTAACAGTAATAAAGCATATAGGCACGCAAAATGCACTTGCTTTAAAAGTACCCGTATAATCCAAGAGTTTAGTAATGTAAAAACCTTTTGAAGACCTTAATGCTTACTCATCTTTACCCAATTATGAAATTTTATTTAGATTTTACAAGAGAGTACAAGTCTGCTTTCAATTTTGAATTCAACGGAAAACAAGTGATTAAATCTATCATGTGATCGACATGAAATTAGCTTATTATAAAATAATAAGAACATATTAATGGAAATACATAGTAAAATAAATAATATTTGCTTTTTAAATAATCTATTTGCTGAATATGTAGTTATAAATGGGGGGATACGAGAAGAAACTGTTTTCCACAAAAAAAAAGGATAAATACCAATTAAAATTCTCGTCTTATTTATTTATTTATTTTTTATTGAATAATTTGAAACTTTGTGGATGGCCGCGGTAGGTGTGAATAGTCATGGCCATAAACTCTTGACCAACTTTATTTCAGAAGTTGGTACAAATCCAAATGCTGTTAAAGATCCATCGTATAGAGGGGCTGATGCACATTAAGTTTAATGTCCCCACGTCAGCCTGTTGGGAATGTTTGGAGAATTGAAATGTCAGATCACATGTAATCTATATCAATTCATACTTCAAAATTATGAACTCTGGCATCAGAATTTCTTAAGTAGCTTTAAAGTATGTTGATAATAAAAAATCAAAGAATGGAAACAACATGTATCAAATAAGTCGACTTAAAGTCCTTAGGAGATTTTTTAAGGGATGGAATCTGAACTGTATTGCAATAATATATATAATATATTTTACATTTTAATAAAAAAAATAACTAATTATCTATTTTATTTGGTTGCACTTTCTTTTGCATTTATTAATGAATATTACAATAAATCCATCCACATAAATCTATTTTTCAGGCAAAATATCTTTTTTACTCTTCTTTCTCTTTACAAGTTGTCCATCTACGCAGGGATAGCATGTTTCCGGATACGCCTTAAAACATTTCTGCGTAATTTCTTTTATGGAGATTAAAGACTTGTGAAGTTGAAAGTAATAGCACTTGGAAAAACTCGACACACCTAGTCTTAGTGAAAAACCAAGAAGGACTTTTTCAAAATAGAACTCTGACATAAAATGCTCCCTTTTTTACGACATTTTCTCTTAAACCTTTCGTACTGATATTTAAATGAACAAATACACTTCTACACAATAAAGTTAGATTAGAAGGAACGCGCAGCAGTCATAGGAAACAATATGGAACAGGTAGTTTTCATGTTCTATTCTAAAGACCCTTTGACCGAAGAAGGTGAACCAGTTTTTCCACAAATCCTTTATTATCTAGTTTGGTTTGCACACACGCATATAATATAAAAGTGGATAACTGGTAATATAAATGAATAATAATATATCCTAATCAGTAACAGTAAACGCAAATAATTTTAAAGCACGAGTAAAAATTAATATTTCAATTTGATATAGAAGCAAACAAAATTTATTGCGTATAAAATTTAATACAAAATTTTAGTTATTAAGAACATGTCAATGTTTTGCTCCGTATCTGAAGAAAGAGTAATTTTAACAGAAGTTAATTGCCAACCTTAATTGTTGACACTTAACTCTATTATAATTTACCGAAAGTATTTTAGAAAATGAAAGGCAAATTATAAAAGTGTAGCACTGAGAATAAGAATCACGAGAATATATTTTTAAACTATATGTAGCTTACATACACGTGATACACGTGAGGAACAAAATAAGATTTGACAGTATGGAACTTAAGAGAACTACGGATGCAGTTAATTCATTATTTCCGTTGTGTGAGTTGTTAAAAAGAGTATTTATTATGAATATAGTGAAATGTCTTGAAGGATTCAGAACTAATAGGATTTATAGAAAATTCACTCAGGAGAACTATTTAAGGTACATATATTTATATATTCATACCTCAAGTTATGATTTAATAGCATAAATTCAACTAATTCCAATTAAAATTTTGCAAAAATTTATGAAGGATGGAAAAAATAGGATATGACTTCAAACTCTGACAATAAAGTTCGGTGGATAGTCCTGTAACATTAACGTAGATGAAATATTAACGAAAGTTACCCTACTGTTCTTCGGAATAGTCACCTCCCATAACTATACACCGCTGAGATCTGCTATACACGTCCTGGAAACTTTCCAAGAAATATTCTTTTGAGATGGAGTTCAAAAGCCTCGTCACGTTTCGTTGGATGTCAGAAATATCATCAAATCTTTTTCCTTTCAAAGTGAATTGGAGTAATAGGAATTTTTGTCTGAAGGAGATATTTGGCGAGAATGGTGGATGTTCAATTCGCAACCCCCCCTCCCTTTTTTTTTGCTTGGTACTATTTGAGGTTATTGGCTGAGTGAGTGCAATCATTATCGTGAGCAAAAAACCATGAACCTTGTTGTGCGTACTGGAGTCGTACCCTGCATAGACGTTTCATGAAAAGGGTCAAAATTTTAATGTACCTTGCAGCATTCATCGTCAGCTGTCATGCGCACAGTTAATCGACGATCTTTCGTGATTAATTTACGCACTTTCTCAATGTTTTCGTCATTGATGGAGGTCACCTATCTTTCGCTACGGGGGTTGTCAGAAACACTTTCCCTGACTTCTCAAAAACGGAGGAACCACTCGTACACACACTTCATGGACAGTGCTTGATCTTCATAAACACGTACCAGCATCGAATAAGTTTCAGTCGATGTCTTGCTTAGCTTTAAACAAAACTTTAAATTGATCTTTTGCTCGTCATTTTCTTGTTATAGTTAAGAACCAACGTACTAAACAAGCACTTTGTAAAGTAAGTCTTACATTTACAAACGCCACTCAACTTAATGGTGTGGGCAGATGGTCAACACCTGCCCCTACACATGTGCAGCCTTTCGTTTCGTCAGTGTTGCCAGATCGGTCGTTCTGACTTATCTCATCGAACTTTATTGTCAGAGGTTGAAATTTCGCTTGAAATTACGATAATGAGAGATTATAAACAAAAGTATGAAAGTTAATTCCACAGGTGTCTTTTATACTTATACTCATTCAAATGACCAAAAAAATTTCCAGGTGAATGATATTTCGAAAATATTCAAAAATGAAATATACATTAACCTCAACCAGTGTAGATTACGAATTACAATTCTTTTCTCTGAGTGAAGTAACATATTTAGAGCAATTACAAATGATGCCAATTCCAGTAACACAACTTTAACAGCAGACGATACATATCAGCAAAAACAAATTAAGAAATCAGATAAATTAAAGTTATGTAAATTATATACTAAATTAAAGTAGACGATATAATCATATGATAGAAAATTTTCAACCTAAATAAAATCTATAACTATAGTATAATTCAAATGGTCAATTAAAAATTAGTTCAAAATCAAGAAAAGAAATACGTAATTGAGTGAATTCGTAATGACTTATTCGTAAAACAAGTATTTTACGATAAGAGAAAAACGCATTCTACTCATGTAATTCAAAAAACTACGTAAGAGTTCATGAAATTTTTCCAAGAACTATTAAAAAGTTCATTCATCCTTCTTTTAAAAAAAAAGTTAGGAATTCCCTTTTTAAAATTTTTTTTCATTTTACGTATCTACTTTAGAAATTATTCTCATCTCTTTAGTATTTTTAAAGAGCATACTTCTTTCTAGTGGCTCAAAAGGGGGGTGAGTGAGTGAATATTAACGTCGCACTATTCAGCTACACGAGGGCTTTTGGCGACGGGCCTCGTAATTTTGAACCATGGTCAAGTGATGTGGACGACACCTGAGCTAGCACCTCCTCTCCTGACTACCACACCACACCAACGGGAGGACGTTTGAGCTCTCGACAGATTTAACGTGCATCTCTTCCCCACACGGCGGGTCTTTAGTGGTACTCGGCTCGAACTCGTGACAAGCCAGCCACGATCCGATACCTTGATCACTCGATTGCCGAGGCCCCTTGGCTCAAAAGGAAACTTTAAGAAAAATAAACTACAGTGAAAACTCTTAACAGAAAAATGAAGGAACTGAAGTATTTTTTCGTGTTAAAAGAATTTCATGTTAAAAGTTTCTGCAAAAAAACAAACACCAAATATCATCAAAATTAAGCTCGTTAGAGCATATATTTTTCATAAATATGTATATATGCATATATTTAATAAAAATCAATAATACAAAAACACTCACAAGAACTTTTAAAGAAATTTATTACAAAATTTTCAAATTTTTCGAAAAACAAAACATTTATTGAGTTTCTGGAGAATAATCTGATATATATATATATATATATATATATATATTTCTTTGCATTATTTTTTAGCATCAACCAGTCAACAAATTGTTCAATATCATCCATTTTTTATTGATTTCACCATTGGAATGTGCGTCGAAATAACCACGCATACTTTTCATGACGTTCCTCATTTTGGATGATGTGGGAACAGGAGCTGCATTATTCATTTCATTTTCATTGTCAGAATCTGCATCAATGATATTTTTTGAGCTTTAAACAAACTCCAAAATGTCTTTACCTGCCATAATTTTAATTGTACATACATATTATCATCATCTGCTGCACTGAATTCATCCGATAATGCAATAGGACAGTCCAATCACGTTGATGTTTTCTTACTTTGTTCATTCTCAGAAGAGAAATCTTTCTGTGTTAAGCGATTTTCGTTTCATGTGAAGAGAAACAAAATGCATGAAAATACACTGTTTTTCTTGGGACTGTTGTATATTTTTTCTTGTCAACCGATATCTTGTCTTAAGAATACCAGGACATGTGCTCGAAAAAGTAAAATACCAAAAATTACACTTTTTTGTTTATGGGACATATATCTTTGAAAATTTGCAATAGAGCTTAGATTTTTTTGTAATCTTATATATATAATAAAAAGATATTTTAATCATTCTGTAGAAATACAAAAATAATTTTTTAGTTAAAGTTTTTTTTTAAGTTGGACATAATTTTTGAGATTTCATAATGCATGCTTATGTTTAGGTACTATTTTTTAAAATAGCATCTCTTAAATATGTAAAATATTTTTTGCACATTTATAAATCAGTACACAAATTTTAGTGAACCTTTGGTGTTTTTAGTAAAATTTTAAGATAGTTTCTTTAAAAAAATTGTAAAGCTTAGCAATTTTGAAACTTTTACTCCCCCCCTCCCCTCTTTTCATACATAAAACTATTTTCTTATAACTATGTGTACTATTTAGTCTAAAAATAAATAGGTTCACACTATATATACACACATGTATCCTGTATAGATGTATAAAAAATTTGGAGCCCCATAGTGTAATATTTTTTTTAAAATTGTTCCTAAAAGCAAAAAATTATGCTTTGGGGAAAGAGTAAAAAACTTAACATTTGTAAACGTGTGTTTACATTTTTTGTCAATTACTTTTCCATATTTTAGGGTTATTTTATCGACAAACATATAAGTGTTATATATTTTTAGGTTCAGAAAAATATGCATCATTTTTTTAACTCTAAAATTGAAAAATTGATTTTTTGAATGTGTGTGATGTCCTAGTTTCCTTAAGCATTATCACGTTAAATGTATTTCAGTGTATTATTGTCTAAAAAAAATGAAAAAATATTTTTAAATGGGAATTTTTTCTTTTTAAAAAATTCTTTCTGTGTATGCGTGAGTACCAGGAATATTCATGAAACGCGTCATTTTGAGTCATTACATATTTTTTATGCATAACATCTAATCAATTTTTGTGAATGAAAATTTTAAGGTATCTGACTACGTTCGAAACAATGATTTTCAAAAGCGCATAAATGGATAATTTTCATGATATTTAGTGTCACTTAGATTAGAATATATGCATAAAATTGTTTTAAGGACATTTTGACAAAAAAGATTTTATTTAAACACAATATTTTGGCAAAAAATTAACTTAGAATGACCCAGTTTCAAAATCTCCTTTTGTGAAAAATGCTTCTGTTATAATAATATTTTGCCTGTATATAGCTCAGACCTCTCTACAGAGGCTCAACTAGAACTTTTGAAATATATAACTTAGAAGTGGGTTTATTCATATTTTACGACAACAGAGGGGAGCAATTTTAAGGAAAAAAACGCGAATAATTATTTCAATTGGTGGTAACTCTGAAAATGATGTGAATTTTTCAAAAAATCTAGTTGAGCCTCTGTAGAGAGGTCTGAGCTATATACAGGCAAATTATTATAATCGAACTATTTTTCACAAAAGGAGAATATTTGGAAAAAAGATTATTCTAAGTTAATTTTTTGCCAAGATATTATATTTAAATAAATTTTTTGTCAAAATGTCCTTAAAACAATTTTATGCATGTATTCTAATCTGAGTAACACTAAATATCATGAAAGTTATCCATTTATGCGCTTTTTTAAAATCACGGTTCCGAACTCAGTCGGATACCTTAAACAACGTTAATTTCAAAATTAAATTTGTATAACTTCTGCAATTTACGCCACTTGTGAAGTAAATATGCTTTTGTTATTCATATGACGTTCGAACTTTATTCCGATTTAGTAATCCACGAACTGAAGTGAATTTGCTTAGTACCTAAGAAGATCTAAAGTAAAAGACGAGGAAAAAATACACGTTTCTGTAAATGAGCTGCATTCTGATGATAATTCTGGTTATTAAATGAATGATAAAGTAAGTATTTAGCACGGATGAATAATCTCACCTTATCTATAATGCCATCGGAACAAGAGATGCTGCCACCAAAGCGGTTTAAAAAATATCTTTTTCAACTTATTAAAAAAACTTTGGATTATCTTGTTATAATGTAGCAAATAGCTTCCCTTTTTTTCTGGGCTGTTGGAATCATGGAAACAAGGTCAAATCGAGCAAATCCTAGAAGCATCAACTATAAAAAAGGTCTTTATTTTCTTCTAAAGTATTTTTTTTTTGCTCAAATCTACTTTTATTTTTTCTGATAAAAAGAAATGAAGCGAAATGTAAGTGAATAAGCGCCTTTTTTTATAAAAAAAAGAACTATTTTAATACGTGCTTGAGATATCTCTAAGGTATTTTTAGAAAAAGTTAAAATAGATCTATCACGGTTCATTTTCTATCAATCGAATAGACTAAGTTTTTTCTTAGGTCAAACACGAAGATATTTTTTTTTAAAAAAATGCATTAGTACAGCGGTTCTAAAACTGTGATACAATCAAGAATATAAATTAAGTTTTTTTTATTGTTTGCAATTACAACGTAATTTTTTTTAAATTAGATGTTAAGATTTTTTAAGGTATGTGACTACCCAAAATTCGCCGTTTTGGTGAAAATTTTCGAAATCTCTTTTGTGTTTTTCCATACACATAAGAACGATATTTAGAAGCAAAGTTATAACATAATTAAGAAACCGAAAATGGAGTTTACAAAACCTGAAGCAGATCCCTACACAAAATATTTTTAAGATATTCAATTGAAATTGTTTTAACTTAGCTATACCTGTGTTATGAATCAAAATCTAATCTCTGTATTTGTGTATATTGCTTTTTTATGAAAAAAAAACATTTCTTTCTTAAAAAATCGAGTTTTTGCATAAAATTTGGCATATTTAAAAAAAAAAATTCAAAAGTATTGGAAATCTTTTAATTCCTGATACATATAAAAATGTTATTTATGTCCGGTATAAATATTATATGAATACCTTTATTAAAATTTTGTGTAAAAGATCGAAACTGCAATTTTTCATCAATATTTCATTAAAATTGTCAATTGTTATAGTCCAAGAAGCTCATCAGAGAATAGCCAGAGTAAAAAAAGTCCAAATTAGTTAAACATAAAGCTGAAGAGAGCTTGAGCTATAAATATGGTGAGTTTAAAAAATGTACAATAAGTAAAATATTTTTCATTTACTGTATTAAAATCTTTAAATTCATTTTCTGAAAAACTATGTTTTCCAATTTTTTGCTCCTCGGTAAAGTTCGCTACAGGATTTCTATTTAAGATATTGAATTGAATTTTTCAGAAAATGTTTTATTTGGTTTTATTTGCAGTCTAGACTATTATCTAATCTCTGTATATATATTTGTGTATTTCATGGTAGTTATTGTGAGAAAATAACATTAGTTCTTTTGTAAAAAATTGAGTTCTCTTGCATAAAAATTGACATATTTCGAGACATTCAAAAGTATTACAAATTTTATAACTTTATGTACAGATAATGATGCTATTTATCTGCATAATATATGCTATTTATCTGCATGCTATTTATCTGCTAATGCATAAATATTATTCGAAGATATGAATTAGAATTTTCGATACAAGCTTTACCGTAACTGCAATTTTTCACTAAAATTTCACTCAAAATTTCCAATTTAACCTAAATAATTTTTAATTTTGTGGAAATTGTATTTGAATTCCTAGTTTTATGTCCCTTTTCAAATAAATAAAAAAAAGTGTTTATTTAGTTGAAACTTTATGTATTTCAAAAAAGGTGCTCCGAAGGTAGTCACATACATACCTTAAAGGACAAAAAGAGGTGTTCAAAAAGTCTGCAAAAGTAGCAGAGGCAGTCTTAGGATTTATTGAGGAACTTTTAAATCACTCAGCCATGTGTTGGAAGTCAGAGAGGGTTGCTTAAAATCTAGGGAATCCGCGATATCAGACTAATACATAAAGATACCGCTGTATCAGTGCATTTATTACTGTACATTTTATTCATGTCGGCTAAAGTTATGCAAAACTAATTGACTTAAACTGACTAACTAGCTTCGGATCATTGATTTTGAAAACGCAAATAAGCGAATAATATTTTGTAATTTAAGCCAATTGTTTAAATAGCATTATTACAAGAAAAAGTATTTAAATGTATATTTTTGGAAAATAATAAAGACAAAATTATATACTTTCCAAACGTTCTCCTCTTACAGAAAATGCTTCTACAATAATATTTTGACTGTATGTAGCTAAGACTTCTGTACAAAACCTGAACTAGTATTTTTGAAAAATTGTATTATTTTCAGAGTTAAGATTAACTGAAAGAATAACTCATATTTTTTTTTGTTAAAATTTCTCTACGCGGATGTATTAAAATATGAATAAATCCACTCCTACATTACATATTTCAAAAATTCTAGTTCAGGCTCTGTACAGAAGTCTTAGTTACATACTGGCAAAAGATTATTATAGAAGCATTTTTTATGAAAGGAGAATGTTTTAAAAATGTTATTTTTTCTTCATTTTTTCCAAAATATTCCATTTAAATATTTTGATGCAGTTCTAATTCACTGTTTCCAATAACCAGCACCGTCACTTGTGACCATGGTTCAAAATTACGTGGTCCGTCGCCAAAAGCCCTCGTGTAGCTGAACAGTGCGACGTTAATATTCAATCAATCAATCAATCAACCAATAACCAGCAGTTGGTTAGAAAATATTTGCCCCAATTGATTATCTTACAATTGAACTCAGTGTTTATGGTAAATCGAAGTGTTTCAACGTTTCGCAATAAAAACGATTGTTTTAAACTTACTTTAATCTCGTGAGCAATGACTTGCAATGTCTGTCGGAAATCACCAGACATTAATAGGACAGCAACACAGAAAATTTTATCGTTGCTGTTTAAATCTTACGAAATTCTATGTATAGCTTCGAGTGAGTGTTTATGAGCCGTAGTATACTCTTGCTGATTATGATTGAACTCCTTTGCAATACCGTAGCCATTCCGCTCTTTTTTTAATATTAAACATTGCGTCAGGTTTTTCATAAATGTCTAACGGCAGCTGAAATGCTGAATGTGCATTAGTCCACCATTTAACAAACTAACAGCAATGCCTTAAGATGCAATTGCCAATGCAATTTTCTCTTGGTCGTATTTTCGTAATTGTGCACCTGAAAGTTTAGTTGCTATAGGGAATAAAAATACGGACGCCGGATTCGAACGCGAAGCGATTTGAGAAGAAGCAGTATCCAGAAAAATTAAGGAAGTTTGTGAAATACGAACCCAGATTCTCGTATTCTCGTTTCCCATCCCAAGATGTACCTACTGCCCACTTTTGGCACTCCTGATTCTGTAAGCTCCGTCCCTGAAGAGACGGACAGTACTATCATCCGGCATTATCCGGCAAAGTTACTGGAGTCTCTTAAGTCCAATTTCAGATTCTTGTTCTCCACCCAGAAAAACACCGGGAGCGCACTTTGCACACTCCACGATTTTTATGGTAAGCCTCTGCCATGATTCGTTTAAAATACTGTCATCTGGCATTATTTAATACGGAAATTTCTCGAATTGGGTTAAATATTTGGATCAGCCGTCTCAAAATACGTCAGGGACCCACTTTTTGCGTAAGTTAGACTGACATGGCTGTCCGCTCATATTACGGTCGTCCGACATTATTAGATAAAGTTACCGGAACACCTAAAAAGAGATTTTATAAATGCTCCTTCTCCACTGCGAAACACACACGAGACTGAATTACGGTGCCGTAGCGCTTGCAAATTCAGCCGCTTGAGGGAATGAAAATTCGTAAGCGGGACTCGAGCGCGAAGCTATTTCTCCTAATTTCGGCAATATCCTGCAAATTTCTGAAAGTTTCTGAAACCTGATTTCAGATTCTTGTTTCCCACCCCTAGACGCGACCGGGGACTACTTTTGGCTTCCTGGAGCCTGCAAGTTCAGTCGCTGGAAAGGAGCATTATGGTCGTTCGTCATTATCTGGAGAATTTACGGGAATTTCTCTAATATCCAATTTCGGATTCTCGTTCACCATTTCAAAAATGATTAGTTAAGTACTTTTCACGCACCAAGACTTTTGAGGAAAGCTCCTGTCACGATTCGCGTAATAGACAGTGGTCCAAAATTATCCGGAAAATTTGTGACAATTTCTCATATCACTTATCAAAATCAAATTGTCCGTCTCAAAATACGCCAGGGATCAAGTTTTCGCGCTCCGAAGATTTTAAAGTATGCTCCTCCAGGGTGTTTCTAAAATACTGTCGTCTAGCATTATAAAGCAAAGTTGTGACAATTTCTCATATTTCAGATTCAGATTGCCCGTCTTAAAATACGACAGGGATCAAATTTTCGAGCTCCAAGGTTTTTAAGGTAAGCCCCTGCCAGGGTGCTTCTAAAATACTGTCGTTTGGCATTATCCGGCAAATTTGCGACAATTTCTCTGATCGGATATCAGATTCAGATTGCCCATCTTAAAATACGCCAGGGACTAAATTTTCACACTCCATGGCTTTTAAGGTAAAGCGCTGCTAGTAAGTGTCTAAAATACAGTCATCCGGCATTGTTCGGCAAAGTTATGTGTATTTTGGGGATTCAATTCGAAATTCGGATTCGAAATACACCAGGCACTGACTTTTCATGCACCTTGGTCCACAAAATCCGCTTCCGTAGTCCCATACGAATTCCGACATTTTGCAAATTTTCTCGTTTCCCGGATTCTACGCATTTCCGACAATAAAAAAATAATGACGTCAAAAATTGATATAAAAACTATCCTTTATTTTAAGTTGGACAAAATGATACACAATATGCAAAATTATGTCAGAATCGGTTGAGTAGTTTCGGAGTTCATCGCGGACAAACACTGTGACACGTAATTCTTATATATATAGCTATATATAATCAATCCAATTCAATATAAAGTATTTTCAATGTGACAAAGGTTTATTTGGGTTTCAGACATTGAAGTCAGTAAAAAATACTCAACTTGGACAGTTTTTTTTTCTTTTCTTGTTAAGAACGTGCTAGCAATACAACATTAGTTTTAAAAAATGGAGTTTTAAACCTTTAAAATAAAGAGGGCAATGACAAAAAAATATTGCTCTCAAAATAATTCCATTATTGAGGGCCAAAACGAAGCCGTGTCTAAAGCATATTGCTCCTATGGGCTACAAACAAGAGGCCAATTTTAAGCGATATAAAAATAATGTTTGGAGATTTCACTAGTACATGGACGAATAAATGATAAATTCATTTGATTCATCACTAAATTTTCCCAGGTTTTTCCGTTTCTTTGTTTTAATTTTAACTATCGTTACAAATCATGTCTCGCAAAGACACGTGAAAAACAGTAATAGATAGGCTATGCACCTACCCCGATGCTCAAACTTCACTTAAGCATGACCAGGGAATTTAGAAAAGAGGGTTGCTCCAGGTGGCTTTCTCGTAACTATGATTTACTATAACAGGATCCGTCACCAGTAATCCTCGTGTTGATTCTGATTTAATTTTTTTGAAATTAACTTCGCAATTGGAAGCAATGTGAGGGTTTCCAATCGATCGGATCTTGTGATTTTAGACTTCTGGGAAGTGACGAGGATGACACTGCAGCCGACATATCTCCCAAGTTTTCTACTTCCACATCTCCCTTACGTGAAGAATTTGTTCTTCAGTAATTTTAATTTGTATCAGCTCATGCTTAAGGTATCCGACTACGTTCGAAACCGTGATTTTAAAAAAGCGCATAAATGGATAATTTTCATGCTATTTAGTGTCATTTAGATTAGAATACATGTATAAAATTGTTTTAAGGACATTATGTGAAAAAAAATTATTTAAATACAATATTTTGGCAAAAGTTAACTTAGAATAACCTTTTTTCAAAACATTCTCCTTTTATAAAAAATGCTTCTATAATAATAATATTTTGTTTACATAAAGTAAAGACTTCTCTTCAGAGAGTCTGAACTAGAAGTTCTGAAAAGTTCACATTATTTTCAGAGTTACCACCCATTGAAATAAGTATCGGCGTTTTTTTTCTTAAAATTTCTCCCCTCTGTTGTAGTAAAATATGGATATAAATCCTCTTCTAAGTTATATATTTCAAAAATTCTAGTTCAGCCTCTCTGGGATTTATACAGGCAAAATATTATTATAGTAGAAGCATTTTTCATAAAAAGATAATTTCTTGAAAATGGGTCATTCTATGTTCGTTTTTTGTCAAAATATTGTATTGAAATAATTTTTTATTGTAATGATATTTTTTAAAACAGTTTTATATACGTTTTCTAATCTAAGTGACACTAAATATCATAAATATTATCCATTTATAAGCTTTTACAAAATTGCGGTTTCGAACGTAGTCGGATACTTTAATACGGCAGGTATTCAGTGACAACCCATACCAGCCACGAGTTTGCGACCAAAACAAATGGTCTATCACAGCCGTCGTGTTAATTCAGTGAAAGCCATTAAAGACTGATAGATCAACGAACGATTTAGTTGAAGATAAACATGTTTGTATGTTTAGCTTTGGAGTGTATGTCTCTGACTTTATTGTTCTATTTTAATGTTTTCTTCGAAAATTATTTATTTCCAGGTTAAATATAATGAAGTCAGATTTATTTTCCTTTTTATAAACTAGGATCTTTTTAAAAATTTTCATTTTCACAGAATTTTTTCTTTTCTGTAAACGTTATAACTTACAACCGTAGAGCTTAACCCTTAACTTCGCAAATTTTTAAATTTCTATGAAAAAATTATATCAGCTAGTTCTCAAGCAATAATAAAAGGGAAATATATATGTATAAAAAATTAAGCTGTTTTAAATTGAATTTCAGTCATTTTTTTGTTTGTTGCAGAAGTGCAACATTGCGCAGTAGTGCTGTAAATTACGAAACTTTTTTTTTTATATGAGGATTTTATTATCATTGTTATAAATTGCTTTAGCCTTACATACAATGGAAATTTTTAAAGCAGTTATTGATTTTGTTGTAACAAAGTCCTACTTTACACTTTTCGCACTCCAAATGCATAATATCTCTTGGGAGCGTGTCATCTCCAAGGACTTTATCACTTCTTCATTCAATGAAATGTTATGATTTTTCCATAGAAAATTTTTTGACAATGTTTCTATCTAATTTATCATCATCATCGGATTTTCTTATATTCTGAATTGTATTTTGTGAACCAATACTAATTTCACAGTCACTATCCGAATCTTCATTAGATGACACACAATCAGGTAAAAATCAACATCATCATCAGAATATTCAAAACCATCCTCACTTAATTCACTTAATTCGTCCGAATTATTCATATATCTATGAATTTCCTCTTGGGTTAGTATACCCTTGTTTGCCATGACAAATGGTAACCTAAGACCAATGTTGCAGACCTGCAACATATAATTAAAATCAAATTTCTTTCAAATTTTTTCCATTAGAAAATCAAAATTATTATTAAATGAACATAAAAAATGTTTGATTTCTCACCTGGTAATTTATTTCGTCAATAAACAAGAGGAAGCATAAAATATAATGGATTCTTTTTATAGCAAAAACTCAGTTTTGAAGCATCAGAAATTTTAATAATTTTTGTGATTTCTGAAAAAAATGTACTTCCATCTAGTGACAAAATTAGCATGTATTTCGTTGCAGTAATCTATTTTTCTCAGATAAGTGATTTGTAGGTAATTAAAAAAATATTGAGTCAGTTAAATTAAAATAAATCATATGTTGCAGAAATGCAACAGTGGGAAGTTAAGGGTTAACCCTGTACTCGAAAGCCAGGAACGTAACCAAACCCTTTTGCGTGAAGATCACTGTTTTAAATATACTTATCTATTGCACGGCTAGCCTCACAAGCTTTCGAGCATTTCAAAAATACCTTATTTAAATGAGGCGAACTCTCTTTCTCACCCAAGGTTACAAAACTAACTAGAGCGTATAGTTAAGCGTTGCCGCCAGTATTCTGCATTTAACTATTTGAACCTTCACCTTAAATGAAGCCGTAAGACATTTTTCTGCTCCTTTTTACAGAATCCTTAATGTTGGTCCAGAAAAACTCTTTTGTGTCTTGGAGGTTATGGTCGAGTTGAAGACCATAGAAGCTGCAGGATTTAATATCTGATGTCTGGAGGGAAGGGGGAGATATAACAGTTCCAGATTACTTTGATAATTTTATTATACTAAAATCTTTTTTTAAATTTCCGAATAAGTTAAGAGCGACATCATCCTTTTGATGAATTGCATTAACACACCAAAGAATCAATTAATCTTGAAAAGAAAAGAATATATATTTTTAAGAAAATTGTTGTTCTTTGTGAAATTATTTCCACTCAGGAGTTTCTGGACAGCTCATTTATTTATATACAAACGAAAAAACGATTACGGATACTGCACATAGCTAACAAGTCTGACCAAAAGCACACAGCAACAGGTCAGCAATTGGACCCCGTAGAAGGAATGCGTGGGAGTGAAGTGGGAAAAGCGCGTGTGGGTGGATTACACAGTTATCCTTCCGCCAGAAAAAATAGTTCACTCGCTTCAACTCAACATACCCCTCCTGCGAGTGATACATTTTTTTCAAGTAATTCTAATCTTATAAACATATACACAATACACATAAAATATAACAATAAAAACAGTGACATAAAATAAAGAGAGTAATGAATTTTTTTTTGCATTGAATATTCTAACTTTTCTACATTAATGGCTTTCGTAAGAAAATCTGCAATTAAAAATTCTGTTTTGGATGTATTCTAATTTATATATATATATATATATATATATATATATATATATATATATATATATATATATATATATATATATATAATTACAGTATCTTCCATTAAATCCTTTATAAAATGAAAACGTAAGTTCAAATGCCTTGGTTTATTTGAAGAACGGGTATTCTTAATCCACTGAATTAATGCTTGACTATCTGAATTTAAAGTTACAGCATTATTTAATTCAGTTAAAGAATTTACAGTCCAAATTATATCTTTACAAATTTCAGAAATAGAAAATAACTCTGCTTCCCATGTTAATAAACTAACACTTTTTTGCTTACGACATTTTTATAAAATTAATGAATTACCAAGTAACATTACACCACCAGAAAATGATTTTCAATTTCTTCATTTCCCCAACTAGCATCTGAACTAGTATTTAAAATACCACACACAAATTCTTTTTTATAAAACAATTTTTTATCTTTTGAGACCATCAAATATCTTAATACTATTTTAGCCAAATTGTGATGTCTCTTCTCTGGATTATGATTAAATTGGGATTAATAAGAAGTTACAAAAGAAATATCATAGCGAGTTCTATTAGCTAAAAATAAAAGTTCACCAATTAATTACTGATACATAGTTATGTCAATAAATTCATTTGTAGAGGGAAAATTTTTATTTTCCCCTTTCACATTTGGAGTTTTGACACTCTTTTACAATTTTTTAATTATGTTTGACTAATTAACTTATGTTTCACTAACATTCTCCCTTTTTTCAATTTCCATGCCTAAAATCTTATTAGTTTTGTTTTCAACCACTTCAAATACATTTTTAATCTTACTAAACAATATCTTCCTGCATTTTATGATTGTTACAAAAATAGCTAAATCATCTGCATACATACATAATATAAGAACACTTTGATTATCAGTTTCAATAAAAACGCAATTATCAGAAGCTAATTGTTTTAAACCAAAATTTTCTAATTCACCCTTTTTTTCACATACCAGTTTATACCAGACTGTGGCAAAAAACATTAATACTCTTTTTCAATTTACAAACTTTGCCATCTCCAATTAATTTCTCATAATCAGAAGGAGTCTCCTCTAAATCACCATATAAGTATGCAGTTTTTACATCAAAAAAATTAACATTTAATTTTAATTTAGCTGCAAGTGCAATTAACAATCAAAAAGATTCAATATTTACAACTGGTGAATACGACTCTGAATATTCTGTTTTTAATTTGATTAAAACCAGCTGCTACAAGCCTTGCTTTGTATTTTATATTTTTCCCAGCATCATCTTGTTTTAAATTATTAGGTTGGGGAAAAAGAAATCCATTATTTTTTCCGTAGATGACTGTAGAGTCGCTATCGCTTGCAGTAAAAGATAAAACAATTTCAAATTTATGCTCGTTGTCAAGATGACATTTCACACTAAAAAATTGTTTTACATTTTTTTTTGTTTGGTTCATTCAGTTGTGAGTTAAAGTGTGTTAAAAAGGAAGTCAACAAAGAGAAAATTTGGTTCTTTTTACAGTTTTTCTTTGATAAAGGCGAAAATGCAAGCCAGGCGGCTGAAATTCCGAATGATGTTTATGGTGCCGATACTGTAACAGCTAATTACGTGCAATTTTGGTTTCGTCTATTCCTTTCAGGTATTTTTAGTGTTAAAGATGCACCTCGCACAGGCAGGTCCATCGTCGAAAATGTCGCTAAAATCACAGAAATAATCAAAGTTGACCGGCATGTTAGTAGTCCTAGTATCGCACAGGAGCTAAAGATAGACCATAAAACAGTTTTAAGCAATTTGCGCAAAGTTAGATTCAAAAAGAAGCTACATGTTTGGGTGCCACACCAATTACCACCAGAAAACATGATGTATCGAATTTCCATCTGCGAAGCCTTCACCAAACGAAATGAAATCGATACATTTCTTAAGCGGATGATGACTGGGGATGAGAAATGGGTCACATACTACAATATTGCGCGAAAACGATCGTGGTCAAAGCAGCTCAAACCAGGACTAACGGCTAGGAAGGTTCTACTGTGTATTTGGCGGGACTGGAAAGGAATCATTCATTAGGAGTTGCTTCCGCAAAGCCAAGCATTAAATTCAGATCTCAACTGTCAACAACTGGATGGTTTGAAGCTAGCAACTGACAAGAAATTGCTAGAATTGGCTAGCAGAAGTGGTGTTGTGTTCCATCAGGACTACGCCAGGCCACACACTTCTGTAGTGACTCGCCAAAAACTCTGGGAGCTTAGATGGGAAGTTTTAATGCATCCACCATATAGTCCGGACCTGGCACCAGGCGATTACCACCCTTTTCTCACATTGCAAAACTTCCTGAGTGATAAGAAATTGGGATCAAGAGAAAATTGTGAAAATCGATTACTAGAGTTTTTCACCAATAAGGGCCAAGACATCTATGAGAGAGGCATTATAAAACTACCTATAAAATGGCAACAAATTATATAACAAAACGCTGCATATTTGAACCAAATCGGACAATCGGAAGCAAGTTAAATAAAGTCTTGATTTTCATGCAAAAATAATGAATTTCTTTTTCCCCAACCTAATATACACTGGTGTGCAAAAATGAAGGACGAAGTCAAAAAATTAGCATATCAGCTGAACGAAGAGGCAGAGCGGACAGAAAGACCAATCAGAAGATTAAGTAACGTGATGTACGGTAGCACATGCGCAGATATGCAGGTAGACGTAATGGGGGAGTGTCTGAGTAGTATAAAGCATGTTGTCGGTGTAAGATCAGTATTTCTGGCAAAGAGAATGCTAGCAGTTAAAATCACACCGAGGTGCTGCCTCAGCGAGAAATGGCGAATAATCAATCTGTTAGACGACATCTGGATGCTTTTACCCGAGGTCGAATAATTGGGAAGTTGGAGGAAGGCCGCAGTGTGACAAGTGTGGCTGCAGAGTTCGGAAATGCTCACAGCATCGTTTCACGACTTTGGAGACAATTTCAAACTACAGGAACAGCTATCCGGGGTTCAGTAGTGGTCGTCCACGAGGAACCACACCCGCAGATGACCGGTACATTGTCTTACAGGCCAGAAGAAACAGGCGGCAGACAACGGGAGAAATCGCTAGACACACGACACAGGTGACTGGACGACCGATATCGCGTTTTACCGTGGCCAGAAGACTGCACGGTGGTGGTCTGTTTGCACGACGCCCTGTACGGTGTGTACCTTTAACGCCTGCCCATTGGAGAAAGCGTTCTCTGTGGTGCCGGGAACACCAGAATTGGAGAGACAATGAATGGGGACGAGTACTCTTTACAGATGAGAGCAGATTCAGTTTGAGTAGCGATTCTCATCGCGTACTCATCTGGAGAGAGCGGGGAAGCCGCAATCATCCCTCGAACATCATTGAAAGGGACAGGTATGGAGGTCGCGGTGTTTTCGTTTGGGGAGGCATCATGCTTGGTAGTCGTACAGACCTTCACATCTTCGACGCAGGTTCAGTCAACGGGACCCGTTATTGTAACGAGATTCTTCTTCCATATGTGCGTCTTTTTAGAGGCGCTATGGGTCTCACAGTTCCTTTTCATGGACGACAATGCACCATGTCATCGCACAGTAGCTGCCGAACAGCTCTTAGAGAGTGAGGATATTGAACGTATGGATTGGCCGGCACGATCTCCGGATCTCAATCCCATCAAGCATGTATGGTATTTTCTAGGAAGACGCTTGGCAGCTCGTACCTTACCACCAGTAACGATTCGGGAGCTTCGATTGGCGCTGCAAGACGAATGGGCAGCAATGCCTCAACAACTCATTGACACCCTCATTCTCAGCATGGGCAGACGCTGTGAAACCTGCCTAGCAGTCAGGGGAGATCATATCCCCTACTAAAGACCGGATGTTTCTTGCTGGACACCCATCACAGGGATGTTTCGGCCTTCAGTCGCATTGCGCTCCATGCTACTTTTTCAATCAAGCTTCTTTTTATCCCTCTGATTTCTCTTTTAGTAAGTGTTGCTTACATTACACATGTCCTTACGTATTTAGGATCTTACGGTATTAAATGTGTTGGTTTTTGGAAAGCTTTTGTACAAAGTTATATTGAAAAAACCGTCTCGTCCTTAATTTTTGCACACCAGTGTATACCCATTTAGTGTTTATTAATTTTGCTTTCGCAGGTTTTTGTACAATTTCCCAAACTTTATGTTTATCTAACGAATCTAATTCATTCTCCATTGCCAATTTCCAATTTTGCCAATTAGCACTATTTTTTGCCTCAAAATAAGAGTTTGGTGCATTATCCGTTAAATTAACTGACATCTGCTTAGATTTTAGTTTTTCCGATCTTCTAACAGGGATTTGGTTTTGTACATCACTCAATTCAAGTACTGGTAGTCGGATTCTACCTGTCTAAGGCGATGACGTGGTCTGAAGGGGAATTGAGTTATCATTCTCAATTGCTACAGGCCCATTATTTTTTAATATCAAAATTAGACAATACTCCATTCTCTGTATTTTGATTAATTTCGTTTCTTTCGGGAGAGACTTCAAAGAACGAGTCAATATCCATGTTTCATTTTCAATCTCACCTAAATAACTACTACCTTTTAAAGATTCATTGAATTAAACTGATCTCTCCTCAATTACTTTTTGATTTTCAATATCATAAAATTGATATCCCCTCCTTTCTCTAGCATATCCTAGCATAATTCCACGTCTTCCTGGAACTTCAAATTTATTTCTCAATACTTTTGGAACGTGAAAATATGCCACACAGCCAAATTTTTTAAGATAATTTAATTTCGGTTTATTACCTGTCCAAATTTCTAATGGGATTTTTTCTTTCCCTTTTCGTGGTGTAATATTAAATACTTGAGTACTACAATTAATAGCTTCAGCCCAAAATTTTAAAGGAGAAGCTTACTGTTATTAAGATCTAGCCCTTTATTGGAGAACGTGATTAGCTCTTTCTGCTTTGCCATTTGATTCATTATTGTATGGAATTGTTTTTTTCATGAAATATTCCTGAATTAGCCAGGTGAGTATCTAGTTCTTTATTTACAAATTCTAACCCGTTATCAGTTCTGATCTTTTTAATCCTTTTATCAAATAAATTTTCATATTTAGCTTTAAACTGAGAAAATATATCAAACACTTCATATTTATTTTTTTAAGAAATAAGTTACGTACATGCCAGAAAAATCATCTACAATTACCATACAATATTTTGCGCCACCATATGATTCAATATTTAATTGGACCACACAGGTCGGCATGGAGCAAGAATTTGTGAGCTTTGACTTATATCAACACTATGATGAGTTTTTCTGGTTACTTTACTTATATCACAAGTTTCACATGCGAAATTATTTACATTATCAATATCAATATAATCTTTCATTTTAAGCATATATTTACAATTTAAAGGACATAACCTGTTGTGCCAAATTTCATAATTATTAGTAGAGTGGTCAGAAATACAACACTCAGAATTATACATAGGTTCTAATTTAATTTCTAATCTACCATTATTTTTAAATGCTTTAGTTATTAACTTATTGTTCGAGCATGCGCAGTGGGCGCCGCGCGGCGGTGAATAAGTGTATTAAGCAAAACGCGAATTAAGAGTTTTCAGAGTGTGTGTGGGAGATCAGACGAGCGAGAGCGCAGAAACGGTGCCCATCGTAAGTGTTCCGACATACTCCCTGAGTAACCGAGTTTGGAAATAAAAGAGTTGTATCAACATCCTCGTCTGGTTTCCTGAGACAAAAACACATAGGGACCACTTCCACAACATGGTCCGTCCAGCTGAGCCGGAGAAGTGAGCTATTCAAGGTGACGTGAGTAGTGGTCTTTTTTGTGTTTTTATTATTATAAATTGAGGACTAAATTAATTTTAGAGAAAAATGTTTAAGAACTGCCGTAAGGAAGATCTTCGGATCGTAGCTCTTGAACTTGGTGAGACTGTTGCTGAAAAAGTAACTATCGTTGAGTTAAGTGAAATTATTAAAGAAAATAATTATTTTTAAAGAGGATGTTGAATTTGTTAAAGAATTAATTCAATATACGATCGAGGACCGTAAGAGAGCAGAGGAAGACCGTAAAAAGAAGCCGAAAATAGGTTACGAGAAAAAGAGCTTGAGCTTGAACTAGCACGTTTAAATGTTAATTCAGATAACGAGAGAACAGGTGAGGGTTGTAACACGCTGGATGCGTTGGTGAAAAGTGTTCGAATCCTAACGGTGAAGGTGCCTAATAGACCTGAAGGTTGGGCATTCTTTTTCGCTTCGTTAGAAAGAGCCTTTGTATCAAAAAAATGTGCGAGAAATTCAAGTCGGAGATTTTATTAAATTTGTTGGGAGAAAAAGCTTCAAATGTGTTAACATATGTTAAAGATGACGAGCTTAACAACTATGAACAACTAAAATCAATAATACTAAGAGAATATGAGCCAAGTGCAAATCAATTCCTTGAACAATTTAAAAAAGCTACGCGTCATCCAAATGAAACATTTATTCAATATACTTCTCGCTTAATTACAAATTGGCAGTATTACTTAAAATTAAGAAAGGTCTCTGATTTTGACATTTTAAACGATCTTATTGTGTCCGACAAAATTTTCAGTTCGCTTGAAAAGAGGTAGCGTCACACATTTCCGTTCGAGCAGGAAATGATTGGTTTCGCCCACTAGAGCTTGCCAAAGAGATAGACTTGTATAATACTTCTCGGGGAAAGAGCTTAAAAACTTTGCCGAATGTTCTTACTAGAAATAATCCAGTGAAAAACGCGTCAAGGGTATTTTTGAGTGAAATTAAAGATTCTAAATGTATTTGTTGCGCTGAATCGCATCCATTATATAAGTGTGCAGTGTATTTAAAACTTCCCATAAATAAGAGAATTGATCTGATTAAAACTAATAACCTTTGCTTTAATTGCCTTTCTACATCTCATAGAGCGAAAGACTGTAAATCGAGATTTGTTTGTTCTGAGTGTCAAAGAGACATCATAAAACGATACATTATACAGAGCGCCAGCCAAACCAGGAAGTAAGGAACTCCACCTTTGAACCTCTTAACTTCAGCGCCAGTCTTCGAGTCTCAGTAGAAAATCATAACTTATTAACCGCAACGAGTATAAACAGAAAAAAATGTGTTTTGCTAAGCTCAGCAATTTGTTATATAAAATGTGAAAATGGTTTATTCCCAGTCAAAGCAATTTTAGATAGCGGATCTACCTCGAACTTTTTAATGAGCAACTTATGCGATTTAATTGGATTGAAAAAATACAAGACTAATGTTTCGGTTTCGGGACTAAACAAAACAGTAATTCCAATAGACTCGCGTGTTTCAGTATCTATTAGCAATAAAAGAAGGGAGTTACATTAAAACATTAGACTTTTTTTTTGGTACCTACAATAACGGAAGATCTTGTTCCAACAACGAAAATCGATTTTAATCTGAATAATATTCCCAATCTTAAATTAGCTGACAAAAATTTCAATATTCAGAGCGCGTGCAAATGCTATTAGGTGCAGAAGTATTTTATGAATTAATGTTACCCGGACAGTTCAAGACGGGGGTTCAAATGTTATTTTTCAAAACACTGTTTTCGGATTTATCGTTTCGGATCTACTTCTTCAGACGCGAAGGGAAAAGAACATTGTGGGTTTATTCAGGCTGCGGATAATCTAGAGCATTCAATTAAAAAGTTTTGGGAAATCGAAAATGTAGAAATCGATTCTGTTAAAACCAGTAAATTAGATATTTGCGAAGACCATTTTAAAAACACTCATTCGAGAGATGACCAGGGGAAATATACGGTGGCGATGCCATTAAAGAAGATCCTTCATGTCTTGGTGAATCCAGACAAACCGCGATTCAGAGATTAAACTCTTTGTGGAAACCACTGAGTAGAGATAAAGAATATTTGTCCCTGTATGAGAAATTTTTACAGGAATATGAGGATTTGGGCCACATGAGGGAAATCAAGGCGGATGGATCTGGAGTTTCATTTTACATGCCACACCATGGTGTTTATCGCCCCGAAAAGTCTACAACTAAAATGAGAACTGTCTTTAATGCATCAAGTCCTTCAACGAGTGGGAAATCTTTAAATTCAATTCAATTTAATGGCGGACTGGTCCAAGAAGACCTCTTTTCCATTATGGTTCGCTTCCGAAAGCACAAGTATGCCTTTACTACGGATATAGAGAAAATGTTTCGCATGATAAACATACATCCGGAGCAAACGTGTTTGCAAAGAATTCTGTGGAAGAAGGGCATAGGAGAGCCAATAAAAACGTACGAGTTAACTACAGTAACCTACGGCACAGTTAGCGCACCTTATCTAGCCACGAGAACTTTGAAACAGTTAGCGATGGATGAAGCTAATAATTTTCCTTTAGCAGCTCCTGTGTTGCTGAGTGACTGCTACATGGATGACATACTATCGGGATCCGAGAGTATAGAAGAGGTAATAGAATTGCAGCATCAATTAATAGAAATGTTCAAGACCACAGGGATGCAACTTCATAAGTGGTGTGGAAATTTACCCGAGATAACTTCAATCTACAAGAGTATGCTTTTTGGAGTCTGAGGAGACTAAAGCACTTGGAATGATTTGGAACCCTAAGTTAGACTGTTTTCTTTTCAGAATAGAGCAACAAAGGCCAACTTCATTCACCAAAAGAATGGTTTTGTCTACTATTGCAAGAATATTTGACCCTTTGGGTCTCCTCGGACCGATCATAACTTGGGCAAAGATATTCATGCAAAGATTGTGGTTGCTGGAATTGGGATGGAGTGATGAACTTCCCTTTAAAGAACAAAAGGAGTGGCGTCGATTTATCGACTCTTTGAAAGCCGTGAATAACATCTCTATTGACAGATGTATTGTGATTCATAGAGCGGAGAGCATTGAGTTACATGCATTTAGCGACGCATCGGAAAAGGCGTATGGTTCATCCATTTATCTCAAGTCTATATCTGCCCTTGGAGAAGTCAAAGTGTGTCTTGTAACGAGTAAAAGCCGAGTGTCGCCTCTGAAGCAGATTTCTATTCCAAGACTTGAACTGTGTGGGGCAGTTCTTGCCGCTAAATTGATGAAGAAGGTGAAGGAGGCATTGAATCTTCAGATTACAGCTGTGCATTTTTGGTCGGATTCGACTATTGTGATTTCATGGATACATCGAGAATCAAGAGAATTGAAGACGTTCGTGGCTAATCGAGTGTCTAAGATTCATCAACTAAGTTCCCGTGACCAGTGGCATCACATTGCATCAGAACAGAATCCTGCAGATGTGTTATCTAGAGGACTACTTCCTGAGGAGCTTCGTGACGACTCTCTATGGTGGCATGGTCCTGAGCTTCTACAGAGTACTTATTCAACTACTGTCATTGCAGAACCAACCCAGAGAGATGGCTTTGACTGCGAACTAAGGGTGTCTGAGAGAACTCTGGAGACTTCACTGCTGAGTTCCAAGAACTTTGACTTTTTCAACCATCTTATGGACCTTTCTAATAATTATTTTAAAATAATACATATTGTTTCTTATATTTATAGATTTATTGAAAATTGCAGATCCAAGGTGAAAAAGAGGGGACCTTTAACTACAAGTGAGGTAAATGATGCAGAAACCTGGCTTATTAAACAGAACCAGAGTGGCATTAACTTAAGTGACCCGTCAGGTAATCTTAAATCTTTGAATATATTCCAGGATGATAAAGGAATCCTGAGAGTTGGTGGAAGGCTGGAAAAAGCTTCCATACCCTACAGCCAAAAGCATCGAGCTATACTGGCTAAAAATTCTAAATTAAGTAAAATATATTTCATAACTTTGCATAAGAAATTATTTCACGTTGGTCACAAGGACTGCTGAATGCAGTAAGATTGAGATTTTGGGCGTTAGGAGGTAGAAACCTAGCTAGGAAAACTGTTCATACTTGTGTGGTGTGTTTCAAGTGTAAACCAATTCCCTCTTCTCAAATAATGGGCAACCTTCCATATGAAAGAGTAAATATGGCCCCTCCATTCAGTATAACTGGACTAGATTTGGGAGGTCCATATTTTGTAACTTACAAACACCAGAGAAAGGGCGTTTTGAATAAAATTTATGTTTGTGTTTGCATTTGCTTTGTGACACGTGCCATCCACCTAGAAATTCTTTCCGATTTGACTTCGGATGCAATAATTGCGACCCTTAAGAGATTCATGTCTAGGCGAGGAAAATGTTCCAAAATTTTTACGGATAATGCAACAAATTTTGTTGGAGCGAATTCTCAACTAAAGGTATTTTATAAGACCCTTAACTTTCCAGATCAAAATCTGGCGGCATATTTCACTGAGGAAGGTATTGAATGGAATTTTATTCCACCAAGGGCCCCACATATGGGAGGTCTTTGGGAGGCGGGCATAAAGTCAGTGAAATATCACCTCAAGCGAGCACTGGGAAGGTCCCGACTCACCTAAGAGGAGTTTGAAACAGTGATTATCCAGGTAGAAGGAATTTTAAATTCCAGACCCCTTACACCAATATCTAATGATTTTGATAACTTTGAGGTATTAACGCCTGCACATTTCTTGATTGGTAGATCAATTAATTCTATTCTTGAGCCCCCCCCTAGTAATTAATATTAGTGACAATAGATTAAGACGTTGGCAGAGAACAACAAAGGTAATTCAAGTAGTTTGGAAAAAATGGAGTACAGATTATCTGAATACTCTCCAACAGAGAGGAAAGTGGATGATCGAGAAGGACAATGTAATGTGTGGTACAATGGTAATTGTAAAGGAGGATTTTACACCAGTTTGCAACTGGCTTTTAGGGCGCGTCGTTGAGGTCAATCATGGTTCTGATGGTAAAGTGAGAACAGTCAGGATTAAAACAAAGAACGGAGAATTTAAGAGGCCCATAACTAAGATCTGTATTCTACCTGTAGATGTAAATAATTAAGGTTAATTTCCATTTAAGAAATTATGTGTTTATCTTTAAATTGTGCTATTGTAATTTTAACTCTTTTTTTTTTTTTTTTACTGAAAATTTATAGTACCTTTTATATATATAATAATTTTGAAAACAATTGTGTAATTTTTTGTGAACTTGTTGTGAATTGTGAAACTGTATTGCTATTGTTGAATTTTGATATTGCAAGGCCGGGGGGTATGTTCGAGCATGCGCAGTGGGCGCCGCGCGGCGGTGAATAAGTGTATTAAGCAAAACGCGAATTAAGAGTTTTCAGAGTGTGTGTGGGAGATCAGACGAGCGAGAGCGCAGAAACGGTGCCCATCGTAAGTGTTCCGACATACTCCCTGAGTAACCGAGTTTGGAAATAAAAGAGTTGTATCAACATCCTCGTCTGGTTTCCTGAGACAAAAACACATAGGGACCACTTCCACAACACTTATTATTTTTATCATATATCAATACACAATTATTTTCTGATTTAATCTTACAACCTTTCTCCATTAAACATGTTACAGACAGTAAATTACATCGTAACTGAGGAACATAACTGACATTAGTAATTGTTAAATTAATAGAATTACAATGTTTTGTACTCACAATTTTAGCTGAAACGTTTCCAGTTCTTTGGCTCATCATTTTTGAGTTTTTGTCGGTTAAATAAATGTCCATAACTTTTGGACTAATGTTTTTTAACCACACATATTCTTTAGCCATATGACAGGATGCACCACTATCCAGGATCCAGGCATTGTCGCAAAGTTTTTCATCTCGGGAAGCTGTAAATACGTGTCCATTTCTAGACGAGTTGTTTCTTTGGGTTATATTCCTTTGGCTTGTACTATTTGGAGAATTCTTGTTTTTATAGTAACAATCCTTTGCAAGGTGATTTGATTTTCTTCAAATATAGCAAAGTCTTGTTTGTTATTCATTTTTTCTCCTGGAATAAAATGCTTCAGCATTAATCCCATCCATACGAGTTTTAGTTGGTAAGTTGAAGGTTGTTTCTTCTTCCCTTAGAATTTCCCCCATGATTTTTTCACTTTGAGTCTTTAAAATCTCACGCACTTTGGAAAATTTTCCTTTCAATATTCTAAAGGTATGGTATACCGATTTGCTCGGCAACGCGTCCAATCCATGGAGCGACATTTAGTCCGTATCCCTCATGCTCTTGCAATATAATCGGTTACAGTTTCACCGTTTTTCATGAGAATGTTCTTGAGTTCATTGCCCTCGTCAGTATTTCGGTCTTTGCCTCGCTCGATGAAAGTCGCTCTAATTTTATCCCACAGCACTTTTGCTTTGTCTTACACCGCGAATTGCAAAGCCTGTTCATCGGTGAGCGATAGCTTTATGTACGATACAGCGTCTAAATTTTTTGACTCCCACTCGCTTTCGTCCTTGCGGCTAAGGTCTCCAGGTTTTTCGTTTATGATTAGAGAGTCTAATCTCTTTAAACTAAGGGCAGCTTTCATCTTAAGCTGCCATATAAAATAGTTCGTTCCATTTAAATCGGGAATTGTTATTTTATCCATTATAGGTAAAAAGGTTTAAAAGTTCACAAAGTCAATTAACACATCACATAGATGAACCACGGACTCTTGCTAACACTTGTTGTTCTTTGTGAAATTATTTCCACTCAGGAGTTTCTGGACAGCACATTTATTTATATACAGACGAAAAAACGATTACGGATACTGCACACAGCTAACAAGTCTGACCAAAAGCACACAGCAACAGGTCAGCAAGTGAACCCTGTAAAAGGAATGCGAGGGAGTGAAGCGGGAAAACCACGCGTGGGCGGGTCACACAGTTATCCTTCCACCAGAAAAAAAAAAACACTCGCTTCAACCCAAGAAAAATCTGCTTAGGATGTTAATCACAGAAGTAACTTCCCCCTTCAAATGCTATGTTTCGTATTATACCGTTTCCTCTTACCACTATTCATGTATTTTATAAAGAAAATATTCTCATATAATTTCTTTTCTCAAGTTATAACTAATAATAAAACTTATTAATTACAATTAAAGTAAAATAATTTCAATTAGTTTATGTTAATCGTCTCTCTTATGAATAATCATGCTCTCTTTTGATATTAAATAGAAAACTGTACATGTATATAGATGTTCTTTTTTTATCCTTTTAAAACCAAACTTCGTTTAAATCCTACAAAAGGATTTGTACTATTACTGAGTTTTTAAAGCTTAATGATCATGTTCTAACACATACAGATATTTAAATCAATCGCCTTCAACAGTGATCGAAGCACATATTTTTCTCGTCTGCATTCCACTCTAGGTCTATCAGTTTTTCAGCATGGTATTTAATCAACTTATCTGTAGCCCTTGTAGCTAAATTGTCATGGGCAAGAACTTGTGGCTAATGTTGTTTAGGTACCTAAGTACCTTCCATGTAAAGGGGCCGATGCATGGTTAAATCTGTCGAGGCTCAATCTTCTAGTTAGCAAGAGGTGGATACTTGAAGAGTGAGGTACCCACTTAGGAGTCGTTTCTTTCACTTGGTCGAAGTTCTAAATTACAAGGTCCATCACCAGCGTTGGTAATGTTTCAAAGTGAGACGTTAACAAAGAATCAAACCAAATCCTAGCAACTACTGTAAATACATAATGGAAATAATAACATAAAGCTGCTTAAATTTTCTTGTACAAATTCTACAGCGTATCGCTATTTTCCTAAATTTAAAAATATTGCTTGCATGATTAATTGGTTGATTATAAATGTCGTTCTCTAAAACGCTCCAAACTTCAACGCCACGCCAATGTCACATTTGGAACCTCAACCTAATGTGCCTCAATCCTGCTGCAAAGCGTTTCTTTAATGACACTAGAACTCACTACTTGACAAAAGCAACTCCGACCGCAAGTTAGAGACCGCTAAGAAATCTTTTAATTCTAATTTGAGGAAATTCGATTTTAAAACTGAATAAGGCCGGCTGTTTTTAAACCGATATTGCTGTACAAATAATGGCGAAGGATCTTATAATTCTGAGCTGAAGTCAAGTGACTCGGATGACTTTTGAGCTATTACCTGTTAGAGCTAATTTGCAGTACACATAATTTGAGATTTTTGAATCCTAATCTATTTTAAAGTGCGTAATCTATTTATTCTGCATATGCGTTCCTCAATCATCGATTAATCAGAGCCCATGATAAGTCGATTGTTTATAAACATCAATTTTAAAAACAGAACTAGAACATTTGGTGATGAACCTCATAATTTTGAATTATGGTTAAATAAATATGACACACTTGATTACATAACATTTTCTTAACCTCCACCATACTCCATAGATTTAACGTCCTTCAGCTCCGTTACATATGATGGGTCTTTAACGAAATCAGGACTCGAACTTGGGGCGATTTCTACTGTAGGACCTGTTTCCAGTTAGGGAACTAATGATTTCTCAATGGTCGCGGAAAAAATCCAAGACAGGACAACCCGACGCAAGTCAACCTTTGACATATCCTTTTCCAGCCGATAGAGAAACAACCGTGCAGTTTCCAAACGTATCTCCGGCTTCAAAGTCCACCGCATGAGAGGTAACAAGGACCAAGGGCCGGATAGTAATCCCCATTACGACCGAACAGAAATGATTCTGCGTTACGTGTAGCTTTTGTAGGTGTGACATATTCCACCTTTAAAGAGACATTAAAAGGGGAAACCCAGTCACTCTACGACGTCCCAATACAGACACTCCAAGAGACTACAAGACTTTCCCGCAGCCTGGTTTCCAATTTGGCTTGTACTATCAAGGCTATAATCCAATTTGGCTACAGTGACCTATCAAGGCTCAAGATAACGAGCAACACAATGTTGTCCGAACGCAGCTTTCACATCAACAATCCTGCTTTATCAGCACCTCATCTGTGGTACGCATTTCCAAACTCATGATTTGACTGAAACAATACTGCCCATTAGCTTGAGACTATAGCCAAATGACTAAAATTACCACTTGCCACCCGTTAAGCTTGCGTTTGTTTGTGTGATAACTTAACTGCTGAAATTAAGAGGAACTGTGTTTTTAAAAATCTGAAATCTAACAAAATTATGTAACTTCTGTTCCTAAGGTATTCTCCTAAATTGTTTTTCTTACATATGGAGCTTCTTTAAATTGCTTCGCCATATCCCTTTAAGACCCAGCCCGCACAATCGTGCGGGTTAGATATTCTTATACGCTTCTACTTCTGGAATAGTCGTATGTTAGAAAATCACAAATCTAACAATTGAGCCGGTTCGCAGAAACTGTGAAGTGTTACTTTTTATCAACAGACGATGGTTGTGGTCCATGTTTTACTTTCAGCTGGCAAATCTCTAGCTTTGTTTTCAAATACAACGAAAACACGTCTTTTCATCTGTCGTAAAAAGGTAATTATCAATATATTTCTAATTGCTTAGATACAAATTTTTGTATTAATGTTTAAATAATTGTAAAATAGAGAAAATATTAATGATAATCTTTTAATGTGTGGGTTGTGGGACTCGGGATTTCGTTACCCGCACGATCGTGCGGATTGGGCGTTACTCGAGTCACTGCAGATGTACAGGTAAGTACTTACCATGCGAATTTTCTCTTTTTCAATAATTTCGATGAAAGCTTACATAAAAAGGAAATATATAGTTATATAATTAATACCAAATTTTCCTGGGATTCCGCCATGGATAAGTCCATTTTTTTTCTATCTCTCTCTTTTTTTGCAATCTATTTTCTTTTTCATACATTTGTTGAGGAGTATAGCATTTTTATCCTTTCCACAGATTTCTGCATCCACATCTCTTCCCCCCCCCAAAAAAAAACATCTGGGTTTTCCGATGGTAGTTTGGTGTGATTTATATATATATATATATTACAATAACAAAATTTTCTGATACATTTTATTATTTTTCATGGAATACTGTGTTAACTTTAACCAAAAACTTTTTCAGTTGTCTAAAAGGAGAAGAATTCTCACAGAAGAAATTTTTCAATTGATGAATAAATCAAATTGAACTTAGATCAGAACTTGGTGATCTCTCGGTTGATGACAATGCTGCCAACAAAGCATATGAATCGCGTATACTGGAAGGAGAATCAAGTTCAGATGAGAGCGATGAAGAAACACATGGGAATATTTGAAAAGGAAAGACAATTTTGGACCATTCTTTTTCATGAAAGTCTATTGAACACATTCATTACATTGATTTAGCTGTTGCAAATTCTTGATTTCTGTGCAAACAAGATGCAATATCAAATAAAATTCCTCTAAAAATCAAAATGGATCACTTAAAATTTAAGTTAGAGATAGTTGAAGTGTTATCAGCCTCTCCACCTACTAACGAAAGTATTTTAACTGATGATGAAGATAACAGTGTTGTAATTCCACTCGCAAAATGATGGAATCGTTACATAACATGTATAATTCACCTGCTATACATGTCATGGCTTTTATCCTGGCCATTCCAGGATAAAAGGCTTGACATGTATAGCCATTTTTGATGTGTTGATGACATTTCAAGGCCTCGCAAGTGCAGATTTGAAAACTGCGAAAACAGTTCGAAAACATGTTGTGAAAAATGCAATGGTTATTTATACTTCTCAAAAACAAAAGAAGATATTTTTACTGTAGATAAATAATGAATTAATAAAAGAGTTAGTTATACATCAATAATTTCCTTATTTGTAACAATTTTAGTGTAATTAAGATTGTTTCTTCTATCAACTTAGAGCTGAAAATGTATAGCTCGTAAAATTCCATAGGCGACCTGTTTCACAGATAACGCCCAACGCACGATCGTGCGGGTACCGTCTACGTTCCAGGAATGGAGAGGGAATTTATTTTTATTATTTTTCCCAATGTGTCATTGAGATCCGTATAGTATTAATAACCAGAAGAATTTAAAATTTGAAGATAAAAATAATTCGGGCCTTAAAGGATTATGTCATGGTGTAAGACGCAGACTTGTAATACACAATCTAGGGTAGGGAAAAATATTCCCAGTATTTTTAAAGCTTGTGGCATTGAAAAATTTAATGCAAAATTAAACTTGAAAATTTATAATTGAGGGATTTAGTGAATTCATTTTTTCCCTATGAGTCAGGCCAGATTTTATGAAATCACATATACCGTTCGAATTCTTAGTAATTCCCTTCTTTTCAAGAATAACGAATATAGCTCTCAGCAAACATCCGTGATTAGTTCAAGATCGTGATTAAATGAAAAGGAAGTAATCTCTTATCATTGGTGCATATCTATTTATGTATTCGTGATGCGGTAACGGTTACAAAGTTTTTATTCTCTGTGTTCTCAGCTTAAACAGATTTGTAAGATCTGTAATATAACTTACGTTTCAATTCCAGCAGGCAAACGTCTCGACTGAGTTGCTATCAAATCTAACGAGGGCACAATCATAGCATTTCATCACGTTTTTCTCATAAAGAAGTCGCTACGATACCTGAAGCGTGGTAATTTATTAATCGGTCATTTTGAGTATACAATACTTTAAGTGCCTTATTTCGGTTACATTATCATGTAATGTTAATAGATCATAGAACGATATAAACCTACTTTACCAGTATGGGAAATGGATTAGTATCTTGAAAGAAAAGGATTTTTAGTGAAACAAAAATGTTTGTTAAAAGTAAACTTTTTTAACATACATGCCTTAAAAGGGATCAATAGATACACTTGCAAGCAATAGATGGGATCTTCCGATCACAAACTCTGTAGATCTAACCCCTTTGTAAATTACCTCCGTCTACAAAAGTGAATTGTTCTCCACATGGCACATCCCGCCATATCATAACTGGTATTCTGCTAGTCGCCCAGGACTATATCTATCGTGCAGTGGCCGCAGGGCAGTCCAATCGGCCTTGACAAGGTTTAGAAGTAGACATTTGAAACTTATGAAGTTCCAGAATGGTGAAAGGATTTTTCTTCCGTGTTCCTATACCCTACCTGACAGCCCTTTTCATCTTTTTGCTTGTTTGGGTGTCTCCTGGAGGCATCTGATGGCTGAACATGAGAGGATTTTCGGACTATTTGTGCACAACGAGGTCTTTTAAACCTAGTGTATAGGCTTTCCTACACCATTGTGAATAAGCAATAACAACAAAGAGGACGATAGAGAACAACAGTAAATGTCTTTATATCTGAAAGAAACAGTAACTTTATCAATTTTCTTCAAAAAATCTCTAAAAGAAATTCTGGTAAATTGGAAGCAATTTCAAAATGGGCTAAATTTATGTGACATTTTAGTCACATGATACATTCCGTAACGTTTTTCCATCCATTCAATTCATGCCCTCCTTGTTGCCAACTTTTGGTTTGTCCAGAAATTTTCTTTTGAAAGTATATATTCAATAACGACAATAACTCACGTAGATAAACAAGGTGTACTTATTTAAATTAATCTGAATTATATAAAGGATTTATTTATTACTTTTTTGAAAAATCTTATTATTTGGACATTATGACTAATAGGACCAACTTTGGATATCAATTGTCTAATAAAAGGCATGCTCAAATCAATTCGCTTAAAGTTAATGGTTATTTTTAATGTATTCAAATGTTTCTTGATAATTTCTGTAGGGAAACAGATAGGCTAAAGATTAAAATTACTGAAGTAGTTTGTAATAAATTTAAACTTATTTACTTCGGCATTCTATTTTTATTGATGGGTGGGTCACCTCACCCTGGATTTCGGAATGGTTGGGAGCAGTGTGATTTCAAGTTTTTGATTTTCGGGGGAAAAAGAGCGTCAGGGAATTACTTATTGGACTTCAAAAATCTGAATCTCTGAGATAGATAAGGTTTTAAGAAAAAAAAATTATACTGGAGGAAATCTAGAATAAAAAATAGAACGAGATAATGTCACTATGAGTGAAAAGATTTATATTGCTCTTTTTTTGGAAAGAAATACTTAAAAATATATTCTTTATTGGAAAAACCTAAGACTGGAATACCAAGAGTGAATAAATACAGAGTATATGATATAACATCTAGCCTATACAAAATTTAAAAATAATATTTTCATCCCATGTAAACCCATTAAACTTTCTATATTATATTATATGTTGCAGAAGATTTAGATATCAAATATTTTATACGTCATATTTCAAGTTCTATATTATTCTTAATTACATATATAATTTTTAAATATGATTCGATTTGATTTAATTAAAATATTTTGAAATAAAATGCCTATTTTATTATTAAAGTATAAGAAATTAGAATTTATATTTCCCACTTATAGAAAGACTTATAACTTTGAATGGCTATACTTAGCTTGTGTAAGATTTGATTTTTGCTTTACATTGCTTTCTGAAGCATCACAAGGACTATTGGCGACTGACCTCGAAATTCTGAGCAATGATCAAGTGACAAGAATGACCCCCTTGAGCTGGGAATCTCCAACTTCCAAACTTCCACAGTATGACAACGTGAGGACTTTGAGCCTCAACAGGTTTAAAGTGTATCATATCCTCTACATGGAGACACATCAGAACTCTACAACGCTGTCCAAGAGTTCGCGACCGTAACCACTCGACTACTACGGTTTTCATGTCTTCAGAGAACTATGCAAAGAAGTTGTAATTTTTGAAAGGGAGATAAAAGTAATATCAGAGATATTTATGGTTATATCGATAGCTGTCCAAAAGCATGACATGAGTTAAATTTGTCTCAACAATAAAATTCTTGCTCTAGTGAGAATCTTTACCTGCGCTTTTTTAATATATTATGATAAAACCAAATGAAAATTTTGATTTCTGTTATTAAATAAAAGTATACTTTAATTCAGTGCTTCTCAAACTTTCACTATTTGCGACCCAATATTCAATCATCATTTTCATCGCCCCCTCCATACAATAACAATGTATTGAATTCAATAGTACTATACTTTGACACTTAAGCTACAATATATACGACTTTAACCTCACCGACGTATATAAGCGCCTCGCTCAGCCAAAGCATTAATTTTCTGGACGTATATATACGTCTTTCCGAAGTACTATATCTTCTGTGCTCTGCAATCCATAAAATTATTCCGAAGGCTTTGGAATGCAATAAAAGGACCTTGACAGTGTTTGTGAAGGATTTACTTATTTCAGAGGATTTGCTTATTTATTTCTTTTTTCCTCCCCCTCCCACTAAAAAAACATCAAAATACCCTCGTCTACGTGGTAAGCGGGGGCATTGAGGAGCGAATCACGTGACCTTTAATCGGTAGTTAAGGAATTAGTTATAAACCGTATAAATTATCAAGATAATTGTTAATACAAGCCCATGGGGTCACCGATAATTATCAAACTTGTTTTTAACTTAGTATTGTTAAATTCATAATAAAATACACATTATACAGTACTAATACATTTATAAGTGTGTAAATGTGTATTCTATATTTTATTACATCAGAAAGTATTTTGTTTGTTTACTTTTAGTAAATTGATAATTTTTTAAATAACCTTTTGTTTTCGACTTTTCAATATGCTCGCGTCCCCCTCGTAGAGTTATCACGCCCCCAAAGGGACGCGTGCCCCACAATTTGAGAAACGCTGCTTTAATTACCTTCGAGATACAAAACGGAAAGATAACAGAGAGTGACTAACTTTTGAAATATGTGAATTCTGAAAAGATCAGTTATTAAAAATATATATATATTGGAAAAGTAAGTCTTAAAGTTTTGGATTGAAATTATGCTATAGAATGTTTTTGAATGACTGCACATAAAAAAAAAAAAAGGAAAGCTAACAGCTATACAGGTCATTATACAATCCAACGAAAGCTTCAAAAGGAGGTAATAATTAAAATAAAAACGTGGAAAAGAGGAGTGCCAGAGCATGAGATTGAAGCTTGCATAAAGTTTAATCACGTTTGAAGCCTTTGTATGCAATAATAAATTTCTTGAATTAGTAAAAAAACTATTTGAGATTCGAAGGAATATATTTAAGTTAACTGATAAAATTACGATGCATTAAAACAATTTCAATCAGACATATTTCACATTACAAACCATTTTACAAAATACGAAAAAATGCTGTAATTTAAAAGATTCTGAAATGATCTTCGCTCACTGAACTCCAACTGGCTTCAGATATCGTATCAGTACATATTATGATTTGATTTTGATTTCATTTTCTTAAAACGTAGCATTATAAAGCAACTCGAGAGCCATTAGCGAAGGACCTATTATTATTAAACCCCAGTCAATTGAAGAGGATTACACCTTAGCTGCCAACCCGCTTCCCCAGCATGCCAAAGTGACTGATTTAATTTGAGCCTATACAGGGTGGGTCATTATTTCGACTACGTTGACATTACCTTTTACTTGATAACGCTAACCACGAGTCCGTGACCATGACCACTCGACTACCACAGCCATGTACACATTATGACGTATTCCATTTGCATTAGAACTTATATATATATAAGCATTAAACATAAGCATCAAAACACCAAAGTAGAATTACATTCAGATTATAATAGTGTTTTCGTCCTGGAGTCGTGAAGGAATATTGCTTTACCTTTTTCATTACTTTTTAGTAAATGAAATACTAAGAAAACATTAGTAGAATAAAAAAATTAAGGTTATTAATTTAGAAAATACTAAAATGTGCAGCTTTTAATTTACCACACATAATCACAGAATGGTCTGCTTGTACAGCTAAACCTGGCTTTATAAAAGCAAGTCAATGGCTACTAGAACAATATCCTGTATTCAGCTTTCTTTCCCAATACTTAAAGTTTGATTCTTAATTTTAAGACATTCCATACTTTCCTGCTATGTCAATAGCCTTTCAATCGTTTCAACCTTTAAAAAAAGCCCCAATTGTTTTTCATAACCAAATAGGAATAACTATCAATAAAACTGATAGCCTATTGTTTCCTCTGACAAATAAGCAGCGTAAATGAGACCTTTTGAGAAGAACAACTTAACCAACCCTAAATACCAAAACAGTTTTCTTCAACTCATCCGATCTCAAACATTTAGATCACCTTGGCATTACTGACCTGAATAAGTGGATCTCGTTATGAAGCAAACCCCCCAAAAGTGTCCAATTAATTCGACTGATAAAGAAAAAAAAGAGTGAAACGAACACAGAGCGAAGACACTGATTACCGAAACAAGGGAAAGGCTCCAGAAAACGCATCAAAGAACAATTTTATTCCATTTTCTTTGCCGCAGATGAGTGCACACGACGAAACGAAATGACATATCGACCGTTTAGGGAAATCACCAACGAAAAATAGGCACACATGCGTTAAATAATGTGTATCCAAGTTCCTCCAGTGGTAGTTCCTCTTTCCTTTGACTATATAACGAACATTCCGAATCTTGAAGAAGTTTTTTGGGTGATAACTCTGTGATTGTGTGAAACACTCTGACACGCACTCTGGATACATGTGTTTGGTTCGTTGCAACAATCTTCTGGTAAGTCCCTTCACTGTTTACTCGGATCTCTAAGCCATTGTTTTTTTTTATTGGGAATATAATCAATATTTAGATAAAAAAAAATATTATAATTTTGCTTTGGCATATTGACTGAATTTGCAGTGATATCATACGCTTAGAACCGTTTTATTTACTTCTCCATTACTTGAACTTCATGCGAGCTTAGGTTTTGATCAGTTTGCTTTCAATGTATTCTAAAAACTCAATATGCTGACATATTTTCTATTTATTTTTCAAATAATATCTATAGTGCATTAGATATTAAAATACTTTAATACTTTAAATAATCTATTTTAATACTTAGCGTTTCCCAACGTTGTCTTTTCCTACTTTTTGTGCAACAGCGATTTTGAAGCTTATATACATGAAGTCCAGGTATAATACATATAAATGTATCAGAACTACTTTAAAAAAAAAAAATAAAATAGATGTTTTTACATAAATTTTTAAGTATATGAGTCCACCCATTCTTGCTATTTTTATTTAAAAACTAGTATATTTTATATACATTTTCATTGTTTCTGATTGCTTCAGGGTATTTTTATAGAACATCTTACCATTCAAAACATAAAGGAAATATATAAGGTGCCCGAAAAGTATGGCTACACTTTCAAAAATGAATTAAAAATAAGCAAATATTTCCACTTACGAATTTTACGTTCCATAAAGAAAAGATTAAAGTTTTTGTTTAATGAAATGCAAACTGGATGGGTCAACGTCCATATTTATCAACATTCTCGTTTCAAAATGACTTCACCGCAAGGATAAACCTAAGTTGTAACATGGTTTATCAAATTTAAATCAGAAACACATGTACAGCGTAAAAAAATTTCGAACTACCAATAAATAAAGTCTACTTTGTGGATCCATAATTTATAAGTGGCATGAAAGAGTTATGACGACAGGTAGCGTATTGTCGAAAACAAAATTTAGCCAGTCATACAGAGATGAGGTGTCGTTACTCGTATAGATTCGATACTAATAGTTCCCACATTGGAATCATGCAATTGGACATTGTAAAAAAACTTAAGTATTTTCTTTAAAAACAAAAAAAAAACACGTAAGGGTATATCTTTATTTTTTTATTTGAAATTAAAATTTAAGTGTGACGCCATGCTTTTTGGACATCCGGTATTTGTTTAAAAACAGCATATTCATTTTCATACAGGTATGATATTCTATCACAATAATATTACATTTTAAGTTTTATTTTCCCCCGAACCTCTTTTATGCAAATTAACTTAACATAAAATTACTTTTGCGAGTTTCTACCAGGAGAAAAAATAGGAGGAAGCAATTTAAGTTATTTAGCATACACACGGAACAATTGAATTCCATTTTAAATAGTTATAATAATTCTTTTACTTTTTTAACTTGGAACATAATATTATAATGTTTCTTTCGAATTTATTTGAAAATACAGGAAACAGTACTTTTAAAAGTAATTGGTGAGTAAATTGGAATTAAGAGATATTTACTCTTATTTTTAGATTTTCATTTTGCTATTTCGATTTTACAAACTCACTTTCATTTCTCATATTTGATTATAAGCAGTGGCGTAATGTACACTCCCACATTGCGGGGGAGGTAGCCCAAAGCCTAATTGACACCAAGTTTCAATCCTTCGTGAGATCCTACTTGGAGCCTAAACCTGACTTCGCAGGGGGAGGGGGGTGCTTAATGTTATCCGGTACGCTATTGCTTATGAGTATATGCAAAGAACTGAGAATTTCATTTTCCCATAATCTGGAATATAAAGACTATCTTAGGTACAACAGGACAGATAAATGGATTACATGAATTAGGCTGCTTTTGAAAAATAATTTAATTGGCAGTATGAATATTCAAATTTGGAATATTATTGAACTTCGAGAATTATAATGTCGTCGGTTTGTGATGTAATACGATGCTTTATTACACTCTACTGAGTATTAACTGTCAGTGCTAAGTGTTCATGTGGTTTTGCCTGCTTTTTCCAACCACCAAGAAACGACTGTTGTCTAAGCAACCGATAATTTGTACCTGATCCCTTCTCAAGTTCATTACTGATTTATCCATCTCTCTATATAAAAATGGATGTTTGTATGTATGAAATCGCATCCCTCCAACACCGTTCAACCGATTATGAAAATTGGCATGTATATGTATATTTTTGTGGAGAAGGTTTTTGTGCTATCCTCTTTGTTACAGCTCCCCACCAGGTGGCGCTGCAGCATATCAACTTCTGCACCATTCAATCAATCGCCAAGTTGCCAACAGGGTCGCCAAAAATGATGTTAACTTGACTCTATCGCCAACATTTCGCTATGTTTCTATTGAATTGTCATTATAATGTAAGGAACGACGTTGTACGTGTGAATATTACAATTTTAACATAAAACAAATACAACAGAAAGTAATATTAACGTATTACACTTCCAGATATAAATTATTTACACTATTTTAAGCGTTCATTGCACAAAATGTGCAACAATGTGTTACTTTTGCTGAGCAGAGATCAGCTTAGGAAGGTGTTTTCAAAAATCGACCCACAAGAGAGTTACGGGGAGTTATAAATAAAAAAAATCCTTTTTATTAGCTATTAGATCTACAGACTTAAAATTTAACAAATATGTTTTTTGTTGTTGTTGTTCAGCTGAGATATGCAAAAGGCTTTTTGTTGTTGTTGTTTAACTTGCAATTTACGTAAAACTAACTCATTAAAAACTTCTTTATCCTTCAATCTGTATAGTTTAATTTTTGAATTCAGTGATGAACGGGTGCGAAGAACGAGCATACCAGCTAGTTTCTTCTAAAATATATGTTATATTACGCAAATAAATTTAGTTTATTATTCATATTGGATTAAAGTAAAACTCGTGCAAAAATATTACTTATTTTTCATTTAAAATTTTATGTTTTACTTCTTACAGTAAAAATTCTTTTTGTGCGGTCCTTTTTCATGCGATTTTATTTCTGTGCGATTTTTTTTTGTGCGATCTTTTTTTATGCGGTATATGAATTTCAATGGTTTTGGTACCACTGTAATGATTTCTATCAATGTATATATATATACACTTCAAGACGCTCTATTCATTTGTCATAAGCAATCTCTCGACAATGCACGTTCAATTGCTTTCTCTCAACGCACCAGCAACACGCGTTGGATTGAAGACGAAACTGCCAATGGTAGTAATAATATCAATAATTTGATAGATTACATTTGTAAAAAAGAAATAAAATTTTCATTTCCATTAATACTTTTAAATAAGAGTTAATTTTGTATGTAAATATATTTGAGATTTTTTTTTATTAAAAATATTGTAAACTTACATATGTTTAACAGAGTAAACCCTCAACTATTCTTTTATTTGATGGTATTGTTTTAAATTGAAGTGTACGTAACTATGTCGAATTTTAAAAGAATATTTTAAGAAGCTCTAACATATAAAATAATACTCTATGATGAAAAATGCACAAAATAGCCAATGGCGTTTATACCATCGGTGGAAACTAAAAGAAACCATCCGGTTATGCATTATAAATTCTAAGTCAGAAAGAAAATCAATAGGAATAGACTTTACTACTTAGAAATAGGATACATTATAAAACAGCTATTGTGAATTCCATTAAGAAAACTACTAGCTATCTTCTGATTAAAACTATATGTAAACAATAAGACGAATAGTACGAAAAGAATTGTATATGAATAACGAAAGGTTCATAAGTAAACTGCAAGAAATAACACCCAATATGCAAATTGGGAAACAGATCATAACAATGAAGTAAAACAAAAATACTAAGGTCCGAAAGAAGTTTAGAACATAGAAACAAAAAATAGAAATAAATTATATATATTCTGACAATAATGTAGCATAGCATCTTCTCAGGACACATGAATGGAGATTATAGCTAAAAGGAACAAAAATGCATCACAAATTGCAAACACTTTTCTATGGCAGTAGAACTGTGAAAGCCTGTATATACATATGAAACAGTGATTCTGAAACCTCTTTTTATTGCAGTACACTTTTAACAATTTCAAAATTTGGCGACACACTAACAATAAAATGAACTTAAAAGAATTTTACTTATCTGTAATACATTTCCATCCATTCACGAAAGGATAAGTAAAATAATCCCGAATATTCTTAGTTTATTTTCTATAAGACGGCCTAATGATTCGGTTCCGGATTATTTTTTCTCAAAGTATAATTAATAATTTTAAAAAAATTGTGGCACATTTCAAGGATTTGATGGCACACAAAAGTGCCGTGACCCAGTGGTTGAGAATCACTGATATAAAAAAAAAAGATCTTTCTCACTAAAAGACTGACGGTTTGTGCATGCATCATTGCACTCGCGTTGCAAAGCAAAAAAAAAAACCGCCATGCTTATAACGGCTCAGTATTTATCGTGATTGAAACCGAGTTTTTTTTCTGCCTGACATTATGAAGCTGTTTAAAAAAATTATAAGACTTATAAGAATATTGAATGAGCCAAACATGCGCTTTAAATATCATCAAAAAGAATCGATTCCTGAGGTGGACTAATCTTCCTAACACGAAATATAAATTGCTTTCGCCATTCGAAATGAATTACAGGTTTTTTCTTCCCTTTTTTATTTGCATGGAAATATATAAATGCACCATTAGTACCTTTCTCTGATATACATCAGCCATTATAATGCTATTAAGTTATGACCCAGACACCACACACGTTTATTCAAATCATCCTGAAATAAACAGAAGGAGGAAAATCATTGGAACGTTAAAGCATTGATTGTATTGATTCTGTTTCTTTTATTCCAATAAGTGTGTTTATTGTTATTCATTTTATTATTCACACATATAAGTATAATTCATTACATCTGCGTTTTATTTATCGCTATCATATCATATCGAGTATGACACATAATTTTCTTCTGTAGCCATATAAGATAAATTCTATTTCTGGCGTGGATAATGAGTTCATAGGACGTAAAGGTATGCTTTTGATACATTCAATAAGAATTGCATTGAAATATTAAAAATCATTATGTAAAAATGAATGCACCTGATTTAATCTAGCATAACTTAATTATTAATGCATTATGCATGCCAAAGTATAAAGAAGACTACATCCCCAATCGTTTAATTATCTTGAACAATATTTTTCTATTTTATCCCCGTGACCGTGGTAGCCTAGTGGTTATGGTCATGAACTCGTGGACTACTATCTTGAATTCGAGTCCTAGTGTAAAAAAACTGATGCATGTAAAATTTTTCGAAGCTCAAAGGCCCTTCCGTTGGCGTGGCGTAATAGCTTGCAGAGGGAATTACTGGTTCATGTGTCGTCCACGTCACTTGCCTGAAGTGCATAAATACGAAGTCCTTTCCCCAATAGCTCTCATGTTTCTTTATAATGTGACGTTAATAAACATTCACCGACTCCATTTTATACCTATAAGGGGCGTTAAAATGAAACCCGGCCACAAGTGGAAAGTAACTTTATCGATTTTATTAACTGAAAAATGTAGTTATACGCAGTACACATACTCAAAAATAGTCGCCAAAACTGTTGACACATTTATCATGCAGGAAAATAACGCCATTGGGCAACATGACTGGGCGTTTCGACTTGATGGCTCGTCTAAGTTTCTGTAAATTGGCTTGATCACGTTGGACATTAATGGTGGTTCCCCGTTCCAGGAACTCGATAAGCAGTAGACCCTTGTTGTAAAAAAGGGCATCATGACCTTACCAGAACTGGTGTGCACGGCTTTTGATTCCTTTAGAGGTGGTGAAGTCGTACGTTTCCACTGATTGCTCTGACGCTTGCTTTCGGGTTCAAAATGGTGACACCCTGTTTCGTCACCAGTGGCAATTTGCGACGGAGAAGAAAGACATATTTCTCCTCATGATAACGTTACAGATGAATCAAAGATAGCGCCATTCGATTGTTCCTTCTTACTCGTTTGCAAGTTCAGTAGTGGACGATAGCTTGTGTGACCACCTTCTCTTAGGCGCAAAACCCCGCAGTCGCTATGAAACTTCAAAGATTGCACACGCGTCAGTATCTCTACCGATAGATAGCGCCACCACACATTCAGTTACGTAGTACCACCTTACGTGTAATGCAAAGTTAGACGCACTGACCGAGTTTCGTTTGAATGAACCTAATACAATACATGCCTCACTACTTAATCAATATCTCTGTTTTCAAAACTTCAAGAATTTAAAAAATAATGAAATCTTTTATCATATATTCCTAATGGAGGAACCCTTTAATTTTTAACTTATTTTTCCAAAAATCTAATGATTAAGTCAACGTTTTTTAAACTGTAGGGCACGCCTCCCTCCGGGGGGGGGGCGTGATAACCCTACGGGGGGGGATGAGCATATCGAAAAATCGAAAACAAAAGATTATTTATTTACTGAAAGGAAACAAAACAAAATACATTCTGACACAATGAGAAAAAACAAATTATACATTTACACTGATATAATATACTTAAAAAACGTATCGGTAATGAAAAATGTATTTCATCATTAATTTCAGAAGACTAAGTTAAAAACCAATTCAGTAATTACCAGTGACGCTATATGGGCATGTCATTAAATTATACACAGAATTTAATATTCATCTTGATAATTTCTAATTAGGATTATAATTAAAGTGGTATTCTAGCTTTAGGGTCGAAGTATATTATAATTGAATTCGATACATTGTTATTGTATGCAGGAAGGAGGTGGGCGCTAAGAAAGCTATGATTGAAAATTGGATATAGAAAGTTTGAGAAGAACTGGTTTGAGTTTTTAAAAAGGTGTCAACTTGTCTCACTTCTTCTCCCTCCCATGTTATTATTATTAAATATAACTGTATTCTAAATAGAAAAATATTTCAAAAATGTGATTACTCTGCAGCATTTCTTAAAAAATGTTTGAGTATCGAATTTAGGCTAAGAATTTGTATACACATGCTTTTATTAGAATTTATAGAACCTTAATATTCTACGTCAAATTCTAAAATAAGAATTTAATTTCTACAGTAGAAAAACCTTACTGTAGAACATGAAATCGTATTCTTTGTGATTTAATTCCCGTATTTTGATACCTTACTGGTTCCTCCCCCTCATTATATTCAAATCTTTTTCTGTTCTATTTTTTATAGTGATAGTCTTTAACCAGACCTTTAAAGATATCAGAAAACATACCTATTTTCATATACTTTCGCATTGCCGAGATTTATTTCATATTTCAAAAGATTTTAATTCGTAAGTCTCATTTTTAAACCTATCATCCGTAATAACAGTAACTTTATTTATTTAAATATATTTCCCACTACTTATTTTTTCTCGCGGCTTTTTTGAAGCCCATTTTACCAGAACTGGTACGATATTCTCCACACAAAAATGTGGATTCATATGTTTTGTCTGTAAAACATGCTTAAGGTATAAATTAAAAGAAAATTATCAAATCTGTTTCCGAAATTAAAGCACGGATTTACATGGAAACTAATCAAGCATTTATACCACCACATATATACGGATGCATTCAGAAAAGATTGTCATAAAACTGCACCCAACATAAAAGAATATTGAGTAATGAAACAATACTCTTAATTACAAAAATAGAACGAATTGAAAGTGCCCGAATTTTATGATGTGTACATTATAAACACAAACGTAGAAGTTTAATGTTTCTAAAACAAAGAAAAAATTTAATCTTTCTTACTATAATCTCTTACTGTTATTTTTTTGAAAACTTGAAATAAATAATAAAAAAAACGATTCTTTCTTTTAATAGTGTTTTATGGTATTTCCTAGATATTTGTTTTTTAGTTTTTCGATTGACTGATCATGCTTAAAGTGGATTAGCCATTCAATTGAATATCTAAGATACCTTACTAAAAATACATTGTTTATTTCATTGATAAGTGAAAAAAAGCCACCTTCTATGGGAAAAAATTATTTTCATTCCTCTTCTTTATTACCTTCCAAAGAAATTGAAATGTGAAAAAAAAGGAAACAGTGAAATATGGGCTTCTTTTTTCGAAATAGGGCATTGAGTATTTTTTTTTTCTTTTTTTTCGATGGTTTCGGAAAAGAATGAATATTTGTCATGTACGAATAGGAAAAACCCGATTATGTCTTGAGGTTTGATGAAGAAACGTCACTTTTTATCTTTCAAGAAAGCATTATTGTTATCTATCATAATTAATGTGATGTCGATGCCAAGTGGTTCAGAATAAAAATAGGTCACTTATATATAAATGCTGTGGATTTATTTTAAATGTAATCCTTTAGTCTTTGTTCATGACAAGCTTACAATAATTAACCACAAAAGGATTTCCTTCTTGTTTATCATGCACACTTCAATATTAATCAATGGCAATATTAAATTTATGTAAGACGAAAAAAAAATGTTTTATTTTTTATATACTGGATTAAAATACCTATATTTATTTCTAAGGGAACAATATAAAAAGGATTGAAAGCAATCATAGAACAAATTCTATGTTTATTTCTCATGCTAGGTATTTTTCATCGTCTACTGCTATAAATCATGAGAGATTTTTGAAAGAACTATTTTGAGCACAAATAGCGATTGGAAGGAACCGTATCTTCCTTTCATACCTTTTCAATCTTTACCGTTGCGTGAAAGTTTGATTGCACAGCGATAATTAAAATCTCAATACTCTTATTAACAAATCAAAGTGTTGGTAAATTTTGTCAACTTTTACTTCTTCGTACAAATTAATTCAGATAGGTTTTTAAAAAAAATACATTTTGCAGCTACATTTTAAAAATAGTTATCTTTATATCCTTGTATACTCCAAACACCCTTCATGTGTGGATGTATTATCTGACACCTCCCACTTTTTCTAATTCCAAATTAGCGTCACTAATTTTGAACATCATAAAATCCAAAGGTTATTCATGCTGAATAAAATATTGGGCCTTTCGAAAGTTCTGATTAAAGAATTAAAAATAGAAGATATAACAAGCAAAAAAATCACAAATGTGCCGTATATGAGAGACTTCAACTTTATTTAGTATAATAAATCTACCTTGTCAAATTTTCTTCAAACCAAATCAACCCAAGCTGCCTTTCTATAATACTTTATCTTATTCTCCAATAATATTATTAAAAGTACAATATTAGCACTTTTGAGTTGCTGTAGTTGCCGCATGGTCATGTTCACGAACCCGTGGCCTGCGTTGAGGAGCTGTAGGTTTGAGTCTTTGTACCATTGTGAAAACCTGCTGTGTAGACAGGATAATGCCCGCTCAAAGTCCTCATTTTGTCTTATTGTGAAAGTTTAGAGAATGGGTAGCCAGAAAGCTAAAATCGTCCTCGTCATTAGACCAAAGTTCGAAATTTCGAGGTCCATCCCCAATAGCACACACGCAGCTTCAAAGTGCGCTTATAAAATTTCGAATCAAATCAACTTTGTTTAGCGTATGTGAGACGGGGCTTTATCGGGTTTTCATACTAATCCTCATAGGGAATCTTTGGGGCCAGAATTGAGTTATTTCATAGACAATCCTCTCAAGAAGGAACCGCAATATCCAGATTAGTTAGTAGATATATAGTGAAGGTTTTGTAATCGCAAAGAAGAAGGAGGAATGAAGCTCAGATGCCGAACGCCGTGAGCTATTGGTAAGACATTAAACTTAGAAGTGTAATTATAGAACGAGTTTTAGGGAGTTAATGAATTTAAGGCAGATAAAGATCCTTAGGATAACTTATCATAAAGATAAGTGGTTAGGATTCCAGGCGCTTATTTACACAGAATTTAGGAATACGTTATATTACTTCTGATTGTCTTCCTATAGTAAGACTTGTATTGTTCAATATATTTAGACAATATATTTAGCCATAATAAATTGAATTTATTATGACTAACTTGAGTGATCAATCATTTCCTCCCACAAATCTAGGTCGCGTAGATGAAGAGATGGTATCCCCCTAGGCAGGGGGTATCACACATACGTGTGACTTTTTTACCAGCTTTTTCGATTTTATGTTAAATATATAAAGTGTTAGTATTGGTTATTTGAATCCCAGTGGCTGAGTGCTACAGTATCGCACTACCACACTACGGATACGGGGTACAAACCCTGGATTGGGCAAGGTCATTTCAGCTTTTCATCCTTTCAGTAGGTCGATAATAGAGTGCCAAACTTGCTTGAGAATTAAATGCTGGAGGTTTCGCGTCAGATTGATCATCTGACTAGAACTTCTGCTCATGCACTTCAGTGCCCAAGGTCAGGGAAACTGAGATGGGCTCAGTAAACCTTGGCCCTCCTGGGCTGTTGCGCTACTGAGTTTAGTTTAGTTATTGATTATTTAAACTTGTCCCACAATATATAACCCACGTAGCTTAATTCATATGCATTTTGAGATAGTTTTAATTAGGTACAAAACTCGAGCTAAGAATTTCTTTCAAGAAAAAAAATGAATCTTATTAACTGATTAATAATTTAAATTATTCGCTTTTATTTCTACAGTGCAAAGAATTTCTTTCAGTTCGTCAAAAAGAATAAGTGAAATTAAGCAATTGTTGCCTGAAATAATAAATTATCAGTATTCGACTAGTAATAGAAAGACACTAAACATTATTTTGGATATCCGGAACATTTTAAACCTAGTATTTTTCTGTTTCTCTCCTTCCAAGAGTTTTCGTGCTTATTTTTCTTTGTTATCAGGTTATTTTATTTATGCTTTATCATTTATTATAATGATTTTAAAGAAAAAATGACTGAACATATTTCGATTCCTTTTTAATAAACATTTATATCCAGTAAGATAAATAGAATAAGCGATTTCATATCAGTAATGCGTTTTTAAGTGCTTTTTGGTATTTTAAATTTCAAAAAGTCTTTCTTTTACTAAGCAATTTCTTCTACAAACTCAATAAAGAAAATTTTTTAGACCCTATTTCTTACTCTTATTTGTTTCTATAATATTATTTCTTCCCTAAAGTGGTAGACTCTATGATTATTTATTAACTATATTTACCCTATAGTAATTTTTCAAAAGAATTTTTGTGTTCTCTTTACTATGAGCTTCCTTCAGGTAATTAAATTAACGGCTCTTTTCCTCCTTAAAATACATCAACATCGTGAGCAAAAAAGGGCTTAGCATCCACATAATTGGTTATTTTAGATTGTGTAACCGTTATACAATCTAAAATAGAAAAAAAGTGGCACCTGGAAGGAGTTTACACGCATGATTGAAATTTGGAGGAATGATTCATCCACTTCGCAAATGGAAATGATCAAATTTTCAAATTCTTTTGAGTATTTGATGTAAAGGGTAGCTTTTAAACACAGTGCCATAAAACGGCATATGAAAGTGTAACAAATTCATTTCGACTTACATTGCTATGTTAGTTTATCCTTTCTCCTTAGATTATGTCTTGATGAAAAGCTCGCAAGCAATAGGAACAACTAGAAGAGTCTGACAAAGATTGTACAATTAGGCTCTTAGAAGGTGGATGGCCAAATCTATAGATTACGCACAATATTGGTTGCACTGATTTTAATGATGTACATTGCTGGTAGAAGGTCGATACAACAAGGTACATCCCAGCATCACTCAGATTCTAGACGGATCAGAAAATCGAGAGGATCAATGAGCTATAAAGACATGCGCCTACTGATCCAACAACCATTGTTGCAGACATCTAGAAAACAGTGGTATAACCTCATTAGATTATTTCATAAGTAATCACATCATGTATCTACAGCTTCACTCATGTAGACCATTGGGATGACTGCCTTTAAACGCATTGCATCATCATGAAAGATTAGAATGATATCATGAAAGACATATGGTATCGAATATGGCATCGAGGGATTACCACCAATGACCCCGCTTCTGTTTTGGTGGAAATGAAAATTGAATCCGTGTGGGAAGGCAACGTGACAACGCCAAAATTCACCATACGTTATGAAAAGTCACGTAGGCAGAAACCCTGGTGCAGACCCCAATTACAAATTATGCTAAATCATCTTTGGTATTAGACCATCTTGTATAGTGGTTAGCAATGCTGACTGATGTGCTATAAAGCCTGGGTTCATATCCCGGAGAAGGCATGTATGTTTGTAAATGTATAGCGCCTTTGTGGCATGGGGTTACTCTAAATAGCCGTCTAGCCTCAAGTCCTCTCATGAGGTTGGTGGATGGTGAAGAGAAGTAGGAGACCCCTGACCACCCTCAGGGTGTTCCCCTCAACATTGTGGTGAAATAGAGCCAAATCGTACTGTCCCATGTAGGGTGCTCAAAGCTACCGGTAACGACAGGCGTACAACTAGCCTCTTGCCATGATGCATTTTGTGAGCCTGGATCTTGTGCGGAGCCCCCTGGGTTCCACCCTGGACACCAAGATTAATTTGAGGCAAAGAATCACTAAGAGCCATTTTGTATAATAATAACTTGTATTTATTATATCAATTCAAATCTCAAAAACTCTAATAACATATAATTTTTCTATGTTACGTCAAACAAAAGGGATTTACCTTTAATATTAAATTAAATTACGAATTATGAAATTAATCAATAATTACGTGCAAGATCAAATAATGTCTACCGAAATAGGAGGTCCAAGAAATACACGTACTCGAATTATTAACTTTCATTAACTCTAACCAATTTTACTAAACCAACGCTTATTTTAAGCGTAAATAAATTATAGTTACCGCCTGGTATATCAGCTTTCTAGTTCTTTCGTAGAATAACAGCAATAAGGCTTCACTAACGTAATCCAGTGGAATCCTCTAAATTTGAGGCTAATGCTGCTGGCTCAATAGCCTTCATACTTGATAGCTTACAACGCTCTACTTAAATACCCTATCTACTTTGCATATCCCGTTTACTTTTTGGAGTTGATTGGAAATATACGCGAATTTATAATCCCCCAAAAGACTCCTAAGAATAATAGTGGAAAGGTTCCGTACAGATTCGTCATAATCTGACTCAGTCGAGATCAGGTTGCATAAAAAACTACAACAACAGTTATAAACTATTTGATAGGTCAACGTAACATCAAGAGACCTTGTAGCCAGTGGCGGTATCATTTCTGAACTCCCCATTACAAACCCTTTTCTAACAGAACATTGCTCGACTACGTATTGTTTTCGTCTTGAGAGATTATTTACAGCATGTTCATATCTTATCGTGGCGGCTAGTTTCACCAAATCTGTATCCTATCGAGAAAGCATGGGATTCCAAGGAACGAGAAGTCATCACTCCATCCGTACTATGTAATCTAAGAACTTTACGCTAGTGTTTAAGTAGCATCATATGAGCTAACATTGGACTTCATAGAGAGCCTGTACGATTTACTAAGGTGCTTGGATATTGGATCAGGAATAAAGGTGGTCACATATGTAATACTGAAGGATTCTGTTGTTCAGCATTTTGCTTAATAAAATGTTTGCACATTTCAATTTTTAAATTTTAATCATTTACTCTTCGCGAGTATTTTCTGAACCTTGTAAATTTCATGGCATTCTGAATATTCCTTGCTCTGGTGCAACTTTTTGTGCCCTATCTTTTCTCTTAGAATATTTAACATCTATTCAAAATCCTCAGCCACAATTTCTGCTATAAAAATATTACAAAAAACAGCTATGCACCTATATATCTGATTATTTCATGGTCACAACAATTTATCGAGAGTTTTGAGTTGTCAAGAATAAAACTTAGGGGTAATGGATTCAAAAAGGCAAAAAACAACAATTTCATTCTTATTTTGGACTTAAACTAACACATAACTACTAAATCTGATTAATAAGCTTTTCTAATTCGATTGAAATAACATATATATAAATATATATATATATGTGTGTGTGTGTGTGTGTGTGTGTGTGTGTGTGTGTGTGTGTGTGTGTGTGTGTGTGTGTGTGTGTGTGTGTGTGTGTGTGTGTGTGTGTGTGTGTGTGTGTGTGTGTGTGTGTGTGTGTGTGTGTGTGTGTGTGTGTGTGTGTGTGTGTGTGTGTGTGTGTGTGTAATAATTCCCCTAGAGCATCCTTTTAATTAACTCTTTTTAATAATATTCAAATAATCTTTTAATTATTTGGTTCGAAACTAACACCCTGATCTTAATCGTAATCGACTAATATTATTACATCATAAATCCCTTTCCCGCCCTTTGTAACCAATTAGAGCTCTTATTACAAAAATGTCACGTGGTTTTCACCTTCGGGTATAAAAACCGATGTCTCTGGAAATCCCGCCTCTTCTCTTTTTTTGTCTGCTTGCCTTCATCATGTAATCAGCCGGCTGCAGCGCGTTCTGTGTTTGTCTTTCTCTGTGTTTGTGCCATGATGTTTGCTTCTTGTTATGTGTAATGCCGTCCCTACTTTATCTTTATGTGTTTCCAGATGTGAATAAACTGGATTATTGAAGTATATGACTGTCTAGTCAATCCCATCATAGAAAATGCATCAACATATAGTATCATACACACACCACCGGCCACGCCCTACCTTTGGTTCGGCATTGTTTAAATCAACCACTCACTACGACATAGTATGCACCTGCTAAAGTTTTATCATTACATATATATATATATATATATATATATATATATTAAATTAAAGTGTAAAAATTATCGCTGATCTAAAACCAAACAAGAGCTCAATAGTTTTAGATCTCTTGGAAAAACTGTTAAAAATGTTAACTGTTACGTTAGACTCTTAGGGACTGACACACACACACAACAAATCCATTAAAGTATGATTTGCTTATATTTTCCTTTAAAGATAATGCGATTTTCCAAATATAGACAGTTGTTTTCAAATGCTTTTACACTTTTTTTTTTTCAAAAAAAATTCCGTGCTCAAAATTTTTTTCCCCTTACAAACGGTAAGCATTTTAAGTCATAGATGAATGCGGAAAAATAAACAAACTTTCTAGTATTTTAACGAATAAGAAATGTATAAATTTTAATTCCATAATTCTTGAGGGCACATTAAAGGATTTGCATAAGAAAAGAGGAAAGAGTAGAATTTTTTTTCAGATATACTTATAAAAGGAATCTAAATATGTATTCAATTTCTCTCGCTATCGTTTTTATTTTTATATAATACAGTAAATTTCCCGTGATTATGAAAAATAAGTTTTTAGTTCTTATATTAAATTCAAATTTTTATTTCTAAATGTTTCTATTACATCTTTACAAAAAAACTATAAGAGAATATCTCTAACAGCTAGATTAAACAATAACACAAAGAGTACTAATTAATGCATTGTGATTAAATATTAAAGCCAATTCTCTTGTATTCTTTCATTCTTACAGAAGTGATGAAGACTTGTGCCTTATTCATCTTTTTCTGTCTTCTGAGCTCAGCGGTGGCAGGATTTCACGATCACTATCTCATGAAGTCCCTCCTCCACGGAGCAGGTATGGGCATGATGATGCAAAATATGAGACCCAGGATATTGCCCATACCCATTCCCATTCCCACAGGATTGTTCTCCGGGTAAGTATGCAAAGGCCAAAAAAGGAAGTTTCCAAATGTTCTCCTTTTGTGAAAAATGGTTTGATTATAATAATATTTTGCCTGTATATAGTCAGACTTCTCTACGGAAGCTCAACTACAATATTTGAAAAATTTACATTATTATCAGAGTTACCACCAATTGAAATAATTATTCGCGTTTTTTTCTTAAAATTGCTCCCCTATGTTGTCGTAAAATATGAATAAACCCACTTCTAAGTTATATATTTCAAAAATTCTAGTTGAGCCTCTGTACAGAGGTCTGAGCTATATAAAGGCAAAATATTATTATAATGGAAGCATTTTTCACAAAAGGAGAACATTTTTTTAAAAAAATGTTATTCTCAGTTACTTTTTTACCGAAATATTGTATTTAAATATTTTTTTTGTCAAAATGTCCTTAAAACAATTTTATACGTGTATTCCAATCTAAGTGACACTAAATATCATGAAAATTATCCATTTATGCGCTTTTGAAAATCACGGTTCCGAACGTAGTAGGATACCTTAATGTGTTTCATTAGACATACAAGTAAGGATTCTATACTTCAATGTATTATATTTCTTTTTGTATTTTATAAAATTCACTCTTAATTGTAGTTATTACATGTATTACACTAGTTGCTTATTGGATGCGATTTGAACGACTCCAATTAAATTTATTGTGTGTTATCACTTTGAATCTTATGTTATTGAAAATTAATAACATTTCAGTTCATTAAAAGAATTCGATGGATTTTATTATTTCAATGATCGCTCTATTTACGTTTTCTTTTGACAATTATTCAGAGTGATTTTATTCTGAAATATGCTCTACTTTATCAATCAAGCTCACATTGATTTCTTAGAGTTGTTGTAAGATGTAGTCGAGAAAGGAAGGGATGCTTCAATTATTACTTTCACTAAACAGAACTATTGCACAAGATCTCTTTAGTGCTTAAGTAGTTAACTTTAAGTATAATAGCTCCATTGGGAAAGTCTAGGTTTCATTTAAGACTCTTTCATACCCGGGAAATGACCAACGAACGTAGAAGGTGTAACCATTTAGAGACCTTAGCACGATGCATTCGAGCCTTCTAATAGACTAAATTCATGACGACCACATGATAAATACAATCACGTGTTCTCTATTAAGTTTAAAACAAAATGAGATTAAACTTGTATTTGTTCAACTTGTAGAATTTAGATAAAGTTTCAAATTTGATGAAGCCGAGTGGCCGAGTGATAGCGTATCACGCATCCCCGCCACAGGTCCGGGGTTCTAACATCGGGCTGGGCAAGGTCGGCTCAGCCTTCGTCCCTTCCGTGGGTCGATAAATGAGTACCAAGCTTGCTTAGGGACTAAACACAGAGGGTTTCACTCCAAACTGACCACCTGACCGGAATATCTGCTTTTGCCTCTCAGAGCTCCAGGTCACGTATACTGAGATGGACACAGTAAGTAGGCCTTGGCCCTCTTGGGCTGTTGCGCCTCTGAGTATGAGTTGGAATTTTCAAACTTGATAAGGGGGTTAAGATGCTCAAACGTTAAAATTTTTCAAAACCCCTTTTCGAAATTAAAAATTACATGTGTATACTATACCTGTACTTTTAAATAGAGTTTTTTGTTTCCTTATGCAAGTTATAATTGTTGACAAATATGTATTTTTTTAAAGGAAGTTTCCACAAAAAGCATATATAGGCAGCGTATGAGCTGGTTATAAGCACACACGCAATTCTATTTATCGTAAGACTATGACGTCGTATGAATTTATAAACTAATTAGCTGGAAACACGTGTTTATAGCTACACATGAACTTAACCCATTGGCTCCGCTTTCATTGTTTTACTGCCTTGGTATGAATGAACTTAAGTTGCAACTTTATTTGATCTTGTCACTTACTGTTAAGTTGCCTAAATCTGATATTGAATACCTTAAAAACTTATCTCAATAATAACTGACTAGTTTTAATTTTAATACTTCTTGTGTGTATCCTTCCAATTCTAGGTCAATACCGGTTATTCGAATTTTTCTCCCAAATTTTAACTGTTCTTAACATCAATGAACATATTATTTTTCAATCGAATATACTTAAAAAATTCTGATGATAAGAAAAATAGAGCACACGTAATTTTTAATGCAAGTTTGAGTTATTCGTAAAAGAAAAACAGAAAGGATTTCTAGAATAATAAATAATCACAGAAATAAACTGATAACAGTAGTCTTAAAAACTCGTTCATTAAATTTTTTGCAACTGAAAGATAGCTTATATTCTACAAATTATGACACTGAATGAATGTTTAAGAGTTATTTTTTTATCACAAATAAGCCCAGTGGCTGAGTTGTTAGTGCATCGCACCTTCACACTACAGGTCCGAGGCTCAAACCCCGGGCTGGGAATGGTCGACTCCACCTTTCATCCCTACAGTGGGTCGATAAATGAGTACCAAGCTTGCTTGGGAACTTGACACTGGAGGTTTCGCGTCAGACTGACCGCCTGACCTGAACATCTGCTCATGCACCTCAGGGCCCAAAGTCATGTGTGCTGAGTTGGGCACAGTAGACCTTGGCCCTCATGGGCAGTCGCCCACTGAGTTAAGTTAAACGCCAATAGAAAAGCATATATATTGAAATACAAATTTTAGATACTTTTTAATTCTTCAGTTGGATTCATAGCAGCATTTTGAACGAAAAGGAACAGAAATTCAAATTTTCATGATTATGAGAGAATCGGTATATTTTACTCTGTAAATTTCCTCATCTCAATTCTTTTAAAAAATAGTTTAAATATTTATAGAAAATGTTTCTGTTATGATGCTAGAGCAATTATTTCTTTTTCAAAAAGATCTTTCAAATTCGTATCTTAAGAAAACACAGGAGAGTGAGAAAAAGAAAAATTTCGTTAAATTGAGAAGAAGTAATATTTATTGTTTGAAACAGAGTAGAGAGAGAGACAGAGAGAGAGAGAATGCGAACTTTAAAAACATGAATAAAAATATGGTAAATATTTATTGCGCTTTAGTTCCGCTACACAATGTCTTCAGTGATATCAAGACATGGACATTTGAACATCGACAATGATTGGCGCATTACAATAACCATTCAACTGCCATGGCTGCACATTAAATATTGAGACTCCAAACTCCAAACTGAATATTCAACTAAATAACAGAAAATTTCTAGCATTAAAATAAAAAAAAATGTTCTATACATGTAGTAATTTATAAATCAAAGATAAATGCACTTATAATTATACACAATGAGCTCTAATTTATCTTTATGTCAGAAATTGTATGGTTATCATTAATAATATGTATCATATACAGACTTAATTTTTGTTGTTCTTTCAGATTTCGAAGACAATTCGAACAACCTCAAGTGATTCTTGTACAAGCACAGAAACCCAGAGAAAATATTATCATCATAGGTGGCGGTGGACAGAACGAACAATGTTGTTGGTAACAGAAATTTTTCTGGACTCAGCCAAGAATGTGTTCATCTTTACCAAACTCATATGTCTGCATATGTGTATGAAATTTCTTCACCACGGTTCCAATCCCATACATTTGATAACATTCACAGCTTATCTGCATTAAAGAGCACAGTTTTGACAAGAAATTGAGTAAACGAACCAAAAATCAAACAGAGTTGAGCCCTAATACAAAAATGATGTGCCAAGGAGAAGTTTATAACTTAGGGAAGAAAAAAACCTGGATTTTCTTTATGTGGCAATCACGACTTGTAATGTAAGCTACTTGATGCTTACAACAGCATGTCCCCAAACTCATGCTCAACTCAAGAAGTTGGGGAATATGATTATTCTGATTATAGTCATGATTAATCATGACGTTGTGCATGTATACAGCCTAAAATCATTTGTAGCATTTGTTTCCTTGTATTTATTTTTTGATAAAAATATATACATTTTTATCGAAAGTTCTTCGAATGATACTTTTGTAAATAGCTTCAAATAAAAAATATATTTCTAAAAATAATGTGCAAATACTGTTTTAGATATTTAGTGTCATATAATATTAATTTGTTATTATATCTATTTATTCAGCATTTTTTCCAACATTACTCTTTTTAATATATACAAATGAATCAAGATCGGTGATCAGCAGGATTTTTGAACCTAAACTCCACGTTTCGATCTTTTTAAACCAAGGATTGTAGTATAAACTTCTCTCTCAAACCTCTTATGTAGTCCACGTTTGTTGGCTTTCAATTATTTTTGACTTTTTTGTATAGCTAATTTAACATACAGCGGTGATGAAGCTATTTTTTGACCATTTCAGCCACTGCCTTAGTTGATTCTTCTGAGGATCCGAAACAAACCCTTCTCACTATTGACATACTAGGCCCTAATAGTTGTAATAGTTCCAAAAAAAAAGGCAAATTCCTTTCCAATCTTTTATCATTGATACCGTATTCCAGATTCTTTGCATATACGTAGTGTGATCCAAAAGTTCGGGAATAAGGTGTAGAAAACTTAACCCTGAATAGTTCACACCACCGAAGCACATCCACCTTCAAAGTAGTCACCTTTGACGATACACTTCTGCCAGCGCTCGTATAACTTCTGCAAGCTCAGCTGGTACCCATTTGTCGCAACCTCCCGTACGGCCTTCTGTGATGCTACTTTCACCTCATCTGATGACACATAATGCTATCCCTGAAAATGTTTTTTCATTTATGTGAACAGATAAAAGTCACACGGGGCTAAGTCTGGTAAATAAAGGGAATGTGGAAGCAAGTTAGTGCGAGTTTTGGTGAGGAACTCTTTTACCAAAATTGAGATCGATATACTGGTGCGTTGTCATGCAAAAGATGCCAGTCGTAACTGTGCCAGAACTGAAGCCGATGACGACGAATGGATTCCCTCAAACGAAGTCTTCAAAAAGTGTGTAGACTCAGCGATTTGTTTAAGTGTTTGGCAACGATCTTTTCGAACACACTCAAACACCAACAAAACATTTTCCACCTTCCGTGAAGTCGAAAGTCGTCCAACGCGTTTATTGTCTTTAATGGATTCTCGGCCCTCTGTAAACCACCGATACCATTCGTAAACCTTGGATCTCGCCACGGTAGATTTACCGTACACCTTACTTTGCACTTCCAAAACCTCCATGGGTGTTTTACCTAAGCAATGACAGAATTTATGTTCAACGCTGTTCAAGAAAAGTCATCTTTCTCAGATCGTAGAACAAAGTTAACTAGCTTCGGAAAACAACAGCTGCGCGTGCGGTTCGGTCATATGACATGGACTAAACCAACCTGGACAGGCAGTGGTGGGTTGGAAGAATCTACTTCAAGGGATTTAACTTTACGTACTTGCTTTCGTTGTTAGCAATGACCACAGTCCCCGAATTTTTGGATCCTACTACGTACATCAACTCTTTGGTATCCCCTCTCACGCTGCACTTTTAGTATTTTAAACCTTCGTTTCAACTCTGTAGCTATTTCTAATGCCTTCTGAGGTCGTCTAACATACAATGTTTTTTCATTGAAATCCATATAGCGCATATTTAGATCTTTAACACCGTTTTCCGGATCTTCAGTTTAAAAATCTAATTCATTTTAATTCGCCAACTTCACCAGTCACAAGTTTTGCAACAACGATCATTCCATATTTTTCAAATATTTCTCTTAATTTATCTTTACCAAGATTGTCCTGAAAATTCTTAGTGTAATGATTTGGGAATTGTTTGGAATTTATTTCAGGTAGCTTTTTTTACGTTCATTTTTATGAATAAATTTGTTAACTATCTTGCAACTTAGACACACGACATTTACTTTTCCAAAGGCATAATTTTCTGCTTCTGCCTCAAAATGAACAAATTTATTACCTTTAAAGATGCTTCAAAAAAGATGTCACTTTTCTTTCCTTTAAAAGAAATTAGTTGCTCTTTTTATAGTTGTGAAATAAAGAACACCCAAAAAAATAAAGTTCTTTGGAACAATTAAAGATGTAAGCATCAATAATTGCGTGTAGTATTTGAATTTTAAAAATAATGTATTTTTTCTGCAAACATGCAGTAGTCAAATCACAGCTTTGTAATAATAATAATAATAAAACTTTCTTTGTACAATCAATGCACACTATTTCTTAGATCCCCCTCATTTATAAGCTTTTTTCGTTTTTTTTTCTTTCGCCAGATAGACTAGACAAACTGGAGGAAATCTGATATGTCCCTCATGTTTATAAAACTCTTACCAATCCTTCACCATAAATAATATTTTATTTTTTGTGATGTTAACGGGACGCTTTCTTTTGTCATAGTTGGTTTGACGCTGGTCTTGTGCGCCCAAGTTTGCTAGTTCGACCCCGGCACAAATCAGTGGATTTTCATGGTGTAAAAAATCGATAGCATCCATGTCATATGATTATGTGGCATGTAAAAGATTCCTTGAGGGCCTGTTAGGCTTGGGTGCTCTCTGCAAAAATAAATTCCTAGTACAGTTTAGCATTGTCAGAGCTCAGGTGCCGCCCTTTTGGAAGTAAACTGAGTTGCAAAATTACTTACTGGTATGCCCCCTATACCGTGACGCACTAAAATAAGATACCATCTCCCGGGGAATGTACTATGTTTGCAATTGTAAAACACCAATCCTCAACTCCACTAGAAATTAAAAAAAAAACAGTAGAGCATATGTTTGATAAGTCACATGAAATCAAAAATAATACTATCAAAACGTGTTCTCCAATTCAGTTCAATGACGTACACAAGAGCGGGTTTCGGGGATCAAACGCATCCCACAGACAAAGAGATTTTTAATTTTTAGCACAAAAATTACGTCTCAAACCTTTCACATCTCTGAGTACTTTTCAATTCCTGCTATTAATTCACACTCTCCTATATATATATATATATATATATATATATATATATATATATATATATATATATATATATATATATATATATATATAGGGATACATATATATATATATATATACATATATATATATACATATATATATATATATACTCTCCCTATATATATATATATGTATGTGTGTATATATATATATATATATATATATACACTCTGTCGCAAAAAAAAATATATGCACCCAGAAGAAATCAAGCTACAATCACGAAACTCGGCAAGAATGTAGTCTGGTAAGAGATATGCAAAATGATTAAAATTTCGAAGCCAATGAGACAAGGCTAAGTGTGCTATGCGCATATTAGTTGCGCAACTGGGAGAGTTTAAAAGCATGAGTACGAGCGCCGTACGGCTATCCAAACGAATCTGATGACTTTGATAGACGATATTGAGACTTAGGATGCCTCTAAGACGTAACCGGCGGCAGTACGAGCAGCTGACGGACTTTGATAGGGGCCGTATAATAGGCCTCAGAGAAGCAGGTTGGTCGAATAGACGTATCGGCCGCCACCTCGGTCGGAGCGATATGGTAGTTGCTCGGTGTTGGCAACAGTGGATCACAGAAGGTAGAGTGTACCGTCGCGGAGGGTCAGGACGTCCCAGGAACACAAATGATCGCGAGGATCGTGCAATCAGAAGAGTGGCCACTTCGGCACCAACAACGTCGCTAGCATCGATTCAACGCCACTTACCTCCTTCCAGACATCCAGTGCCATCAAGAGAAACCATAAGGAGACGACTGACAGAAGTTGGCTTGAGGAGCCGACGTCCGCTAAGACGCTTACCACTGACCCCACATCATAGGCAGTGTCGACTGGATTTTTGCCGACCTCGGGCAACTTGGAGTGTGACAGACTGGAGACGTGTGTCATCTTCAGTAATGAATCCCGATTCAGTCTCAGTGCTGATGACCACCGCACACGTGTCTGGAGGCGCACCGGCCAGCGGTCCGATCCGGCATTTATTGTCGAGCGGCATACAGCAATTTCACAAGGTGTGACAGTGTGGGGAGCAATTTCTTGGGACACACGATCATCTTTAGTGGTCCTTCAAGGCACTTTGACAGCTCGCAGATACGTGGACGATATTTAACCGCCGATTGTGCTACCCATGCTATCAAGTCGCCCAGGTGCCATTTATCAACAGGATAATGCTCGTCCACATACTGCGCGACTCTCCCAACAATGTCTTCAAGGATATGACGTCCTACCATGGCCTGCCAGGTCACCAGATCTTTCACCAATAGAGCATGTCTGCGACGCGCTGGGAAGGCAACTGCAGCCGTCCTGAGATACAATAGAATTAACTGCGCAGATGCAAAGACTATGGCAGGATCTTCCACAGGGGGTCATAAGTGATCTAATTGAATCGATGCCACGCCGAATTTCGGCTTGTATAGCTGCCAGAGGTGGCTTTACTACTTACTGATTTTTAACCTTTTTGCAAGCTGTAACCGCTTAATAAAATGATATTTTGTTCTGAATTTTTAATCATTTGTTTATTTTCATATACACTACATGCATACCAAATTTCGTGAATGTAGCTCAATTTCTTCTGGGTGCATATATTTTTTTGCGACAGAGTGTATATATATATATATATATATATATATATATATATATATATATACACAGTCAGGTCTCGTTTTAGGCGGTAGATACGTTCTACCGAAAAACGCATATAGAAAAATCGCATTAAAAAAGACATTGCTTGAATGGAAAAAGTAGGGATACGTTCCTTAGTTTTCTAAAATCGCATAAAACCAAAACAACTTGTTAAAATTAACTTAAAACCTCATAAAAAATTGCAGAAATGAAAAGAAATAGGCTGCATGATAAATTACTTCGAATGTCTGAAAGAAATTTATACAAAAGCTAAAAAAAAAACTTGTATTCAAACCTTAATTCATTTTATTTTATGGAAAAGTAATACACATAGTTTTACATTTTTAATTATTATCGCTATCTGATAATGGTTTGCACCGTTTGCGAAGTGGTTCCAAATCACCTTCATCTTTCATCAGAAGAGACTGTCTCTGCAATAGATATTTTCGGTAAAGGCCACGGATTTTCACAAACTTCATTCTCGTTCTGTGTAGCTCTTCCTTTTCTGACAATGTAATCAGTAATTAAACTTTACGATGAGGATTCTTTTATTTTTTTATATAGTTCACGACATCCAGACATGCAGTTCTGCAGCTCACGTTGTAATTTAGAGACTCGTTCAGAATTGGGGTCATTAATAAGAAAATGATTTTCTAATTTACTGCAAAGTTGAAGACCTTCTTGAATTAATTTTCCAGTGAGGAGAGTTGATTTTCCTTCCTCATCCTTATCACCTTCTAAACTTACGACACCGTCTACAGTTAGATCTAAAGTTAAATCAATAATATCATCGTCACTTAATGCATCATCCACAAGCAATTCATCTAATCATCGTGGCTGAAGGTATTAAAACCATCTCCTCCAATTTCATGTGCCAAATTAATTATTTCATCTGATAGTGTCGATGTTTGAGTGGTTGTATTGTCTGTCACACATGCTGGCCAAATCTTTTTCCAACAGGCATTTAAAGTTCTGGGTCTTATTTGAGCAGAAGCAGATGCAACATGAATTAAACAATCAAAAATAGAAACTTGTTTCCTCACATCTTTTACTGTTAAGGACTCATTTTCTAGTTTATTCAAGATGAATTTGTACGTTGTCTTATAATATTTTTTAAAAGTTGCAATTATGCCTTGATCTAATGGCTGAATAAGGTTTGTTGTATTGGGTGGAAGAAATACTAGTTGAACATTTGGATGTTCTAATTGTGGATGACTTGCTGCTCCTTTATCTGCTGTCGCACTCTCCCCTGTTATCTTAATATTATGAAGTGCATTTCTTTTTAAGAACCCGGTTAGCCATCCTTTGCTAGCTGAAAATTCTTTTCCAGCTTGGGAAGTGGAAGTTGATGGTTCTGACTGTTTCATTGACTTATAAAACTGAAAAGCTTTTTTTTTGGATTAAATAACCACTTACAGGAATCCTTCTTTGAACTTGTTCCTCAATCCAAATTGCGATGGCTCTTTCCGTTCTTTCTAATAATACATCCCTTGTGTACGATGCAAATTTGGTGCTTAATTTTGTACCGGAAATGACCGATTTTCTTATTGCAGCTTCATTCTTTTTAATTGCTCTGACAGTAGATTCGCCTAAATTAAAATGTTTTCCAATAGCCGTAGATCCTTCTCCTTTTCCTAAGCGATCTAAAATTGAAATTTTCGTTTCCAACGAAATTGACTGTCTGATAATTTTTGACGTGAAACGTCTTTAAAATCGCGCCGAAACATACGGGTACCAGGTTCAAAAAGTGCACCGTAACGAGAAGGTCTATATCATCGTACCGTAATAATTACAAAACTATTAGTCCTAGAAACAAAAATCTGGTGTGAATATTTCACTTATATAGTCAGCTTGCTGTTATGAGCTTGAGTCCGGGTCTGGGTCGAGCGGGGCGGTGGGGGAGGGTACTGCGTTAACTGTGCGAAACCGGCGCTCTCGCTCGTTTCTATTCAGTGTAACTCGTGACTCCGACTTGATAGCGCGATGATTCTTTCGTGTGTTTATCAAGATTATTAAAACCGATTGATTCATACAAAAATAAGTGTAATTTGGACAGTATTTATATTAAAAATAACCAGAAAGTGATAAAAAATATATAAACATTTGCTATGTCGGCCTCAGCTCGTGCAAGAGCCAGCCAGAAATATAAATCACGGCTATCGTTGGAAAGAGGGGGCTATGGGCCACACACAGGTACCCCAATGTCCGGCGCCGAGCGAGCGAGACGGTTTCAGGAACGTCGCGAAGCCGACGCCGCAAGGAACTTTTCTGCTGCCGCCAACCTCGCGAGCACCTCTAACACTGGAATACCTGTACTTATGGACGTAACGAATGAACAGACAATCGATATATCTATTGGATCTGCCACGGAACTGAGAGATCTTAATATCAGTAGAAGTGAAGCAATGCAAAATCATTGGCTTTCAGCGGACAAACGCTTCAAAACGATATTTGAAGCCAATCCATTTGGTTTATCTTGCAGCGTTTGTGATCGACTTTGGTTCGAAAGAGACTTAAAGAAAGTGAAACATCGCAACATTTCTTTTCTTCAAACAAAATTCCCCGATGAAAATGGGACGGAATTTCGCTTATGCAGTACCTGTAGCAAGTCGATAGATGCCAATAAAATCCCGACGCTGTCGCGCTCAAACGGTTTTCGTTATCCTCCAAAGCCGAGCGGACTGCCGCTGCTTGACCCGATCAGCATTCGATTAATTTCACCGCGGTTACCATTTATGCAGATTCGTCGATTACGCTACGAAGGTAACTATGGTATAGTCGGTCAGGTAATCAATGTACCTGTCGATGTAAACAACATGGTGCAGCAACTACCGAGGAGGATAGACGACGATTTTGCTTTCAATGTCAACATAAAAAAGAAACTTATTCACAAATCGAATTACTTGAGTGGTTTCAGACGTAAATCGGTTATGAAGGCCTGGCTGCGTTATTTGGTAAACCAACCGCTGTACAAACACTATGACATAAAGATCGACTGGAGTGTGTTTGACAAAGATATGGATGACTATATTGGGCTCGAATTTCAGATTAAGTCTGTCGACCCCGACTTTGCCCCAGAATCTGAAATCCTGCTGGCTCGACAACATACTTTGTTATGGAATGAAGAACAATGTTTGGATATTGCTCCGGGACAGAACTCATCTCCGATCAACATAATTTATGATGTTCATGGCGAGGAACTATCTTTCCCTCAAATATACTACGGCGTGCCTCGTCAATTCGACCTCAACGTGCGGGTGACTCCGTACATGATGGCAACCAGCGAGATTCGACGTACTGATCGATGCGGTGCAAAACCGGATCATGTTCTCTACATGGCCATGAAGATGCTTCGTATCCGCGTTGTCGAAGGTATTTACAACATGTTTCGTTGTATAAAACAGACTGAGTCAATCACACGCAAGATGCTTGAGGACCGAAACTTTATGGATGAATGTATTGATAAGAATTTCGTCTTCTTAAAGTCGATACCGAACTCCATTCAATATTGGATGACTCGCAAAAAGACCTATTTTCAATGTTGCGCCAGCTTGGAAAACCAACAGTGTTTTTACTATCAGTGCTAACGAGATCAAGTGGCCAAAACTGCTGAAAATACTACATGGCCTTAGCGACTCATTCAAAGATATTCATGTCGAAGATCCTTTAGTCAACTTGAATCGATCTCAGCGGAGCCATCTTGTTAATGAAGATCCGGTAACCTGTTGCGTGTATTTCAACAAATTGGTCGACACAATTATGGCGATGCTGCAAGCGAAAATGACATACAACCCATTCGGCCCTTACCGGGTTCTCGATTACTTTCTTCGTATTGAGTTCCAGCACCGCGGTAGTTCACATGCTCATGTTCTGCTATGGCTCGAGAACGATCCACACGAAAAAATCTCTGAAAACAAGGCAAAGACTATTCAACTCTTGACTTATCTCTGCTCGGTGAGTTGCAATGATCTACCCGGTGAGTTGTATGCGAATCAAGTCCATAAGCATACGTTTACGTGTACGAAGCGTGGAGAAACTAGCTGCCGCTTCGGCATACCATACTGACCGATGACGGAGACTAGAGTGCTGCTGCCGTTGCCCAAGGACGATGGACGCAAAAACGGGTTACAGACAAGAGCCACTAAGTTACGCAAGTTGTTAGAAAAAAAGAACTACGAGACGCTCGGTGAGTTTCTAGTTGATAACAACCTAACAATGGCGCATTACTTAGATACAATCAGAGCAACGTTGCGTCGTCCAACCGTAGTGTTCAAGCGCGACTTAAGTGAAATTTATACTAATACCCCTTCGACCCGTGGATTGAGCGCACCGTTTGCACTAACAGTGATTTGCAGTTTATATTGGAAGAGTACAGCTGCGCAGCTTATGTTGTAGAATACGTCAATAAGTCAAACCGCGGCATTAGAAATCTGCACCAAGAACTTATTAAAATACAAGAACAGAATCCAGAGAAGGAGTATGTCGAGATTATGAAACTACTCCGCGTTAAGTTCCTCAACACTGTAGAAATGTCATCGCAGGAGGTCGCGTGGTACCTGCTTCGCCAACCAATGAGTCGTAGCAGCCGTGAAATGAGCTATATCCCGACTGTGTGGCCACAAGAACGTCATAAATTACGAAAGCGTAAAGCGGTGATGGACGAGGAGAACTTAGACGGAAATAGCACCGATATTTGGACTAAGAGTATGATACAGCGGTACGAAGAAAGGCCGAGTTAACTTGAAGACAAGTGCCTCGCTGACTTTGTCGCATGGTACACACCAGTAACTAAAAAGGGTCGACCGCTTGGAACTGTAGTAAACGACGATGCATCTGGTGATGACGAGCTAGCACCGGACAACGTACCATACGAGTCCACCTCGACAATTGCAGCGTGTACCATAAACGGAGCGCCCCGCGAGTCATTCGCTACCGAGGCTATGAATTGAATGATGTTGTGAACTATAAGCGAGAAATGATAACGCTCTATTTACCATTTAAGAACGAGGCGGTTGAAATTCTGGACCGAGATGGCTTCCTCAGGATGTACGACGAAAGGGAAGCAGAGATCATAGCCAAGCGTAAAGAATTCGAGTCTAACATAGATATCGCGAAGCTACTTGATGAATATAAGAAGATCTGCGAAGACTTCGATAACGTTGATCCATTAGATACAAGTAAAAATGATTTCGTCCAAAACGTTTTAGGGCCCGGTGGTACGGAAAACAACGACGACTTTGAGAATGCCGTTAATACAATAGGTATATCGGCTGTTCGTAAACGCAGCAATGTGATGTCTAAACAAGAGTACTGCCACATGATGCGCAGCACAAATAACGGCCAACGCGAATTGATTCTCGAGACGATACATCGGTTGCACTTGAGTGATTCGATTCCCATTCAAATTTTCTTTACCGGCCCTGCTGGCAGTGGTAAGACCTATGTGCTCAAATTGCTAATGGAGACGTACAATAGATACACCCAACAACATAATTCGCTTCGCAATGCGTTTGTTGCTTGCGCGTCTACAGGCAAAGCAGCCGTAAACTTGGGCGGCGTGACTGTACATTCCGCTTTCAAGATTACTCAATCAAGACGTATCGGCACTATGGCAAGAGAGGTGCTTCAAAATTACAGAAGTACATTCATTGGTGTGAAATGCATCATAATCGTCGAAGTGAGCATGATTGGATGCGATGTGCTACATAAAATAAACCTGCGCTTGCAAGAGATCACTGGTGTACACGACCAACCGTTTGGCAATCTTAACATCATCTTCTGCGGAGATCTTCATCAGTTACCGCCCGTAAATGCTTCACCGGTCTACTAAGGGCCGCGAAACTCGATCTGTGGGCCAGTGCTGTGGCAATCGCTCGACTACTATCCACTCGAACAGGTAATGAGACAAAGTGATTCCACCTTCTCGCAAATACTCACGAAAATCGGTAACGGTGAGAGACTCGGTACCGAGCAAATTGCTCTGATCGAATCACGCTTCAGAAGTAGAGCTTGGTGTAAAGTAAACGTACCCGCGACTGTTCTCCTCTTTCATCGCAACTACGACGTTGACGCATATAACAACAACGCTTTCATACCTGAGTTCGAAAATATTGCAGACGACAAGATGATTGGCTACAATACGCTAACGGAGGTCGCGACTGCTCGCCACAACTTGCACAAAATGAACGTCGTAGAGTCGGGCGGCTTGCCGTACAGTTTAAAACTAGCTGTCGGTTATCCATATATGATTACTATGAACTTAGATGTTGAAGATGGACTAGTGAATGGCGCAATCGGTACGCTTAAGTATATAGAATATCTCACTGAAGACGAACAGGTGATAATCTAGGGAACGACAGAAGTAGATGTTGAACCTCAGCCGTCAACCTCAACAAGAATTCGGAAGAGAGTGCGCCTTTGGCTGGAGTTTCCAAATCCAAGCATGGGTCAACTATGTAGATTAAAAGCGAAGCCCCACGTTATGTGCAAACGTGATGTGTTAGATTTAAAGTGGACACCTATTGTGACCAGAGCCGCCAACATACCGCTTGGTGGGAATATCAAGTGTAGACGTAACCAATTTCCGGTTGTGTACGCAAGCGCGATCACCATTCATAAGTCGCAAGGTGGCACATTCGACGAAGTCGTTTTCAACTACGATAAGTCACAACAGATACAGCTTGTGTACGTTGCGCTGAGTAGAGTAACATCGATTGACGGTCTGTATCGCACCAATGATAAAGACGATTTTAAATTTTATCACGGGCGAGGCAGCACGGCGCCAACGGTGAAAGATATTCGCGACGAGTACGATCGGATGGCCAATCATCGCCTTCCCACGTTGTCAATGCAAGCAAGAGCCTTCTGTAAGCGAGACGTCCTAGCCGAACGCAATGAAGACCAGGGTGGCTACCTACATCGACGACGGCAATTAATTTTGATCGTATCTGCTTTCAATGCACAAAGTTTGGTTGCCCATGCAGGAGATATTGAAAGCGATAATACATTGATGAATTCGATTATATGGTAATTAGCGAGACTTGGATGAATTGCGCGAACACTGTGATGATCAATGGCTTCGACCTAAGAGCAAGTAATAACACCGCACTTGAACATCGTACACATTGTCCGTCTACCTCATCTGAATTACCGGAGTGAGTTTCTGCAGCCGGAGGTTCTGCAATCTACAGAAACCTACAAAGCTCCACGAACTGTAGCGAAATCATAGTAAATGCCAACAAGTCATGCGGAAATTCAGTCTTGAGAAAACATAATGTCGGTGACATATGCTTGGTGGACGTTAAAGTCGAAGATCTTACGCTGTTTATCCTCGGTGCCGTATATATACATCCTAAAGCGTCGGCTGAAGCTGTTAAGCTATGTCTTTATCAATCACTCCTGCCATATTCAGCAAACTTAACAAAATTAATACCGAACTCTCAGCCAGACTTGGAGACTCCAATCGTTCTATGCGGCGATTTCAATTGAGATCCACAACAGAACAGCTATCTTGTTGAGTTCATGAGGAATGAATTCGGCCTTAACTACGTACAAACATCACCGACAACATTAGGCAATACCACTATAGACTGTACATTCACCAGAAATATTAATGTTGACATTATGCCGTATGTTTCTTATTTCACATATCACAGACCTATGTTAAATAAAATCGTTGTCGAATATTAATTGTAATAATAATTTATGTTTCTATTATGTATCTGTTCTTTTTTATTAAAATACTTAAAACACCGTCAATCCAGTTTTTATTTATTTCAATCTTTTACTTTAAAAGCGATTCGCTAACATAGACGTTTCACGTGAAAACCAACGGCTGTGTGCCCCAGCACAGACCCACCCGATTTTTTTTCTCCATTGGGCCAAATAAAATCTTAGAAAAGAAATTTTAAAAAATTATATTTACGATTTTCTAATGAAAAATAAAACTTTACGACACTCACTTTAAATCCAGAAATCAAAATTTGCTGCTTATTATATGGCAACTTAAATTCGCCACTTATTAAAGTGAAACTTTTATAAAAATGAACGAGGCACCATTAAGAAAAAATATATTTTCGAAACAATGATATCGTATCGGTATACTACTGAAATAACGAATGCGAATCTAAGACTGTCGCAGCCGAGCTGCAGACGTAAGCACCAAAAAGATACGGAAATTCTCGGAATACTACGATCTACGTCTCATTATAAAAAAAAAATAATAACAAAAATCTAGAAATGTTTGGAATACAAGCCGCAAATGTTTGAAATACAAACCGCACAACTTCAAAATCGCATAAAAACAATCCGCATAAAAAGAGACCTGACAGTATATATATATATATATATATATATATATATATATATATATATATATATATATATATATATATATATATTATATACACTTAGGAACATTAAAAATAGCGACCCAAGAAGGAAGCTAAGTACAATCGCGAAACTTTGCAAATAAGTACAGCATATGATATGCAAATGATCCAAGTTTTGTGCCAATACACATGCTCATACACGCCGAGGTGGCGCTACAATCAGGAAGAGGGTGCTATATAAGCCAGCGCAAATTCGAAGATTCATAAACGTGACGATTACCCGCCTATTGTAGGAAGACTTTGGTAAGCGAAACATGCCAGGTAAACGTGCTAGAAGACATTTCTCCCAGTTAAGTGAGTTAGAGAGAGGCCTGATCATCGGGATGAAAACTGCAGGCTGGTCGAACCGCCATGTTGCTGGCCAGGTGGATCGTTCAGAGTGTGCCATTAGAAATTGTTGGGAGCAGTGGACACAAGAAGGTACCCACGCGCGGAAAACCGGGTGCGGAGTGAACAGGAAGACCACGAGGAGAGAGGATCGAAGGATCGTGCGGCAAGCACTTGTGGACCCCACAGTGACTCGTTCAACGATACGAGCTGACGTAGGCGTAGCAATTGTTCTACAAACAATTTCCAGACACCATGCAGAAGCAAATCTGAAATCCAAGTGCCCTTTCCGTGCACTCCCTTTAACACCGGAACATCAGCAACTGCGTCTACAGTGGTGCCAAGCCAGATCAATGTGGAATGTCACAGATTGGCAAAAGGTTGTGTTTAGTGATGAATCCCGGTTTGGTTTGGGGAAAGATGATAACCGTGTACGGGTGTCGAGGCACCCTGGTGAGCGGTACAATTCCCCCACACTGTTCTACGTCACACTGCCCGCACAGCTGGTGTAATGGTCTGGGGGGGGGTCATAGCCTATGATAGCCGGTCCACTTTAATTGTGATGCGTGGAACCTTAACGGGGCAATTTTCCAGCAAGATAATGCTCCTCCGCATACAGCAAGAGTTGCTCAAGACTGCCTACGTCATTTTCAGACTCTTCCATGGCCGGCCCGCTCGCCCGATTTGTCCCCTGTAGAGCACGTGTGGGATCAGCTAAAACGGCAGATGCCATCGTGTCACTCTGTACATGATTTAGAGTTGTCTGTTCAAGATTTGTGGGCTCATCTGCATAAGGTATCTAATCAACTCAATGCCGGACCGTGTGGCGGCATGTATTGCAGCTGGAGGTGGTCCAACGCACTATTGAAGTTGCCCATTATTTGTGTCGTTGCACACCCTGTATTCATTTAATTGTCTTGTTTTTGAGATCAAGTGAATCTCTCATCTGTGTCATTATGTGTATTAAATTTCATTTCAATCCGATGCTTTCTTCTTGAGTCACTATTTTCAATGTTCCTGAGTGTATATTGTATAGAATATATATATATATATATAGATAGATAGATAGATCTATATATATATATATATATATATATATATTCTTATTCTCTACAAACAAGAGATAACATCCAACAATCACATTCGAAAAACACATAGACAGTAGGAAAATCACACAGCGAAAGACACATGAGCTACCGAGATTAAAAATTATAAAATGGATGCTGCAGTATTATAAACATTGCTGACTTAGGATAGCTAATATATAAAATAATTTATATAAAAGTAGTGTTGAACATGTTTTTTGACCAGCCAACCTTCCCCTTTTATGTAAATAATACTGTGCAAAAACCTATTGAAAATAATGGATAGCAGTATCTAAATCCATTACAAGATAGAGGTAACTTATTTAAAAATTGCACTTAAAAATGCAAAGCCCGTGCTAAATCTGAGTGCAATAAATAAGTTATTGCCAGATTCTGGACCCTAATGCAGATTTAAATCATGTGAATGGCTGAAATGTAACACTTAACAAAAGTGTAAAAAAAAATGGAAATAAAAATTAATAAGAGAGTTACAAATTACCATAACTTTAGTAACACTAGAGTATATATGAATAAAATAATAATAAGTAATTTTATCTAATATTAGAATATGGAAAAACAACTGTAACTATGAAATATGTAAGTTTATAGTAATAAACTATTATCAGTCTGAGAATTTTTAATCCTTACTATTTCGAATAGCTTTATTCGTATAACTATTAATAAAATTAGTTGGGTATTTCGGATTTAAGCAATATTTAGTAAAAAGTTTATAGTTATTTATTATTTCTAATTTTTTGACAACTATATATAATTCAAATTTTCAATCGCGATTATAAAATACTTTTTATTCCTCCACTCAAGTTCAAATACATTTTTTAAGCTTGTAATGGATGACCTTTGATGTTAATACATTTTTTCACACAAATCCTAATTCATTCATTAAATTAAATTAACGAATAAACAGTAACAAAAATAATAGTCCAACACCCTATATAAAAAGGAAAATCGCGCGTTGTGTCGCTATAGCGCAATGGATAGCGCGTTGAACTTCAAATCCTAAGCCTAAGGTCGTGGGTTCGAATCCTACCTGGGATGGCCTAATTTCTGAGAATGTGATTTATGAAGGAATAAATAGAAAAAAACCAAAAAAAATGTTAGTCCAACACTCTATATAGAAATGAAAATCGATTTCTATTTTGTCACTTAATATTGTGATTCTGTCATATGTATTTACATATTTATATTAATTGTAATTATTTAATAAAAAGTAACTAAAATAAAATTTTTCTTTGTTGACCTAAGTAGGAATTGACTTTAAAATTTTTTTTTTATATTACTTGTTTAAAATACAAAAATTATATTATTTTTCATAATAATCTATTTATTTCATTTGTTGGAGTCTGATTCCACGAAAAACAAAAGATTTATCAGGTCGAAGAGGGCCCTCTTGTACGCTTCAAATCTGTTGGAGTTCCAAGTCCTTGTGGCCGTGGTAGCCGAGTGATCAAGGTACCGGATCGTGGCTGGCATGTCATGAGTTTGAGTTCAGAACCACTAAAGACCTATCTGTAGGGGAGCGAAGCACTTTAAATCTGTCGAGAGCTCAAAAGTCTTCCCGTTGGTGTAGTGTGGAGGTTAGGAGAGGGAGAGGTGTGAGCTCAGGTGCCATCCTCGTCACTTGACCTGGTTCAAAATTGCGAGGTCCGTCGCCAATAGCCCTCGTGCAGCTTTATAGCGAGACGTTAACAAACGCCATATTAATGTCGCGCTGTAAGGCTGCACGAGGGCTATTGGCGACGGACCTCGCAATTTTGAACCAGGTCAAGTGACGAGGATGGCACCTGAGCTCACACCTCTCCCTCTCCTAACCTCCACACTACACCAACAGGAGGACTTTTGAGCCTCGACAGATGTAACGTTCATGCACAGCGGGTCTTCAACAGCTCAAGGCTCGAACTTATAACACTCCGGTCACGAGTCCATGACCTTGACTACTAGGCTATTGTGGCCACCAATCTATCAAATAGTAAAATCTTATATATGAAAGTTTAAATATGACTGGTGAATAAGAGACAGTAGTACATTAATTTTTTCCCTATACGTATATTACCTGTATGGTGGAAATGCATTACTTCACAGTCAAGGAACGCTCGAGCACATAAAAATGCAAGGAAATTTCATTCGTATTCATAGTGCACTTTTTTCTATTTTAACTTTAACAAAATTATGTGGTCGCAATGAGGTACCTGGACTCGTGAACTAGAGTCTAGGTGTCACCATGTAAAGAAGTTGATGAACGTTAAATCTGTCGAGGCTCTAAGTCCTAAAGTTGACGTAGAGCGAAAGTTTGGAGCGTTAGGTGCCAGTTCCGTTGTTGTCGTCACTTAACCCAGATTCAAAGTTATGAGGTATGTCGTCCATATGTAGCTGCAGAGTGCGACTTTAACAAAAATCAAATCAACACGAGCACTCACAAATATCGCAATGAAACACGATAGCAGTTACTTCACCACCCGGAACCTCCACCACAGAATTCTAATTATTCAAGGAACTACTGTAGTATGCCTATTTTTAACATACCACCCTCCAACTTGTATTTTAAGTAAACATCCTTCTTACAAACTGATCCGGGGAAATTATTTTGGACATCGCCTTCTATTTTTTTGGGCGGCAAGTCCTATTCAGGTAGGCCAGTAAAAAAAAAAATCACAGTTCAACAACCCTCTTAAACAGAAAAGACTTTTCACAGCAAACCAAACAAAGGGGTGCTCAACAAAGAAAGCCATCCGTCCATTTTATCAGAGTGGACAAAACAAATGATGCGAGAATTACATTTAATTCATTGATACAGTATTCACGCGATACGGTATATTTCTTCGATGGGGAATACTGAACCAAACTTTTATCTCTGTCTGCCATGTTTGACCACATTACCTTTTATCTCTCTCATTCTTCAGTCTTGGTTCTCCCACAGTTTAATATTCTTCTTTATATCTTCTCCAATAATAAATTTTTAATTCATTTCAGCTGGAAGTATATTTCTCTTAAATTATTAGATAACAAATTTTAATACTTTGATAAAAAAAGAAATAGAAAAACTATACTGAACCATTGTTTTAAAAATATTTTTATAGACAATATTATTAAAAGTAATCAAAGATCATTTTCAACCTATATTATTGATCCAGAAAAAAGTAAGGTGGGCAAGACATTGTTTAAATGGTGTTTTTTTTTAAATGAAACATTTAAAGTTTTTTTTACTCAACTAGAATTTTTGAAATACATATCTTAGAAGTGGATTTATCCATGTTTTACGACAACAAAGGGGAGGAATTTTTTAGAAAAAAACGCCGATAATTATGTTAATTGATTGTAACTCTGAAAATCATGTGAATTTTCAAAAATCACAGTTGAGCCTCTGTACAGAAGTCTGAGCTATACACAGGTAAAATATTATTATAATAAAAGCGTTTTTCATAAAAAGATAATGTTTTGAAAATGGGTCATTCTATGTTCATTTTTTGTCAAAATATTATATTTAAATAATTTTTTTTGTCAAAATATTGTACTTAAAAAATTTCTTTTGTCAAAATATTCTTAAAACTATTTTATGCATATATTCTAATCTAAGTGACACTAAATATCATGAAAATTATCCATTTATGCGCTTTTTTAAAATCACGGTTCCGAACGTAGTCGGATACCTTAAAGAATAGGACCCGAATTAGGTAAATTTTTTTCAGAAAAAAAAGGAAAAAATAATATTATATTTTTTCTTCCCTATCCCTTAGAGCAATGCTCCGCAACCTTTTTATCGCTGCGGACTGGTCAACGTTTTATAATTTCACCGCGGAAAGCTGAGGGTGGGACACGTTGATTGCTTATATTTTAGATTGTTTGTTTTGATTTAATAATTTTAATTTAGTTACATTTATAAATATACCTTCAGAATAAAATATAGTTACAACAAAAATGAATAAAAGTGATTTAACGTGGAATCTAAAACGATTTCCGTGCAAGATTGAGAAAATCCGAGAGAAATGCACCACTTTAAATAAAAGGGCAATAGTTTAAGTTATCCGACTACGTTCGGAACCATGAATTTCAAAAGCGCATAAATGGACAATTTTCATGATATTTAGCGTCACTTAGATTAGAATATATGTATAAAACTGTTTTAAGGACATTTGGACAAAAAAGATTTATTTAAATACAATATTTTGGCAAAAAATTAACTTAGAATAAACTTTTTTCCAAATGTTCTCCTTTTGTGAAAAATGCTTCTATTAGAATAATATTTTGCCTGTATATAGCTCAGACCTCTGTTCAGAGGCTCAACTAGAATTTTTAAAGTATATAACATAGAAGTGGATTTATTCATATTTTACGACAACAGAGGGGGGCAATTTTAAGAAGAAAAAAAACGTGAATAATTATTTCAATGGGTGGTAATTCTGAAAATAATGTGAGTTTTTCAAAAATTCTAGTTGAGCCTCTCTGTAGAGAGGTCTGAGTTATATACAGGCAAAATATTATTGTAGTAGACCCATATTTCACAAAAGGAGATGTGGAAAATGATTGTTCTAAGTTAATTTTTTGCGAAAATATTATATTTAAATAATTTTTTTTATCAAAATGTCCTCAAAACAATTTTATGCATGTATTCTAATCTGAGTGACACTAAATATCATGAAAATTATCCATTTATGCGCTTTTTTAAAATCACGGTTCCGAACGTAGTCGGAGACCTTAATGTTCTTTAAGCGGCCCGGCACCATTTGATCCACGGACCGGGGGTTGCGGATCACCACTGCTTTAGAGGACAGCATATTTTATCATACTTCACTTTTTTGAATGAGCTGAGCCATTTTTTTCTGGCGTAAAATGTGTTTCGCGTTTTTTCTCCTATGCCGTAATGTCGAATGAGCTTGCTTTTGCGTGTTAAAATGAAAAAATAATACTATTCAAGGAATATTTTGAAATTTTAAAAACACTATATTTTTTTTTGTTAACAGATGTATAAGTTATAATGTTGCATATTTTCATGAAAATTGAGGCATTTTTCTGTCTAAAAATGTGCTCCGCGTTTAGTTTAGGCTCTCGTACTTTTGCCGAAAACAACCTTAAAACCTTAAAATTTTCCTTAGGGTGCTGATGGATTTTCTTAGGTGGTAGAATATTTTAAACAGTTTCGATTGATCCTTTGAATGCTTTCTCGATAATTTCAGGTTTAAATGAGAACGACTTTTTATAATTTATTCTCCGTTACAGCTAATCATATGTGCAATATCTCATTATCTTACTAATATTTTTAAATTAACAGCATTATTAGTTCTTCATAAGCTCAACAGCTTTTCATATGCCAAGGCTCTGACCCTCCTCCAGTTGACCCCATCACTCACGATTAAGGATTGCAATACCGGTGTTCGGTATTTTTTAGAACTTAATGCCGGGATACCGGTTTTAATACCGGTTTATGAGTATATATATAATGAATCTGAAAAATATTTTGAACCTTAAAGTATTATATGGAAATACAATGTGAATGACAAACTTACCTATTTAAAAAAATATCGAAATATTACGCATTTTCTTCACGGGTACAACCTTGGTTTCTCAGATACGAATATCTGACTACGAATCCTGCGCGAATGCAGTATCGCTCTGAGGTGTATTAGGATAGATTTGGGCTTGGATGATATTCACATATTTTATAACTTTTCTTGATTGTACGATACAACTTTGTATTCACAGTCTAATTAAATTTGCCCGTTAGGGAGACATTGTAGTAACAGGTGTTGATGGATGAAGGAAGGCATATGAGCTTGGATATGGTATTCCTCTTTCAACGAAAACTTAGTAGCAGTGTATTTAATTTTATTTGTTAGAGAAATAATTTATGTGTATATTTTTATGTTCAGTTTAGTAATCTTTTATCCTGTTGAATCTGGCAATGAAAAAGGTCAGATGATGGATTTAAGGAGTTGCCTTAGAACTGTAGAATCGGCTAGGAAAAATAAAAGTTAGAACAACGGAATGAGCGGAATAAAGTCGTTTAATATTTTCCCCTTCTGAAATGGATGTAAATTTATTTTATTTATAATATATTTAAAAAAAAAACATGGTGCAATAACTCACACTATAACATAAAAACAAAAATGTATGCTATTTTGTTACGTTGGCGATGCCTGAACATATGGTGGAAACAATTTAAAAAATTTCTAGTAAATACCGAAAAACCGGTATTTAAACTTGTAAATACCGGTATTACAAAATTGTACAAATGGTTCAAAATACCGGTGTAACGGTATACCAATATTGCTATCTCTAGTCACGATAGCTTTCCATCGGTTGATACTCATAAATATGTATTTCAGCAGAATATCGTTTCGCATGAACAACACCAGTTAATCCATTACATGATTTTAAAAACCAATATTTTATTTGAAATTTTTTCTCTATATTAGATGCGTTTCAAAGAGCAAAATATTTAGTTCTCTTTAAATTCCTTTTCTTTAAATTTTGAACTAATTTTTAGCAGACTATTTAAATTATACAACAGTATAAGATATAATTTAGGTTAAAAATTATGTTCTATAGAATTATCGTCAGCTTTAATTCAATGATTCATGCAACTCTAATTTATCTGATTACATAATTTATTCGCTGATATGCAATCATTGGTTGTTAAAATTAAGTTACGTAAATTGGCATCTTTCCTCATTATTCTATATACGTTTTTTTTTCATTAGGAAAAAGAGTTGTTATGCACAATTGACACTGGCCGAACTTAAGGTATCCGACTACGTTCGGAATAGTGTTTTTAAAAATGCGTATAAGTGGAAAATGTTCATGATATTTAGAGTCACTAAGATCAGCATACATGTATAAAATTGCTTTAAGGTATCCGAACACGTTCGGAGCACTTTTTAACAAAATAACATATTTAAACATTATAAAGGTTTTTTTAGACTCAATACCAATAAATACTAATATTTAACTAACAATATTTAAAATAAATTGCCTAAATTTTACAAAAATCCCAATTATAAGTGAAATTTTAGCAACATTTTTGTAAAACTTCAAAGCAATTAAAAAAGTAATAAACTTCTATTAGTTAAAGTATTACTAAAACAATCTAGATGCATTTATCTTGAGAATGTACTAAAATTTTAATGTTTTATTAAAATTTGAAAATTTTAGAGTTGATTGAGTAAACATTATATAAGAAAAATCACATTTTTTATGAGACCATTATTTAAATAACAAGCTCTAACTCAAAAAATATTCATACAATAAGAAATATTTTAGTATATTCTCTAGAAAATAGCATAAATATCAGGTTCAAAAAGTTTTATAGAAATACATTTGTAATATTTTGAGTAATCAGACAAGCCAAGATAGATTTCGAATAATTTAAATGCCCACTTCTGGTAGATCAAAAACCCACTTCCGGTTTTTCTAACTTAATAAAATTGATTGTTGTAGCTTGGCTTTTAGGTAGTGTAGAAATAAAACAAAATGTGTTTTGTAAAGCCAAAAGATAGCAGCTCTATTCAATAAAAGAGAAAACAAAAATATCTGTCTTGACTGAATTTGGTCATTTTCAACGTGTTCGCGGATACCTTAAGGATAGTTTGACAAAAAAATTATTTAAATACAATATTTTAGCAAAAAATTAACTTAGAATAATATTTCAACACAAAATATTCTCCTTTTATAAAAAATGTTTCTAAAATAATATTATTTTGCTTATATAAAGTAAAGACTTCTCCAGAGAGTCTGAACTAGGATTTTTGAAAAATTCACGTTATTTTCAGAGTTTCCACCCATTGAAATCATTATCGGCGTTTTTTTTCTTAAAATTGCTCTCCTCTGTTTTGGTAAAACATGGATACACCCACTTTTAGGTTATATATTTCAAAAATTCTAGTTGAGCCTCTGTACAGAGGTCTGATCTACATACAAAAAAATATTATAATAATTAATAGAAGCATTTTTCAAAAAAGGAGAATATTTTGAAAATTGGTCATTCTGTGTTCATTTTTTGTCAATATATTGTACTTAAATAATTTTTTATTGTAACACTATTCTTAAAATGATTTTATATACATTTTCTAATCTAAGTGACACTAAATATTATAAATATTATCCATTTATACGCTTTTGCAAAATCATGGTTCCGAAAGTAGTCGGATACCTTAATATTTTACCTTTATATCCTTGTTTTAATAATTTTTTTAATTTATATTGAACTAGACTAGAAGTCAATAAAATGCATTCAAAATTCTTCAATTTCCAACATCGAATTGAGGCACTGCTCAGTTTATCAAACGATGTCTCATCAGGGTACATAATAAACTTGAGCGTTTCTGGTAATTCTTTGAACTGAGAAAATCTGACTGAAAATGGACTGAAGAAGTAATCGTAGTTGATCGTGTTTTGATCGGTTGTGTGTCCAAAATATTGTGCTCCGTGCCATGAATGGCACGCGTGCCAATGGTTCACCATCCCTACCCGAAGACATAGGATTGTGTTTAAACTTAATGCGGATTTCTGTAAATTAGAAGTTTGCAATTTAATAATAACTTTTCAATTTAGAATAACAAAATAGAGGCAAGGAGGGATTTTTGTGTCCATTTGCATTTTATTAATGCTTTATTTTTTTACTCTTGCATAGGTAGATGAGTTTATAACTTAAACTTTAAGTATTAGTCAAAATGACACATTTGATTTTTGCACGCGGGTGGCCGGCATCCTAGGATCGGTTCTGTAATCATCACAAGATGAATGCGGGTCTGTTGTGTGGATAAAAATGGCGCCGGAGTAAATGAACTTCACCTGTGAACATGGCAAAAAATAAGAGATATCCATCTCTCCGAAAAAGGAGAGTGTTTGCGCCATTCGGAGCGTGTGGGAACAAAGAAATGGCTCCCTTTCGCTGCCGAAAGTGTGGTGGGTGTCCCCGAAATGGGAGCATCATGACACAGAAAAATAAAAATAAGATGCTCGGTGTCCGCGAATGTGGAAAAGGTTTGGCCTTGAATATCGAAGGCGTTGGATGTCAATGGTCTGTCTCTCTCTGTATTTAATACCAAGGTGATTGGAATTAAGCCTTATTATTCCGATTGTGTTGATTGCACGTTGACGGTTGTAAGATTTTAGCATTGGTGAGTACTATATTTCTAAATATATATATTACATACATATTGTTCAATTAAATATTAAATAAATAAATATTTGTTTATAAGTAAAATAATAAGGCATGCTATATTAATTGAATAATGAAAATAAATTATGTAGGAGAGGAATAACATTCTTTACATCTATGTTGAAACTAATATAATGTATAAACCATTTTCATTGTAACATTATATTAAAATTTTCTGCAGTTTTTGAGTTTCACGGGAATTCTGAAAATATATATTAAAGTTTCTCCAAAACTGTTACACTGAACTAAATATATAATAAAAGTTGAAAAAAAAGTTAATGCTCAACTAATATTATAATGCCCCAAAATAATTTTCTGCTTTATTGGCTAAATTTGAATACTTTTTTCCGTAGCAATTAGGAAGCTACACTGTAATTTTTAGTAATGAATAAAATTTTAATCTTATATAATAAGTATTGTGATCAATTAAAAATCGGTTAAAGAACACATCGAAGTGATGAATTATTTCAACTCTAACTTTTGTAGCAATCTAAACTTGAAGCTTTCTGGGAGAAATCCTAATAGATATTTTTAAAAACAAATTTTTATGAACTTATCAAAATTAGTAGATTCCTTATATTATTTTACTGGGTATATATATATAGAGAGAGAGAGAGATTTTTAATTGAAAACTTTTAAAAATAAATCATATGCCAAAAGTAAAGTTTAAATCTAAAGTGCGCATTTTATATTTTTTCATTGTACAAACTGAGTTATATTTTAAATAGTCAGAGTTTTCAAGAAAGATAAAACTAAAATCAGCTTATTAATAGTCAAACAAATAAATTTTAGAAGATAAAATAATATTAAATAAATGTTTATCTATTTTGCCAGTGTAACAATATTAAAACTAGCAATTTTTTCATTGATTTGCACAATACACATTTTCCCCATTTGCTTAGAAATAAAATTAAACTTTAAGAAACTCACAGCTTTTGCACAGCTTAAAATGAATTATGATTTAGATAATAATTAGAAAAAACTTTATACAGTAAATTTCGCATGGATATAAGGTTTCATATTCGTTTGAAAATATAAGTGAAAGAGAATCAATTCAAAAATTAATAAATTGATTATCTAAACTTGACAAGATAAACATAAATTGCACTCGGTAAAAAGGTAAATGTATTAAATTATAAATTCATAAAATAATTTTTTGAGAATAGAATTTTAAATAAAATAAAATATATATTTGTTTTAATATTATTGGTACTATCGACAATCTCTGTAGAATATATTTGCATAATATTTGTTTGAATATTTGTCCGACATCGCTTATATCTTGCCACATTATGTAAACAGAGATTGAAACTTTAAAATCTAACATGAGTAAAAGTTATACATAAACTTTTAAAATACGAATACAAAAATTACCAAAAATTTATTATTATCCTAAAAGTTTATTTCCAATATAAATGCTAAATATCTACTTTTTCAATATATCAGATAAATTATAAGCAACAATTAATTGTATAAGTGCACAAATTTCCACAGTCCATGAGTTTTTATCCTTCAAATCTACTAAAAAGGAATTTCTGCTTTGAAAAATCTGGCAATTCCTTCACAAGCCCTCATAAAAAAAATCTAAAGTAGTCACTTTCATTTTATTAGCTAGAATATCCAAAAAGGTCTTTAAAATCTTACTTTTTAACATTTTAAAATATTTAGATTAAAAAACACAGATTAACCGTCTAAATCAAAAATTTTACAACGAAGAGTCATTTTGTAATTACTTATTTTGAAATACGAATAAATACTTCCAGAAACAGATTCTTGTATATCAATACAGTAATACTTCGACTTAAGCTAATCCCACTTACGAGAACCCTGAGTTTGAAATTTTAAAATCTACAGTTGGATTGGGGAGTCATCAAAACATTCAAAAGTTTATTATACGAAACGATCATTTACACACCTGCTTGAAGTTAAAGGACAAAATAAAACGATCTATCAGTAAAAGACTTTTGGAAACAATTCAATCTTTTAACTCTTTAACGGGCACACAGCTAAAATACAAACTACTTGATAAATGTAATGTTCTCATCCTCTATAAACATTATTTTGTCACAAAAAAAATCTAATCCTGGGTGGTGGCTAGACGTTATAGCCTCTGGCATTTAGGACATTTAACTTACTTTTCAGGATAGAAATAATGAATCATATTACAATAAACTTTTTTATGAAAAATTAACATTTATGTAATAACTCTATTTCAGTAACAATTAAATACAAAGAATAAGTGTAATTTAATAATAATAGAATAATTTTGCAACATAGAATATATATATATATATACTTAATTAGAAAATATATAGAATACTTAGAATATACATTGAACTTGGTATATATCCACATTTTATAATTTATTTAATTTTAGTATGAAAACTTAGAAATAAAGTAATGTTTTTGAGGATTTAAATCAGTTATTTCCCAAATTTGATGAACTATTTACTATGGAACTTAATAATGTGCAAACGTTTTCTCCGAGCAGGAAAGCTGTAATGAAAGATTTTCGAACCCGAGAACCTTACACCACATATTGTAAACGTTTGCTTATATTTCTCACCCACAACATTCTCACGTATAATTCTAAATGCTCTCTCTCTCTCTCTCTCTCTCTCGAGTACAGGAAAAGAGAAAATTTCTAGGTCATTTTATGTTCTAGATGGGCAGTGGATAGAGCCTCTATCCGCATATTAAAAGTTTCCAAAAACCTAAGTAAAACCTTTTTTTTAATTGTACAGTTGCTTAATTCATTCAGATCAGAGAAAAGTATACTTAAGACATGTCGAAATTTATTTCAAATATCAGAAATTTTATTTATAGTAATCAAAATACAATTTATAGATTTACACCCAGAAAAACTGTTTCTAACTAACTACCCACCAGAGGTCATAAAATGCAAAAAAGATGTGCTGCCATCCGTATTAATTTGAATGCTTTTTAGCTTCCATTAACGTATATACATAGACTAAATGTCCAACACCCGCTTTGAGGAAAAAATTTTAATATGTGGCTAGACGTATTAGCCACTGCCCGTTAAAGGGTTAAATACAGCGAAAATCACCGGACAATCTATAAATAAAGTCTCACAAAAAATTTGAAACAACGTCCGGAAAAAAATGCGTCATTTTATCTCTATCATTGAAACTCAGGCGTAGTCATACCGGACTCTTATGAAATTGGTAATGTGATTGAAGAAATTGACGGTCTTGCCAAGCTCGTCTTGATGACGCTCCAGCACTGCTGGATTCCTACAATCAGGAGCTGACAATTAAGGTATCTGACTACGTTCGGAACCGTGATTTTGCAAAAGCGTATAAATGGATAACTTTCGTGATATTTAGTGTCACTTAGATTAGAATACATATACAAAATTGTTTTAATGACATTTTGACAAAAAAAACTTATTTAATTACAATATTTCGGCAAAAAATTAATTTAGAATAACTTTTTTTTTCAAAAAGGTTTTTTTTTTGTGAAAAATGCTTCTATTATAATGTATTTTGTCTTTATATACCTCAGACCTCTGTACAGAGGTTCAACTATGATTTTTGAAAAATTCACATTATTTCCAGAGTTACAACCCATTGAAATAATTATTGCCTTCTTTGTCTTAAAATTTTGCCCCTCTGTTGTCGTAAAACATGGATAAACCCACTTCTAAGTTATATGTTTCAAAAATTCTAGATGAGCCTCTGTACAGAGGTCTGAGTTATGTACAGGCATAATATTATTTTAATAGAAGCATTTTTTACAAAAGGAGAATATTTTGAAAATGGGTCATTCTAGGTTATAATATTTTGTCAAAATATTGTACTCAAATAATTTTTTATTGTAATACTATTCTTAAAACAATTTTATATACATTTTCTAATCTAAGTGACACTAAATATCATAAATATTATCCATTTATATGCTTTTACAATATCACGGTTCCGAACGTAGTCGGATACCTTAACAAACTCATAGAAATGTAAGAGCAAGACATCAAAAAAATTGTCTTTAGACCCAGTTCAATCTGACTGTTGTGAATTTGACAGAAGACCGCATTTTAATTGTAAAAGGGTTACAAATTTTAGAAAGTATAGAGAATACAGTGAAGAGCACATTTTTCAACAAAAAATGGAATAAAAAAATTATTAGCATGCTACGAGGAAATTTTGAGGGAAGAGGGAAAATCTTTGAACCGGTAGACTACATTTTGTTAGATTTTATAAAGCCTTCTACATCAAAATAACTACGGTTTGTAATTTTGTATTTATGTTATCTAAAATTTTATTAAACATTTTTTCTAAATTATTATATTCTTTTGTCTCCGGTCTTATCTAAAAATATTTTATATTTATTTATATGCGAAATTATAGTCCGACTTATAAGCGAATTTGACTCACTCAGTCTCACCTATCGCGTAAGTTCGGGGTATTACTGTACTTAAATTACTTTATTCTCATTTAATTTATAGCTTACATATTGGATAATCTAATTATTTGAATTCAGTAATGGTTGGTATATCTCTTCAGAATTCAAAAGAAGGCTCTCGGTTACTTTTTTTAGTAACATAACATAACAATGTTCAATGGAAAAATCAGACTCTCTCACCTTTACCTCAACGGAGAGTGGCAGCTTGATAACAAACTTTGAATATTCTTATAATAACTACCAAAATCAATTTTGATTTGTTTTCTCTTGCACTCCTCTTCTCTCGTTCACTCGCTGAAGTTGAGTGGAAGTGGGTTGCATGCCAGTAATGTTTAAAGAAAGGGAAAAAAAACACGGAAAAAAGTGTGCATGAAACGTTTACTTCAAAAAGGAAAAAAGCATGCGCTTAAAACTTTTTCAATTCGAAACTAAGCTCGAGTCGCTGTTTCGAGCACGTTTCCCGACTTGAGCTGAGGAAAACCAAGTTACGGTTACGCATTCGAACCTGACGCTTCGAGTGCGATACGGTAACTCGGCGCGTTTAAATTTCCTCTTCAACAAAAAGCGCATAAAGAAGTTATCACTTCAAAAAATTTAGTTAATTTCTAAACACAATCGCTTAGATATGCATAACATATCAACAGTTCAAACATATTAAATTTTGATGCTTATGGGCTGCCTTTACTCTAGCTGTATTTGCTATGATGCTAATGCAAGTTTGCTTTTTATGAAAGTTCAGTGATTGCATGTTGATACAGAATAGTTGTTGCGGGTATTCTATTCGGATTCTTCAACTAATCTTCTTAGCGAAACTATTCTTTAACTGTGATTTTAGTTTAAAACCCTCTTTCCGTAGAGATGACTTAATTCAGTGGCGCACACAAGGAGGGGGCCTGGGGGATTGGACCCCCCCAAAAGCCCTTGATTTTTTCCCGATTGATTATAATTCTAAGTATATAGTACGTAAAATTTAATTAATTAGTTGTTATTAATGATTAATTTTATTAATTAATGCTAATTATTTATTCAAAATTTAGTTTTTTACTGTGTTTTGTGCCCGAAAATCGACAAAATCAAAAGGAGCATGATACAAGAATGGTGTATTTTCGACCCCGGACCCCCTTGAAAAATTCCTGTGTGAGGTACTGACATGATTTTACACAAATGTATTTACTATTTAAGGGCAAGTCGTTAAGCATGTGAGGTTAATGGTAAATCTTTGATCGTTAAACGGGAAATCCAAGTATCAGTAAAGGTTAACTGCGACTGCGTGATCACGCATCTTGTGGTTAATAGTTGACGTAGAACTCATCAGGAATTTTGGAGATATACAACCCTGGAGCTGACCGAGCTATCGGGATTCGAGAAGAATCGTAACAATGAGCTCCTCTTGAAGCTAAGTAAATTTCAATAATCTAGCATATCCGTTTAAAGGTTAAGATTTCTGATTGTTTCCCGAGTTATATAAAATTATACTCGTATATTTCTAAAGTGTTAAAGATAGAATAAAACTGGCTATTTTTAAGATCATGTCTGCTTCTTCCTCGAACCCTTTTGCACCCACGACCTTCGAACCGTGAAATAGTAATTGCATTTTTATAACATTTGTTGATCTATACTACAGATTAAATATGTTGGAATCTTTATTTATATCACCAAATACATCGTTTTAATCGTGCAAATTTTATGTAAAAACAACTTTGTATATAATTTTTTTAATGTTATATGTTTCAAATTGTTTAAGACATTTTCATGTGTTTACTCTTGTACGGTTTCCTGTTACTTTTCAGATACCATGATGCTCCTGACATTCCAGAGACTCTCTCATTTGTTACTCCTCGTCTTATGCAGCCAAATACCAAGTATTGTGGCGCATTCCCTTATCAAGGACATAGCAATAGCCGCCATTCTGAGCGGAATTCTCAAGCCCCGATTTGTGCCCTTGCCCATACCACTACCCTTTCCATTCACTATCAACAAGCACGTACGAAAACCTTATCCGTAAGACAAATGTTATTTTAATTATTCGTTATATTTCACTTCTCTTAAAATTACTATTCTCCGAAAAAGTTAGGTATTATAAATACTAATTTCAACGTAAAGAAAATTACTATGTGAAAGAAAAAAAAACAAAGTGCCAAAGCTGTGCTTCTCAAAGTTAAAGTTTCAATATTTACGACCCAGTATTCAATCAAAATTTTCATCGCCCCCTCCCCTCCTTACAATAACAATGTATTTAATTTTTAAAAAAATAGACTTTGACGCTAAAGCTACAATAGGACTTTAAGCTGTTGCCACTGGCATATATAAACGTCTCGCTCCGTCAAAGCGTTAATTACCCCGTACTATACGTCTTTCCGAAGTATGATCTTTTATGTGCACTGCTATCCATTCGCTTATTTATTCCTTTTCTACCCCCCTTCCTTTATACATGACATACGCGCGTCTACGCGGAAAATGGTAGAATTGGGGAGCGAATCGCGTCGCTTTTAATCAATAGTTAAGGGTTAGTTATAAATCGTACGAATTATAAAAATAAGAGTTAAGTTTTGTATATAATTTTATATATGACCAAGTCCATAGGGTCATTGATAATGTTGTTCTTAACTTAGTACTGTTAAATTTATTATAAAATATATTGTGCAGTACTAATAAATTTATGTGTATTATATCAGTGTAGATGTGCATTCCATTTTTCATTATGTCAGAATGTATTTTTTGGTTTACACTATCAGTAAATTAATAAGCTTTTAAATACTCTTTTGTTTTCGACTTTTCAATATGCTTGCAGCTCCCTCGTAGGTTTATCACGCCCCCCTAGGGGGCGCACCCCACAGTTTGAGAAACGCTGTGCTAAAGAAATTCACCCAATTACTTTTATACACATATTATAGATACTTCCACCAAAAACTGCCTAAAAAACTGTGTCAAAAATATTTATGCAGTCTAAAGCCTGATGTGTCACAAATGATTCAAAAACTATTTATGTTGAAAATCAAGAGTTATTTTGATTCGCAGAATCGTTAAAAAAGTAGTGGAAAATGCATAGTATTTATATATATATATTTGCATATATGTACTGATGAATTTCGTGAGTCTGGTACTGGCATTGCCTACTAGGTGGCATTAGAAACACACAATAACGTTTACATGTATATTTACATTTATTTCAGTATATTTAATATTATAACATTTATACACATATTGATCTCATTTAAGTTAAATTCATTCATTTTTCAGTTAATGGATAAAATAAATTTAGGAACTCGTTTTATGATACGCCAAGAAAGAATAAAAACATTAAATTGAAAAGTACTAAAAATTATATTAATTAATTATTTGTCACTTTTTAAGATATAATTATCATATTTGTGCACGGTGAGATGAAGCAAAATCGTTTGGCTCATTAGAAAGATTTATCATATTCCTTGAGCTTCAATCCAATGAATGGCAATGATCTTGAACTCGTGGATGGCATTGTAGAGCCGTAGGTTCGAATCTTAGTGGCTTGAATATGTATGCATATACTGGGTGGTCCGGCATTCATAGTACAAACTTTAAGGGTAAGTACAGAACAGTGTAACAATCATTTATTGTATATCAAGCGACGCGGTGAGGCATGAACACAAAAAATAAGAAAGGAAAGCAAAATGTTTTTTGAAAGCGTGGTTGACAAGTGTAATATTTACAATAATTGTTCATAACTATTCTACACATGAGCTAGAACCAGCTGCAGCACACGTTGTTGTACTACCTACTGGCAGAAGTTCAAGCGGAAAGGATAGTCTGCCGTATTCAAAGCTTGTACTCGATGAAAAGGAAAGGAGTGTAAGCGACATCCGTATAACACTCTACAAACAGTTTGACGAATCACACTTACGTGATGAGTAACAAATCTTGTACTTGACTCGGGTCTATCAGGTACAACGATCAAAATGCTTTCTTCCAGGCTTGGACTGTGTACAGTTCCTCGTCGACTAGCATGATGCCTGGTGACGTAGAACGAAAGTGTTTCACAAAGTTGACGATGTAATCGCTGAAAAAATTTTGTGAACTGGCATTCGTCGATCAGGAAACTGCACGTGATACATTCATAGCGCCACTCTGCTGTTACCATTTGCACGGCGGTACATGTAACGCACGTCTGCTTACGTGTACGGTATACGTAAAGTCTCCTATCATAGACGTCAGTACAATTGTGAATGGCATTTCCCCCTACTGAGATGAATCTTGTTGAACGTTGGCCAGACATCTACTGCCTCCTCTCTCTCTCTACCGGCAACGCAACCACAACCGATGTAACTCCATTTCTCTTTTCTTTTTTTCCCCTCTGTTTGTACCTCATCGCGTCACTTGCACCCATACATTCCTATACAATAAATTATTGTCGCAATGTTTTGTATATACTCATAAAGTTTGTACCATGAATTCGGGACCAACCTGTATATATGCCTTAAACTTTATTTTCAAATTTTTATTTTTGAAACAAGGTTTGTTTTATCTGAGTTTGAAGTAATTTTTATGTTTTAAACGGATTTTTTTTCTGAATAAATAATATTTTTCTTGACACAGTTACAATCATAAATAAATTAGATATAAATATATCAAGATAATACTGCGGGTAAAAAAAAACTAATCTGAAAATATTTTAAAAGCAGAACTAGCTTTTCTAAGAAAACAAAGAATTTATTATTGTATATTTGAAGTATTTAAATATTTCATAAAATGATATGTGTGTGTGTGTACTTTAGCAACTGAAGGATGTATTTTCCCCTTTCTTCAACTGACTTAAGTATAAACATCTTTGAGTAATTTTCTCTTTTTTTTTACTCGTGGAAGCTATAAGTGCTGTAATTTGTTTTGAAACAATGATGTAATTTTGTCACACATTTAGTAATCATTCTTATTTCGCTACAAATGTTGTCATGCACTGTCCTGATCCTCTTCGTTCACTTCCCGCCTGTTGTTTTGACGAATCAGTTCTACATCCGTCATTTTCAGGAAAGAAGTGTCTTAACCATGAACTTCAAATGACTTTATTCTTTTTCATTCTTACATTTGTACATAAACAGATATTTTTGCTTCCTCGGTATTTCAGCCTTTTCCGTAAAATTTTGTAACGTTTTAGAAAATTAATGGTAATGAGAGAGTTATATATAGGAAATTAAATATTTGGTTTATTTACATCCCAACCCTCTCGCTGCGCGTCCCCGTATTTCCACGGGCAAAATACACGTAGCAGACGAAACACTACGCAGCGAGTGGGTTATACCTTACAGTACATTCATTTATATTGAAGTTATTCATAATCTTATTAGTGTTCAGAATATGTGTCATTTGGGAGAGAAGGAGGCAACACAATCGTTCTCTTCGGTGTTTCTACCTAATTCCCCTCCAGTCCATCGTCTTGGGGGTCTAGGGATGGGTTTCTTTCTGACACCTCAAATTACTCTCGGAGTTTCTGACTCGCAGGTGTCCAGCCATTGGATTTCCTTAGGTTCATAGGTTGCCGGGGCGATGTCAGATGACAAGGCCCCGCAGTATTTGGAGATGCACGTGTGTATAGGAGCGGTGTTATCTTATACACAAAAAGAAACAGATCTTTCAGCTGTGTGACGCGAAAACGTCCCAACTTGTCCGTCAATCCTTGAATGAATCTGAGGTCTAAGTGAAGGTGAAAAGAGTCTGAAATAGTTTGGATGAAAATTAGATATCACAGACAAAACTATGGCTGTTGTCAATGTAAGAGTTGAGTCTGTTTTCACTTAGAGCTAAAAAATAAGATATAACCTCAGTGGTTTTAAATATATCAAGAAAAATACATTAGCCCTAATATTAAATTCTAACCCTTTACCAAAAGACATATCCCAATTCAATTTTATTCTTATTTCAACCAAACATTTTCTTTCTTCCTTAAAATTTGTCCCGTGTTTAATATTTTATGCAGCAATGCTAAATTATTACTTAAATTTATTACTTAAGTACATGATAGAATTTTTACAAAATATTTTAAAACTTACGGATGTATCTTTAAGCTTGGAATTTCATTTTTCTATTTGAAAGTATGCTCCAAATTTGGAATTTGTTTTTACAACAACTGAGTGGACATGCTACTTATCGATGTTCTAGACATCGGTAAGTATTTCGGAGACATCTCGATGTTCTGATATGGTTTTGTATGGAGCCATCTAAAGCGACCTTCACCTTATGTTAAATAGTTGTAAAATCTGGAGCATTTTCAGACAGGAAAAGGATACAATATACGTTTAGAGAGTTGTTACGTATAAATGCGCCGTTTATAATACTCGTTCATCCAGAATAAATTTCCCTTTTAACTAAACACTAAAAGTTTACACTAAAGAAGTTCTAGTCTTAGAAAAGAAGAAAGAAAGTTTAGAAAAAGAAAGAAAGTTAAAGAAGTTTAGAGAGAGAGAGTCTAGTTTACACTAAAGAAGAGCAGACTAATTATGAACTGTACTGTATGAAAGAAAAATGGGATGAATTTTAAAAAAAAATGGTTGATATTGGTATAGGCCACTTCTTACATGTTGGTTTGGTTATAATATGATGATGTACAGTCACTTTTAAAAAAGTATTGGGATTTTTATCATAATATTTTACTTAAATGTACAAATGAAACAAAAAAAATGAAATAAATGTTATTTTAGTAAATACAAATAATAATAATTTGAAAAAAACTCATACATTAATGCAATTATGGTTATAATTGATAATAAAAGGAATCAAGTTGAAAAACGTGCTCAAAAAAGTATTGGGACACTTCCCAATAAATTAAGAAAAACAATTCAAACTTAGAAATTAATATCTTGTTGGGCCCCCCTTACTTTTTATGACCTCTCGAAGTCAGTTTGGCACGGATTGGAACAATTTTTCGCAAAACGATCTATCGAATTTGGTCCACTCTTCGACCAAATATTTTTTTTAATCCAGCTTGATAGAAATTTGGTGCTCATATAGTTTTTTTTTTTGCAAATAATCCCACGCATGTTCAATGGGATTAAGGTTTGGACTTTGTGCAGGAGTCTTACTAACACTAGGACAGTGATAGAGGTCCCATAACTTACAAATATCTGCAGTATCTTTCGGATCATTATCTTGGTACAATTTAAATTGTCCTGAAATTCCCAGCTTGCTCACACTTTGCTTTAAATTTCGCTTGAGAATGTCAAGATATAAACATATTTATTCATTATACCATCAATAAAATGTAAGTTCCCGACACCAGAGCTTGACATGCAGCCCCAGACAATTTGGTTATCCTCTCCATATTTGATAGTAGGCCGTAAATTTTTGACATGCATTGCTGTATTTGATTTCCGCCCCAAACGTTTTGCTTGCCATCTGATCCGAAAAAGTTATATTTGCTTTCTTCAACAAAAATTAAATTTTCCCAATATTCTGTTGGCTGCCTCTTACATACATTTTAACAAATGCCAACCTAGCTTGTCTATTTTCTTTGATGACGTAGGGCTTTCTTTGAGGTACTCTGCCATTATAGTTATGTTTTCTTAAAACATTTCTGACTGTTTCAGGATTTACTGATTTTCCGAACCTACTTTTACATTGCAAATTCATTTTTACTGCACTAGTTCTTGGATTAATGCGTACTTGTCTTACAATCCACCTCTCTTCACGTTCATTAAATATTATTGACCGTCCTGATCTTTGCTTGTTTTCAACACTGTTTTCTTGAACTTGTTAATAATGTTAAAAACAGTAGACTTACTCAATTTCAATATTTTCTTATAGAGCGAACTGATTTCCCTTCTTTCCAATGACTTTTTACGAGATTTCACACACACATCAACCGATATATCTTTGTTTCTCGCCATTTTTTTCTAAATAATCTTATCTGTTTAAACATTTGTATTTAAACTTCTAGTCTAAAAAAATTAGTTAGAAATTAAATTCTATTGATGTGCAGTATATTTGTTAAATTTCTCATTTCAAAACTGTTCCAATACTTTTTTGACTCTAGTATGCCTTTGAATTATATTTGAAAAGCTAGATCCTACTATAATCCTATAACACTAATAAAAATTTTCTTATATATATAATATGTACACCAAATGTTAAAATATTACTTAATTCATTTTGTTTTTGTTTTAATGTGATAAAAATTTTTATAAATGGCTTTACAGTTATGCATGCCAAGAGTCCCAATACTTTTTTGAATGACTGTATGTCAAATTCTTATTCTTTTGAAGAACAAAAAGCTCCATTTAGTATCATACTCTCTAAAGTTACTCCGAATTGATTGATTGAATATTAACGTCGCACTGTTCAGCTACACGAGGGCTTTTGGCGACGGACCACGTAATTTTGAACCATGGTCAAGTGACGTGAACGACACCTGAGCTGGCACCCCCCTCTCTTAACTACCACACCACACCAACGAGAGGACGTTTCAGCTCTCGACAGATTTAACGTGCATCGCTGCCCGGGTCTTTAGTGGTACTGGGCTCGAACCCGTGACAAAGCAAGCCACGGTCCGATACCTATACCACTCGGCTACCGCGGCCACAAAGTTACTCCGAAATAGAATGAAATAACGTGTGTGTGTGTGTGGTCATGATCTGTTGTGGGTTCGAGTACGATGCCACTAAAGACGCGACGTATAGAGAAGCTGATAACATGCTCAAATTTTAGTTCCCGTTGAGATAGAGTGGAAGTTTAAAGAGTGCTAGTTCAGATGTCATCCTCGTCACTTGACTGTGATTCAAAATTGTGAAGCCCGTCGCGAAAAGCTCTCGCGTTGCTTTAGAGAATGAAGTTAATAAGCACTCCCTCATATATGTAGTTCATTCAGTAATTGTAAGAAAATTCAACCACAGAAATATGTATTTAATTGAAACATTTGCTTTGAAAGTTATAAAAATTAGGTCGAAAATTCATAAATAGATAATTCTGTAGTCTAAGGGGATTCAAAAAACAGCGGCAAAAGTTTACCACAAACGGCCACAGAATATGAAATGTATGTACTACGTATTGTATTATAATATATATTGTATTTCATACTATATTGATTTTTTTACATAATCTTGTTTACCCCACGTGTCTCAATCCCTTGTAACATTTGTTGATGATCCTTTATGACTCAAACTTCATTTAATCGAAACTCAATTTGAAATCACAAATTTGCTTACTATACATGATTTTAAGAGCCTAATTATATGTATTACTTGTTTCTCCTATTCAAACTAATTCCCACTGAAATGTATACAGTAAGTTTAACGAAGTCACCAAAGTCCCCCAGATAAAGGTTCACTGTAGGCAAAATTCGTTAGATTCTCCGTTTTCAATATACCAGGTTCTTGGTTGCAGGAAAAAGTTCACAAACTGAAAGTACACAATCTATATTTTTTTTCAAAACTTTCAAAGAAAATTATCCGTCTAAATAATATATATATATATATAAACGCTCTCGCTTATTTTAAATTAATATCAAATTTGCTCATTGCTTGTGCATTTTTATTACACATTCACTTTCTTTTCAGTGTTCCAGTATACACTCATTCTGCTGAAGCTTATCAAGTAGATGGCGGTCAACAATATTCTCACTATAGCCACGATACTCTGGACGACATAGCGCAGCTGCAGCAACTCAGCGGCAGTCACGCTCTGGCTCAGCTGGAATCAGCCGCGGACAACATCGACAGTTGGGTACAGCAGCTGAGCATCAGTTCCGGTGGGCTTAAGGGCAGTTACTCCGATGACATCCCCACCATACATGACGATTTTGATGATTTTAGTCATGGACTTGCTGATATTCACGGTCTCGAGAATTGGTGGTGACGATATGTGTATGCATCAGGCAGCAGATTTATTTGGCAATCGTGTGCAAAAATAAATCTGCGACTATCAACCAATTCATAAATTGTAGGAAATAATTACAAACATCCACTGAAGACGTTTAACAAGTGCAATATAAGATATTTCTAGTACGCGTTAATATGAAAGTACATTTTAAAAGTAGCTATTTAGATCTAGCATCAGTACTGAATATTTAAAGCATTCAACTAATTTTCTTTCCTTTTTTAAAATTTTTGTGTGTTTTGAACTAGTTATCTTTGGTGTTATCTTTGGTGTTATTTTCATTGTGTGTAAATTTTTTTTCACTGTGTTGTCGTTTTCGTTATGTGTTACAGAGTTAATGCTTTAAGTACCTTAATTCATATTTCATTTGCTTTCATTTTTAATTTGTATCCGGGAAATATAAAAACAGATATAGAAAATAATACAAGTTTTATTTCTTAAGGTATAAAAAGATATGATAATATAAATGAGGAAATATGCATTTTTTTTAAAAAAAAATTATGCTTAAGAATTACGCTAATTATTTCTTTCTTCATAAAAAATATCTGAACTTTTTTAAGATAATTCAAATTTTTAAATATATATGATAATTTAATCAATGATTAAAAGGCACTTTACAAATTGTTACAAAATGGTAAATGAACTTAGATAAAACTAAATTATATCACTCTTAAAAAATTATCTAAAATATATATAATACATGAAATTAGGGAAAAAAAGAATTAGAAAGTTTTAAAAAGGCTTAATATTTTTTTATCGTTATAAAAGGGCTACTAGAACTTAAAAGCTTTCAAAATATAGGTACAATAAATTTGTAAAATTATTTAAATTTGCTTGCAATGATCTATCTTACATATCTTTTTTTTTTCTTTTGTTCAAAGTTGTTAAGAAAAAAAAAGATTTAAAAAAAGCCTTTTCCAACGAAGTGTATGCTCGTTTGCTGATTTTTTTTACTTAATTATTTTCAGTTACTTTAATAAACCATTTTAAATTCTGAAAATGTGTAATCTTTTCACTACTTTTTAAAAAAATCCCCGCATCAGTTATTTTTATGAAGAATAATACTGAATGATTCTTATATAGAGAAATGTAAGATTGATGATTTTCATCGATCGGCAAATCCGTCACAATTATTTAACTTCACTAAATGATATATATATATATATATATATATATATATATATATATATATATATAACTACGAGTAATCTCATATTTGTGCATTAAATTACATTGTGTGAAAGCATTGTTTTTGTTTGTTTGTGTTTTGTTTTTGTGTGTATTTCTCATCATGTTCTTCCTTTTGTATGTGAGATTTGTTGTCCTAGTCAATATAGTTTTGTTCTTTATTAAAAAAAAAATTAATGCAATGTTTATTGTAAACTCTGTTCTAAGAAATCAAATTGTTTGTTCTAAATGAAAAATAAAATGTATTTACAAATCTCTCTCTCTCTCTTTGTTTCATAATGACTACGATCCACATAACCTCATACAAATTTAAAAAATTTGTTTTATTTTTTAAGCTACTAATCTTTCATTTTCAGAAGCAATTTTAATCTCGTAGTTTAAAAAAATTTTTTTTTTGCTGCATTTCTGGTTAGCCAAGAGCAAGCGATTTCCATCTTTTGACCTTTTGAGTGCCTTGAATGGAACATTTGTTCTAAAAGAAAAATAAAAGTCACATATATTCTTCAAAGTTTGTGTTTCAATCGAAGTTCACATTCAATCACATTGGTACCTGAATATACTACATACAATATGAACATCATGAAGTGAGTTTTTCCTCCAAGACTTGAAGCACCCGTCCCGTATATGAATGTCTCTCCTCACTCATTTTACAAACCAAAAACGGCGTAGAAAATATGACAAGCTCATATAGTGTACAAGGTGACAAATGAACAGGGATAATGTGTTAGCCTCAGATAAAATTACCAGGAATAAAACTATCGTTTGGTGTCTGGCGTTTTACTAAAAGAAATTTAGTAGGGAAATATACCATCATTTTTGACGACATTTTCGCCTTTATGGCGACATGTTTGAAAACTACAGGAAGTTTTTTTTTCCCCTTTCATTTCGGCTTTTATAATGGTTTCAAATTTAGGATAAATTTTTGAAGAGAAAACACAATCTCGGTTTATGCAAGGGCTGACTTACCCGATAGAGGAGACTGAGTGATAACCGCTTCAGTTGAATGCACTCAAGTTGGGGTATAGTTTTGTAAATAAATACATATAAATTATCCTTAGTTGGGTCCTAAGATGAAAGAAAATATAATTTAGAAAAAAAGCTCTTTAATAAATTCTTAAATAACACAAATGAAAATTGCAAACCGAGATAATTCTGATGTAAAGAGTGTTTTTTTTCCAGGTATAGTAGTTTAAGAGTTGGCATCACTTTCCAAGATGGCGACCGATTTAACAGCTGTCAAGTGATTTATTCTCAGTTTGATTTGGCAATTCATCAAAACGATCATCAAGCAAGGCGTAGATTCGTCGAATGGGCCCAAAACGAGATTGCCGTTGTTCCCGATTTTCATAAGCGAATTTTGTTTAGCGATGAAGCGCACTTCTGGTTGAATGGCTACGTCAACAAACAAAACTGCCGCATTTGGAGTGAAGCTAATTCACAAGTGTATGTCGAAACACCATTACATCCAGAAAAAACTGACTGTTTGGTGCACTTTATGGGCTGGTGGAATCCTTCTTCAAAAACGATGAAGGCCACAACGTTACAGTCAATGGTGATCGGTATAGAGCCATGATTACTAACTTTTTCATTCCTGAATTGAACAATCAGGATGTCCAGGAGCTGTGGTTCCAACAAGACGGCGCAACATGTCACACAGCTCGTGCCACAATCGATTTATTGAAAGACACGTTTGGTGACCGCCTAATTTCCCGTTTTGGACCTGTGAATTGGCCTTCAAGATCTTTTGATTTAACACCGCTAGACTATTTTCTGTGGGACTATGTAAAGTCATTGGTCTATGCGGATAAGCCACAAACGCTTGACCATTTGGAAGACAACATTCGCCGTGTTATTGCTGATATACGGCCACAAATGTTGGAAAACTCGGATGTAATCCACAAAAATTGGATTACATCCGAGCCAGCCGTGGCAGTCATATGCCAGAAATCATATTTAAAATGTAATGCCCCAAGATTATCTTTCAAATAAAAAAAAATTCATGTCAATCGAATAATACATCGTTGTTTTATTGCAATTTAAAGTTCTATACCTCTAAAAAAAACACCCTTTATTGAAGGAACAGAAATAACCGTGGCATCCGACCACCAACCTCTGAAATGGCTTCTAAAACTCAAGTCTCTAACCGGACGACTTGCAAGATGGGCACTTGAAATCCAATCTTCCAACCTGAAAGTACAGTATATTCCTGGTAAAGCAAATGTGGTTGCAGATATGTTATCCCGTCCAGTTACTCAAGAAGAAGAAACCTTTTGCGAAGCCAATAATATCACGATAGCTGATATGCCAACACGAAGTTGTAAGGACATGCGCGAGACGCGCAGCTTTAAGATGATAATTTAAGAAAAAATCTTCGACAGTTTCGAATCCCCTCTGAAAACTGAAGAATATGTAAATTGGACTGAACGTGGATTTTTGATGAATCAAGGTGTTTTATATCGTTATGTTCCTGATGCTGATTCCGCAGAAGCTCAGTTAGTCATTCCAAATGCTGAACGTGAATTGATAATGCAAAGACATAATAATGATCCGATGGCTGGACATTATGGAGAAGATGGAACATTCCAGAAAATCGCAAAACGATATTATTGGACAGGCATGAAAAAGTACATATCCGATTACATTAAGAAATGTCCAGAATGTGTTCGTTTTAAAGCTATAAACCAAAAGCCTGCTGGTTTGCTTAGAACTCGTCTACTCACAGAGATTTGAAGTCATTGCTATTGAATTATTTGGACCATTGCCTCAAACTGACTCAGGTAAACAATGGATATTTATTGTTGAGTATTGTGCGACAAAGTGGGTTGAGTTATTTGCCCTTTCTCAAGCCAGTGCTCGTCAATGCGCTACAATTCTCATAGAAGAAGTTTTCATGCATCATGGCATACCGAGACGAATTATCAGTGACAACGGAACACAGTTTGTCAGTGCTGTTCTACAACAGATTTGCTTTACGTTAAATATAAGTCAAAACTTAATACCAGTTTATTCGCCACAATCTAATCCAGTAGAGAGAAAAAACAGAGACCTTAATGTAACAGAACACCTTCGAAGAAAAATTTTCGAATTAACCTGAATTTTGCCTGTAAATGCATATTTTATGACCTTATGGGTCTCTAAAATTAGAAAAATACCCAAGAAAAGTTTTGTTAGTGTACATTTTTAGTGTCAAATGGGTATTTTATAAATAAAATAAGACTTTACGCAAAACCTGATAACTGAAAGTAAAATAAATATATTGACATTTTGTAAATTGAATATTATAGCATACAACCTTATCTAGGGAATAGACTCTTATTTTGGTAATATAACTATTACGTGGGAAGTTATTGTGTTTCGAGCTTCTATACATTGACATTTTCTTTAAAAGCTATTGTAATTTTCATTTGATTGCTATATAAAAAAATTTCTACTCAACACAAACTCTTAAGAAAGGTATATTCCCTGTATAAATATTAAAAAAACATACATATAAAATTTTTATTTCATTCAAGCATAATGTTTTGAGATATTGTGTTTTGCGGTAAGAAAAAATGTGAAAAAACTCATTTTGAGAAAACGACAAAAATAACATTAAACTCATCTGATTATACAAGAAAAACACTTACTTTATTATTGAAATACACCAGATTTATAATCCTTTCCCTCTTTAACTTCTAAAGCACTAGTTTTTTTCTTTTAATGTGCTCTTAAAAATTTTCTGTGTTTCTTTGTTTTGGGGTCTGCGTTATGAATCGATTCACAGATTCTGCATCTATCTAAATGTTTATACACTTTTGAAAAAAAATTTTTGAATTAACCTGAATTTTGCCAGTAAATGCATATTTTATGATCTTATGGGTCTCTAAAATTAGAAAAACACCCAAGAAAAGTTTTATTAGTGCACATTTTTACTATCAAAGGGGTATTTTATAAAAAAATAAGCAAAAATAAGATTTTATGCAAAACATGATAACTAAAAATAAAATAAATATATTGACATTTTGAAAATTGAATAATATAGCATACAATCTTATCTAGGGAATAAACTCTTATTTTGGTAATATGACTATTACGTGGGAAGTTATTGTGTTTCGAACTTCTATACGTTGAAATTTTCTTAAAAGCTATTGTAATTTTTACTTTATTGCTATATAAAAAAATTTCTACTCAACACAAAATCTTAAGAATGGTCTATTCCCTATATAAGTATTTAAAAAACATACATATAAAATTTTTATATCATTCAAGCATAACTTTTTGAGATATTGTGTTTTGCGGTAAGAAAAAATGTAAAAAAATTCATTTTGAGAAAACGACAAAAATAACATTAAACTATTCTGATTACAAGATAAACACTTACTTTCTTGTTAAAATGCACCACATTTATAATTCTTCCCATCTTTGACTTCTAAAACACTAATTTTTTTTCTTTTTAAGTGCTCTTAAAATTTTCCTGTTTTTCTTTGTTTTGGGGGTAAGCATTATGAATTGATTCACGGATTCTGCATTTATCTAAATGTTTATATCCCCGTAAGGTTAACACCCCAGGGTTTTCAATATTCATTTTATTAAAAACTTTTAGACACCCATTTAATCCTTCATTGAAGTGTATAATAGCATCATACGACCCAAATTTAATTGTTTTGAGCGAAACAAATACTTCCTTCGGTACTTTTTGCCAAACTATTCCATTAAAACACTCGTTGGCATATTTTGCGTGCGTCCATGCAAGCACTTACTTAATATTTGTTTGTCGTATAGTTATAAATATACTGGTTTAATTTTATTTAAAACATTTGATAAACCAGCATATTTTGTGGAACATTTTGTTCCATTTGCCACCCCCCGCTGAAAATAACACCAGCTTTCTTTCCCTATTGGACATTGACCATGCATCGGTTTCTTATCACTTGATGCACAGTGATATAACGCAGCAATTACATTTTGCTGCATGGCAGTTAAGTTACCGACATTGCTGCGAACAGCAATTCCGTAATAGTTTTGAAGTATGTCAATAAAATTTTATCCGTTAATTTGCCTTTACCAGACAGCCCTTTAGTTTTAGTTTTCTCAGACGCGAACCCACTCTATTTTGTACATGGCCAATGCACTCAAACTTGGTCACACTGTTTAATCCATAAGTGTCTTTCACACTCATGAAAGTTTTTGATTCGCCATCCCCATAATATTGTCACGGAGTTCGAAAGAAGTACACAGTTCAATTAAACAAACAATTAGATTTATTCTAACGCTGGGAGCTCGATACAACACTGGACTGAGAACATGCCCAACTGGCGATGAACTCTGCTTTTATACACTTCGGAATATTCGAGAAATAACCAGTATGCACTCTAAAGAATGATCTGGATTCATCTAGAACCTAGAGAAACAATACATTAAAAACGGAAACAAAATTCCAGTCTTTGGATAAATCTGCCGGGGCCGGGATTCGAACCCGAGACCTGAGGAAGTTCAGTCCAACGCTCTGCCAACTCGGCTATCGGGACTTGTAGCAAATTATGCGTGCGGCAATATTGAGTGTATTGCAGTCTGCGGTTTTTTTCAAATCGAAGAAATATTCGGGAAGCCCCCACAATTTCCATTTTTGATGAAGAGCCTGTGAAATTACACTGACATATGTGGTCGACTTTTGACGACTCATATTCAAAGTTTCTTGGCATAGTCTGAAGTCTTTTACATGTTGGACAGTAGGACGACATAACTTCTTTGTCTAACTAACACCTTACCAGTATCAACTGATATTGCAGCAACACAGCCATTCATAGATGTATAGCCCCTTCGCTGTCATGTGCCATCCACCGATATGCCACATTTTACAATATCGGATGAGAAATTTTATTTTTCTCCACAATTTCAGTAGCAGCTTTTATCATGGATTCCTCAGCTACTTCCTGGACCACTTTTAAAAGCTTTGCTTCCTGATTTTTGTAAGCAGTTTTGGTTAGTCGAGGCAAATTTAATGTTGAGCATAATTTAAATGCTCCAACAAAACCTTTGCCTATCTGCCGCATACCATATACTAGCCTAGTATTTATGACAGGTGCATTTACAACTTTTTTTGAAGAAGCAAACTGCAAAAAAAAAAGTCACAACACTTACATTTTAGTGTAAAATGGAAGCACAATCCATATCTGGAATCCTCGAATAGTTCTACTTTTTCAGCAAAACATTTTGGGCAGCAAAGTTGAGCAAAAACTTCCACAATAAGTTCAAGGTCAACGATTCTGTTACCAAACACAGGACCGATGACAGGAATTTTCGATGACTTTTTCCAACATTTGTGGCCGTATATTGGCAATAACACGGCGAATGTTGTCTTCCAAATGGCCAAGCGTTTGTGGCTTATCCACATAGACCAATGACTTTACATAGCCCCACAGAAAATAGTCTAGCGGTGTTAAATCACAAGATCTTGGAGGCCAATTCACAAGTCCAAAACGTGAAATTAGGCGGTCACCAAACGTGTCTTTCAATAAATCGATTGTGGCACGAGCTGTGTGACATGTTGCGCCGTCTTGTTGGAACCACAGCTCTTGTACATCATGATTGTTCAATTCAGGAATGAAAAAGTTAGTAATCATGGCTCTATACCGATCACCATTGACTGTAACGTTGTGGCCTTCATCGTTTTTGAAGAAGGATTCCACCAGGCCATAAAGCGCACCAAACAGTCAGTTTTTCTGGATGTAACGGTGTTTCGACATACACTTGTGGATTAGCTTCACTCCAAATGCGGCAGTTTTGTTTGTTGACGTAGCCATTAAACCAGAAGTGCGCTTCATCGCTAAACAAAATTCGCTTATGAAAATCGGGAACAACGGCAATCTTGTTTTGGGCCCATTCGACGAATCTACGCCTTGCTTGATCATATTTAAAATGTAATGCCACAAGATTATCTTTCGAATAAAAAAAAATTCATGTCAATCGAATAATACATCGTTGTTTTATTGCAATTTAAATTTCTATACCTCTAAAAAAAACACCCTTTACAACAGCTAATTCTTCTGATTCTGTCTCCTCGCCGGGACGTCGTCGGACCCATAGGGGGAGATTGTAACCCCCGTTGCTTAGACTCTTCCCATATTAACAGTAGAGAGACTGTCACTCCCTCTGGCCGACAGAACGATCTTCAGTAATGGGCAAGTTTCGGAACTGAAAGGGCAATGTTTCAAAATATCACAAGTCATAAATATTTTTCAGACAAGAGATCAAAGCCCCAAAAGGGCTAAGTGCTCTAGTTACATATCCCAGCTAGACGAGCATGCGTTCCGATTCCTTTCAGTTCTATGCTAACTATTAGTTCTCTAGTTATGTATGTAAATGTTGGTTTTGTCTAATAAATGTGTTTAATTAACTAGTGGACTTTGTAAAGAACCCCTTCCCGCGTGTCCCTTTTTTACCTTGGGTTACATCCCCTGATAATTTGGCGCCCACCGCGTCATACAGGTTTTTTTTTTTTTTTTTTTTGAATTTGAAAAACACCGGAATCTCGCGGCTGCAAACTCTAGCTGATAAATAATCTTCTGTTGTTAAAATGTTGCTTTAACTGGCATGATTTGTAATTATTCTAAATATGTTTCTGTAGTGGGAGAAATGAATTGTAATGCGTAGTCGACGATGGTTGATGTAATTAATTTTTGTATAAGTTTTATCATTCCTCTGGAGATCTTTTTGATCATATGGAGGGTTATAAAAATAAAAAGTGCTCGCGCAATAAATTTTGGCTACTATCATTCACAACTGTTGTAAATAGTTAGAATTAAGGTGTTGTTTTTTCCACAAAATTGCAGTGTAATTCGGAGTGTTCCCTTACAAATAAACAAATAGGTTATCCGCTAATCAATATCATTTCGCACGTCATTTTCCACGGATTTAGATGAATATCTTACAACCAAGAATAACTATCGACTCAGTGCCATTGTTTCAGAATGAGCATGATGAATTGAAATGATCCTGGACAATTGTAGGAAATTCTGATCATTGTGTTTTTATAAAGCTTGTTTTCATACTCCCACAATGCAACCAGAAGGGAGTCGGGTTTTCCTTTTGCAAGCACTTCCACGGTGTAAAAAAATCCTATCTAAACTTCCTTCCTACACTATTTTTACAATGTACGAATAATGCTCCTCAGATACATGTTGTTATTTTGGAAAGGAAATTATTGTAAAACAAAAACAAATTATGTTTGTTAACCATATTATAGAATTCTTTATAAACAATATTGCAGCTGTCAAAAAGTTTTAAATGTAATAAAACAAGAAATTCAAAGAAATTTTCTATATTAAGGTATCCGACTACGTTCGAAACCGTGATTTTAAAAAAGAGCATAAATGGATAATTTTCAGGATATTTAGTGTCACTTAGAATAGAATACATGTATTAAATAGTTCTGAGAACATTATGACAAAACAACTTATTTAAATGCAAGATTTTGGAAAAAAAATTTACTTAGAATAAACTTTTTTCAAAATGTTATGCTTTTATAAAAAATGCTTCTATAATAATATTTTGCTTATATAAAGTAAAGACTTCTGCAGAGAGTCTGAACAAGGATTTTGAAAAATTCACATTATTCTCAGTTACCACTAATTGAAATAATTATTGGCATTTTTTTTTCTTAAAATTTCTCCCCTCTGTTGTAGTAAAATATGGATAAATCCACTTCTAAGTTGTATATTTCAAAAATTTTAGTTCAGCCTCTGTACAGAGGTCTGAGCTATATACAGGCAAAATATTATAATAGAAGCATTTTTCACAAAAGGAGAATATTTTGAAAAGGGGTCATTCTATATTCATTTTTTGTCAAAATATTGTACTTAAACAATTTTTTAATGTAATACTATTCTTAAAACAATTTTATATACATCTTCTAATCTAAGTGACACTAAATATCATAAATATTATCCATTTATACGCTTTTGCAAAATCATGGTTCCGAACGTAGTCGGATACCTTAAACTAAGAATTTTTTTTCAAATTATTTAAAAGACATTTATTTATACTTCATTAGAAAAATGAGGCTGTTAATAATTGTAAAATACTTCAAACTGAATCAAAATTTAAATGTATAAAGTAAAATATGTCATACTAAAAGAATTATAAAAACTAAATTATATCATCATAAAATATATCATACGATAAAATGTACCATATTTAACTTGTTAGCAAAACTTTCTTCAAAAGCAAACTATAACTGTTATGAAAACTGATTGAAATTTTATTTATAGCATGGTTATCTCATTTTAACGAGAAAATAAATGGGTAAATTTAAGCAAATTTCACCAAAACACTAATACTCAATAAAATGCAAAATAGTCAAAAATTAAGGCAAATAATGTACACATAAAAACAAATTTCATCGTAAGCTTTAAAGTAACTGACAAGATTTGGAACCCTGATTTTAAAAAAGCGTTTAGATGAAATTCATTTATTTCTTTTATTATCTTTTATGCAAGATGAATTAGAATACACATATAGATTTGTTTTAGGAATATTGTTACAAGAAAAATTATTTCAATGCAAAATGTTTGGTAAAAAAAGAGTGTAACATGTTTTCAAAATAAACATTCTCCTTTTATAAAAAAAATGCTTTTATAATAATAATATTTTGTATATAAATAACTAAAACTTTTATATAGGAGCTGGACTAAGAATTTTTGAAAAAATCTTAATATTTTTATAATTACGATAAATTGAAACGATGACCGATGTGTTTTTTGATAAAGTTTCTCTACTCTGATGTATTTAAATATGAATGAATCCCTTTTAAATTATATATTTAAAAAAATCCTACCTCAAACTCTGTACAGAAATCTTAGATATGTCACCAAAACATTATCATTATTATTATAGAAGCATTTTCATAAAAGGAGAATGTTCTAAGAATATGTCATTTTTTTTGCTTCATTTTTTTGTCCATAAAATTGCATCTAAATAATTTTTTCTGTATTATTCTTAAAACAATTTTATTGATCCTATTCTAATACAACTGTCACTAAATATCAAAACATTCATACGCTTTTTTTTCCAAAATCACAGTTACGATCGTATTCAGTCATCTTAAATTGGTTTATTTTCACAAAAAAAAACGGTATTTCATTTTAAGAAAATCGTATTTGTAAATTTCGAATTTTTGAATGGAATTTCAGCATTGATTGAATATGAAATAATATCAGTATATTGCGATCCACGATAAAAATATGTTTAAAAATAATTATTCAAAATCCTGAAAAATTCATGAAAGTATTATAAATATGACATTCTACATTACTTTTATTTTCAGATTCGATGTTTAGATAAATAATTCTGTATTATAATTCTTATGAAACTATTTACCTAGTAATAAAATTCAACACAATTTTCTTATAAAGGTGAAAAATTAGAAATTGTTTTTAACCTATAAATGAAAAATGTGATAAAACTAGTTGGTAGAATTTTAGGATAGAATTTTAATTTGCCGATCCGAAGCTAATTAAAAGAAAAATACGTATTATTATTAATCCATCTCTTCTTTTCTACTTTGTTTAAATATTACTTTTTTTTTCTATTTTTTCGAGGAGCTGATGGTCTTTTTTTTTTCTATTTTCTAAAACTTAATCTTTACTGTGCAGCTCGCTAAGAACAACTTGTCTCTTTTCCCAAGGTTAAATTTCATACCCTCAGTAAATGAAGAGAAGCTTAAGAATTTTGAAGATGGCTTGAAAAAACTGTATTTTGAGTTCAAGCGCACATTTTAAGATTTCAGTGCCGTTCAAATAAAATCGGATTTTTTAACCATGCCTTTCATCTTAAATAGGGAAGCAGTGAGACTAGATTTGCAGCTTGAATTAATTGAGTTGCAATCTAACAGTCATCTCAAGCAGTTGTTTCTAAACATGCCAAAATTAGAGATTTGCAAATCATTATCGAAAGTAAGTTTCCCAAATTTAATATCTCTCTCCCAGAAAATCAGTGCTATGTGTGCTTCATCTTACATACGTGAACAAGTGTTTTTAACTATGAACCTGAGAAAGAATTATTTCACAAGTAGACTGACTGATGAACATTTAGCCTCGTTCCTTAGAATCAGTACATCTCACTTCGAACCTCAATATAAGGAGTTTTTAAAAATAGAATCACAATTTCATTCCTCCCATTGACATATATAAATTGATATACTCGTATATTGTTTTTAAAATTTTAGAAAAATTTATCTTGGTTCGCCAAACTTTTTTTTCTTTCGATTTTTGGCCCGCGACTGAAAAAGTCCGCCCATCCCTGGTCTAAAACGATTTAAATCCATTAATACTCCTTACTCTTTTGACAAACCATTCCTCAAATATAGCTCCACAAGCTCTATATTCACCTGATATGGCACTGTGAAAATATTAAAAGTGCTTCTTTATAATTCCCGTTTTCAGTCAATTGATGCAGTAAGAAAAAAAATCGAAGCAAATCTATAAAGGGTTTCACAATAACGATTTTAATATGGCTAAAAATTATTTTCAAATTTAAAAAGCTAAAAAGATAATGAGCAAGAAATATGTGCTCACTCATAAAATGATTCTAATATTCGAAACTGCATAAATAAATATTTAATCTAATTTTTTTTCTGAACACCTTTCATAAAAAGGAACACCTTTCATAAGCATGGAAGTGGAATATTCAAATACTGTTATTCCACAATTATGCTTAAAAAAGAAGCAGTCAAATACATTGTGTCTCTTTTACAATGCAACGTAGAAGTTTAAATTATTATTGCGATCTTTAATGATATCCTTAAAGTTAAATCTTTCGCGTATTTACTATAACATAAAAATTTTATTAAATGCATTATTTTTAGCATTCCTAAATTAGAGCTTACTTTACTCCTGGCTATTTTTAAAAATAATGCTTCCTTCGGTTAAATTTGAAATCTATCTTCCTCAAGTTTAAATATTTAAAATATGAAGCAAATGAACTTCAAAACTGGTTTCGGTCAAATTTTAATATTATTTATGTTAAGTTTAAAATATATATATATATATACATATATATATATATATATATATATATATATATATATATATATATATATATATATATATATATTTGTGTCACTTCTTATGCTTGCTTTTACCAGTAATGAACTTAATTTTTAAAAATTCTTATAATAGCAATATAATGTATATCTATTTATCTATCTATCTATCTATCTATATATATATATATATATATAGTATAATAAAATAAATATAAGCACATAAAGAATATCCTACAAAATAAAGAATGGAAAGATTAATTGAATTGATAGCCAAGAAATGATTGCGAAAAAATTTTCAAAAATGTTTTTAGCTAACATTTTTATACGGTGAATTAAAATACAACTGTGTGTGCTTTACTAGTTTTAAAAAGACACAAAGTTTTTGGAATTAAAAAAAAACTTCTATTTTATATAAATCAAATTCGCCGCATTTGATCCCAAAAATGCTAATTTTTTTCACATGCATATTCTTATAGCTGATAATAATTGAACCATTAAGAAATACAAGGTGCGGCGCGGGAACTTCCTACTTTGAACATGTTCCAGTGATATTCGTAGGAAGGGGAGAAGTGGGATATAATTGTGTTCCAGCCCATCTCAGTCCCAAACATGTTGTGGTTAGGGATTGCAATATCGAACCAAAAGTTTAATACCGGTATTCGGTGTTTTGTAGATATTAATACCGGTAGCAGAAATTTTAGAAAAAAGAAAGAAAACGCATGTTCTTTGTTTTATATTTTTCAGTTTTATTAGTGTAAAGATAACAAAAAATAATCTATAAATTATAAACTATAACAATATATAAATAATCACAAAAAAAGGGGTAAATAATACTATTCAGTCTGTGGTACTATTACAAATTTTTGAAATGTGATCATAAAAAACATAATGCATCAATATTGTACTGCCATTAAGCCTGGAGCGTAATTTTGTGCAAAAATTACCAGCTGTCGAAAACGCTCTTTCGGCTTCTAAGCTAGTTGGTGGTACTGTAAGCAATGTGCGTTTTACTTTTTCCAAGTATTTACCTCTGAACCCCTCATCTACAAATAAACAGATTTCTCTTCAGATGGTTTTTGGGTATAGATGATTTCTGTATTGTATTTTGGTTTGTCGGAATTTTTTTAGCTATAACTAATTCTAATTTTTGTTCAAGAGACAATTCCTTTTCAAAGTCGACATTAGTGCCATCATCATCTTCGATAATTGTACTGAAGTCTTCTGAATGTGGATAGGTTTGTGGTAAAAAATTTTAAGAAATTTGAATTGGTTAGTCTTCCTTTTTTTTTCTCTCTTTTTCATTTTCAATTTTAAAATCATTATAATTATGTGAATACCGTAAGATATTTTCTATTTCGGTATGCCATTTTCCTGTGCGATTTTTCAGTGTAATATTTAATTCTTCAGATGGTGATGTGTGCTGTTCTTTCAATGAGTGCTACATGAAATTTATTGTTGCATTATCTATTAATAAATTAGAATCTCCCGACATAATGCCTCAACAGACAGTTTTACTGAAAGTAGAGCCGATACAGTTGTAGATATTAAGTCGAATTCACTATCGGAAAAATTAATTTGCAGGTTTAAGTCGATCATTGCTTTTTAGATTAAATTTTTCAGTTTCAAAAATCGTTCCATCATTAGGAGTAAACTGTTCCAACGTGTTTTGAAATCTAATCTTAACATATGTTCTGTTTCTAGTAAATACCTAAAAACCGGTATTTAAATTTGTGAATAGCGGTATTTAAATTTGTGAATAGCGGTATTTAAATTTGTGAATACCGGTATTACAAAATTGTACAAATAGTTGTAGTCAAGGCAGCAGCGCGCTTTTGCCGTGGAGGCGTATTTCTCTAATGGTCGTTCGGTGATTGCAGTGCAACGAGCCTTTCGTCATCACTTCGATATTCCTTAAACTAGATAGTGTTCTTAATGGGAAATGGGTTTTAATGTAGATGGATGCCTTCAGAGCAACAGAAAATGTTTCCAAAGAAAGGAAATTACCTCCAAAGACCGTTAGAAAACCTGAAAATGTGGAACGAATTCGTGTGTCAATTCAAACCATTATGTGACAATATGATCCAACAAATCTTCTTACCCGCTCTCCAAGAAAGGGATCTTCACAAAGTTTGGTTACAGCAACAGGGTGTCACAGCTCACACACCCAGGATTTCCATGGGTATTTTAAGAGCAGCCTTCCCCCGAATAACTGATCTCCCTGCTAGAGGATGTAAATTGGCCCGAGTGCTCACCTGATTTATCACCTCCTGATTACTTTCTTTGGGCTTATCTCAAATTCCTGGTTTACAAATATCGCTCAGGAAAATCTCAGGAGTCCCGTCCAAGCCTAAATTTACAGCATCCCCCGGTCGATATGCTTGAAAAGGTGGCTCGAAATTTTCGAAATCGACTGCATCAGTGATGAATTAATAATGGAGGGTGACATTTAATAGACATTGTGTTTAAAACTGTGTAAATTCAAATTTCCAATGTTGTATGGTACACGGAAAACATATAGTGTGTTTTATTGCATTTTCAAATTAATGTTGATAATTGAAAATAATTTGAAACACATGTAGTGTGTTCTATTGCATTTTCAAAAAAGGAAGTTCCCATGCCCCATCCTGTTCTTAAAATATTGTTATTTAATTCAGTGTCAACTATATTGATGAAAAAGGTAGGTAACCATGATTAATTTCTAAGAATTTCTCAAATATTTTAGTTCAATTTTTTATTAATTTTGAAACATAAAATGTTAAGAATTTCTAAATGCTAAGATTTTTTTTAAAAAAATAAATTAATTTTGCAATTAACATTTTGTTCATTCTCAGCATTTTTTAAAGCAATTAGGCTTTTACCACCTTGTAGTCTATAAGCAATTCTATTTAGTTTACAAAATTCGAAGAATTTAGTGATATGATATTTATTTCTTTTTGTTCTTGATTCAAGAACAGAAACTTTCGCCCAACAGAGAAATAATAATCATATATTCATCAAATAATCATCATTACTGAATAAAGAAAATTTTCATCACTCAATTTCTTTCAGTGTCTCATTATTGAGTCATTGTTGTATTTAATTTATTTTATTGATATTTAATTGAGTGCAGTAACGTATCGGAGAATGTTAGGCCCCTCTGCAAATTCAGATTTAGAGCCGTAAGCCGGATCTTGCACTTGGCGTCAGTCAGGCTTTGGGCTCCCTAAAATCCTGCCCCCATAGAGATACGGGGGTGTACGTTACGCCACTACCTGAATGTAATAAAAATATAACAAAATAGTGTATTTATACGTATTAGCGTCACCGCAGCAAAATCGACGCCACGCGAATCGCGTCATGATAGCAAAACAACAAAATATGTACCGTGTCTTATACCAAATCAGAGTCTAAATTTTGATGGAAGATGAAACGATTCGCGTGGCACCAGTTTCGCTACGGTGACGCTAATACGTAAGTACACAAAATAGTTTTTGTGTATATACATAATATTTATTCTTGTGTTTATACAGATCGTGTATACATTCTACAATTGTATAAACATTGTAATACCATTGATTGGTTTTGTTGGCACAAAGGCCTTATATTTACCCCAAATGCTCCAATTTTCATTACATTCATGTAACAAATAATCGTTACAAACGCATTTCTGTAATAGTGAGGCAAAGAGAAGGAAGTAAAAGCACAGTAAGCATTGAACGGATTTAGAAGAAAGAGGATATTATAGTTATATAGGGCATACTGTGGGTGCCCTAAATCTGTTTATGTTAAATGACTGTGGGAAGTAGAGAGTGCTTAAGGATGGAACAAAGTTAAATGAATTGAACCCCGTATTTAACTGTCTATGCTATTTGTGATAGCACCCAAATAATAAAATTATATGTAAACAAAGGTTGATTTTTTATTGGGATCCAATGTTTAGGGGCAAGCTGAAGCAAACACTATTAATTTACAAAAATGACAAAAAGAAATGTGCATCTATGATGTACAAAATCCTTTGCTAAAGCATGAGATAAAGAAGATCAGAAAAATAATAAGGGCCTAAAATAGAAAAAAATCGCTAAGGTGTACCGTAGGACTTACACCTATGTTTACCGAAGAAATTAAGAGGAGTTGGAAGCCCCCCTCTCTCTCTCAATACCGACAATGTTAAATTGGCTGTGTTTTCAATGTACCTTTTCTCAAAATATGTTATATGTACATGCTTGAAATTTTTCATACAATTAAAGTACACCTTTCTCATTATACTGAAATGAGCTTTTAACTAATTTGAATTTTTAAATAATTTCTGAAATATTTTATCAAACTTTACGAAATTTGACCCATTTTTCACATAAAAAATTTGTAAAAAATGAATTTTTGAGTTTTTTACAAAAAGCTCAATTCAATATATATTAGATATCATTATAAATATATCATACCTGTGAGCAGTAGTTTCTTAGAAAAGGTACATCGAACATCAAAATTTACGTTTTGAGATAAATTGATTTTAATGTATTCAGTGAGACTTCTAATTGGCTAGGAAATAAAAAAAAATAAATGGCTCAATTTATAATAAAAGATACATATTTTGGTTTATGCCAGACATTCAACTTTTAAGCAAAAACGAAGTACTTTGTTTACATTTTTCGCCATTCAAATGGGCGTGACCCAGTTTCAACTAAAATTTAAAAATTGGTTTTAAGGCTTTACCCTAGAGGTTAAAGTAAGGTATTTTTAGAAAGTTTAAAATCTATACAATTTGAAAATGTAAAAATCTCAAATTGTCAAAAAAATCAGATTTTAACTTTCCAACACCCCTTAAATCCAAAATAGCCCGCAGTGATTGGTAGTGTTCGGTATGTAATTGATAGTACTTACACTGCAACTACACCTCATTCATAAAGGTTTTATAGTACTAGTAGTAACATGCTCGCCAATTCCAACATTTCTTAACTGGCCCTTCACAAATTTGAGTTGTGTACCCTTTCCATAGGACAGGGGTGGGCAAATAGTGGTCCACAAAGAATTGTTATGCGGTCCGCTTAGTCAAAAATTCCACTTTGAACCGAGATTTCTTTCCCGTGATCAAAGATTCGTCTTTTATTTTTCACTATTAGGAAAAAAGGTACTTGAAGGTATTTTTACTAAGAGGTCATCTGCAGCGTTTGGAGGATGAGATCACATGAAGATTTCAAAATTGTAAGAAAATTGAACCATAACTCAGTTTGCTCTGATATTGATACAGTACTTGACGAGTTTCACCTTGAACTTACTGATTTGAAGTCAAATCACAGTGTGAAGAAAATGTTGAATGCTATGACATAGGTTTTCACAAATATTTTTCAGATGAGAAATTTCCATGCATGAAGAAATTTACAGGAAAATTGTTCTTTATATTTTAGTCGACATATATTTAAATACAAAGTTGTTTTTTGCACGAATATAGCCAAGATTAAGTAATGATGCAAGTTCGAGGATATAAACTTGCAGGACGTGATGAGAAACAAGCGCAATCTTAATCTTAATTTTTAAAAAAATGCAGTATAGTATGGTAGGGTATATCTGCCTCATTAAACTGATTCTAAAATTAAATGTGCTTATTGCAGCCATTTGAATAAGCCCCAGTAAATAAATTAAATAAAACTTCCACTATTTAATTTAACTCATATTTATTTATTTAATTATAATGAATGTATTCATTTTAAAAAGTACGTCCCTCACGTATCCTGCACTCTCACAATATGGCCCGTGACTCAAAAACAAGCTCCCCGCTGCCGTACGGGATAAGAGAGATCTGTCGAAAACCTATGGATCGCAACGTATTCACTTAAATAAGAAATTGCTGAATGGGTTAAGGGTTGATACTTTTAAAATAAATCTTAAATAACTATTTTAAATTTGGAGATGAAGTATTCTTTGAGGTGATGGATACATCGAATATTACTTTCATTAATTAGATACAATTAACAAAAAACAAAGAGTGCAGGCAGTACTCGTTTAAACACTGGACGCTTGCGGGCCTGGAAGGGACCGGATAAGCTGGACTTAATTATATTTTATGGTTTCAAATTTCGATCCACTAGTGCAAAGGGGGCCTGTAGATTTTCGGCGCTCAGGACCGGCACTGAGGGCAGGTATCAATTACTTGCCAGTAAATAAATAAATATAAATCTATATATATATATATATGTGTGTGTGTGTGTGTGTGTGTGTGTGTGTGTGTGTGTGTGTGTGTGTGTGTGTGTGTGTGTGTGTGTGTGTGTGTGTGTGTGTGTGTGTGTGTGTGTGTGTGTGTGTGTGTGTGTGTGTGTGTGTGTGTGTGTGTGTGTGTGTGTGTGTGTGTGTGTGTGTGTGTGTGTGTGTGTGTGTGTGTGTGTGTGTGTGTGTGTGTGTGTGTGTGTGTGTGTCATGTGTGTGTGTGTGTGTGTGTGTGTGTGTGTGTGTGTGTGTGTGTGTGTGTGTGTGTGTGTGTGTGTGTGTGTGTGTGTGTGTGTGTGTGTGTGTGTGTGTGTGTGTGTGTGTGTGTGTGTGTGTGTGTGTGTGTGTGTGTGTGTGAAGCTGATTCTTTTTCATTTAAACTCTAGGTTATATTGGACTCTTATACTTCACGAGGGTGTCATAAATCCTACTCCAGGCCGACGTTTGTTAAAAAAACAAATGGTTGCTCTTTTTTGTCTACACTTCTAACGACATTATATTTAACCCAGACACACACAAGTAACCTCTTTTATATACCATAAAAAAAGGTCACCTTCCCAAGAAAGTGAACACTGACCATTACAACACTGTGCACCCAAAGACCTCTCTCACACACGTAATTACAACTCCATCTCTCACTTTCTCCCAAAGAGGAATTTCCCACCCCTCGTGCGAATGCATGAATGAAATGTGACTTCCAGAACGTCCCATGAATCGCGTAACGTGGTTGACCTCAATCCTTCCGTCTAGAAACTGTACACAATGATCTATAAAAAGTCTCCACCTGAGGCCAACAAATGTCGCCATTAGTAGTAGCCACTTTTATAAATATCATTATGTTATTCTTTTTTCTCTCCGCCAAGCATGCAAGTGTTATCAGTCCCTTGATCAGTTTTTCCTATTTCCAGGGCTGCGGGTCATCTCTAACAAGGCATGTAGAACTTCACTCTCGCTGAAGAAGGGCTGCAAGATTGGACAGTTTATCGATGTTTTGGCATATTAAAGACATACTAATAAGCCAAATCGTTTTCAGTATACTAAGTTACCATACAAAGGATAAAAAGTGAAAAAATATACATATTAAAACTGAGACGAAAGAATGAAAATTTCAAAACTTTATGATAATAAAATAACTGTGCATAGTAAGAGTTTTAAATTTGGCTTTACTACATTTAAGATACTGAATTATTAAGAAGTAATTCTCTTTAATGGGTCGATAAATGAGTACCAAGCTTGCTTGGGGACTAAACACTCGGGGTTTCGCTTCAGACTGACCACCTGAACGGGACATTCGCTCATGCTTCTTAGTGCCCAATGGTCACGTTTACTGATATAGGCACAGTAGGCCTTGGCTCTCATGGACTGTTGCACCACAAACTTAAATTAAGTTTAGTTTTATCCTTAAAATTCTAAAAAGAATTTTAGCTATAAGAATAAACTAAAATTATAATTAACCCACAAAGCTTGACTATGCCTAGAATTAAATAGTAAATATGACATTCAGTCCACAAATTGAAATAAATTATAAACCTAATTAAAAGAGCTAATAAAACTCACATAATTATACTTTTTCTTTCTTCTTTTTTTTTTGGAAATTTAAAGCATCCGACTAGGTTGGGAGACCAATTTTTCGAAAGTTGATTTTCAGAAAAATTTTACTGTTTTAAAGAACAAAATAAACTTAAAGAGTCATAATTGTTAAATAAATAACAGATAAAATAACCCTTTGGTTTTAAAAAAAAATTATGAAATTTTTCAAAATTTACAAAGTTAAGAAAAATAAAAATAATGGATCAAAATTCATTGAATATATAATACAATTTTAATTTCTTTGATATATTTCTTGATCTATCTGAAGTGTGACAAACCGCAGGGTAAAAAATATTTAAGAAATAAATATTTTATAAGTATTTAAAATTTATTTTAATGATTTTTCGTCAAAATTACTGTATATTCTAAGCTAAAAGTGGCTGTAAAATGTGATTAAATGTAGCTATCTTAAAACCTGTGGTTTGTGACTCTCTAAAGGGCTCATAACATATACGTTATAAATTACATTGAATTTTATTGGATTGCTTAGGAGACATCCCGTTTTTAGTGCACAAATTATAGTGGAAATTTCATTATTCAAAAAACGCATTTACAAAAATATTCATAAAAGTTATATAAAGTAAATGCTATAAAAACAACTTTAAAAACTCTCTAGTTTTATATATTATTTTCCTTTTTCCTCAATATTTATGTTTCATTTTTTTTCTAATGACCCTAACATCAAACACCTAAAAATCGTTCTTAAATAACCTTACCGGATACCCCTTAAAACTGACGAAAGAAAAAAAATCTAAAACTTTATTATAGTAGAATAACTGTGCATAAAAAGGATTTTAGATTTGTGGGGTTTTACTACATTTAAAACACTGAATTATCAATGAAGTAGTTCTGTTTAAAATTCTAAAAAGAATTTTAACTATATATAAGAATAAACTAAAATTATAACTAACCCACAGGACTCGACTAAGCCTAGAATTAAATAGTAAATATGGAATTCACTCCACAAAGTTATCTAATTGGAAGAGTTAATGAAACTCACAAAAAAAAATTATGTGTTTTTTTATTCTTTTCTTTGAAAATTTAGCTATAAATAAAAATTAGGAATTCGCAGTAAACATGTATGAGACAGGTCTAACACTGATATTCTAAAAAAAAGTATTTATTAACAGACCTCGAAATTTTAAAGCTTCTTCAAGTGACGACACCTGAACTAGCCCCCCTCCAAACTCCCACACCACACCAATGGGAGGACTTTGACCCTCAACAGATTTAACGTGCATCAGCCCTTCTACAGGAGGGATCTTCAATTATATCAGGGTTCGAATTCATGACACGCCGTCCACGAGTACGTCATCACGACTGTGGTCACTATTCCAGCAGAAGCATTCAATTAAAGAAAAAAAAATGAACTCACTTAAGGGTACCACAGCATGCACGTAAGAGTAAAATGCCCAAATTAAGACTCTTTGCTTATGTGACATGTATCTTTAAAAATTTCCAATAGAGCTTAGATTATTTTGTGATCTTATAATAAAGATATTTTAATCATTCTGTAGAAATAAAAAAAATTACTTTTAGTTAAAAAAAATTCTGTTTAATTTAAGTTGAACATAATTTTTGAGATCTAATAATGCATGCTTGTGTTTAGGTTCCATTTTTAAAAAAGTATCTCTTAAATAAGCAAAATATTTTTTGCACATATATAAAACAATGCACAAAATAGAGTGAATCTATGTTTTTAGTAAAATATTAAGAAAATTTCTTTAAAAGATTTATAAGACTTTGTAATTTTGAAAAGATTTATTTTTCCTCTTTTTTATTATGCTTTGAAATAAAAGTGAAAATACTAAACATTTGTGAACGTTTGCTTACATTTTTATTATTTTAAGGTTATTTTATCAACAAACATATAAGCATTATGCATTTTTAGATTCAAAAAATATGCACTATTTTTTAATACTAAAATTGAAAAAACGATTTCTTGAATGTATATCAGGGGTGGCGAACCATTATGGAATAAGCATGCCATTTTTTTTCCCAAAGAAGTGTTTAATGAAGTATATAGACGTGCCGGCAAATAATTTTGACTTGTGATTTTTGGGAAATAATAAAACTACATACTAAAAACGCAAAACTTTATTTACTATAAAAGTGCACTGTATAGATATAAATGTTTTAGTTATACATGTAATTCAAATTAAAGTAAAATTAGTGTGATTTCTGTTGTTGTAGATTGTGTGTGTGGACAAATAACTTATATTAGGATTGTAAGATGTTACTTTTAGCAGAATTTATGCTGAATTGGAGCCATCTGTCAAACGGTTTCTAAGCAATTAATTATTTTTGCTGTGGTTCACTTTTTTGACAAGAGGGCTTTCGATTTCTTTCAAAATACCGTTTTACAGGCGATGTTCTACATACCACTATTCCAGAACATAAAACACACACCGCTTTGTCGCCTTTTCTAATAATGCCATGTTTCTCGGTCCATCAAATTTGAAATTCTCTGTTACACTTATTATCTTGCACTTTTTGTTGTTTTGCTGAACTAGCCATATTAAATAACAGTTAAAAATCGCAAATATAACACAAATAAACTTTAAAATACAGTTGTGTCAATGAAATTGACTATGCTATGCATAGACAAACTTTACATCATAAGCAATTGTAGTCTACGAAGCAACTGAGGCAAGACAATAACAAACGAGTGTGCTCTCCACCCCCAATTACACGCATTTGTTCGTAATACTTCATATTGAACTTTGAAATTTTGAAGTAAAATGCAAACCATTTTGATCACTGGCGTGCCAAAAATATTGTGTCACGTGACATCAATGGTACGCTTGCCACTAGTCCGCCATCCCTGATGTATACGATATTCTGGTTCACTTAATACATATCTCACGAAAATTTTAGATATAGCACATTAATTAGAGATTTTAAGAAAACCTGTTTAATTTCTAATATAATTGTATAAGATTCATTTCGATTGTGTGTAAAAGAAAGAGAGAGAGGAAAGATGTCAACAATTTTAAACTGAATTACTTATCCACGGAGAAAAAAATAACCAAGAAATTAAGCTAGGATTGTGATCCTAAAAAAATTAATTAATTGTAAAATGTCTTCATTTGTGTAACTTAAGATGACATTGAAAGCCTTTTTGTCATTTCTATTTTATTTCGAGAACTATATTACTTGAAAATATTTAATAGAATTTTTTTTCTCAATTTTGTTTCCCTTCACAAAAATTAGAAAACCATATGTGTGAGTTTTTAATCACTTAATGTTTACCACCATTAATTTTTTCGCCGTTATAAATGCTCATTACTAAATAAATGTTATTTTAGTTTGAAACACGTGTATCTAATTTTTTTTCAAAACCACGAAAATAAAAAAAACATATCGTTCCTTTATTACTTGTATTCTAATAAAAAAGTAAAGACTAATATCAATTTTGATCAAATGGGATTATGATAAATTTTATATCAATTGAAATTTTGCTAAGTATATCGAAAGATACAAATTTTCTTTGCAAATTGTGGCAATAAATACCAACTACAATAAGTTAATTTTTTTTTCATCAAGGATTTAATATTCATAATGAATAGAATAATTTTCTTAATGACATTAAACAAAAATAAATTCTTTTTTTTTCCTTGAAAAAACTTCAGTTTTTTTTAACTATAATTAAAAATTTATTTATGATAATATTGCAGGAATGTATTTCTGAGGTGCTATTTCTTCGATTCAAATATTGTGAAGCGATATCTCCAAAAAAATAGACTTTAAAAATTATTTAGAATACGTTACCTGGCTTTCACAAGGACATTACGTAAATCATATAATTGTTAATTTTTGTTTGTTTGTTTGGGTTTTTTTAGAGATGATGGCAAAAACCATCATCTTTCGAAAAAGATGTCTTTTTTTATACATTATTTTATTTTTATTTTACTTTGAATAGTTATTTATATATGTAACATTTTCCTTTTATCTTAGAATTCATTCTTATTATGATGTAAATTATATTTAAAACATATAAAAGTTGAATGACTTGCAGACTTGAATGGCTGTCAATTTTTTGCAATTCAAAAACAAGAGAATATTTCCTTCCAAAAACCATCAAAATTAATTGTAAACAAACCTACAAAAAAAAACATTCGGAGAAATGAATTATCTTATTATTACAGTATGAAAATAATAAAAAACCTTTTTACTCTATAAGAACTTCAACTAAATAAGGATTTGAAATCTGATGAGTTTAATGAAATCTAAATGTTTTTGTTTTTAAGATTCTTTTTTAATACAATATTTTAATTTAAATTGGGAGAATATGGCTATTTTTTATTATTTTAAGGTAATTTTATTTTAGTTAAAATATGAAATATTGTTTAACTTTCATACTATTTTCCGATTCAATTATAAAATAATTTTTAAAAAATACGTATAATTTTTATATTTTAAAAGAAAAAACCCTTCTAATCAGGAGCAAAACAAAAAAATACAAAAAATTTACTCATATAAATTTATTGTGAATTCTTCATTCAACTTCTAAACTTCAAGCACATAATATATATCGAAAGATTAAAATATTTATTAATTTGAGTGTAAAAAAATTGTAACATATTTTCTCAACATTTGAACCAACAATATAAACACATTAGCTCTATAGTTTCTAAAACACACTCTATAAATCTCTGGTTAAAAATTTCTTTTTCAAATAATTTTAGAGACAAATTTATCAACTAATGCTAGACGTTATTTGAAAACTCAGAAATATGGCATAATTCAAAAAAATATTTTTAAAAGAAATGTATTATTTGGAAAAGTTTTATTTTTTATAACGAGAGAGAGAAAACTTTTATATAGAGAAACTACATAGGTAGCATAAAATGTAATAAAAAATCTCACAAAAAAGTCAGGAATTTTCAAGTTCTTATAATTCCATAATCATCATTGTTTTCCTTTTCCACATGATCAAAATCCAATACATCTGAGTAAGCATTTGTTACACATATAGATTCAAAAAATAGAAAAAGATTTGGAACAAAATTCTTGCTAGTATAAAGAATAATAATATTAATACTAGCTTATGCGTGCACACGCACACAACTAGAAGAAAAAAATGATTGAATAAACTTCTAAATACTAAAAGAAATATTAAAAATTTAGAAGTTCTTTAATATTTATAAAATTTATTGCAAGCTGAACAAGCTGATTTTTTTTAAAAAAAGACAACAGTGAAATATTCAGAATTTTTTTTTAAAGAAAAGACATACAGTGGAATATTTAGAAAAGGTTTTTAACTTTTCCATTCAAACAGATAAAATTTATTAATAGTAAAAAATGAAAAGTGAAACTCCTACTGTGTGGGGGGCTCTTTATTCCTCTATTTTAAAAATATTTTTAATCATCGTTCAATATTTCCTTTCTTTCATATAAAATGTATTGGAACCCATATAATACAAAAAAGATAACAGAGAACGAAGAATTTTGGGTTCTTTTTAAATTTAAAATTTGAAAACATTGAAGAAAATGAATTGTATTTGAGAAAAATCCCATCACTTCTCTCTTAAAACCAAGAAATATTTTTCCTAATATTTCTTTTAAAAATTCGATCTAAATTCGCAAATATAGAGGAGCTATCTACCTGTACCTAAAAACCCAGACAGCTCGAAAAGCGTGTACCTAAAGAACCGACCAGAACTCATTAGATGACGAAAGATACATTGAAACTTGCAAACCCATTAAACCTCTTTCCAGATATTTTTATAGTCCTTCCTCTAAACCCTGCCATCAATTGTTCTTTTTTTTATTTTTCATTCTTCGGCATTATCATTCCATCATCACATTCCTTTCGGTCCGAAATGGAATCCCAGAAGCCACCAAACGATAGGGAAAGTGTCGCTCGTGGCGGAAACCGAAAAGAGAAACGGGGCTGCAACCCTTGAAGGAAAAGAACGTTCGAATATCACCTCATCATCCCGATCAATTCTGGGGCACAGGCCCCTCGGGCCTCTGGAAGCGATCCCATTGGACGTGGCCAGCCTCGCCAATCAAGGTGGATCCTACTTCGAATTAACGAGAGCGGAGGAAGTAACGTAACAAAGAGTAAAAGGCGATAGTAAACAATTATAGCAACTCACGCGCCCGGCCTGTTGCTTTTTTTGTATTTCACCGCGGGGGAGGTGGGGCCGGTGTCCAATTGGGCCACCTGTTGATCAGAAGGAAAGCCAAGGGCCATTTTCAGTTTGATATAAAAGGCCGATCCACTTCCAGACCAGATATCACAAACTCGTCAACTCTTCCAATTCCAACAAGTCTTCCAATCCTCCTCCTGTTTGGAATCTTATCTAATAGGTAAGCAGTGCAACCAGACATTTGTGGATTAATACTTTTCATAGTTGATTTCGACGTCCCGGTCCTCTCTTTCGGTTAGAACAGATACTCCTTTGGATTTACACCGTCGTGCGCCACATTGGGATACATCCCTCGATATTAAACGGCTTTCGCTATCGGTGGACTTCAAAGTGAAGAAGCCATTGGATTCAATATAGCACCGTGTTGATCCTTTGCTCATATGTGAGTTGCCAACACTCTACTTGAATTATTTTTATTAAGGTATTTAATCAATACCAGTTCCCGTATCGGCTAATAACTCAAAATCACGGCTATTTTTGTAGCACCAAACGCAAGCTGTCAGTGTTCGATCTAAGGTATCTGATTACTTTTACATGGAATTAATAATTATTTAATGTCCTCAGAAATAAATTAAAACTTTAATGAATAGAAAAAAGATTCTACTAGGCTAAAGATCGTATACCGAAAGATGATAAAATTCATCCATGATTCTGTTAATTTGATAATCATTTAAAAACCCCTTAGGGATTCGATCTTAAAGTATTATTGTATTTACGAAGTAAAGTTGACTGGAACTTACTTATAGCTAGAAAAGATATTAATTTATTTATTTTAATACTTAAAAAGTATCTTTGTAGCAATTAAATCTCCGAGTATTTTTCAATAATCGTCATACAGCGAGAAAGTAGCCAATTAACTTCCTAATATTGATATTCAGTTACTTGAAAACGACTTCCTCATTTGCTTAATGTTTCCTCCATAGTATGCAAACAAATTAGCCATGACCTTTAAAAATTCCTTTTCCATCGTATTCCGTAATTTACAGAGTTCTGAAATAGCAATCAGGAAATGTAGAAAAAGCGTTTTTCTCACATGCGAAGTAAAGAAGGAAGACGAACCGAAAGATAATTAAATTAAATGAAACGCTTGAAAAAAATGGAAAGTGGATAAAACTCCTTGAATCGCCGTCTGACCCATTATTCCTTGGAAAGCGGTTCCACTTCGGTGACTCTCAAAGGCCTCAAATGGGTGGAGTTCGAAAACCGTCCTTGAACTTAGAATGTCGAATCGCTCGCTCAGGTTTAAGATTACCTACTGTTGCATAAAAGAAAATAAATTACAAAATCAGACGCATAGTGAAAAACCAACAAGGACATTCACTGTCAACACATCAAAGAATTATTTCCTTTCCCCCAATACATTGGAAAGTACGGATGGTAGTAGATTTAAAAATGAAAAAGTAGCGAAAGTTATAAATTTATTGCGTTAATTAATTTGTTTCATTATATATGTTTTATTATAAATGTTTCGCTTTATATGTTATTACTACATTGCCTAATATTACGATAAATTTACGTGAAATTAATATTTTTTATAAAGTGTCTAAAGAGTATTAAATATTAGCTTCCTCACATCGCATTTGTAAATTGTGTAAGATATGCTTCATTAAGTTGTTAAACAATTCCTCAAAATATATAGTTTTAGTTGAATGTTGATGTATAAAAATATATGTACGGGTTTTAATAAGTATTTTCTTTATAAATTACATACAAATATATAGATTTATTAGAATGTAAATTACTATTACAAATTTTTAGCTGTGATTCGAAAGATATTTAAAAATGCACAGGTTAAAGAATTAATATATTAAAACACTTAATAACTAAAATTAGATTAATGCAACACACAGTTTTATCTAAAATAATTAGTTGCAATGAAAGATTAATTTTTAAAGTTGAAAAAAATTCCTATTTAAATTTAAAAATTACTGCAGCAAATTAGGTCAAGACAAATTTAATTTTGCATTGTTTTCCTTTTACTATTGAAGCAAAATAAACCATATAAAAAGTTAAATTATTAAATAAATGCTTTGAATTTTTAAAAGATATTTTACTTTTAAATTATTTAAAGTTATCTTTTAAATTATTACTTTACTATCTTTTAAATTATTACTTTTTAAGTTTACTTTTAAATTATTTAAAGTTATCTAAGAAAACGTACAAACGTATACATAATTTGATTTGAGTTTTCTATAAACCCTTCTTACATTTATCAAATATTAAATATTAAGAATGTATTCATGCAATTGCTTATAATTTTTATCGTACAATATCAGTTATTCTAATATTTTTCTTTTTTCTAATTGTTTAAAGCAGCCCATTAAAACGATTTATTTAACTAACCCAAGCGCAAGAATTAAGTAGCTTGCATTTGATACAATATTTTAAACTTCAGTTCCAAGTGCTTACAGGATCACCAGTATTTTATCATTTAAAATAGCTTAAAAACAAAAAAAAAGAATATCATTTTGTTCTAGGGCTTGAATTTATATTCTGGATCAAGTTTACTAATGAAATCGTATGATGCGATGTGAATATACAAATCTAAATGTTAAACAAAATTGAGTTAGCCCGTTTTCTTCCCCAAAAAACATGAATAAGAAAAATAATGCAAACATTATTAAGTAATTTGAAATTTCATATAATTTCTCCTGTTTTTTAATGTATACAGTAATTAAGAAACCTGCAAAAAAAATTTTATAAATTCCTCTTTAACATCTAGTTTAAATCACGAAAATATATCTTGATTGTTCTTTTACTAAAAAGTTTTTTGAAAGGTAGAAAAATAACTATAAAATATAACCCAAGAGAGAGAGATTAGCAGGACACAAATATATCCCCCCAAAAATGTATGTATTGAATGAAGCAAAGCCTTAAATTTCTCATTTTTATTTCGTGTGATTTATCCTCATTTCTAGATTCCTTTTATTTTTAGCACTAATTAAAACGTCCCGTCAAAAGAAAAATAATAAGCCCCAAAATGACAGTACTTACATCCTCGTTCAAAAGTAGGTCTTAAAAACCACACAAAAATATTCCAGTCCTTTGGTTCACCAATTTAACCTACCAAACCGGCAGGTTAACTTTTCAAATTAGACACTTTTCTTTTCATAACATTTCGGTTTCCCCCCACACACCTGTTTCGAAATCGGTTCAACGTCCTACCATATTTCCATCCTCGTCCCAAAATCCAATTTCAAGATTGCAATCAGGTTTCGGTCGTGAAAATCAAAAACATCATACGGAGCCGACCGCTAATGGAAGCTTTTGTTCGTGTGGAAGGATGGGGGATCAGAAAGAGACGTAAAATAGAAAGAAAGAGTGATGAAGGGGATGAAAAAAGAGGAAGTAAGCCATTTAAGGGAGGGATGACCCAAAAAAACAACTTTTCCTTTCCTCTTCTGTAGAAAGAGAATCTTTGTTCCAGATCTAATCGAAGGGGAAAGTCCTGCAAGGGTTATCAAAGGTGGGCGCAGACAGGCGATTTTTAACTTCGAAAAGTGTCTAAATGGGTAACGGAAAACTGTAAGAATTACCTCGTTTACGTAATTGCTTTCACTTCTCTTTTAATAATTATATTTCTTTTCCTAGACTTGTTATTCTTCAATTGAAAGCGGGATATTATTAGCCAAGTGTAGCTGACCAGGTAGAGTAAAGATAGATAGGATCCCACGAAGGGGATAAAATTATATACAGTTAATTTGACCGAACGTATAATACAGGCATTAAGAAAGATGGAAATAGGGCTGGTGATTGAGGATTTTTCCTAGTCTAGATATTTCTACATTAAAAAAAAGATACAGATGCATAAGCTTATAAAATAAAATCAGCGCTTATTTATATTTATTTTATATAAGAAACTTGGTTAAATTTATTTATTTTATCCAAACGAGTATAAAAGGCAGGTGTTTCGAACAAACAAAATAGTATAGCAATCGGTTACAGCAATAGAAGTACTAGTTTGTTGACCGTAACTGATATTAACTATCATTTATTATTAAATTTTATATGAATTATTAAATTATTTATCATTAAAACGAATTTAAACAAAAGGATGAATATAAAACTTAAAATTGTTGTTGGTGTTGAAAAGGAGTAAAAATTTTAACGATCCAAAGGCATTTTAACTTTCTTAATGCTACTTAATTTAATTATTATTTTTCAAAAAATAATAATAAAACTTACTTTTAAATAATACAGCCTATAAATAATTTATTCTACTAAGATATCGATGAGCGATTATTTATAAAATCACTTCATAGTTTTACATACACGCCTTTGTTTAACCATTAATCGATAATGAATATATTTTCAAAAGAAATTTTGACGCGCACTGCAAAGATTGCAATATAAAACAACAACAATTGATATTCCTGTAAAAAAGAGTATTTTAACTTATTTTAAAACGGATATAAGAGCTTAAAAATCAAACTCCTCAAAAATTTTATTTAAAAAAACCCAATAATTGTATTCAAACCATGAATTACATAAAAAGAGAGAGAGAACTTGCAATTTCCTATAAATATATTATTGCTATACATACTCAAATTATTTTCAACCATGAACATTTAGAACATTCAAATGCTGCGATATTAATTAGACTTTTTTTTTCGTCGATGATAGCTAACTGCTTCCAACATTCGATTCTTAATTCTAATGTAAACTTAATTCAACAAAAACATATGAACTGAAGTAGATTGTTGTTTAAATGTCTTTTTCATTTCAGATAGATCATCATGGTCAGCTGTAAGTTCTTGTGCTTGGCAGTCGCCGTCATGTTGGTAGGAGCTGCCATCTTCCCCCCTGAGGTCATGGCAGGCGGTGGACTCAGATACAAGAAGCTGTTGGCAGCCTACTTGATCGCCAAGGCCATTAAGCCAAGGTTTGTCCCCATCCCCCTGCCATTGCCATTCCCCATCAAACTGGGAAAAGACAGCCATGTTAAATACCCGTAAGTATCAGTTTACAAATTCACAATTCGTTCATGACTGATCACTTCTACATTATATACAACAGCTAATTTAGGTAATTTAAATCTAGTAAATTAAGTGTTTGGACAGGGACGTCTTAGACCCTGGGCACCTACTCAAAAGTAGGCCTTGGGCCCCAAAACAAATGTATAGGTTTCATATATAACCCTTAAAAGTAAATAGTACGTAGCTTACGTTGTCAAATACTCGTACAAACAATAACCCGATACAAATAAATGTGCATGATTTGCAATCACACAAACCAGCTCAATCGACTTCTGACTTTTGACTGAAAGAGTAATGATGGTGTATGGTGTTAGGCCTTGGCCTTTACGGGGATGATGGTCATCATATGTAGCCAGTTGACATATCATTTAAAATCATCAGTTTTTCGGATAATACAACCGGGAATAACACTTTATCTTTGAAATTATTCGAATTGTAATAGATACTTCTTAAGGCTAAATCGAGAACGAGACGAGGCCCCCATTGCGGCCGTAGGCCCCAAGCCTAATTGACTGATGCTTTAAGACATCTCTGTATATGGATCATGATATCAATTATATTTCGGATTCATTGCCAAGATAGTGTCAATAGTTATGTGGTTCTACATTCGTTTCCGTTCTTTGCATTTAATTATAATGAAGGCTATCGATAATTTAACGAACGCACAGACCAGGAAAACCATTCAAGACAATGTTTTAAATTTGTGAAGAAGTAATCTCTCATATCCATTCTAGAATTCCTAATTAAAGTATTCCTCAATTTTTATCTGGGCTTCATTACATTCTTTACTTACAGAAGTTTATGAATCAGACTAAATGGAATCCTTTTTTTTTTAATTTTCTACTTTCAAAATTGTATCAATAAAACCTAGAATCATTAGTTATTCAATCTCCTCACATTTCCAATTCGAAAATTTCTCGCTTCAATTTCTAAAATTTTATGTGTGAGTTTCTTAAGATTGAATGCTAGACTTTTTTAAAAACATTTTCCAAAAACTTCATATCGCAGCATAGTTTAACATCTATTTTCCAGCATTTTGTAATTAAAGTCTCTCACTATTTTTCAGCATTATTTTATATTGGGAGAAATAAATAACAATGGTTTTTTTTACCTTAGTCTTGTTCTCAAAATTAAACAGTTAAAATTCTCAATTGCTTACAGTTTTAGCTGCATTACACACCTTAAAGCTTCATCACTACTGCCTTAAACTTACTAGAATCCTTATTTTTAGATTTTGATTTAAAATGAGACCTCCGCACACTTATTCAAATTTATTCCATGCCAACCTAGAAAACTTTGTCACATCCATACTTTATATCTTACTTCACACCAAAACTCCACACACCTTGCATTACTTAATAAATTACCTCAAGAACATTATCATTACATTTTTCATAACTTTTTTATATCTAATTCTTAATTTACTCAAAGCATATTATCACAATTTTTGAACTTAATATTGAGTATAATATTTTACCCGTATTTCTATTACAGAGTTCACAGCTACAGCCACTCCGCCCACGCCCAGCTTGTCCATGAAGGTGGCTACGGAGGTCAAGGAGGTTACGGAGGAGGACACGGAGGTGAAGGATGGTACTAACCTCCTCTTCCTTTCTTAGGTTCGGTGCTGGAGTATTCCTCGCCGCCACACTGTAAATACGTGTTTTTTCCAATTTTATTACTTGTACCTCATCGTCACACCTGTACAACCCCAGTCATTCGCGCGCTAATCCATTGTACATACCCTAGGCTCTTTTGTCATATTTTATTGATCAATAAAGTCTCATTTTATTTTATTAAATACATGGTCTTGTCTGTTCCTTCTGCTTCTCCTTCTATCGAATATTTTACCTTCCAATAGCATAAATAATTATTACTAAATCACTTTAACGATAAAAGTTTTCATAATCTAATTGAAATTCGATAAGTCTTAGTACACAATAAAGTTCAGGCGCTAAAATTAAATGGGATTTTAAGTTTCCAATCAATAGTAAAATTATTTGAAATAGTAAACAATTGGAATGGGTTAAAATAGCTTTTGATATTTATGTGATTTAGGAGAATTAATTAAGATTATAACTGAATATTGCCTTCATAATTTATTTTAAATAGCAAATCAATTACATAGTAGTGTCATAAATTCTGGTACAACAATACAGCTGAAATAAAAAAAAAACATCAAATTTAAAACTAAATCTTAATAAAGTTTTACCCGCCGTGTAGGGCAGCGATGCACGCTAAATCTGTCGAGAGCTGAAACGTCCTCCCGTTGGCGTGGTGTGGTAGTTAGGAGAGGGGGTGCCAGCTGAGGTGTCGTCCACGTCACTTGACCATGGTTCAAAATTACGTGGTCCGTCGCCAAAAGCCCTCGTGCAGCTGATCAGTGCGACGTTAATCTTCACTCACTCCTAAAGTTTTATTTCAATTCCTACAATTAGTTCACTCTCTCCCTATAGATATTTATTTATATATCTTTTTCAAACTTTCAGTCGTTAGTAAAATACTTTCTATTACTCAATCAAGTTCAAATACTTTTTTTTAAACTTGTAGTGGATGACACTTGATATTAATACAATTTTTAAAAATATACTAATTCATTAATTAAATTTAATGAATTAATTATAGTTTATGAAGTATATTTCAGCCACAATATTATTCCTCTAGATGGCAGCACCATTAGAAAAAACAGCTTTTGTTAAATTTCTGATGAAGATTTAACTTCCCCTGAATAATCATATACTAGTCAGACATCAGCTTCCTTTTGCCTTGGTCTTAAGATAAGCTCTTATGTATTATATTCAACTTTTATTAAAAAATGTAATTATACAAATTTACATACATAATGTGATTTAAAAGTTTTTAATTTTATTTTAAAAGATGTTTTTCCACTTAATATTGTAATTCTGTCATTGTATATACATGTTTATATTAATTGTAATTACTTAATTAAAAGTAACTAAAATAAAAATTTTCTTTGTGACCTAAGTAGACATTGACTTTTAAAAAAAAAATTATGCCACTTGTCTTACCTTTAAATTTAACAAACTGCGCCTTTTATTCAAACTGATCATCTTTGACTTCACACAGGCTCTACGTCTCTTTGGGACAACCATCTACCTCCATAGAAATTCCCATCGCTGCTTTCCTTAACGAACGTTTAATTCTGTTCTGATTGGAATGACACGTTAAGCACATCTTTGCCTCCTATACTTACCACAATTTATAGTTGAATGGATTTAAATCTGGACTGCTGGAAAGCCAGTCTTGGTGTTTCACTGGCACATTCGCTACTAGGTCGTTTTGACAGAATGAGCAGAAGCAGAGACCTGCTGAAAAGTCCAATCGTTTCTTTTGAACAGGATGACGTTCAGGCAGTTCTCTATTGTTTCTATGATAGTGTTTTGAGGAACTTTTGCCAAGTAAAAATGAATCTGTTAAAAAATGGTAAAAATTCCTGGTAAAAATGAATCTCTCAATCATCTTGTAAGCTGAAAGCCCATCAAAACATTACAAAAACCGGATGATAAGCTGTCTGAGTACATATTCTCCTTTCTTTAGCTCTCTGGGTACTCCGTGCATGTACATGGTTCTTTTTACAGTTGAAATATTTTTCAACGTCTGAAATTTTCTCATCAGTTAGCTGAATTAGTCTGGGGTCGCTGTGAACATGCCACTATAACAGCACTTTCGTTTTAAGGTACCTCTGGCTCTTCAATTCCTTTGTAAGAAAATTGGCAGTTATTTTACGACAATTAGTCTAAGGTCTTCGATTACTATTTGTCGATTGATTAAATATCAACGTCGCACTGATCAGCTACAGGAGGGCTTTTGGCGACGAACCACGTAATTTTGAACCATGGTCAAGTGACATGGAGGACACCTCAGCTGGCACCCCCTCTCCTAACTACCACACCACACCACGGGAGGACGTTTCAGCTCTCGACAGATTTAATGTGTAGCGCTGCCCTACACGGTGGGTCTTTAGTGGAACTGGGCTCGAACTCGTAACAAGGCAAGTCAAGATCCGATACCTATACCACTCGGCTACCGCGACCACTACTATTTGTCGAATTGCTCTTTTTGTCTCGTTTATCTATTTAGCAAAAGAATCTTTTTTCGTTAAGGATTTCGAGGAATTATCTCCTTGCAGTGGCGAAGCTATCAATGGGCAAGGCGATGCCGTGCCCATTGATAAGGTGCCCTCGATACTGACTACCGAACAAGCCGAACTTGCAATAATTTTTCCCACATTTTAGATATAAATATTTTTTGATGTCATTGTTGCTAATGCCACTTGTCTGACGTAGTGAAATCGAGATCCATGAAATTCATCATGGCAAGGGGCTACATCTACGCATGTCGTTGGCCGTAGCCCTAAGCACCATACAGGTGACAACACGATTTAGCTCGGTTCCACCCCAATTTTGAGGGAACCTGGAACACCCTGAGGAGGGACACCGTGGAGGAGGGACAGGCTCACTCTCATCCTCTGCCACCAGCCTCACGAGATGGCTTACGGCCCACGCCGCAAAGGCACTATACATTTACAAACATCCATGTCTTCTCCGGGATTCGAATCCAGGCCTTACGTCACAGCAGTCAGAGTCGCTAACCACTGTACCAGATGGGCGACAGATATAAATATAAGAGGTTGCAACATAACCATAAGCAGAGCAACTCAGTTGAAAGTAGTTTTGAACAATAGGGAATGCCACCTAAATGCTTTCCTTTGTTTGTATAGTATTGTGTGAACTTTACTTATTGAAAAAAAGTTATACTATTTTTCAATTTTTTCATTTTTCTAACTGCTACTTAAAACAAATTTCAAGTTCCATGAAAATGCATCTTAAAAATTCTACACAGGAAGCTATTTTTTCTTGGTTATTTTATTTTTAATAATAAAATGATTCATAATAAGCTATTTTACTGTTTCAGAATTTCGCAATCTAATATCTGAAACAGACTGATGTAATTTTGTCCCCTCTTTTGTTCTCTCGCATGGGTGTTTTTTTTTAAAAATAATTATAATAATATTGTATTATATTTTCTTGTTCATGCATATTTTTTGGATCATTTCCTGTCTATCGCGTGCCAAATAGAATTTGGGAAATCACTCAAGATCACACAAGAAAACTCATAAACATACATGTAAGTAGTCTTTCCTATGTTCTGCAATGCAAGATAAAGAGCTGATGTTAAAGTAGCTCTTTGTATATTTAAAATACGAATGTATTTTTCTTTTTTACTTGATAAAACCCAACCAAGATAGGGCCCTCGTTTTTGTTGTTGTTACCCTAGGACCTTGGGATGACCGGATCTACGCCACTGTCTCCTTGACTCCTTTGATGAGAGTAGGTGTTCTCACCGGAAGTGGACGGCCGCATTTAATATGGTCTGCAATTCTGTTGAGCTTAGAAAATTCCTTAATAGCTCTATAAATGTATAACCTTTTGATTTCTAACAATAATGCATAGAAATATCTGCTGCGTGCCTGCCTCTATTTGATGAGTTAAAGCTCTGGTTGAAATGAAAAACATGCGAGAAAGGCAACAATTTTTTGAAAAATAATGCAGGGCATCTCGAACGATGAAATTTAAAATCGTCTGCTGCTTCTGAGTAACAGTAGATGTCAAATTTTTATACCAGACCTTATGGAACATGACTAGGTATTGCTGTTATAAATAAGAATTCTTCGTATATTAGACATGTAAATGTAATCCAATATTCTTTTGCTGATAAATAATAATCCACACATCACATCTTTTGTTCTGAGTATTTCTTACTTTAAATATTAACTTATTTACTTTAAATAACTTTAAAACAATTGCGTTAATTCTAGCGGTCAAGGATAGCACATTTCATACTTCGGACTGAATTATTTTTGGATGTGACGAAAGAGTTAAAAATTTGCATCCTTAAAGCACTTGAAGAGATTAAAATAAAGTATAAACTTAATAGTTTGTGAGAGGCTTGTACCTCTTTCTCAGGTACTTAGATGTGTGGGAGGTAGGGAAGAAGCACTCGACATGATCCAATTAATCTATTTATTTATCACACAACGAAAAAACACAATTATAACTAATAATAGTAAGAGAATGTCTCAATGCTAACCACAAAAGTGGAACAACGACGGTAATACGCAAACGATTAGGAGACTTTCAAACTTGATTCTTACTTTATAAAGGATCTAACATATTATCTGATTTAATCTAATATCAATTCAATCACAGTGAACAATCGTCCCTTTAAAACTTTCTCCTAATGAGTTATTAAACACAACAATTCAACTATGATACCTTCAGTAGCAATCTCACCTAATTCGTGTATAACTCCTCTCCTACTCACTATTCAAGCTAGAAAACTTCGACTATGTATAGTAAGTTAATTTAAATATCACGATTCTCTTCTTCCGAAGGGTTGGCTCGGAATAACGCGAATTGATAGCCCAAAAATTTCTCAAGAGGATTAATAAAAGGAACGCGTATAGATCCGTCATAAGTTCAATTTTAATAAATAATTGAAAATGTAGTTATTTATGTTTTATATATGTGAGAAAAAAAAGGGATAATATAAATTGAGAGGCATAAAAATAAAATATTTTATTTAAAAAAAATTATGTAAATAAATATTTCACTTTAGCTGAATTCCCAGCATTTTAAAAAAAAATTCCAATGATTAAATTAATTTTAAAAATATTTTGGAGTTAAGTATATTTAACTGTAAACAATTCTATTGTATTTTTATAAGTTTACTATTACTTTTAAAGTTATTTTTTTAATTAATTACAGAACATATTACATGCAGTACGTGATAGTATATTTGAGTCATGTTTTAGATTTTTTCTGTCATAGACAAACTTAGGAATGCATATTGTTATAGCATTGTGACATAGTACATATTCCATAAAATTTGTATAATTTTTCCCTGCATCATTTATTTTTAATTTTGTTCATTTCTTCCGGAGAAGAATTGAAGCTTACTTCATAATACTTCATTTTTCCTCATCCGTTATCATTATTCTTTCTTTAAAACAGCGTTTCTCAAACTTTGGATGCTTGTGACCCAATTTTCAATCATAATTTCCATGGTGCCCACCCCCCATCCCTACTATACAATAATAATGTACTGAATTTAATAATGATTTACTTTGACTCTAATGCAGCAATACGTGTTTAGTTCTAAACCGTACAAGATTAGTATTAAATTTTGCATATAATTTTGTATGACAAGCCCATGGGGTCATTAGTAATTATTAAACACATTCTTAACTTTGTAATGATGAATTATTGATTAAATACATATTGTAGTGCTGATACATTTATAAGTATATTACATCATTGTAAATATGTATTTTTTATTATTTCACAATTTATTTTATTTTGATTTAATTTTAGTAAATTGATAATTTTATTTTAAAAAAATCTTTTATTTTCGATATGCTCGCTCCCCCCTTGTAGGATTATCACGCCCCCATAGGGGGCGCGCCCCACAGTTTGAGAAACACTTTTTTAAAAGAAGGAACTTTTTGAAGACTATAAAAGCTTACGTTATAAAGAATGTAAAGAACATGGACAGGGATTTTAAACTATGATCAGGAAATATGAATTGATTGATTGAATATTAACATCACATTGTTCAGCTACTCGTGGGCTTTTGGCGACGGACCACGTAATTTTGAACCATAGTCAAGTGACGTGGACGTCACCTGAGCTGGCAACCCCCTCTCCTAACTACCACACCATACCAACGTTAGGACGTTTCAACTCTCGACAGATTTAACGTGCATCGCTGCCCTACACGACGTGTCTTTAGTGGTATTGGGATCAAACTCGTGACAAGGCAAGCCACGATCCGATACCTATACCACTCGGCTACCATGGCCACCGGGAATTATGAAACCTATGACTTCAGACACACATTAGACTTCATATTTACTAATATATTTACTAATCAAAGAATTTTAGTGTTTTGAAATTTTAAAAAAAAATTGATTTCTTCAAAAGTCAGTTTCATATAAGAGGCATACTAACTACTATTCTTAATTTTCCATGAACTTCCCTACAAATAAGAAACATCAACTCTACTAACATAACCTTATTATACAAACACTACTACTACAGATGTAGATCAGGCAATCATAACTATAAGCTGAAAATGTTAAATTATAATTTTTCAGGAATTTTAAATTAAAACGTACGTAATTATTACGTAAACAGTTAACTATCAGTCAGATGGTACTAGCAATCGATTTATTTAAACGAATATATGATAATTATATGATTAAAACTAACGAATGATTTAGAATAAAATAAAAAAAATCAATTTGCCAAAAGATATTTTAATAACTACTTTATTTCAAAGAGTAATCCGGGGACGAATTCATTCATTTCCAAAAACAATAGCTCCTTAATATTGCCTTACACATATCTCTGAATCAAATTTCAATGTTTTACTTTATATCATATGAGCCTTTTTTTCTCAATACCTTTATATCCTTCTTTACAGGATTTTGCATGGAAGCTGCCAAAATATTGTAGGAATGCAGAAGAAAGAGTTTTCACAATACATTATAAAAACCAATCTTTAATTTAAGAAAAATTTCACAAAAGCATCATGACTAAAAAGATACACATGCAGCATGCAAGGCTTACAAAAAATGGATAGCCTAGTTTACAAGAAATAAATACTTTTTTAAAATTAAACAATTATCACTTTGATTTTCCCTTCGGGATATTTTAATGGAAATTTTTTTATGGAGACTGTTACGATGAATTATTGATGAACGACCACTTGATGCTGAACTATAATAAGATATTGAACAACTCATATAAGTCAGGTTTCAAGCCTTATCCCCAATCCATGTGAGAGTTTTGAAGCCCAATTTAATTTAATTGAGCAATTCTTATACTTGAAAACAAATTGATGATACCAGTGTATGGGGCCATAAGTGCATAAATACATAGTCGAGGCAAAACATTATGTGAATACCTCCTCATTTCTCAATGAACTCGTCTGAATGACGGAAAAGCTGTATGATTATTAGAGAATGGTATATAACTAAGGTATCATTCTTGCCCTTACTTTTGAGAGTGAGGGAAAATCCGGTTGGTCTAAGTGAATTTGAAAGAGAGCAGATCGTAATTGCCCGAAAACTCGGTGCGAGTATCTCCGAAACAGCATGACTGGTATGTTGTTTGTTATCTGCTGTTTTTAATATTTGTTCAAAGTGGATAAATAACGGTAAAATAAGAAGTAGACAATCAGCTATTGGACGTTTACGCATCATAAGAGAATTCAAAATAACAAAGTTCAATATAAAGTATTACGAACAAACGCGAGTGATCGGTCGCAGTTTTCAGCGAGATTTTCTCAGTTAACAGAATTATCGGAAACGTGCTCAAGTTATTTATGTACCCTGATGTGACTTCATTTAAGGTATCCGAACACGTTCAGAGTAATTTTTGACAAAATAACATAGTTAAACATATAAAGGCTTTTTTTAGGATTCAATACCAATAAATACTAATATTTAATCAACAATATTTAAAATAAATTGCCGGAATTTCATAAAAATCACAATTATATGTGAAATTTTAGCAATATTTTAGTAAAATTTCAAAGCAATTAGAAAAAAAATTATAAACTTATATTAGTAAAAGAATTACCAAATCAATCTAGACGCATTTATCTAGAGAATGTACTAAAATTTTAATGTCTTATTAAAATTTGAAACTTTTAGAGATGACTGAGTAAACGTTATAAGAAAATAACGCCTTTATGAGACCATTATTTAAAAAACATGCCCTAACTCAAATAATATTCATACTATAAGAAATATTTTAGTACATTCTCTAGAAAATAGCATAAATATCAGGTGCAAAAAGTTTTATAGAAATACATTTGTAATATTTTGTGTGATCAGACTCGCCATGATAGATTTCGAACAATTTAAATGCCCACTTCTGGCAGATCAAAGACCCACTTCCGGTTTTTCTATCTTAATAAAATTGATTGTAACTTGGCCTCTAAGAAGCATAGAATCAAAACAAAGTATGTTTTGATAAGCCAAAATATAGATGTATTAAATAAAATAGAAAACAAAAATATCGGTCTTGTCCGAATTTGGTCATTTTCAACGTGTTCGGATACCTTAATAAACTGAATTTGACCTAATTTGATTGGATGTAAATCGGAAATTTTGAAATGTAACTGCTTGATTTCCAGTCTAGTTCAATACGGATTCAAAAATTTGTTGGAAAAAGGAGAAAGTTAGAATTGATTGAAATAGAAAGATTAACAAGCAATATAAGTAAAAACGCTGGTAATGAAATTTTGGAAACATGGAATTCTATTCCAGATGCATTTAGATGTTTGAAGAAACTATTTTAACCATAATTTCTTCTACCTATGGCTGCGAGTCATTATTTTCAGAGAAGAATAACATTAAGGACTCGCTTAGAAACCGTTTGGCAGATGACTTCAATTCAGCATGCACATTCTGCTTAAAGTAAAACATAAGTTATTTGTCATCTTATCTGCCACAACAGAACTCACACTAGTGTTACTTAAATTTGAGTTACATGTAAAAAATGCAGCACCATGAAGGAATCATCAGAATTAAATGAACTTTGCAGCAAATATCAATTATAGAATGTTACGTAAAATAGTAAAGTTTCAGAGCCACCGCGCCCTCTGAACTGATGCTGAAAGCTAATAGAGGACTGTAGCGGGACGTTGAAAATACTTAACGATTATTTGTTAGTGGCGGACGTTTAGTGAGACCTAAGTATGCCTCCACGACGAAATGAGTTTGAACAGGGAGGATTACCGGCCTTCGAGAAGGATGATTTTCCTTTCACACAATAGGAGCTCGTGTGCAGCGGAACAGTTCCCCAGTGATGCGAGTTTGGAAGCAATGGACCGACGAGCACCGAACAACTCGACAAACTGGCAGTGGACGACGAAAGTGACGTCAGCACGCGATGATCGACACCTGCTCCGCATGGCGGTGAATGACCGTACAGCTTCTTCCAGGCAGTTGGCAGCACGTTGGTCTACTTCTACAAGTGTACTAATGTCAGCTTCGTCAATTCGTCGACGTCTGCTGCACTTTCGATTCCGTGCAAGGGTATTTTTTACAGGATTCCCCTCACGGCAAACCATCGACGGCTGCGTCTGCAATGGGCTCATGAGCACAGAGCCTGGCAAGCTGATTGGCAACAAGGTGTCTTTTCAGATGAACCACGATTCAATTTGGGGGACCATGATGACCGCATTCGTGTTAGACACTATGCCGATGGACGCTGCCTTCCAGAGTGCGTTAAGGCAAACACTTAAACTTAATCACAAACACTTTTCGCTAACATTACAGCAATGTTATTTGCAAGCAAAACTGTCATATTTTGTTCACGTTATTGTACTTTTGCAGTTGTTTGATGATAAACAAATATCCTGTTGAACTTTTTCTTACTTGTGTCTTTTTGACAGGGCGAAGTGTGTCTTACGGTACACTTATGGCGTCATTTTTTTTTTTTTGAGTTCTTTAAGTACCAGTTGAAAATTTTCCTTTCGTTTCATGTTCATAGCTGTTCTCAGATTTACTTTTACTGTCATGATTAATATGCATTATTTCAGCAGGTTTTCCCCTTGCTTGATCAGTTTAAACTTCCTTCAAAAGAGATCAAATTTGTCCATTTCTTTTTTAAAATTCTGCTCATTTACATTTATAAACCATAAGAAGACGTACAACAGAACAATAAAAACGTGGAAAGTGTAGCGTGTTCATAGAATATATTTTTCAACCAAAGTGGTAGTGCCGGGAACTCGATCAAAACAAGTACCTTAAGATTGTAAAAAAAGTTTGCCACACTCCCACAAAAATGAGGGAGATATGTGACAAATTCATTGTAGTTACCATTAAGACTGCCATATAGGAGGATACTCTCTGTCAAGATTTCTGGGAAAACAAATAAAATAGTTTCCCCAGAATTAACGATTTCGTGAGCCTAGGGTGACTCAGAGCATCGCTCGACCGCACCCGGGGAAAAATTATATTCATTATAAAAATAGGAATGTTAGTTCTAAAAAAGGATTGTGTAAAACGTTTTTCATTATGCATTATATGTTTCAGAATACTCATAAAAATAAATCTTAATCCTTCAAATAATCCTTCAAAATGTTCAATATGCTTATCCATATATCTTAAAATACTTTCACGTGGAAAAACGATCAACTGATATATATATATATATATATATACATATATGCAACTTCCCTAAAAGAAAAAGGGCCGGAGCTAACCATACCAGTAAGTTTTGAAGGTCAAACAGATGTTTAGCAAAAGTAGTATTTTAGGTTGAAAGAAACGTAATTAAAAAATCTTTCCTCGTGAAATTACAGCAAAGCAAACGAAATGTTTTTTATTGGTTATAGGATCAAAGATAGCTAATGAGCGTTTGAAGTGGAAGCTTTTCTTTCATGGCGTAATATCGCAGATGATACTTATAAATTATATCAGTGTAAATGTGTACTTTTTTTGTGAGAAAAAAATTTGTTTTACTTCATTCCAGTAAATTAAATTTTTTTAAACCTTTTATTTTCGATATGCTTCCCCTCCCCCCTTGTAGAGTTATCGCTCTCCCCTAGGGGGGGCGCCCCACAGTTTGAGAAACGCTGCTGAAACCAATATCTCTTTATATTGCCCTAGTGTGATGTTAATATGAACAAAAAAAAGGAAAAACCTAAATTTCAATGTATCATGTATATGGGAGAATCGGTACGTAATTGGGTCTCTAGTTTTTAAAAACTTTATATCCGAAAGCAATATTTTTATATTTGTTTGTTCAATATCTTAACTTAAATCTAAGTTCTAAAGGTGGATATCAACCTTGAATTATAAATTTACAAAAAAAAATTTTATGAGAGATACAAAATGTTAGATTATACTCTGTGAAAGCTAGAAGTGCAGTTTAACTAAATTAAAGCAAATTTTCCATGACAATCCTACAGAAATTGGAGCACACAAATGCCGGAACAAAAATTAAATCCTGATATTGTTACCATCGGCACTAGTGTTAAATTGTGTCCCTGTTTGTCTAATGCTCTGTTTCCGTATATAAAGCTGAAAAAATTGAAAAATAGCAATAATTTTAATTGGATATCTTCATAATAAAAAGCTGCCATATTTTCACCAATAATATTGAAAAAAATTCATTCTTTGATTAGAGAAAAGTATTTACTATCTACGAACATGTCTTTATCTTAAGTCACTCGCATGAAAAAACAATAACATTTTGAAAAATAAAATTAACACGGATTTCCCTCCCCCATTCCCACTTACAAATTCATTACCAGTACTCTTTTATCACTCATGAACACAAATGCTTAAAATCTCCTCAAACATTTCTGCCGTATTTTTGAGCTTTTCGGCTACGAGTGAAAAAAATTAATTACTAAGAATTACAAATGGAGAATTAAGTGAAAAACATCATAAACAGCATGAATACCATTCTAATAATCATGAAATTTTTCATTCCAAAATATACTTTGATGAGAAATCTGATTTTTTCATCGTCGGCTGTGGTAGCCTAGTGATTAAGGTATCCGATCATGCTAGGCATGGCATGAGTTCGAGCCTAGTACCACTAAGCACCCTCCGTGTAGGGGAGCGATGCACTTTCAATCTGTCGAGAGCTCAAACGTCCTACCGTTGGTGTAGTAGTTAGGAGAGGGTGGTGCTAGCTCAGGTGTCGTCCTCGTCACTTGACCGTGGTTCAAAATTTCGAGATCCGTCGCCAAAAGCCCTCGTGCAGCTGAACAGTGCGACGTTAATATTCACTCACCTCACCTCATTTCTTCTTAATTTGTTTCATTTCGAATGAAAAGTTTAAAAAACGGCTCCAATTTGAAGTTAAATTCTCAATGATAGATTGATAGTTCATTTTCTTTGCATTTACAAGTAGAGAATGAAGGCTATTGGGGACGAACTACTTAATTATGAACCACAGTCAAATACGGAGGATGACATTTGAGTTGGTACTGTAAGATCGTCTTGTAGTTGAATTAATCATCTCTAATTAACCGGATTTACCGTTTTTATTATTTCCTTCAAAGCACCTCACTATATTTACAATTTCATTTACAATTAAAAATCGCATCGGGAACTACAGGCAGCTTCCTCCATTTTACGTTCTTGACCACCTTCTTCTTCTTCTCTCCTTCCCGCTCAAAAGCCAAAAACAGTTCACAGCAGCGCCCTCTTTCTAGTCTATCGTGTGCTATGTGTCAAGCCTCCTAGTGTACTATGTGCCACGCCGATACAGTACTCGACTAGACAAATTTTCGGGCCATGAGCATCAATATATTACTTTATGGCAGCGGTTCTTAAACTGTGGTCCGAGGATCCCCGGGTGTCCCCAGCGCCTTTTTTAGGGGGGGGCAAAGGGGTGTCATTTAATGTTAAAATTTTCTTTTTTTACATACTCTGGAAGGGATGGGGGAAAAACTGAAAGATGTGCCACCCTAAACTAGATCACTAAATTTGCCCTCAATGAAACATCTACTAGAGCATATATTTCGATCAAGAATATAAATTCAGTTTTTTTCTATTGGTTACAACTATATATTCATTACTACAACGTAGTACTTTCAAAAAGTTTATTAGAAACACTTGTGTTAAGATAAGAGCAAAAAGGAAGTGTTGAAAAAGTCTGTGTATAAGTAGCAGAGATAGTCTTAGGAATGTCGAGGAACCTTTAAATCATTCAGCCGTACGTTCGGAGTCAGGGAGGGGTGTGCAAAATCTTGGGGTCCGGATGATACATAAACGGGGGTAGTGGTGATCAAAATTTTTTTAAGAACCACTGCTTTATACAATAAATCTGTACTAGATTCAAGAAACGCTACTCAGCTGAAACTTCATCACAAGCTCGTGACTTTGGCAATCTCAGACATTAGAGCAATACAATACAATAACAATTGGCTCAATTCATGAAGTAACATGATAAAAACAAACACGTGTTTTCCATTGAATTCAAAACAAACATTAATTTAATTGTACTTGTACTATTGTAAAACTCAGATAAAATTTCAAATTTCATATTTGGGTAAAGATGTTTAAATGTTAGAAGAAAAAAATTCCTTCAAAAAGATTTTTTTAAATTAAAAAAAAATCATATTTAATGTTTATACTTTTAAATAAAATGCATTTTGTATTCAATGTACTTTTTAAGAGAAAGTTTCTGCAAAATGCAAAACATGGTAACACCGGAGCGCATGAACTGATTAGCTGGAAACACTAGATAGCTTTTATCATGTGACTATAACGTCACATGAGTTTTTAAATTGATTGGCTAGAATCACGTGGCTTTCACTATCATGTGACTATGACGTCACAGGAATGGAGCCCATTGGCTAATCAAGAAGTAATTATTATTATGTGTAAATCGTACCGTGTTCCCTTAAATTCTTATTTTGTCATTTACTAAACTGTTTCAATTGCTGTTAGTTAACTATTAATTACCAGATTTTAAAATTTTAAAATAATTGTGAGTGATACATAAAAGCAGGGTATTTTTCTTCCTAGAATCATTTAATAGAAAATCAAGCAAACATGTTTCTTTTTCATCTTTTATGTGTAATGCTTATCACATTCCATTACTAGATTTACTTTTTATTTATTTGTACAAAAAATAATTTCAGAACATCTTAACAATAGAATATATTTTAATATCAATAAACTGTGAAAAAATAATACAAACATTTCATATTCCAATTTTTTAGACAGAGTGAATAATTTTAGAACAATATTAAAATTTTTGAAGAAAATGCATTAGTGATCATCATATATAAGTAATTTTTATATGTTTACAAATCTGCTAAATTTTGAAAAAAACAATTATATATTATCTAATTTCTATATTTTATCTTACACCAAAGTTTTTAATATATTTAACGTCATAAAATTTTAAAAAATGATGTCACAATTTAATTTTCTGCAAGGATATAAACATTAAAAAATTAAGTGTAACTGAAATTTTGGCAATACGTTTTTAAATGTTGCGACTATTTCTAATTAAATAATCGAAAAACAAACAGGAATTCAAACTAATTAAGCATTTCTGACTAAGGGGGAGGGGGATTATTCTGTTTTGTTCTTTATTTAGGTATAAAGAAAGTTTTTACACAAAATAAAAATAATTAAATCCAATTTTGCTCATTAAAAATTTAATGAAATATATAATTGCTTCAAAGTAATTACAAAGTAGGATTCAAAAATTCTCAGACTGAGTCTATAACTTAAAAAATATTACCAATTAAATTGCTGAAACACATTCTTCTTCGAAATAAGACCCTTAAGCAACAACAGACTTTTGCCATCGCTTGTAAAGACCATAGAAACATTTCTGAAATCTATTTTTAGCCATGTCCTTTTATTCAACCTACGATGCACTTTTAACCTTTTAGCGGGCAGTGGCTATATAATAGGTCTAGCCACATATTAAAAAAAATTTCTCCAAGTGAGTGTTGGATATTTAGTCTGTACACATGCATTAATTGTAGCTAAAACGCATAAAAATTAATACGGATGGCAGCACGAAACCTTTTTTTCTTTTTTTTTGCATTTTAAGTCCTCTGATGGGTAGTTAAAAACAGTTTTTCTCGATGTAAATCTACAAATTGTATTTGGATTAATATAAATAAAATTTCTGATCTTTGAAAAAAATTTCGATATGTCTTAAGTATACTTTTCTCTCATCTGATTGAATTAAGCAAATTTGCAATTAAATAAAGTTTGTATTTAGGCTTTTGGAAAGCTTTTATATGTGGATAGAGGCTCTATCCATTGCCCACATGGAACAGAAAAATGACCTAGAAATTTTTGCTTTTCCTCCACTCGAGAGAGAGCACTTAGAATCATGTGAGAATGTTGGGGGTTGGAGAAATATAAACAAACTTTGTTTACAGTGGTACAAGATTCTCGGATTCTAAAATCTTTCATTGCAACTTTTCTGATTGGAGAAAACGTTTGTATATTATAAAGTTTAACAGCAAATAGCTCATCAAATTTGTGAAATAACTAATTTAAATTCTCAAAAATATTACTTTATTTCTAACTTTTTATACTAAAATTAAATAAAATATAAAATGTGGATATATATACCAAATCCAATGTATATTCTAAGTATTCTATATATATTCTAAGTATTCTATGCTGTACAATTATTTTATTATTATTTTACACTTATAATTTGTACTTAATTGTTATTGAAATAGTCATCAGCTTAAATGTTAATTTTTCATAAAAAGTTTATTGTGATATGATTCATTATTTCTGTTCTGAAAAGTAAGTTAAATACCATAAGTGCGCAGTGGCTATAGCGTCTAGCCACCACCCAGGAAAAAAACCCTCGATCAGATATTTTTTGTGTGACTAAATAACGTTTATAGAGGATGAGAACATTACACTTATCAAGTACTTTATCTCAGAAAGTTGTATTTTAGCTGTGGGCCCGTTAAAGGGTTAACTTCATCTGTAGATTGAAATTGAAATCGATGACCCTGCAAGCGACTTGCAAGTTCAGAAAATAGGCTGAAGTCGCAGGGGGCAAGATCGGAGTAGTAAAGAGGATATGGCAAAACAGTTGGTTTCGTTTTCGCAAGAAAACCAGAGCCGAAGAAGGATCGGCGAGTAGAAGCGTAATCATGCAGAAGCTCCCATGACTGTTCAGCCCACAATTTTTATCTCTCCCTTCGGATTGACTCACGTAAACGACGCAGGATATCTATATCGAGTTCTTTGTTCACGGTACGTCTTTTAGAGATAAATTTCAGAGATGCACAATGTCCTAGATATCGAAGAATTCCTCTAGAATGACCTTCCCTTTAGAGCAGTGGATCCCAACCGATTTTGGGCCATGCCTCTCCTAGGCATTTCTAAAATCCTGATCCCCCTCCCGCTCGTGATATTTAAATTTTGTTATTCAAAATTTTATGGTTATTCACCTGAAGGAAGGTTAAAAGGCCATTAACTTGGTATCTGAACAAGCTTCCTGAATAAGGAATATCAATATCAAGGAAAACGAAATATTGTACAAACAGCCCAGTTTTAGCGTGCGTGGTAAAAATGCAAGATGCAACTAATTAACATAATGGCTGAGTTCAATTGATATACAAATAAATAATAACAATAATACAATTCTTTTCTTTAGTTTCCCACACACAAATTGTAATATAGCACATTAATTCTTACATAAGTCACATATTATTATAAACAAATACAGAATAGCACGGTATTATGGTGGACAAGGGACTAAACGTAAGCAAACTGAATGTCACTCACGCTGATTGGTCGAGAAAACATTAGCTCTTATGACGACATGAGTCCTGCCCTTTTGGTCGACCGAGACAAGTGGCTGGGGAAAAAGGAAATATCTTGTGTACCCATTACACATGTACATACAAATTTTCTTATGTATGCATTAACACGAACATTCACATCCACAGACTTACTAGAAAACAATTCACTGTTAATAACTCATTCTCGAATTACACCATAGTCTTTAGTATAGTCAGCCGAAGAGTACACGTCCTGCCCATGCCCCACGTTGGGAATGACGGCTGTAGAGTGATCTTGGCGGAATTTCTGCTTGTGCGCAGTAGCGTAGCTATGTACCCAAAGACTCTAGGGCAACAAATAACTAAAAATAAAAATGACTGTTTTGTTTTGGTTCGATTTTATTAAGTAAAAAACTAAAAATATACGAATATTTTAAATATACAAAGCTACTTTAGAGCATCAGTTCTTTATCGTGCTCAGAAGTCACAGGAAAGCCAAGCTACATACTATCGACATATATATGTGGGAGACAACAAGGGGTCCAAGACGTTGGTCTTTCTTCTATTTTATTTTAACATTAAACAAAAATTAATTAAAAAAGTAGATAAGTTTACAGATAAGTTTGACGATGATATTCAGAAGGTAACGCCTGCTCGCGCACCTCTCGCGTTTTCTCTTTCTCTCTGCTCTAATGTCCAAAAGTTTTTGTTTTGGTTTGCTGCGCCTGCGCGCGAAGACTGCTTGGCTTTGGCTGCATGCCACAACGGCCATTCTGACCGTACGCTGTCCGCAGCGGTACTTCCATGGAGACCAGAGGAGAATCTGAAACATAGAAAAAAAAACGGAACAGACAAGGACTATACGACAAATATATAGAGATTAAACATATCATAATTTTTCTGAACTAGACAGTTTCTCCATCATGTGAAGGCACCTCTTCGACATCCGGAAGGTTCCACAGGAAAACATTGTGTTTCACAGGCATGAGAACGTCTTTTTTAATGAGTTGATCTTTGGTTGAACGCATCTATATTTTCCTCTGTAGAGTTCTGGACGTCTGTTCAAAACGATTTATCTTTTTCCTTCGTTTCCACTGCCAAGGCTCAAAAATTTTTCGGAGCAACACAAACCGATGATGTTTACTCTTCATAGGTGAAGGGTTAGGTGAGCGGGAGATAAATTCCACGGAACTCGTTTTCATGGCACCATTGGCTTTCTTACACAATACTATATCAGAACATTTTTCTCTTACAATACTCAATTTTAACTTAGTACTCTTAATTTTATTACATTTATAATCCTTAATTAGAGAACTCGAATCATTTCTAGTATTAAAGTTCTTAACATATGGCAAATCATAACTAGAGTTTTCTATCACATTTGAAACAGAAACATTTGGAAAAGAAACACCACAATCTGCACTCAAAGAGGATCCACTTTCACTCAATGAAACATCGCTCTTTGCGTGGCCTAGTTTCTCTATTTCAGAATATACACTGGGATGTATAATAAATTCTTCGGTCAAGGTCGGTGATATTGCCGTTCCAACACTCAAGCTAGGAGAGTGTTGATTAAGAGAAATATTTATGGGTTTAACTTCTACCATACGCTGTTCGCCAAAACATGAACTTAATGTTATGATCTCTTCGGAAGGTGTTTGCACTCTAATTAGTGAGGAATTTAAAACTGGGATCTGGCAACCTGAATCAAGCAATGCTGTTACGGGCTGATTTTCCACAAAAATGTTTACGTATTGAAGATTTGCGCATTCTTCGCTATTTTGTTTTTCGCTCTCGACTTTCAAAGTATTCACATTTATTCTATTATGGATGTGGTCATTAGATTCTTTAGGTTTAAAACGCTTCTCACAGTCTCTTGCGCAATGAGATGAATCGCCGCATATATAGCAATTTTTATTTTCTCTTTCAAGATATTGGGGATAGTTCTCTTTAATCTTTGGTTTAAAGTTTTGTGATCTATTTTTAAAGGGGTCTTGGGTATATCCATAAGTAATAGGAATTTCTTTATGTGATCCGCTTCTAGATGAAATATAAATATCACACTCTTTAGCTAAATCAATAGGTCTAAACCAATCTTCTGCTTCTCGAATGCCAATATGAGTTGCAGTTTCCTTATTTAAAGTTTCATATAATTTATCAGAAATTATAAGATCACATAGAGATTCAAAGGAATTAACTTTTCTTAACGAACAATAATATTGGAAGTTTGCCGTCAATCTTGCAGCAAATTGGATGTATGTCTCGCCTGATGATTTTACAGCATTTTTAAATGAGTTTAAACACTCGCGAGGGGTTAATTGGAATTCTCTAAAGTACTAAAGATTTTAGTTTTTCATAGTCATTTAATTCCTCTTCTTTAATATACAGTAAGACGTTATGAGCTCTTTCGCCCAGAAGATTTATTAAAATTTCAGATTTATATTCGTCATTTATTTTCTTGGTTAAAAATGCGCGTTCTAATGATTGGAAGAACAGATTAAAATTTTCAGATCTGGTGGGAACAGGAAGAGATAAAGTTTTTATACTTTTTTATCATATTTTCTATGTTAGTTTCGAACTGTTTTTCTTCGACTTTAGCTGCAGGATTTAAACTTAATGCTTTATTTTTAGCTAATTGAAGTTCGATTTCTTTTTCTAATTTTGCCAACTGAAGTTTCGCGAGCTCAATTTTTTGTTCTGAAGTTACCTCTCTTTCGTTTCGCAATACTCTCTCATCTATACAGTTTTGAATTAAAGTTTTAACGAAATCTGGATCACTTTCAAATGTACTACTGTTCTCAATTTTAGTCTTTAGTTTAACTATAGTGTCAGTACTTTGCACAGTACCGTCAAGCTCCTCAACAACTCTTATGAGATCCTCTTTAAGAGCGTTTTTATACATTTTAGAAATGGAAAGATCCTACCTTTTTTTTTTTTTTTTTTTTTTTGGCTCCCTTGTTGCTCGCACGTACGATGTATCCAATGAAGAAAAAATTTCGATTCCACTGATTTCACCTCTTCGCAGGTAATATAGTTGAAATTGTAGTTCCGGCCTCTACACAGGCGGATTATTCACACTGAGTTAGTTCCAACCTCTACACAGGCGGAATTTTCGTCGATGGGTTTTCCAACCTCTACACAGGCGGAATATTTGTCGATAGTTCGTTGAAAAATACCTCTACACAGGTTATTTTGTTATTTGTTCCGACCTCTACACAGGCGGAATGAAGTTGAAAAATCCAACCTCTACACAGGTTGAACGAAGTTTCCGAAAAATGGCGGAGCGTCTCCTTCACGGACGCTGTTGTTCATTGTCCAGACTTTGGTTCAAAATCGAAATTTTGTCGATCCCGGCCGAGCCCCCATAATTTGTGGGAGACAACAAGGGGTCCAAGACGTTGGTCTTTCTTCTATTTTATTTTAACATTAAACAAAAATTAATTAAAAAAGTAGATAAGTTTACAGATAAGTTTGACGATGATATTCAGAAGGTAACGCCTGCTCGCGCACCTCTCGCGTTTTCTCTTTCTCTCTGCTCTAATGTCCAAAAGTTTTTGTTTTGGTTTGCTGCGCCTGCGCGCGAAGACTGCTTGGCTTTGGCTGCATGCCACATATATGTATGAGGCTTCTTGCGTTAGCTTTAGTGATTCCTTAACTTCGGTTTGACACCACCACAAACATCTTCCAGAAAAGCCGCTGAGAAAATTTTGATAACTGTCAGAACCGGAAGACGAGAAGGCACGTAATAAAAAATTAAGCAATAATGAGCAAGATTTACAAATACTAACATAGGTATTAGAAAATAAAACGATGTAGATAAAGAATAAAAGGGGGGTTATTATATGAAGGGATATTCGACTTACCTATTAACAACAAATTAACAATTGGGCTTAAAATCTTTTCCTACCTTTAGTTTTCATATTAGTTTAAATCACTTCGGTTAAATCCAGGTTTTATGAGACTTTGTTATCAATTGCTATTAGCGATTGTAAGATTCGCCCGGAAGTTTAAAATTCTTTATAGGTGGCGCGGCCATCGAGAAGAGAGAGACTTGCAGCTGAACGAGGCTACTCGGGAGATGAAGGAGAAAAGAAAAAGAGGTGACCAAGATGGCGAAGCGATAGGACATGGGAGAATGAGCGGAATACTTGGCGAAGATAGTAACAAAATGTTAATAACTTAAAATCAAATGTACATAGTTAGTGTTCTTGTTGTGTTGTGTGTGGCTGTCTTTGGAATAAAACTCTTTAGCCATTAAAGAAGTAGTGACGTTATTGTACCTGGATTTTGGATAAATGTTGGAATCTTCATTTGAACAAAAAGTACCTACAAAATTCCTTATTGGCGCAGTCGGCAAAATTTTAAAAATTTCATCGAAGCTCCAGGTAAGAAAGGGTGGTCCACACTCACAAATTAAAGTTATTATTGTATGTATTGTAATGTAAAGAGTGCATTATCAATAGCTGTAGTTGTTTGGAATAGATGATATGTTATTGTAGTAAAAGTAAAATAAGTTACAGTTTAACTTATGTATGTTGATTCATTAGAAACCCCAGGGTAAGAAAGATTAGTCGGGTGAGTCATTATAATCATTAAATGATCACCGCGAGAAATATTTTAGTTTTCCGTCAGAGAAGACGTTGTTCGGCGTGACTCATTAGAATCATTAAATGGTCACTGTGAAAAAAATGAGTTTCCTGTTATAGAAGAATCATTAAATGGTCACTGTGAAAAAATGAGTTTCCTGTTATAGAAAACATTTTTCTTTTGTTTTAAGTTGAGAAATATTTCAGTTTTCCATCAGAGAAAACATTGTCCGGTGTGAATCATTATAATCATTAAATGACCACCGCGAGAAATATGTAGTTTTCTGTCATAGAAAACATTTTTCTAATTAATGGTATCATCTATTCCAAGAGATAAAAGTATATTTGGGTTTCATCAGAAACATTATTGCATATTGGATATATTTTTTTATTGAACATCAGTTCAGATAATTATTGTGTTTCATCAGAAACATTTAAAAATAATTAGATATATAATTCTATTGAACACCAGTTCAAATAATTAGTGTGTTTCACCAGAAACGTTACGAAATATAGGTACATATTATTTTTTTTTATTGAACATCAGTTCATGTATTGTTTGTGGCAAATCTGAAACTTTGTAAAGTATTAGAATACAACTATATTTTTAATTGAACATCAGTTTATATAATTGTTGTGAAAAGTATAAAATTTTGTTAAGCTTTAAGTATATTAATGACTAGAAAAGAATGTATGTTTTAATTCATACCTCAACTTGATAAATGATTTATGGAATAAAAAAAAATGCTGAATTATATATATAAATCAAATGTCGTTTAAGCAGAATATCTAAATAAAGGATATATATATATTGTTTTTTTAATGTGAAATGTACATTAATTGTTGAAAGATTCATTCATTATTTCACTCGATTGCATAATATTTTTTTAAACAAGAAGATAATTGATCATATATTCATTTCCTTTTCTGTACGCGTATGACTCATTATGAAAATACGATTTTAACCATTGCTGAGTAGAAAAAAAAAAGAGAAGTGAGTGATTGCTCAAGGCCATAAGCTGAAGTGTGCATTTTTTTTTATTATTATTAGAGTAAAGTGTAATAAAGTATTTTTTTCTTTTGAATACTTTAAGGAATATTATGTCTGCCAAGTAGAACTTGTATTTATGAGTATATATATATATTTGTAGTATCTGATATGTCAAATATGATTACTAATGATTTTTTATTTTGGCTAAAAGGTTGATTTTCTTTTCTTTTATTTGGATTTATTTTGTGAAAAGGATAAACGCAGATATTTTTTTAATTGTTATGATTTATGATGATTTTAAGAATTACATTTTCGAAAATTTAGATATTTTATGCAGCAGAAAACCTTTCTTATTATTGTAGTAATGACACTTAGTTGAATTGAATTTTGGTCTATCATATTTGCTAATTTTATCATCCAAGGTATTAATTTGCAAATTTTATGCGGAAGAAATACAAAACATTTTTTTAAAAAAATAAGACCCACCTGGATTAATTAAGCATACTGTTGTGTTAGTGTAGCGGATGCTTATTGTAAATAAAGATATATTTGCGGTGTTTAATTTTTGGCAATCCCTTTCGGGTGTTATTTTCATTTGATTATTTGTTTAGTTGCGGTACATTGGAAAAAGAAAAATTTCAAATGGCATTTTTGGAGAAAGCTAAAAAGCAAGATTTAGTTTTGTTGGCTGAGGAGTTAGGTCAGAAGGTATCAGATAAAATGACGATTATAGATTTAAAGAATATCATAATCGGTAGCAAAGATTACGAAGAGGAGTTCGTTAGAGCTCAGTTATCCGTTATTTCAGAGGAACGCGTTGAAAGGGAAACAGAGGAAAAAATCGCCAGGCAGCACGCAATCCAGCAGCTGCGCTGGGAATCAGAATTGAATGAACTGCGGTTAGAGATCGAAAGTATTCGGTCGAATGTTAAGCGGACGAGTTGTGCAGAAGATCGTAAGAAGACATCTTCAAATTACCGAATTAGTATCGGGATGGCCGGGGAACATATAAGAGAAACAGCTCCTGCTGTGTTGATGGCTGAAGCTACGATACCAGTAACTACTCCTATCAAGGACGAAAATGGAATGGACGATTTAAGGGTTGTTTACGTCAAGGTCAAGGGTGAGCAAGAAATGGTGAATGCTGTCATGGACACAGGTGCCCAGATGCCCGTGGTAAGAGCAGATGTCGTCGAGGGACAGAGCGTCGATAGTGGAGGGACAATCCAAATAATGTTGGCGTTTGAGGAACGTGATTTAACCGAATTGAAGATTTTCAACCTGAAAATCGACGATTCCAGACACGGGGTAGTACCCATTATGTGTGCAGTTTCTAAAAGGCTAGTTAACGACATGTTAGTCTGTTCGTCTGCTTATGAAGCGCTGTTAGAAAACGCGTGCAGTTTATTCACAACCCCGCAAACTCCTATGTATCTTCAAGGGCAGTTGAAGGTATTACTGCAGATGATCCAAAATCAATTTCCAGCCAAGAAATGACCCGAGAAACTTACCCCTCTGAAATTTACATACAGTCTTTGAGCAAAGCAAATGAGGAGGAAGAAAAATTTTCCGATGAAGATTTGGAAGTAACCCAAGCAATCGAGAAGGTTCTTGTGTCTAAAGGTGAACAAATTCAGACGCGTAGTACGGATCAATATGCCGTAGCACAATCTGTTGTTGTGGAGAAAGAAAAGGAAGAAATATCAGTTGATGTGATAAAGGATAAAGATGAGAGTAATCCAGGAAAACTTGCATGGAAACTGTCGGATTTTATCAAGCGAGATGGTACTGTGAAGATACGACGATCATCGCGAGAAAATCGAAGCACCAGGAAAAGAGTTCGACTTAAATTGAGACCACAAGACAATATCTACCGGGACGGGAAGGTTAGGGTTGAAACCCGACACCTAGATTTTAAGATCGTTGACCCAGCGTGGATGAAGCAGGGGGTTGCACGTAAATTGAGGGAGAGTGAAATAGAATTTCAGAAACGTTGTTTTAAACGACGTGCCAAACCGAAAGTGACCATTCGGGGAGATAAAGCCTCGCTTATATTGGGACCGAGGAAAGAGGAGTAGCAGAGACATAATCATAATGTATCTTTACTCTCATTATTATTTTTTGGGTGTTAATATTGTATATGCATATAACCGTCATATTCGGTTAAAAGTGAAATTTTTGTAGTTTATTTAGAAAACGTCTATTATTGATTGATTTATGTATTAGCTGTTTTAGAGAGTCTAATGTATCCTTATTCTTATTACTGTTTTGTTTTAATGTTGTATATGCATATATGGTAACCGTCATATTCGGTTAAAAGAGAAATTTTCATAGTGTATTTAGAAAACCTTTATTTTTGATTGATTTATGTATTAGCTGTTTTGGAGTATAACGTATACTTATTCTTATTGGGTTTTTGTTAGTGTTGTATATGCATATATGTCAAATGTAGTTTTCTTTTAAAAGTGGAATTTCCATAGTTTGCTAGGAAACCGTCTATCATTGACTTATTTACGTATTTAGCATATTTTTACCTGTGTACTCTTAGAACTAATTAAAGAATGTTATTGAGTAGCTTGATATTCATAGTAAGATAGTGCACTCTCTCTTTAACTAAGGGTTAGATGTTATGTGTGTGTGTGACTAACCTTTCTGGTAGCACCTGGTCATTGAAGATGACGCATGTGCTTCTGTTGGTGGGGCATGTAAGATTCGCCCGGAAGTTTAAAATTCTTTATAGGTGGCGCGGCCATCGAGAAGAGAGAGACTTGCAGCTGAACGAGGCTACTCGGGAGATGAAGGAGAAAAGAAAAAGAGGTGACCAAGATGGCGGAGCGATAGGACATGGGAGAATGAGCGGAATACTTGGCGAAGATAGTAACAAAATGTTAATAACTTAAAATCAAATGTACATAGTTAGTGTTCTTGTTATGTTGTGTGTGGCTGTCTTTGGAATAAAACTCTTTAGCCATTAAAGAAGTAGTGACGTTATTGTACCTGGATTTTGGATAAATGTTGGAATCTTCATTTGAACAAAAAGTACCTACAAAATTCCTTATTGCGATAAATACAAAGTCGAGCTTAGTCCCCACGGTTTCTTAAATATTTTTAATTAATCTGTTAAATGATCTTTTTGCTGCTGAGGAAGTGACAGGAGTGTACATAATAATATCGTTGTTGTAGTGGTGTAACGTACACTCCTGCAACCTCCGCATCATGGGGATCCCCGGGTTCTAGGAGACCTAAAGCCTATATTATGCTATCATTTTGCAATTCTTAGTAAGATCCGTCTTGTGGCCCAAGACTTGACTTTTCAGGGGGGCTTAATATTCTCCTTTACGCCACTACGTTGCTGCAAGTACTTCTGTTAGGTCACATTATAGCACTCCATGTTTGTTCATAACTTCCTTACATCAGTGCCTCTCAAACTTTCACAGTTGGCGACCCAATTTTGAATCATAATTTTATCGCACCTCCCCCCCCTTATACATTAATAATGCGCCTTGGGGGGAGCGCTAAAGCTGCAATACGATCTTAATTACAAACCGCACAAATTAACCAAGATAAGTATTAAATTTTGTACTTGTTACTTTTATGTAATATTTATTTTAAGCAAATTACTTTTAAGTAATAGGATAATTATTGTTATTTTTCTTTTTTCTAATTTTTAAATTGGTACAGATTGCAAAATTATATTTAATTGAAAATTTATTTCCTCCATCATCCATTTCTAAAAGTATAAATGTCATTAGAAAAAGAGTCTAGTCTATGTTGCTCTCCCTCATATCCATCATATTTGGCATTAATATTTAAAGCGAGATGACTTCAAACTGTTCTAACCCGAGAGAGCAGGCGCGCACTCGATATTAACGTTAATAGTCGGGAGAGGTTACTGAGTCACCAAATGTTTTCTTGGGGCTTTTTTACAATTATTGTTATTGTACGCGATAAAAATCACAATTTCAGTGAATAATTTAACGAAGAGAAAATATACTTACCTATTTTTTCATTTTTTTCTTTGATAATTTGAGAAAAAATCTACTGAACTAAAGTTTCCAAGGTACATAATCTTAATAAAGGACACAAATCACAGACACTTTTCGCTAACAATACAGGAATAATATTTGCAAGCAAAACCGTCATTTTTGTTCAGATTTTTGTAGGTAAGCTGTCCTTTGACTTTGAGCCCTGCGCGACTGCTCCCGTGTTAAAAGTGTTATCAATATAAAAATGTGGATGCTAGTTCTAAAAAACGAATTGCGCAAAACGCGTCTTTCAACATGCTTTACATGTTTCAGAATACCCATAAAAATTAACCTTAGCGAAATAATCCTTCAAGGACAGAACTAATCAAGCCAAAAGATAAAAACGATGATGACTGACGCAAATCTGCCTCCTGGGTGAAAAGTGAATGTCTTCCTTTTCTTTCTACAGCTAATGTACAGCATTTCAATAATAATAACAGTGATGAATTTTTTATCTTCCTAGAATTTTTATCTGGGTTTGAGCTTTTTTTTTCGGAAAGAGTACTATTTTAGATTTAAAAAGAAAATGTAATAAAAAAATCTCTCATCGTGCCATTACAGTAAATCAAACAAAATGTTTTTTTTATTTCGTTATAAGATCAGATAGTTAATGAACGTATGAAAGTGGAAACTTTGCTTTTTGATGAAGTAATATCGTCAGCTGATATATATAAATTATATCAGTGTAAATGCGTATTTTTTACATGTCAGAAAGTATTTTGTTTACTTCGTTCCAGTAAATTATTTTTTAAACCTTTTATTTTCGATTTGCTCGCTCCCCCTTGTAGGGTTATCACGCCCCCTAGGGGGGCGCATCCCACAGTTTGAGAAACGCTGCCTTACATGATTGTTGAACAATCCATGCCTGGGTTAATTTAGGGAGAACTAGGTGGTAAATATTAAGAAACTGAAGGAAAAAGTTTGCGCCAATTACATCAGAATACTTATTTTGTAACTCTTCCCACTTTTAAAACAAAGTTGTTTCATCTACATCTAATAAAATGTTGGTCTTAGAAAATTGAATATTTGACGGACTGCACTCATACCAGTAAAACGTGTATTTAAGTGAGCTAATATTGTTTCTAGTACTTTATTGAAAATAGTAATTTTGAATATTCCTTTCAATTTCGAAATCAGTGTGATCAGAATCTAATTCATTAAAATCTTTTTTAAATTCCCTTTGCCTTTTTTCTTGAAAATGGGGATATATGCCATATTTTTTTGCAGTTTCAATACCTTTGCACTTGAATGATTCGAAGTTGTTTCTATAAATTTGCATCGTCAACAGCGGTATCTGCCAGAACTGTCAAATTTCCTTCAGTAAGCTTCTCAAGCAACACTGTATGAACACATTATCTAAGTACTATAACAGAAATTCTTGGAATAGAAGTACTTGTAGAAGGCTGACTAAAAGATATTTCAATTTGGGGTAATTATTGTTTATTGGCTTCTCTTTCCTGGCGTTGTTAGCGCTTAAAAACACCACTGTGTGTATATATCTTTCTTTTCTATTTCAATAATTTTAGTTTTCTATTTTATGCAGTACAATTCGTATGTGCTCGAGTAATTACTGTAGTTAAAAGAAAGGTGAAACGTTATGTTACGATACAAAACGTCATTGGGGAATTCTTGGATATTTATTTACACTAATATCCATAAATTAAGGATAATGAAGTTCAGGCAAAGAAAGAGACAGAAGCAAAACAAATTTGACTTATTTATAAAGTCTATTTATTAAACAAAAGGTAAAGAGCAAAAGGATGCTATATGTTTGATATAATTTATAAAAATTGCGATTTTTACTCCCTGGAGCAAATTTCAAAAAAGAACCTATTTACAAAAAACAGTATAACATGGTTAGTATGATGGTTAATACGGAGTATGTCTCCCGGACGATGCAATACAGACCTTACAACGCCTAGGCATGCTGAGTATCAAATTATCAATATGATCTTGGGGAATATTACACCACTCATCAAGCAATGCCCTTTGAAGTTCCGGTAGACAGGTGGGAGGGGGTTGACGGGCTGCAATTCGTCGGCCCAGCATATCCCACACATGCTCTATTGGATTCAAGTCCGGTGAGTATTCTGGCCAATCCATACGGGTGATTTCCTCCGATTGAAGGCATTCGTTTATAATGTTTGCACGGTGAGGACGGGCGTTGTCATCCATAAATAGAAATTCAGTACCCATGGCATCCCGAAACAAAAGTACATGTTATTCCAGAATGATATCCCGATAGATGTGGCCTGTCATTGTTACACTCTGAACATGCAGGTCAGTTCTGGAACCAAGAATAATTCCTCCCCAAACGAGCCATCCTGCACCACCGTAACGGTGTCGTTCAATGGTGTTCTCTTGGTGTTAACGGGTACCTGGCGGTCTTCATATTAAAGTCCAGCGAGAATCAGACTACAAAGTAAACCTGGACACGTCGGAAAACATCACATAATACCATGTTGTAGTGTCCAGAATGCATGCTCTCTACTCCAGGTTAATCGCAGGCGACAGTGAGTTGCGGTAAGTGGAACACATCTGACAGGCCTACGAGCATATAGACCAATGTGCCCTAAGTGTCTGTACACGGTGTGCCTTGAAACTGTCGTACCGGTAGCTGACGAGACAGGTCTGATGATGTGCTCCGTCTGTTTCTTTTGGCAGTAACTGCCAAATGTGTGCCGGTCCTCATTCGGGGTTGTAACTCGGGGGCGACCGGTGCTGTAACATCTACTCACATTGCCATCATCTTGGAATCGTTGCCAAAGCCTGGAGATGACACTCTGGGCGATTCCAAGTTCCTCAGATACTTCCAGCTGGGTACGTCCGCATTCCAGTCATCCAATAATTCTACCACGTAAAAAATCATCCAAATGCTTCCTTTGTGCCATAATTATGCGGTTATTGCACTGAAAGGCTTTTAAAGCGCTTGTGAACAATTTTACTTCGACACCATTCGTTATATACCCCTCTCTTACACTCTCGTCATTGTGACGTACTATCCGCGCACCATCTGGTGGTTTCCTGTAATTTGCATATTCTTCTTCAAGATGTGTGTGATAATTTTACAGGTGAAATTTTTATTTTAGAGTTCAATTTCTGTGTGATTCTGAATTATCCTTAATTTATGGACATGAGTGTATTTGGGAGGATTGAAATCCCTCACCAAAGGGTTAAGATCTACAAAATGGTTCACCAAGATAGGCAGGAAATAATACAAAAAATATGCATGTGTGAACAAGAAAGTACAATATAATATTATTATAATTACTTTTAAATACCCTGCAAAAGAGCAGAGGAAAAAGGTGGACAAAATTATACAAGTCTATTGCAGATACGAGTAAATTGCGAAATATTGAAACAGGAAACCAGCTTGTTTTGAATCAGATTGTTTTTAAAAATTGAAAGTAACCATGAAGGAATTGCTTCCTGTGTAGGGTTTTAAGATGTAATATAAGATTTTTCATGGAACTTGAAGTTTATTTTCAAGTAACAGCTTAAATGAAAAAATTGAAAATAATGTAAACTTTTTCATAAGTAAAAAGTTCATAACACTATTCAAACAATGAAAAGAATTTAATTAAATTTATTTGCTTACATATTACCCTACAAGTTTGAAATTACATTCAAATCAGTTGCAATGATTTTGTTGTGTTGCAACCTTTCATATTTATATATTAAATGGGGGAGAAATTATCGCAAGTTCGGCTTGCTTGGTGGTCAGGGTCTAAGGGCTAAAAAATTAACTATGAACAAAACAAGGGCTATGAACAAAATTAAATTTGACACACACTCATTGACTAAATCATTCTTTTCTTTCTTGTACTTATGCAAGGAAAAAATAGCGATTGCTTAATACTCTCTTTGCTGAACATTTTTACGTTATAAATTATACAATTTCCTTGTTATGATATTCTGAATTTAACAGTAATAAAATAATTTTGAAAAATTAGCTTTTGATATTTATATCATTTACTTAATGTTTATTAATTTTTATAGAAAACTATGGATTGGTGTCAAATAAGCAAGAGCATGTTGAGAATGTATGAACAAAAAAAGAAACTCAAACTTGAAAAAATCTTTTTTTTTTTTAAAAAATGTAATTTATTAAAAAAGTAATGCTGAACTTTTAAAATGCTAGCTTGAGATGAATTACAGTTTTATAAATTTTCCTTCCTTCAAAAAATTATTATGCTCCCTCCCCCCCACACACACACACCTTCACCGATAATGAACTTTTCTTCGATTTTCTATTTTGAATCCATCATAATAAAAAGTCTACATTCCTTTTAGATGAGAACTTTTTAATAACTACTTCCCTAGCACTAATGGAAAAGTAAAACTAATGATAATTTGTTATTTATAGTCTTGTATTTGTAAAAAAATGTATATAAAATTAAACTTCCTATTTAAATGTTTACAGTTAATATCTTTATGTAGAATTTGGAGCAACAAAGGCTATTATCCCTTAAATGTTTATGATTCGTTGCTTTGCAAAAAAACAAACAGCAACAAAAACATGAAATTTAATTTAGTTAATTTAAACGAAATATTTTAACTTATTTTGAAATAAAAAAATTGAAAAATGAATTCAAAATTGTCCAGACTACTGTATTAAACCTAGATCAATACTATTTTTTTAAAAAAACTCAAGTACTGAATACATCAAATAAACAATGTACTATTATGCGCCGAGATTTTTCCGACCGGAACAGTTGCACAGTATTACTTATCAGAGTGTGGTGCCAACTCAGATGTCTCCCTCGTAATTATTTTTGTTATTCAAAATTATGAGTTTTACCACTATAGCCCTTAGAATACGGCATTCATAAAAACTCATTTATGTACTGATTTCTCTCAAGAATACGCCTTGGCAATCAAACTTAAGCTAGAAAAGTTTTGGTGGTGAAAATCTTAAGTCTCTTTTTGTGAAATCTTCCTAAGAACGCAATGTGCTTCGCACAATTTTATTTTATTTATTTATGTTTGTTATCTTTGTACACAGACAACACCTATGGAGGAGGAGGGGTACGTTCTAAAAAACACGTAGTAGTTGTAAGCGTTATAAGTCATCTCTATGGCGAAAATTATAAAATTATAGATCTATAAGGGGGGATTAAACCCCCAAACCCTCCCCTTGTGCACACCATTATCTCCACTCATCAGAATTTTTGTTTCTACTCTCGATTATGAAGTAAGAATAAAAAGTTTATCCCAATCTTTCGAAATATTCTCCAGAAAATTTTTCATTTTTTTCAGCATGATGTTTTTTTTAGGATTTATTAATTGATTTCACTAAAAACTGTAACAAGTAATTTTTTCTTCGAAATAAAAACGGATGTGTATAAAAAATTTGTTTGATCTCCAATGAATTGGTGTTTCTGCTACGCCAAAGCCTAACAAGCTCTTTTGAAATACAAAATGAACTGAATGCAGAGAAGACTTGGAAGTGAAGAACTACGGATTTTGAAATGTGTGCGAGATAGAAAAATAACAAACTCTTTTGGAAACTGTGTGAGTGCACTCTTACTAAAACTAATAAAACAAAGAATTAATAATATTAACAACAGTTTTTTAGAATTAAATCTTACATTTGGAAAATTATATTTGTGATATTTATGTCAGAAGTTATTCAAAAGCGTTTTTTAGAAGCACCTATGAAAGTGAATAATTTTGAAATAAGAGTGACAAGAATTTAACTCAGTTAAACAAACTGAAGACGCATTTTTTTTAAAATTATGATGGATAAAACCTCGTAAGTATTAAATTTTCCAAAAGACGTTATATTTAAAGAGACTTATAGAAATATTTGACAATTCATGCAGAGAAAAAATCTCATGTTCCCAATAGATTGTTTCTACAGTTCATTTTTTTTCAGAACATCAGCGTATCTATGCACAAGGAATAACTTACTGCTCTGAAATCTGCAACAAATTGACTTTTGTCAAATGTCTAATTTAAAAAACTGTCTACATTCTCATTCAAAGGAGAAATGCTTTCCATGTGTTGTTTGCAAAAAAACCTTTTCGAAACCCGTAAATTTAATTGTACATCTACGTACACACACAAAAGAGAAACTTTTCTTTTGTGATATTTGCAATAAAGGCTTTTCAGTGAAATGTGTTTTGACAAATCATATGCGTACTCATACTAACGAAAAACCGTATGTTTGTAAGTTTTGTCAGAAACCCTTCTCACGTAATGATCATTTGAAAACACATTTACGTATTCATACCAAGGAAAAACCTTATGTTTGTGATGTTTGCCAGAAGTGTTTTACTACTAACGATCATTTGAAAAAACATAAGTGTATTCATGATGACACAAGAAATTATGTTTGTGAAACTTGTCAAACAGTTTTTACTACTAATTTTGATCTGCAGAATCATTTGTATATTCATACTATGGAAAAATCTTATATCTGTGAAAATTGCCAGAAAGTTTTTATTACTAATGAAGAATTACAAAAACATTTGCTTATTCATACAGAAGAAAACTCTGCTATTTGTGAAATTTACCCAAAGATCAATGATATGAAAAAACTTCCATGTAATCGTACCAATGAAAAGCGGTTTGCTTGTGAAATTTGCACTAAAGCTTTTACTTCTAATTATAGTTTACGAAAACATGTACTTATTCATACCAAAGAAAAGCCTTTTGTTTGTGAAATTTGTTCAAAGGCTTTTACTACTAATAGTGCTTTAAAGAGACATTTGCTTGTTCATACTAATGAAAAACCTTATGTTTGTGAAATTTGTCAAAAAGCATTCTCGGGAACAAGTAATTTAAGCAGACATTTGCGAATTCATACTAGAGTAAAACCTTATGTTTGTGAAATTTGTAATAAGGCTTTTATACGCAGTGATTTCTTGAAAATACACATGTGTTTTCATAACAATGAAAGGCCTTTTGTTTGCAAATTTTGTCAAAAGGGTTTTACTATTAATTGTGATTTAAAACGGCATTTGCGTGTTCATACTAAAGAAAAGCCTTATGTTTGTGACATTTGTAAGAAGGCTTTTGTACGTAATGAACTCTTAAGAAAACATGTGCTTTCTCATACCAATGAAAAGCTTTATGCTTGTGAAATTTGCCATAAAACTTTTTCTGGAAATAGTGATTTAGGAAAACATTTGCAAATTCATATTAATGAAAAATTATGGTTATGAAATTAGCCAGAATGTTCTAAATGCTTGAATTACGCAAGCATAAGTGCACTGATAGAGGAAAAATTGGAAAAGGATGTTTGGCATTAAATTTTTCTTAAATTGCATTATTTTTCTCTGCTCTTAGTGATATTTTTTCTATATTTGTTAGATATGTTGCAAAAAATTCCATTTATATGCTATTACATTTCAATTCTGTATGTCACGTTACTGTACATATCTATTTGTTATATGTTTATGTTAATGAATTTAAAATAAAGAGGTATGCATATTAAAATTGTTGAATTATTTCCTATATGCTATGTTTCAATTATAGAATCTTGATTACAATTCTTAAAAAGAAAAAGTAGTAATACCAAGTTTATTTTGTAAAAATTTAAAGGTTAGATTGTGGTATTGGCCGCTTATCCTGCCAAGTTTCTTCTTGCCAAATCAATAAAGGGTCAAAATCGCTAAATTGTTGGGTTGCTACTCCAAAACACAATATGCCAAATTGACGATTTTTCTAAATTTGGCAGAACAGTGGCCAATTCGACAATTTCACCAGTTTAAAAATTATTTTGAATAGAAAAATGTTTATAACGATTGATGCTTTTTTATTTCTTTTTAATATCAAATGTTGAACAAAAATTATAAAATTGTTTCTGTACATATCCAGCAAGTGTTCGTAAAATACCAACTGAACTTGCGCATGAACATTTTCATGACCAAAAATTCTTAATAACTTTTAGTGTTGAAACACATAGATCATTCATGTCAATTTGCATAGATGGAAAGCTTTAATACTTTTTGAGTGATTGTTTCTTTCCCTCTCTGCAATGTTTTTTTTTTCTATCACCATACTCTTTAAATATTTGCGTGTGCATACTAGTTGTTGGATTAATCAAATATATTGTGGTGTTGAAAACTGGCCCCTGCATGCCTTTTGTTATAGTCAGGTCCCACATAGTCATGTTTGTATCAAATAAAAAATGGATGACAATATCAGGGTTATTCATTTCTGGTGTTAAAGTTGCCATTTGGCAGAAATGCACGGCAGAATAATACACAAGTACCATTGGTTTAAATGCAATGAATATTTATCTGCTTAGCGAAATTTGTAATTAATTTGATATTGGACCGCTACCTATTTTTGGCACAATTTTGAAATCATGCCAAATAGGACTTTGGTGACCAGTAATTATGTTGTAATATTGTCGTCAAAACTATTTGTTGAAAAAATCCATAACAGTCCAATATCAAATTGCCTGAATTTTTTTTGTTTTAGTTTTTTATAATAATGACAAAATGGTGCTTATTTGATATCAGGGGTAGTAGCGCCAAGTTGTTTATGTTCGCCAAGATGTGTGATAATATTACAATACGGTTACCTTAATATTTTTATTGTCTGTTGATGTGGTTGCCATGGGAATAACGTATATTAGAAATAACTTTTATTTGTTTTTCCCCGTTATAACCCTATTAATTTCAGACGATTTCTTTAAAAATTTAACCATTTTCCGTGTAATTTTTCTATCATTTGCGTCTTCTGTTTTAATTCTGTGCTATTTTCGAATATGGCTATTTCTAAAATGAGTGAGTACTAAAATATTTTTTTCTTAAAATAATAAGAGTGCTGTGCTTTTAAGTATCGCTATGAATCGTTTATTTTCGTTAAAAAAATTTCTTTTTACGTTCTTTGTTCGATGAAATTCGTTGAAGAAACTTGCAGTGCAAGTTTCATATTGTAAGCTTTCACTACTTTGTAAATGATATTCTTAATTAATTTTAACATACATTATGTAATTTTATTCATAATGAAAAAAAAAAAGGAATTATTACTATGTGTAATAATCATTCAATATTTATTTATAATTGTTTCTTTTAGCGTTTATTTATAAATATTATTACATATTTTGTTATTTATTTGTAATTAATATTATTTATTTATAATTAATATTGTTATTTATTTATATTTATTTCTGTTGTTTATTTATAGATATCTTTATGTTATTTATTTATAATTATGTAATACGAGTTCTCTTATGCATTGTTTTTATTTTTTGATGATTATTTTTTATAATTACTATTTAATTATATTATGATTACTATTTCTAATAACTGTTATAAAATCGTACTACATGAATATTACATGTAATTACGATAAAATAATATAAGATTATTATATGCTGCTTATAATACTATTATTAGTACATGTTACTTTTTATTACATATTATTATTCATTATTTATTGATTGATCTAGGTTATTCTCTATCTCTTCCTATATCCTTTATTTCAAAAAAATTCTTTAAAACTGTTGTGTATCATTAAATTATATATACCGCTAGGCCGCCATATTGGATTTCATTCCATCACCAAGAAGCGCTGCTTGGCGTGATCATTATCATGCCAAGCAGCACTTAGCGCCATTACCCTCGATATCAAACTAGTTCCTCTTATATTTAATCTTGAGAAAAATTATAATTAAAAAAATACATGTGTCCTCTGCCAAATATTTAATAACATATAAATAGATGATTATCTTTTAATGTAAGAGGACTTTATCCCAATCATTAGTGCTTATTGGAAATTTGTCAAGTTTGAATATCCTCTTAACATCGGACCATCTGTAGAGAACTGGGAAAGATCGTCTTTCAATGGGTACCATCCCACTGTGGTCTTTGGGGAAATGAGAGGGCAGACTTTTTGGCAAAAAAGGGAACGGGTATCCTTCAGAACTTTCGCAGAGACCTGACACTTCATTCTGCCAAACTGGAAATTAAAATGATTTTTAGGGAATCATTTCGCCTTACAGCTTCTCGTGTTGCTCGTGATAAGCCTTGGAGTACACTATGTAAGAAATCCCACTGTATTCCAAGTTCTCCTCGTGCTGCGGCTAAATTTAGACTTTTAACCGGACATGACTGCCTTTGCGCTCATCTGTTTCGTTTTAACTTAGTGACTTCACCTATCTGCGTTTTGTGTGACACTGGACAAGACATGACTGCCGCTCATTTGGACGAGTGCTCTGCACTGAATGATCTTAACTGCATTGTAAAAAGGTATTGGAGAGCCTGTTGCCTAATGACCTGATGGTCAATGGCCTGGCATTTGTAAAATAAAAAAATAAATCATTAGTGTTTATATGTACAAAGATGATATAATTTTCTTCTGCATTTTAGATAATTTAATCTGTTATAAGAATAGCAGGGAAAGAGTTTTGTTATGCAAAGGACTGTTTTTTCATCTGAAATAGCACAATGGGAATGAAATACTTTCTAAGTAAAAATCATATATAACTAAAAAGTAGCATATGAAGAAATATATATGTTTGCTTAGAAATTAACATGTCATGTTTCTATTAAATGCTTATTCTATTTTCAACTTTCTCGTACATACCAAGATCAATTTATCAGTTAATGGGAAATAAAGTTTAATTACACAATAAATGGACAGCTGCTGATCAGAAACGATTATAGATCATTCTAACTTGTTTAAATATATTGTTTTCAAGAGCTGCAGATGCTGTATAACCAAAAGTCAGAAATAAAAATTAAAATATTGAGTTGCTTAGAAAGTAATTTTATTTTTTCCCAACAGAAAGAAGACTTGATTGTATTTTTGTACAATCAACTTCCCTCTTAATTTGCATGATCATAATATATTATGATAGCTAGTATAACAATGCTTGTTTTTGTGCATTAGTTATTATTTGGTGCTCTACTAAATAAGTCAAAAGCAGAATATTTTACTCTTTTGGTATCAAAAATAAAAAATCCTGTTTAAGCAAGAAAAAATTATTCATGTGTATTAGAGTGGTTCAACAATACATGTAAAAAATTTTTTTTTATCAAGATACTTTTTTTGGACTTGTGGGTGGTAATATTCTGGCAGAATTTTTTTATTCCAACTGCAAGAGGGTACTCAACCCTCTCTTGAACTTCATAAGTTAGTGTATCTTATAACTTTTCCATACATTGTTTTAAAAAAATAAAAACCTGTAAAATTTATGTATATTATTTTTTTACATAAGAATAAATTAATAGTAGTAGTAAAGAAATGTGTATGTATAATTATTCACTCTTTAATATTACAAAATTGTGTTTCTAAAACTTTTTTTTTGTAGTTTCTAATGGTATGTGTTTTCTTTTTGTGTCTATCTCCTGCAACAAGAATTTCTTTTCCCCTTCATCATTTGTTATGATTTTATTAAAATCTTCAATTAACGTAATGCCTCATTTTCCTCTACATAGTCATTGTCATTCTATTTATGAAGATAAAAGCATAAAAATTACTAGCCTGTATTCATATGATATAAAAGTTTTGCTGTTTTCCTTGTCAGTAAGTCTGACAGTTACACAACATCTTTGAAAATCGAATCTCTTACTCCTTAAATACTTGTGCAACTGTCATTTGCCCTAAAAATGTTTGCTTTTCTTCTATTGAAACTATCAGAAAAGAGAGGAAGTCCTACCAATTCAGTGGATAAATACCATATATGGTGCTCCATTACTTTTCTAACAGATCTGTTTTTTGAATTTTAACTTTCAAAAACTTAAGTCTATTTCAATTACAAGATGTTGCAATGTGGCTGCCCATATTTTTGTATATAAAAGAGCATAAAATTTTAAAATCTGTCTTTCTTCCCTCTGTTTGATAAAAAACATCTCCCTGGTTACAAAATGATTTATTGCAAATTAATTTATAATTTAGCCAAGCACAGTAAATTGATTGATTCTTGCAAATATTTTTGCTGGTGGACATTCTAAAACAATCAGCGTCAGTTCAATAAATTCTTCGTAATAATCCCTGGCATAAGATTTAGTTGTTCCCATATAATGTTTAAGAAATGTAACTGCTGGTTCTGTGAATACTTCTGTTATTCCATTTAATTCTAGTGCTCTGTATAGAGAGAGTCAACCGTCATATAAAGCCACTCCAAACAGCCTTGAATCTCTTAAAGTTTGGAATGTCTGAAGAACTTGAAAGTCCAATACATAAAGTAAATGTTTTTTTGCAAAAACTCATTCCATTATGTGATTCTAGCAATCAAAATTAACATTCAAGCTTCCTTTTCTAGTAAAACATAGACATTATATTAACAACCAGTGTTCATCAAAGACTATTGTTTGAACAAATTCTGTGATATTTCACACTTTCTGTAAAATATTTATGTGAAGTTAGACTTAATCTTGTAAAATTAAATGTTTCATTTTGAAATTATTTTTAGTTGGTAGTAAGATGGTAGATAAGTCGGAATTGTTTTCTTGGTTTAGTGTTGATCTTATCATTCATTTTGTAAATAATCATCAGAAATAATACTACATAAAGTAAAATATTTTAGAAATAATATACATATACACTAAAGTTAAACAAAAAAAAACTTCAGGGGAAACCAAAAAATGTCCTTATTGTTAATTACTTGTTGCAATTTCTATATACCTGCTAATATTAAATTTGGGGGTCATTGAACATTCTTTTAGAATTTGAGTAAGAAGCTAAAATTTTTACAGCAGTATGCTACTGATGAATCTTAAAAAATAGGGTGTGGCCTAGACAAGCTCAAAAAAACTTTTTTTGAACCATCCTAATGTGAATGGATAACATGTATAGGTAGAACAGCAGTGCCAAAAGTAGTTTGCAAAATTTCGCTCCAACAGTTTTGATGTTGAAGGTGCCCTATGTTCTGGAGACCAGTTGAAGCTGATGAACGTATGGGTTTCACAACTTTCAGAAGGAAATTTGCTCTGTCATGTTGACATCTGTGATTTACTTCTCAAACATCGTTTCATTTTTGAAACAAACCATCACTGGGGACTAGAAATAGGTTGGCTACAACAATATTAATTGTAAAGAGATCATGGTGTAAAAAAGAACAAACCAGCTCAATGCACTTCAAAAACCAATATTCATAAAAAGAAAAGGTAATATTGTCTACTTGGGAATCCCCCCCATTTTTTTTTTTTTTTTTTTAGCTTTTACTGACCAGCAACACAACTAGTTCTGTAATATATCGTCTTCAACTAGACAAACTGAATGATTCACTCAAACAAGTAAGGCTAGAATTGATCAATAGAAAAGGTATGGTGTTTCGTCAAGATTTTACGAAACCTTATACAAATTTGCTAACTAACTTAACAAAAACCTTTACAGCTTGAGTATGATGTATTATGTTGCTCACCATTTTTGGACTATTACTCAGTACAATTTCTTCTAAATATCTTACACGGCAAAACCTTTACTTCAAATGTGGAGTGAAGAATGTTGCACTATAATGGAGTAAATTTAAAAGAAAATTCGAATTTAATTGAAGTCCCAGGTGAGTTTTCTCTTTGTTTAGCATAGCATGGTTCAATTAGGCCATTATGCTAATGAAATTAACAAATCAACTATTAGAAATATGAAAAAGAATTAAATAATATTTTGATAAATGATTCATTGTTATTACTATTTAGAGTGGTAAATATTCTTAAGACCAACTTATAAAAATAAATTTTGACATTTGCTACTTTAATGATCCATCTTTTTAAAAATGTTTCATCATTTCTAAGAATAAATTTATTATTTATTCTAAAAGTAAATTAAATTTTTGAAGGAAATGTGGTTTTGTTAATCAGAAAAAAAAATGGTATTGAAATATTTTATATGATGGAGTGAAAGAGTAACATAAAACATTTTCATTAAGAATGGAAACATAAGATTAAAATTAATAGCAGATACATATATATATCTTAGAGATTTGTCAAACTGTTCCTTTCTGGTCTCATAGATTCCAATATTTTACTATATTTGGACCTGGCTTACATTAACCTATATTTGAAGTTATTTTATTTTTAGGATATATTCCATGCACTTGGTATACATTCTAATATTGCATTACATTTGTAACGTATTCCACCCGCTTTTTTCATAAGAATATATTCTATGATATATGTGTTTCTCTTAGAATATATTATATGATACGGTATAATTTTGAATGTGCCCCTTTCTCTAATTATTATAAGCATATTTCTGTATTGCCTACATTTTCAAATCAAGAGACAAACATTATTTTAAATATCCATGTATTTCAATACTGACAATTTTGATGCACAAAAATATATTTTATTGCGAGTCTAATGAAAATATTTGAATTATGTCATGAAATTACAATTTATTTTATTTTATTATTACAAATCACATATTTTAGTGCTTTTTAATGAATTTACCACTTTGATTTTGAAAGCTATAAATAATATCATTGGAAAATTAAGAACAACATTATATGATTGATTAATTTATGTAACTAGTTAAACTATAAAAATTTGTAGACTTGAAACATTTTAGAAAATTTAAAATATGTTATTCTGATTTCTTAGGCAATATTTTGTTAACACTTGCATCTTGATGTTTCTCTAGAAAAATTACTGTGTGCATCATATTGATATTAACTGTTATTAATAGTTTGAGAAAAACATAGCATTAAGATTTACTTGGAAATATAAGGAATAATCACAGAACAAGCTTTTAACCACATATAAGTGAGGAGAAATTTAGGCAAACAAATCTTGTCATATGCAGTTAAATTCAAAAAATAATCAGGGAAATGATCGCAATTTTTCTCATTTTCATAAATATAAGTTTTATGTGGATTATTTGAATACTATGTTTTGAAAAATACTATTACTGTATGTGTAGTTACTGTAATAAATAGCAATGAATTTTCTTCATTCGATTTTGAAAAATATCTGCATGGCTACTCTCATTCTTATGTCATTTACCTCAAGCAGGGAGGGTATTCGAAAAAAGATGAATTTATTCTTTTTTTAAATCATTGCCCGTGAAGAATAGTATTTTGCTGTAATGAGTATAAAGCTAGATATCTTAAATGCATTCACACATTCTTTTGTAAATATATGTTCTTATAAACAGATTACTCTTTCCCTTCACTTCTCTTGTTTATGTAAACCATTCTTAATTGCTTTGGAGAATAAAAAGTTACAATGAATGTATCAAAAAGTGAAAAATAGCCGTTTAGTGTTAACTTGAAAAATATTTTTTAGCTTTACAAAAGTCACTGGTAGGTTCTGAATAATGCAAAGATTTTGTCTGTTTTTTTAACACTTAACTAAAAGCTCAATAACTATTCAAATGTAATTATAAATGTTGATAAAACCTGAAATACATTTTCACACGTTACGTACACGTTGTTGTTTTTGTTTCCAATCCCCTTGGAGCAAGAAAGCCTACACCAAGTCCATTTGACCTTTCCGCGTAATAGTGTCACACACCAGGTCTTGCTCTTCATACAACTGTCGCAGGGAAATGCCCCAGCAGTCCAGAAGATGAGGAGAGAGCGGAGACAGGTAAAGAAAGACTTTACCCCCTGCACAAAAGTCATACTACCCCGATGACCGCTTCTAAAGCGCGCCAAGGCCGTCTGATGAGCCCTGGAACTCCTGCACTGTATAGATAGGCCAAGATTCTTAGCTGCGTACCAGTGGTGATCAGGAGGGTTTCGCCAAGTCAAATTCATTTTATTTCTTTGGAAGGAAGGAATTTCTGAATGGGTTAAGACAGTGGAACTGGGGTTTGGGAGATCACTTCCCCTACCAGCCAGCTCATCAGCAGCTTCGTTCTCAGGCACACCCACATGTGATGGAATCCACTGGAGACGTACTTGTTTCCTCTGACCAAGCCTAACTAATTTGGATAAAATATCTAGACCAGTACTGTCCATAATTTTTGGCCAATTCTTCAAATATTGGATGGAGCTTGTGCTGTCTGTCAAGATCCAGATACTGTCCTTATAAGAGTTGAGAGCAGGATCGAGAGCATCACTAATAGCAATGAGTTCCGATCTAAAGACGGAACAGTGGTCAGGATTCCTGATGCTGATTTTAACATCGTTCCCAGGAGTGTTACTAAAAATACCACTCCCTGCTCTACCCGTATCCGAACGATTACCATCTGTGTAAATAATCAAGGCTTGATCGGGTATATCATTTATTACTTCCAAGTGCCAGTTGTCTGAGTAATTCCGGATGTCTACTATGCTTGGGAGTACTGGTCAATAATTCCTTCCGGAATTCAACATGATTAAAAGAATCAATAAGTGTGAAGCAGCTAAAAGGTGTAGATGTGTCAACATTGAAATCAGTAAAACTATGTTTACGCATGTAATTAACCCTCTGACTGGATGACCCGCTAATTGAATTTAACTTCGAAAGCGGTCTACTTTTTCAAAGCTAGCTAAGCCAAAAATGTTCCGATAAATTTCGCGAACTGCTTCAAAAATGCACGGCAGTTTTTAATGCCTTCCCCTGTTAAAGCCGCAGGAGGTCCTGAATTGGTTTTGCAGGGGATGATTTTATTGCTTTTCGGTCTCTGTGTTCTTCGAAACGGGAGGTTTCTCATTTACAGCTGTGGCCTAGGGCGAGGATTGTGAAATGGACATTTTCTACACTTCACGGCCAACAGAAAGTTCACCCAATTTATTGCAAATATATATTTCATATATTTGGAAAACTTGCTCAATTTCTGATCTAAAAACCAATTAGGTTTTAAGAAATTTTAATTTTCTGATTTTAAATTCGGTTTCATTTTAAAGCATTTTTGCATTCCTAGATTGAATTAATTAAAAATATTTTTTAACACAATCCAATATTTCGTGTGAAACGGCAATTAACTACAATTTTAGTTTCTAAAATCATTTCTGTTTGCTCATGTTATTAAATTTTTGAGTTTTCTCATATTTACTTAATTAAGATTGATTTAAAGACCAATATATTTTTTGACACATAGTTTATATAATTTAAAAGCTCTTTACTTTGTTTTCATTATTTTTTTTTCCTTTTGAAAAATGCCATGACCAAAATGTACGCAGGCTACTGTGATAAATAATACTTGAAAGGGATGGAATATGATTGAAAATGGTAAATCTAAAATGCAGCTTTTTCAGGTAATATTACAATTAGACTACAGAATACAAATGTTGCAGAATGAACTAAATATTTCCCTGATGTACCACAAACTACATTATAATAAATCTATTGTAGTACTACACTGCAGTATTTTAAAGTCATGCAACAAAAACTTAAACTTGCTTAACTGCCACGATGGGGAACTGAGAAAAAAATAGATATTGTTTACAAACTTGGGGATTTCTGGATTACGTTTGTATAACTACTAATTTCTATATAAATATTTTGCATTTAAAACTCTTGTGAATATATAAAGTTCTGATAAAAGTGAATAATTGATCAAATTAACAGTTGTTATCAATGTTATGTCTTAGAATACTTTGAATTAAAAAGATATTTCAGTCATATTTATTTCAAGTAGAATTTTCATGTAGAGCATAAGTTGGTAGTAACAGATTGAAAAATTAAAGCTTTACAGGCAATGGAATTTTTTTTATGCCTTTACAAATTTTAAATGTTTTTCTCAGATTTTTAATTTTGAAGATGAGAGTGTTTTCTAATCCCTAAGGCGTTTTTCCTGTTCAAGATAGAGTCTTGAAATATCTTGTAAATGTTCCCTTACATATGTTCTATAAAAGTTCATATGGATTTAGGTCTGAGAGCTCTAGTTATTTTTTAAAATATCTTAATGTTAATATTTAAAAAAAGTTGGGTTTTTTCCAGGTTTAGCCATAAAAATAATTATTAAAATTCAACAAAGAGATATATTTTAAATTTTATACTTTTTGTTTCCAATAATCTAAGAAATACTAATCACTTACAATAATTAAATATTTTTAATAATTTAACATTTTAGAAAAGTTTTAAAAATTTCAAAACTGTCCAATGCTTTAAAATTGTGAAATAATGGCTTGTCAAACTAACCTATTATTTTCAGAATCAATATAATAGTATAATTTGAATATAAAACAAAAATTAATTTTACTGTGACAAACTGTTTACGACTTCTACTCATATTGTAAAAAGAATGAAAGATAAATATATAACATAGTGGTAGTAAAAACACATTCATAATATGTTAAAATCCTGTCCCGATACAAATTTCAATGCATTTTCCAAACTGTAGCTAAAAACAATTATATGTTTATTAGGACAGAAATTATTTATATTTAGATATATTTTTCCTTATTAAGTACATAATGAATAATGGCAAGATAATTTGTAAAATCCTGAAAGATTTTAATGAAGAAAAAAGCCAGACATAATTTTAGATAGTTAGAAATTTAATTATATAATACACAAATATGCATGTTTTAAAAGAAATAAGTTGGCTAAGAAAATGAAATTTACTAAAAATTTCCTGAATAAAGTAAATCAGATTTCATCCTCAAATACATATAATTGTAAGAAAAGGTTTTATTCAATTTACAATTAGTTACAAAAAACCTTTTATAAAAATAATTTTAACAGGTATAAATAGCAAAAATATCAAAGAAGTATGAGAAACGCACATACATGTCGTTTACAGAAATGTCACAGTGTGATATTTTTCGAAACACGGCACTGCACACAGTCCAACATTACAGTCTTTACATTGAAAACGAGTTTTTGATGTTTAACGACTAAATCGTAAATATAAGAAATAACAGTCAAATATCTCGAGTGCAGACGGCGCTCGCTGATATTTGAGTGAGAAAATTAAAGCAGCATAAAATGCGACCTCGTTTGAATTATATCTAATGTGCATATTTGGAACTGTTTAGCGTACTCGAATTAACTCAAGTGCACACGTCAAGGGTTTATATTGCATTCTAAGTCAACACGGTGGCTACTGACGAGCGACTACGTAATTTTGAACCGCGGTTAAGTGACGAGGAAGATACCTGAGCTGATAACTCCCCTTCCAAACTTCCACATCACACCAACGGGAGGACTTTTGACCTCGACGTGTTTAACGTGCATCAGCTCCTCTTCAACGCTAAACTTTTATGGTACCAGGGCTCGAACACTGGACACGAGTTCATAACCATGACCATCAGGCTACCGTGGCCGCAAAAGAAAATAGCAAGTTTGAAAGAAATATAATGGAGAAGTATATTTGAAGAAATAACTTCAAAACAACGAAAAACCAAAATATCAAAATTTATTTTAGGAATAATAGTGAATATAACTTCGTACACCTAAAACCACTTTACGCAGTGTATTTTGAAAGTGAACGTTTCCCCTTTTAGAGAAACTTACTATAATTATGTCAAATTCCTTTCATTTTGCTCTAAGGGGATCCCCGAAACAACGTAATTTATTTGAAACACAAAATTACTTATGGTTGAATCTAATACAATTCCCTACAAAATGAATGAAAACCCTTTTTTATCATATAAATTGTGTTTGAATAGGAGATGGTTAGTTAATAAGAACATTTAAAACGTGTCGGCAATCTATGGACCTGTGGCACGTGGTACAATTCTTAGTGGCACTCAGCACTACTCTACAAATTTGTCAATTCTTGAGTCGATGGAAGTTGATAATAGACCTTATTTGACAAACATATTCTGAGTTATGGACATTTATGGAACTACAAAATAATCTGAAAGATAATTCTAACGATAAATTTACAGCTATTTTGTAAATAATTGAGTGTTATTGCTCGGGGATTTAATTGTTGAAAAAAGAAAATTGCATGTACTCTGCTTTCCACTTATGATTCGGCATATCAAAGTAAAAATCTTTCCTAATATGAAAAATATTTCGACTCCGCAAAGAAATTGTTTAACAACTGAATGCTCAGAATCGTGTCATGCATTATACCCCTGGTTTTGCGATATGAAAGAAGAGTCGTGAAAGAGTTAATTCGCATTACAATTTTTATTTAACTGTAATGAAGGGAATCATTTATATTTCACTTTGTCTATTTTTTATTTAAGTAAATATGTTGGAAACATACATTTTTAATTTTTTTTATCTTTGTTGAAGAAATAGTAACATTTTATATTGTTTATTTTTATGTTAATAAATGTATTTTATTGATCCATAATTAATATAAAATAAAACTGTAAATCTAAATTATTTACCTCTATTCTTTAAATCTGCAAATATTACCGTAAGAGTCGAAGGATTTCAAAAATTTCCTACTATGTGGCACGCTGAATGATACTGACAGATTGGTTTGGCACGTCTTAGCTACACAGTTGCCGCCCCTGATTTAAAATGTTGTGGGTAAGATAACCATTATATTTTTAAAATTTTATAAATATACAAAAGGAGAGTATTTTGTCAATACATGTTTTAAAAGGAGTAAAGTTTACGAGAACGAAATATAAAATTGCGTTAAAATTATTGGTACTCTATCAACGGTACTTCTTATATATATATAAGAAGTACGTCGATAGAGTACTGTAGTTACTGCCAACTCGTGACAATGAATTGGAAATTAAGTTCACAATTCATTGTTATTAAACTATATAAAATTTTACATGACTTATTTTTGTATTTGTTTTTATATTCCTTACTGCAATGTTTCTCAAACTGGGGTGCGCGGTAACCCTGCGAGGGGGGCGCGAGCATATTGAAAATAAAAGGTTTAAAAAATATTTTTTTGGAATGAAGTAAAACAAGATGCTTTCTGACATAATAAAAAATACACATTTACACTGATATAATTTATTTTTATTATCTGGTGATCATCAAAAATAAAAGATTCCACTTTAAACGCTCATTAGCCGTATTTGATCCTATAACCAAATTAAACAAATATTTTGTTTGCTTTGCGGTCAATATGAGAACGATGAAAGATTTTTTTACGTTTCTTATACCGATATCAAACGATGAGAGATTTTTTATTACGTTTCTTTTAACCTAAAATATTACTTTAGCTGACCTTCGAACTTACTGGTATGGTTATCTCGGTCTTTTTTTTAGGGAAGTTGTAAATATATATAATATATTTCTGTTTCATCTTTTTTCCATGTGAAAGAGTTTTATGATATCTGGATAAGCATGAGTATTCTGAAACATATAATGCATAATGAAGAACGTTTTACACAATTATTTTTTAGAACATGCTACACTTTCCCCTTGAGCAATTTTGTAGTTTTGATTGATGCGTTGTACGACTTATTATGGTTCATAAATATAAATAAGCAGAATATTAAAAAAAATGGGCATCTGTGATCCCTATTAAAGGAAGTTGAAACTGATCAAGCAATTGAAGAACCTACTGAAATAATGCATATTAATCAAGATATATATATATATATATATAGCGAAAGTAAGTATCACAAAATCGTGAGACATGAAACGTTTGAGTTGATTTGAGTTTAGCTGGAAAATAACGTTCCTGTGTTGTTAGCGAAAAGTGTCTGTGATTTATGTCCTTTAATAAGGACACGCACATTTGGAACATTTTCTTTAGTTTTATTGATTTTTCTCAAATTTTCTAAGAAAAATTGAAAAGTCCTTGAAAGTAGGTAAGTATATTTTCTCTTAATAAAATTATTCACTGGAATTTTGTGATTTTTATAGTGTATTAATGCTACGCTTGTTTAAACTTAATTGATTAAAGTATTCCATAAACCCAATTTCAATTACCCAGGTTCTACTAACACGTCGCATCATAGCTTAAGTTAAAATTAAACACTAAATCCTCTAAAAACAATAAAACAGTACACTAAATTAAAAAGGCCGGTTCTCTTTAAATAACTATTAATTTATTTTGAATTAACAATTTTAATTTTGGGTTAATTTACAAATAGTTGCATAACAAAATTCTACTTAGCTTTTGAGAAAGGGGGGATGGAAAGGAGTGAAAACTTGCCGCCGCTCGAAGCCCCGCGGAGTCCAGTTCAAGGCCTGGGTCTATGTTGAGTCTCTGGGTCCCAAGTGAGTCTCGAAAATCTGGGTGCATCTCGTTTTTATTTGGCGCCTATTTGCTGCTGAATCCTAGAGCGGATTCTTTATCTCGTCCGCTTAATTTCTTTTGATTGGTCCAGAGTTGGCGTATGGTTACCTCACACGGTCAATGATATTTTAAGCGCGGGAAATTCTAATGACACACCCCGATATCCCGATATTTTATGGGTACAATGCCTCTTCCAGGCGTGGGAACGTGTCACCCTTTGCTAGGGTTCGCCCTCAGAAGTGGTGTAAGAAAGACGCATTCCACCGAATTCTGTTTCTTGTAAACAGGGCAAATGTAAAAACTGCAATTATAACTTTGGGGACTGGCGACCTCCCATCAGTATAGTAAAAATAAATATAAAATAAATTATAGTTTTAAAACAAACTAAAAAACACGCTTTTATAGTGAATCGAACTAAAAAGCAAAAAATATATATATATATATATTGCTTAAAATTAAGATATACAAAATTTAATACTTATCTTGTTAATTTGTACGGTTTATAATTATGATCGTATTGTAGCTTTAGCGTCAAAGTGCATTATTATAGCATTCAGTACATTATTAATGTATAAGGGGGAGGGGCAATAAAAATTGTGATTGAAAAGGGGGGCGCCAGTAGTGAAAGTTTGAGAACCATTGCCTTACTGAAAGCAACAAATGGGAGTTCATTACCTGCCAAAACTGCAGAGGCCTGGTTGTTCACTCCACAAGCTCCTACCTTATGCTTACTCTGCCCTACTAAGTAAAAATGCCGTCTTCTGCTCGTCACGATCATGGAATTGCAGATATTGTGTTTTCCATATATTTTAAATATTAGTTTTCTAACTTCTACATCAGCCTTTTAATAGTCTACACTCCTGCAAAGAAGTCTGAATTCAAAACTATATAAAAACATATTATTCCCAACAATGTCATTTATATACCTTTATTTTTTATAATCTATGAATGCGTTAAACTATTAATTTGTTATCGCGACTATATATTTAATATTAAATGCGAAAAAAAAACGAATAAGTTTCAAACTGAAACTTAAATTGAATTTTTCAAAAATTGTCATCGATATTCTCATAACTTTTACATATTGTCATTTTAGCGTATCACACATCTATCTTCTATGCAAAAATCTATTATAAGTTCATCAAATGTTTCAGCATATTTTTACTCGTAACATGCAATTTTCAACCACATTGTGAGGCCGCGGTAGCCTAATGGTCAAAGTAACGGACTCGTAGCTGTCGTGTCATGAGTTCGACCCCAGCACCACTGAAGATCCGCCGTGTAAGGGAGCGATGCTCAAGCGTCATCCTCGTCACTTGACCATGGTTTAAAATTACGAGGTCCGTCGCCAAGTGAGTGAATATTAACGTCGCACTGTTCAGCTACACGAGGGCTTTTAGTGATGGACCTCGTAATTTTGAAAAATGGTCAAATGACGAGGGCGACACCTGAGCTGGCACCCCTTCTCCTAACTACCACACCAACGAGAGGACATTTCAGCTCTAGATAGATTTAACGTGCATCGCTGCCCTACACGGCGGGTCTTTTGTGGCACTGGGCTCGAACTCGAGACATGCCAACCATGATTAGATACCTTGACCACCTGATACCCCGGCTACACGTCCGTCGCCAAAAGCCCTCAAGTAGTTGAGTAGAGAAGAGAAAGAGAGAGTGCGACTTTAATATCCCCTCACTTAATTAAATTATATGAAATTTAAGGAATACTTGAAAAAATATTAGAAGTCGAATATATATATATATATATATATATATATATATATATATATATATATATATATATATATTGTGGGATTATTGTACAGTTCTAGGGGTATTCAATAATCACACTCTCGTTTGTTTCCAATCTAACGTTTAATTACACAGTTCTACTCACTAAGACAGACGTTTGCACATATAATACAATATCTACAATTCGATTAAGCCCTCGTGCTGAGAGTGACCTGCGCGTCTCTCTCCTGGACAACGGGTTGGTTGGTCCCTACTCGGCCACCGTTCTCGTCACTTCCTTCAGCCCCGGATCATCGACCTGCGCGTCTAGAGTCCTCTCGCTGAATTCTGATCTTCACAATAATACTGAGGTACAGGAGTGTTGAGAGTGCCCTGCGCGTCTCTCTCGTGAACAACGGATTAGTGGGTCCCTACTCGGCCACCGTTCTCGTTACTCTCCCTTCAACCCCGGATCATCGACCTCCTCGTCTAGAGTCCTCTCGCTGAATTCTCTCTCCTTCGTTAACTCCTGGTGGCTGCCTTGACAGCGCCCTCTATTGAATGTTCATGTGGAAATTTCCCACAACTCTCGGCCATCCACACAAGCAGTGTCCTCACTGCTCACGTACTAAGGATCTGAAATAAACAAACTAAAAAAAAGAACAAAGGTTAATATACAGTTACACAAACATTTGAAACAAGTTCATTCCTCTCTCTCATCAATGCTAAGTCCATGGCTTCATCTGGTCTGCTGATGCTGACGTAGCATTGGGCCTCTCATGGTCTCCAATTTTAGCCACATCATATCGGTCATGGGGTCTCACTTTGGTCACCTGGTATGGTCCAAAATATTTTATTTGCAGTTTCAATTTGTTTCCAAACTGAGTCCTCATGATTGCCACCAAGTCACCTTTCTTATATAGATGCGCTTCTTTCCGTTTTCGGTTGTAAGTTCTCCTGTTTTCTTCTTGAATCTTCAAAATGTTCTGCTTTGCCTCTCTCCTCAGGTTATCTCGCTGTTAGAAGAGTTGCTCTTGACTCTCTTCTTCAAGCAGATTTCTTATCATGACATCTTCAGGATTCTTCATTTTAACTCCTATGAGCAATTCAAATGGTGAATACTTTGTACTGCGTGGAGGCACACTGTTCAGTACACGTTGTAGTGAATCTACATGCTTAAACCACTTAGTCGGGTCTTCGATGGACATCTTGGTCAATACTGGAATTAGTACTCCATGGATTCTCTCAACCTGTCCATTCCCTCTCGGTACTCCCGTTGTTATTTGCACATTGCTAATTTGCTCATCAGCACAGTAGTCTTCGAATTCTTTAGATCTGAACGCTCCTCCTTTGTCACTAATCACTCGTGAAGGATTCCCAAAAGTTTTCTGTTGCAACTTCAGTCTTTCAATGGCTTCTTGAGCTGTAGTGCTTTTGGTTGGATACAACCACGTAAACTTTGTAAATGCATCAATAACAGTGAATATGTGATTATAATTTTTATTGGTCGTTGGTAATGGGCCAATAAAGTCCACGTGATATGTCGACAACGGTAGATCTTCTTTAGGAATAGGGTTTAAAAAGCCTTCTCCCTTTCCCCTCTTCTTATTGACTAATATGCACTCAACACAGTTCTTAACAACGTTTTCGATACACTTTCTCATGTTCGGAAAATAATAATCTCTTTTCACCAACTCCTCAGTTTTTGTCGCTGCAAAATGTCCAAATGAGTGAGCTTTCTTAATCACATCTACTTGCATCATCTCTGGAACGACTAGCAACTCCTGATCCTCACTTATCTTGTACAGGATTTTATTACATACGATGAATTCAGAAGTTTTACCTTCTTGCAACAGCTTCTTAATATTCCTAATATATTCATCAGATTCTTGAGCGTTCACGATCTTGTACGTTAGTTCATCACTAGTCACTAGCACAACAGGATGTCTGCTCAACGCATCTACATGTTGCATTTGTTTTGCAGGACGATGGACTACCTCGTAATCAAAATCTGTTAGAAAAATCGACCACTTAGCCATCTTTGGTGTTAATTCCTTCTTGTCGAGAGTTCTCGCAAATGCTGCACAATCCGTTTGAATTCGGAATTTCCTTCCCAGTAGGTAATTTCGAAGTTTTTTCAGAGCCTCTATAACCGCCAGTACTTCTAGTTCATAACTACAAAGTTTATCTTCTTGAATGGAAGTCTTTTTGCTCATGTAATGGATAGGATAGAAACGTCCATCTTCACTTTGTTGTAAAAGTACAGCACCTAGCCCTAGTTTGCATGCATCCGTATGCAATTCTAACTTAGCTCCTTCCTTAAAAAGATGTAATACGGGTTCACTGGATAAAGCGTTCTTTAGATTTTGAAAAGCTACTTTTTGCGCATGCCCAAATTCAAAAGGATTTGTTCCTCTTAACAAGTCACTAAGGGGCCTAGCTATCATGGCGTATGAAGGGATATACTTTCTAAAATACCCTGTCAGCCCAAGGAAACTTTGCACATCTTTCGCGTTTTTAGGCTCTGGAAAGTTACAAACGGACACTGTCTTTTCCGCCGAAGGTTGAATTATACCGTTCTGGATCACATGCCCTAAAAAATTAATCTTCCCCTGCAAAAACTGACATTTTTTTAGATTTAGTTCAATGCCGTATCTGGGCGCGGTTTCTAACACACGAGCTAATTTTTTACAAGCCTCTTTTTCATCAGTAGCCGCAATTATTATATCATCTAAATATATAATTAATGTACAGTCTCTTAGCAACTCTCTAAACACGTAATTAATGTATCTTTGGAAATAGTTACTGCTAATAGACAACCCAAATGGCACTTTTAAAAATTCGTATTGGCCAGTTTCCGTTACAAATGCGGTATATTTTCTACTGGCTTCATCAACATCTACATGAAAAAATGCATTCTTTAAGTCAAGTGTTGTGAATATTTTCCCATTCCCTAACTTATCTAAAACCTCTTCAATTATAGGAAGTGGATATCTATCCTTAACTATTTTCTTGTTTAATTTTCTGTAATCTATACACAATCGCATTGTTCCATCTTTCTTTTTACATACCACAACCGGAGATGAAAAATCGGAACAACTCTCTCTAATTATTCCCTGCTCTAACCACTCATCTATTTGCTTCTCCACCTTTCTCTTTTCAGGCAAAGATAGCCTACGTGACCTCTGAGCAATGGGTTTTTCATCCGATAGAATTATTTTCATTTTCAGAGCAGTTGTCTCTGTTTTATTTGGACAGTAATTTTCTATCAACGTCTGGACTTTATCCCTTATTCCACTGTTCGAAATGTGAGATACATCATATAAACATTCATCTACCGTCTCCGATACCTTAAGTAAAAACAAATGAGACCCATCAGTGATCCTCCCCGAGTTAGTTACACCCCCGGTTCGATCCACGTCATTTTCTCCCCCTGTTTCATTTTGTAAACACACCGGCTTGCACGATGTGTTCGTCCACCCCGTTTCCTCTGAGTCATTCTTTAAGAACTCAAAAACTTTCGAGGGTAACAATATTGCTGCCTCGATCCTGCACACTGCCGCTAGTATTTTTTTCTTTTCCCCACCCTTCAATGAGATCGTAAATTCTGAAACATTCGCACTTCTCTTTTCTCCAAAACAACTCATCAACACGATTTGAGAATGAATTCTTTTTCCTTCCGAAACGTACTTTGAATTGATAATTACTGAATTCGCGCCTGAATCCAATGATGCCCTTAGTGGGGTATTATCAACAATTATACGTCTACGTACTACAATTCATTAAATAAAAAGTTATTTTGATTAGAAATAGAAGTTTCAATTTGATTTACGGCATGACCTGTATCCGTATTTCTCTTTTCTGAGTTCATCGTTTTCTTCGTGCAATTCCTTGCGAAATGCGGGCCTCCACAAATATAACACGATACTGTTTTGTCTGCTCTAACACTTTGGTTATGTTTTGGAAACTGTCTTTGGAATTGATTTGTATAACCCATGTTCGCGCGGTTCTTACTATAAACATCATCGTTTTTATTCTTAAAAGTATTGGGGTCCCGAGAGTCATGTAGAGATCTGTTTTTCGAAATGAAAAATATATCGCACGCTTTTCCTAATTCATCTGGCGTCATCCATTGATCCGCCTGCATAATTTTAATATGTGAAGCAGTTTCTGGCTCTAAAGTATCTAAAAATTTATCACTTATCATTAAGTCAACTAAGGATTTAAAATCAACAACATTCCTAATTTTCAAGTAGTACTTAAACATCGCACTTAAACGTGTGGCGAATTGCACATGGGTTTCATCTGCTTGCCTTTTGGCTTTTCTAAAATTAAGTAAACACTCCTGCGCAGTGGGCTGGAACTCTCTTAAAATTAATGATTTAACTAAATCGTACTCTTTTATTTCGTCATCTTTAATGTACAGTAAAATATTGTGTGCTCTCTCACCAAGAATATTAATAAGGATTTCTGCTTTCAAGTTTTCGGGGACATTTTTTACTCTAAATGACCGTTCTAGGGATTGGAAAAAAGACCAAAGTTTTCAGTTTTCGTTGGGATTTGTATAGTCAGCGTTTTTACACTCTTAATTAAATTTTCTAAATTATTTGTATCTCCTTTTGAACTTTGTTGTGTTGCTTGCCCTTCTGCCAAAGTTTTCTTAAGTTCAATTTCTCGTTCAATTTGCTGTAGTTTAATTTTTTCTAACTCTGGTTGTGAGTTGGTCTCTTGCAGCTGCCGTTCGGCTTTCGCCTGCCTGTCCTCGACGGACAAATTTAGCAGATTTATCACAAAATCGGGATCGTCTTTAAAAGCTGCGGATTTTTCCAATTTGGTTTTCAATTCAATTATTGTTTCTTTAGACGTAGCTTGTTCTACAATTTCCTTGAGAACATTTATTAAGTCCTCCTTTCTTGTATTTTTGTGGAACGACATATTATATACTTATTAAAATAGAAGGATATTAAAAGGTATCTTACCTTTTTTTTTCTTTCGTGGAACTCCCTTCTACATGCACAGGCAAATAGGTATCCAATGAAATGCACACACAAATGTTAACAGTCCAGATCGCGTTAGTTGCAGTATTCACACAGTCCTCACAGTTCATATCGCGGCCGTGCCCCCATATTTTGTGGGATTATTGTACAGTTCTAGGGGTATTCAATAATCACACTCTCGTTTGTTTCCAATCTAACGTTTAATTACACAGTTCTACTCACTAAGACAGACGTTTACACATATAATACAATATCTACAATTCGATTAAGCCCTCGTGCTGAGAGTGACCTGCGCGTCTCTCTCCTGGACAACGGGTTGGTTGGTCCCTACTCGGCCACCGTTCTCGTCACTTCCTTCAGCCCCGGATCATCGACCTGCGCGTCTAGAGTCCTCTCGCTGAAAATTCTGATCTTCACAATAATACTGAGGTACAGGAGTGTTGAGAGTGCCCTGCGCGTCTCTCTCGTGAACAACGGATTGGTGGGTCCCTACTCGGCCACCGTTCTCGTTACTCTCCCTTCAACCCCGGATCATCGACCTCCTCGTCCAGAGTCCACTCGCTGAATTCTCTCTCCTTCGTTAACTCCTGGTGGCTGCCTTGACAGCGCCCTCTATTGAATGTTCATGTGGAAATTTCCCACATATATATATTAAAAAATTAATCTAATGATAATTTTAAATATCCAAAGAATTATTAGTATTTATGGTAAATATATATTTTTCAACTGAGTATGTGAGACACGCATAAATATCTTTTTCGAAATTCCAATGCAGAATTTTAGTGGAGCTAATACAAAATTCCTAGTTTTGCATGGTTAAGATTATAAAATTATGTTCAAATTTTAATAACCTTTTCTTCAGTCAACCACTAATGGAACATGAATGATGAGGGATTATGCATAAATATATATTTTTTTAACTTGAATTTAAAAAGAATCTTTATATTTATTTACATGCGCAAATGTTAACTGTAAATTTGTCCAAATGCTTTTAAATACTCTTTATTTGAAGATTCAAGTTAAAAAATATAAACTTGAAGTTAAAGTTCTCTTTGAATGAAATTAATGTTCAGACATTCAAAATTCAAATATAATTTGTTATCTGAACAATATAAAACAAGGGATTCTATGTAAGATGCCCTGAATATCTGGCTTTAAAATTATGAAAAACTAAAAGATTTAAATAGGGTTTTTTTTAACAATACATATAAATTTTTTGCAAATAATGTTATACAGAAGCTTAAAAATTATTCATGTTTAGAAGTGTCCGAAATTTTAAAAGATTTTAAATTTTGAACCTTTTTTTTATTTTTTTGACACATAACAAAATAATCATTTTTAAAAAAAATCCCTGAAAGTATTGATTAAAACAAGAAAAATGAAACAGTAAATTATCCTCAATGTTTTAATATATAATTTGAATTTAAATACTACAGATCTTTTTTAAAAACTTAGACATACATTATAAAAACTTAATTCCATTTGAGAATTTTAAGGTAAAGAAAAAAATGAGAATTCTCAACTCGTTGACTCGCTATTTGTGTACACTTTAGGTTGAAGATTTTACGATTGCCACAGGAACCGGTCTCCCCGTGAGCCATAAAAGTTCCCCTCAATGCCCATTGTGTCTCCCCGACCGTCTCTAATTATCTTTCAAGATCGTAAACCTTTAAAGGGGGAAAAGAATTCGGAAAAATACGACCTTACCGGTTTTGAACACATTACTTGAAGGGGAAAATATCTGTTTGGTTCATTTTTGGTGAGTCCCCGGCCTTAGGAAAAATTCAGTGTGGTCCGTTTTTGAAGCCTCTCTAGTAGGGCGGAAAAATCCGTGCTGTCCAGTTGGAGGGTTAAGTGGGCTGTCTCGCTTTAAACGTTGGTTTTTTGTCCTATTTAAAATGAAAGAGGGTCTATTGAAGGAACCAAAGCTTTTAATTTTGTTAAAATACCTATATGAGTTGACTTCGAATCTCATAGTAAGAGGTTGGATGTCTGCCTCGTACAGAACTATGTCAGTAGGACAACTATATCTAAGGCCCGTGATAATCCTCGCAGCATTGAGTTGCACTCTCTCCAGTTTTTTAAAGTTTGTAGGAGATGCTACTTGAAAGATTTGGTACCCACATTCAAGGACTGGGTGAACCAAGGTTGTATAAGTTATTCTGAGTGTGGAGGCGTCTGAACACCAGTCTCTGCCAGAAAGATCTTTTAAGATCTTAAGTGTCTTTCTTGCTTTATCGGCTATTTTCTCTATGTTTACCGCAGTTCACTTCCGAATCTAAAGTGAAACCAAGATAGGTAGGGTATTTACTGTAATTCAAGCGCTCACTCATTAGGAAAAGCTTAGAAGAGTAATTGTAAAGATGCCTATTAGTCGTGAAGAGGCTGACCGTAGACTTTGAAGCATTGAAAGTAATTTTGTGGTTGTCTGCAAATTCCTGAATATTTACTAAGGACCTATTCAGCTGGGATTCCATTTTGCTAATATTTGCATCACTGCACCACAAAACGACATCATCAGCGAAAAGTCCAATTTGAGAAGGGTTAACATATTTTTCAACCCCGGAAATAAATAATGAAATAAGAGTTGGACTCAAAACGCAGCCCTGGGGAATTACGTACACGTAATTTTAATTAGTGACTTTGATTTTCAATCATTAGGAACATACTTCGATTACAGTTTGTAAAAAGAAATACAATAATTACTTTTTACTGTGTAATTTAAAATTAGCAAATCTATTTTAAAAATGATACATCGGTTATAATTAACTTTGTTGCCATATTTAATCAACAATACATTATCAAGGATGTACAAGTATTTATTATTACACAAAATTGAACGGTTAAAAGTACTGATTTCAGTTGATATCGACATTATTTTTAAAATTCCAAATCAATGTTTTTAATTTTAACCAATTTTCTGAGATGATATAGAAAAGTGAAAAGTAAAATAATGCAGTTGCAATCTACCTTTCAGTTTAGAATCTTTAGTATAATGTATACTTAGTAATAAATAAATATGAATTTTAAAAAAATTCTAAAGCAATTGCTACAAAGAGTAGTGATGTCTTTTGTTCCGACAAGCAACAATAACTGTAATAGAAATTTCGGAAAAAATTTTGTCATAGATTTTGGTCCTTTTACTTGCATATATAAGTTTCTTTTTTTCAGTGTTAAATTGCATAATTTATTTTGGTTTATAATTTTTTTTCCTTCAAGTTTTTAGGGTTTTTTCTCTCTCTCTCTTTTATGCGTTAGTATTGTCGATTGTTTAATTGTGATTCATTATGATATTAATGCAGGGCCGATCCTAGGGTATTGGCTGCCCTCGTGCAAACACCTAATGTGCCCCCTCCCTAGAAAACTTTTCATATTTTGACTAATACTTAACGTTAACATAAAAAACTCACCTACTTAATAAGAATAAAAAGTAAAACACATTAATAATAACTAAAATAAAATTTGAAGTTCAGAACTTCATTTTTTGGCCAGATAATGAGTTATAATAGCAACAACATGTTTTAACAAAATAATAAACTAACAAAAATATAACCTTTAAAATAAAAATAAACATTTTATAATTATAAATGCAAAACAACAGAATTTACTCAAAAAATACAATCTAATAAAAATAAATACCAAGGCACAAATCTCGTCAAACGAAAAGTATATAAATCAGTCCTTCTACTAAGACTAAGAAATAAACTATACCGTAAAATCCGGTGTATAACGTGCACTTTTAACTCAAAAAATAAGATCTAAATTTACGGGTGCGCGTTATACGCCGGGTATAAAAACGAGCATGTATGGGATATGCTCGGGAGGCAAATTGTAGCCCTTTCGCACCCACCAAGCTCCTTTACAGAACCGAAGAGAGCTCTCCAAGAAGCTTGGAACCGTTTGAGCCCACAACTCATTCATCATCTCATAGCAAATATGTTAAATCGCTGTGCAGCGTGCCTGGTTGTCAGTGGTGACCACACGCCTTACTAAACTGCAGCATCAGTATTTTATTTAATGTTTTCTTTCATGTTTTCTTTAAAGTGTGAATCCTTGCTATGCTCAGTTTTCTTTCAAACTGCTACTTCGGATAATAAAACTAATTATTATCATTCTTTTGATTTGCTTCCTTATTTTATAACCATTTTACACTCGCATATCACGTTTCCCGTCATTCTGACTTACAGTTCCTTCTTTATTCACATAATTATCAATTATACTTAACTTTTGGACACCAGTGTATATCGAAACACTGTTTCTGTGAAAGAAATAACATTCCTTATGAACTAAAGAGGGTTGTAGTTCTAAAAGTACACTATTTTACTAAAGCTTGGAATAATATTCGAATAAAGGACTTCAAAACACAAGATCATTGCGCACATGTATTTCAGATTTCTTCGTAAAAAAGGGTGTGCGTGTTATACGGCGAGTATGTGTAGGGGCACGTTATTGGAAAACAGGGGAATAAGATCATTTTTCACTATAATTTCTGATATCTCTCAGTTGGCTGTTTTTTACCAGGAAAAATATCTTTGAATGAAGTTATTTCATTGAAGAACTGTATACCGTCTATATCTTATTTTTGAAATTTCTTTTTTATTTTCTCTTATTGTTCCAGCAATAGGCCTTTTTTTTCAAAAATTCATCTGAAAGTGGATGTGTACCAGTTGTCTCCTTTAAAGTCACGTTCTTCCCAAATGTTTATGTGTCTATACATATGAAACATTTATTTCTAACTGTGTCTCCCTTTTCTAAATCTGGATTGATTTCAGTGGAGGAATCATACTTGCTGTTATACTCTTCATCATTTGATTCTTCTTCATCATAATCACGAACAGAATTTCTTCATCCAAAAATACTGTTGTACTATATATATATCTGTTAATACTGTATCTATTAAATTACTTAAATATCACATTTCTTCACCATAACTACAATAATACGCCATAGCGTAAGGAAGATTTAAAACGTGTCCATGCATACAGAACTGTAGCGGCGATTCACGTGCAAGGTATGACACGTCCGAAGAGGCGGTATCCAAAAATATGTATTAAGAATTCGCGTACAAGCTAAGGCCCCTCAAAGTATATGATAAAGTCAGCTACATGAGAAACTATCAATTTTCCAAAAAAGGTTTAGAAGAAGCGTTGAAAAAAGGTAGACGGTGGGTATGACATATACACTGCGTGGCAAGTGCCAGGTTAAAACTGAGAAAGATCTCTGACCTGATGCATTCTATATCGGTACAGTTAAAAATATTTATAAAAGTATCTCTACATTAGGGAAAGTCAAGACCATTTCTTTTGTTACTTCGATGCTTGTGCAAAGCCTCGGGTCTTCCCGAGGGACGATTTCTGATTCCGAGTCAAATAATTTATTTCTCTGCAGCAGTGTGGAAGGAATTTCTGTGAATGCTTGAAAATAAAGTTGTAAATTTTGGATTAAAAAATAACTAAATTCTTTTTTAAACGAATCTAAATTTTCAAACTTTTTAAAGTTTCTATTTATTATTACAAACTGTAAATTTTTTTGCATGAAATATTTAGAAAATTAAAATAATATTCTTAAGCTTTTTAATTTTCTTTCCAAACTCTCAAAAAATTACATTTCATCTTTTTTTCAAATTTTCTGACTTCACTTAAATAAGCATGGAATAAGCTGTCTTTATATGTTATTCAAGCTCAGTTAAACTTCTTGCCTTACCGGGTAAGGGCCATTTTAGCCGCTAGGGGTGGTAGTTGTTTCTACAAAAATGGAGTATCTGCATGACAGACTGACGCCAAGTAAGTAATCACGTGATTCCATTGGCAACAGTAGCACGTGTTTAAATTTTACCATGGTATAACCATATGGAAGTTGTTAACATTCTTTTGGTTTAATTTTATCTAATTAAAAACGTATATCATTGTATTTTTTGTATTATTTTAGAATATATATTTGTTAGGAAATAATCTTAACAACTCTTTTACATAATTTTTGTTTTATTCTAATTTATTTATCTAATTAGGTAATTGTCTACTTTGACTAGTGTTAGCTGGCATATTTATTTAGGTTGGATCCTATCATTTATTTATGGTTCTTGGTACACTTAGGTATATGGCTCTCAGTTATTTTAGTTCTTTATTAATTTAGCAGTTATTTTTTTTTTATTGAAAACAATTATAAAATCCCCGTGCACCACAAAGTATCACACGGGGCTTACAGAAGTAAGTATTAAACACACATTTAAGGGAAATAAACAATTAAAAAAAATGAAGTTAAGAAGGATTACAAACAGTTACAACAAATTTACAGAAATTATTGAAAGCACTTCTGGTGGAAAGAAATTGGTGAAAATTCGGTGGCCAATTAATGTTGAGTCTCTTGAACGCCAGTCTTATGATCTTTCTCTCTGACATACTTGGAACACAGAAGAATCACATGTTCTACATTTTCCTCGCCACCAATATTACAGTCACAGAAAGACGAAGGAGCTAAATTAAATTTGTTCAGGTAGCTTTTGAAATTACCATGACCAGTGAGAAATTGGGTTAATTTGTAGTTAGTGTAAAAATGATGACATGATAGTCTCTTATTAATGGTGGGAAAAAATTTCTTTGTTATGCTCCCCTTATTAGAAATGAGATATTCTTGGTTCCAAGACTTCATCATTCTTTCATTCGTGATCTTCTTGTAAAACGATTTAGGAATATTAACGTCAATGTCAATTTTGCGCTTGGTTGCAGCTTTTGCAAGCCAATCGCCTTGCTCATTTCCAAGAACGCCCGTGTGTCCGCGAACAAATGCAAAATCTATCGAGATGTTTTTATCTCTTAGGCTTTTAAGTTGCTTCTGGATCTCGACGATTATATTGTTAGATGAAGAAATACATTTAAGAGAATCCCAGGAGGAAAGAGAGTCAGTACAGATGAGGTACTCTGAGATGACACTATTTTGCTCAGTGATCCATTTAACGGCGAAATTTAAACATAAAAGTTCAGCTACAAAACTGTGCATTCATCACGAATTCTAAATTGAAAGTTCTCGGATTCAACACCACTCCTGAATACAACAAATGCGAAACCAACTCTTCCATCAATTTTACTGCCATCAGTATAGCAAATAACAGGGAAATCTTCTGTGCTCTTGTCACTAAATTGAACAATATTGATGGCATTCCTCTCTGAAGGATGAGGGATAAAAAATGGAGATAGAATACAATCATAATTAGAGATGGAAGAAGCAGAGAGATTTTCCCTAAAAGCAATATCATGAAGAATAGTAATGTCGATTGGAGGGAAGCCAGAAATAGCATAAACTGAGTCGTAACTTATTGTGCGATAACCACATATGACCCGTAAAAGTATCCTTCTTTGTATGCGTCGCAGATACTTAGAATTCATCTTTCTTTTAAGTGCCTCACCCAAAACTCTAGAGCCATACAAAATGAAAGGCTCGATTCCTTGCTTATAAATGAGAGAATGTACATTGAAATTTATTCCGAACGTGTTGCGAGCAATCCGATTTAATCCACGCTGTAATTTGTCACATTTCTCGGATATGTAACTTAAGTGTTGCTTCCAAGAAAATTTAGTATCAAGAAGAACCCCAAGATACTTCATTTGCTTTACCATAGTCAAGGGAGTTCCATCGAGATATAGCTGAAATGCCTCATAGCAAACGTTTCGTTTTTCAATAGCCATGAATCTGGTTTTATCGAGATTAAATTCCAATTTAAAACTTTTTAACCAGTCAGAAGCGAAGTTTAAAGCTTCCTGTGCATGTAGGAAAGTCTCAGAAAGATCCCTACCTTGGGAACAAACTAAAATGTCATCAGCAAAAGCTATGATTTCACAGCAGGCAAGATTATTAAGTTTAGATAGGAGATCATGGATAATGATATTCCAAAAAATAGGTCCAGACACTGATCCTGGAAGGCAACCCCTTTCAAGGCAGCGGATAGCAGACATCGAACCCAGTTGCATTTTTGCCACTCTGTCATTTAAAAAGTCAGCAACAAGTGAAAAAATATTTATCGGAATTTCAGCTTTCTTAAGGAGATTCAGAATGCAAGGCCACCATGCATTGTCAAAAGCACCTTTTATATCAAGAGATATCAAGATTGAGTGTAAATGTTTCTTTTTGCCTCTCTTAATAATCTCATTTAAACGTAAAAGATCATCTTCAGTACTCTTATGAGGAGTAAAACCGTATTGATCACTAGAGAAAAAGTCTCCACGGCGCAGATACCAGGAAATCCTGTTAACAAAAAGTTTCTCTAAGCATTTTTACCAAGAGCCGGAAGTAAGCTTATGCACCTAAGGTTATCCAAATGGGGAACTCTAAACTCATTAACTTTGGGGATGAGAATCACCTGGGCAAGCTTCCAAATCCGAGGAAAGATACCTAAACCGAGGCAAACATTAAAAAGCTTATGGAGAAAAGAGGGGAATGCTAAGTGAAACTGTTTAATAATCTCATTTGAAATAGAATCCGGACCAGGTGATTTATTTAGCTTTAGCATAGAAACCATTGTATTAACTTCATCATAGGAAAAAGAAGGATCAAAAAAGGAAGGGTAATCAGTACGCGCGGCATGACGATAGTCTTTCTGAAAGATATTGTCCTTTTCCTCTGAATCAGATGGGAATGATTTCTGAAGCACGGCATTAATTGTCTCATCTAAAGAAGTGGTTGTTTCTCCTGTGGGTAGCTTAATACCAGTTATTTCAATTTTTTCATGAATTCTTTTTTAACGCCATACGTATAAACCTTCTTCCACACATTTTGCGCATCAATGGTCAAAAGAAATTTCTTCCAAGACTCAGATTTTGCATTAATAAGCATTTGATTATAATCCTTTCTATATTCAAGATAACTATTTTTATACAATTCTCTAACAGTTGGATTTTTACAACGCTGAAATCTACGTCTAGAAGCATTAAGCCTCTTCCTCGCACAACCAATCTCGATAGACCACCAAGGCACATTATGCTTGCTAGTTTTCTTAATAGGTATTGAGTACAAGCATGCCTGATGAATAACAAAACTAAGTTCCTCAATTACTGTATTTAGGCAAGAACTATTAGTGCAACTGTTAAGAGTATCAAATATATGAGTCATACGAGAGAGACAAAATTTCCGAAAGCGACACCAGTTTGCATTAAATATTACAAAAGGAGCACTTGATGTATCTCGCAGGACAGTGGAAAGACAAAACTCAAATTCTATCATCACGTGATCAGAAAGGGATTCATTCTCAGAAAGACACCAACTCGAGTTGTCCTCGAGTAGATCCGAACCAATAACTGTAATATTAATATAGCTTGTTCCCCGAGTTGCACGAAAAGTAGGACCACAATCCTCGTTGATAATAAATAAGTTGTTGGCAGAAATAAACTCACTTAACTTATTTCCTCGTGCATCTGAGTAGGGACTAAACCATAATTCTGATTTGCTATTGGAGTCCATGCTCCAAACCAATCGATTGAGATTTTTGCTACTAAAAACTTGGCTGATTTTATGAAGATCCGAGTCAATGTTTTTGAAGGCTCGAAATAGTAAGAGAAAAAAGTAAACGCAGTTGAGCCTGCGATAACTTCTAAAGTGACCATATTATAATCAGAATTTTTATAATCAATAAAAGTCGAAAGATGACGAGAACGAACAATAATAGCTGCCTTAATAATGTCAGAATTAGGATCATAAAAAAGTCGATAAGTACTAGGTTAACCCGGAAGAGTACTCCTGTAGCTATGAGGCTCTTGAACCAGCGCACAATCACTGTTATCTGCTTCCATGTTTAAAATGAGTTGCTGTTTCGCAGATTTAGACTTGTGTAGATTTATAACTGCACACACTTTAGAACTTGATTATCTGACCTAATCATAGTTAATTCTAGAATGGGTATTCTTCTTCATATATATATATATATATATATATATATATATATATATATATATATAAATATGGCAAGGACAGCACTCGGAAAAGGGTTTATGATTAACATTCACTTTTTTATAAATATTTTTTGTTTTGTGAATGAAACGGATACAGTTTGTACAAGCCGCTGCATCCCTATTTGGACAATCTTGCCCTTTGTGTTCTCCGGAACAGTGAAAACAGGCTAGTGCATTGTTGCATTCGTCAGCGCGATGATTGTATCCAAGGCAGTTAAAACATCTATTGATAATAAGAAAATCATCTACGTCACATGCACTCCAAATAATTTTCAATCTTGTTTGACGAAGGATGGATTTACAAACCGTGGGGTGAGTTTCGATAACAACATGCCTTGTATGTTGAAAGGTTTTCAAAGTAAAGCGAACTCTGCACTGCCGTATACTTTCATCATCTACAACAATTTCAGGATTTTGTTCAGTAATCACTTTTATGAGATCTTCATTTTTTACTTCATTTGGCACATTTTTAACAATTATGACTGGATTTCTCCTTTTGGGAACGGAAGCCTTTAATTCTGGAGATTTTTCCTGAATTTCTGTTAAAAGCCGTTTACGATCATTTTCACAGAGACACATTTAACTAACAATTTGTTTCCTCTGATGTTCTTCAAGTCACAAACTCCTAATTTAGATTCCGCTGGGTTTATTTTCGCTTTAATAATTTTCTTAACATCCTCAGAAGAGCAGTTATCCGAGTCTACAACCACACAATAATCGGAAGACTTTCCTTTATTTTCCGTAACACCAGATGGCGCCACGACGTTGGCGTAACTGCGCTTTGGCGTAACTTGGCTTGCAATGGCTTCCTTTAAACTTTGTTTACATGCTTCTAGAAAATTAGCAGACTTAACTCTTTCGAAATTCTTATAAATAGAAGCTTTCAACTCATCCAAAGCTTGCCTGGCATCTTCACGCACCTGACTGTTCATATTGCATTTCGACATAAGCGCAGATTCAATAATCTTGTAGTGTTTTTGAAGAGCATCAAAAAACACGTCATCCTCCATTGCCGCCATATTGGGCAGTTATTTATCATAAAGTTTTGCGCAAGAATGGTTGACAATATAGAATCAAAACTACTTTTTTAAAATTGTAGAAATATCGAATAACAATGGTATCATTTCCTTAAAAAGAACTCACACCTATTATTATACAACACAGTGTCAGTTAGGTGCGAATAATATAAAAAATGTCTGTTTGTAATTTTAATTAATAATTCAAAGTAAAGAGAAAATATTTATTCTGAATTTTTTTCAATTTGATGATAATTTGTGGGAAGAATGTTTACAAAAATTAAAGAAATGTTTCTTTGATTTTTACCTTCCACAAATTATCGATTTCTAAATTATTTATAATTATTCTTTGTTGTTAAAAATTAATGTCATTTCTTTCTTTAAACTAAAATACAATATCCTTAAGGGGAATGAAACCATTACAAAAGGTATGCTATTATCTTATTTTTTTGAAGGACATATCAAACTTCCAAAAAGGTTTATTTCTTGAAGTCTGTGTATATAAAACATTAGTTAATATGAAAGTTTTAAATAAATGAAGAGAATTTATCTTTTGGTAAAAGTGTATTTTTTCCATCTTTTTTTTTAATTTCTGAAAACTCAGTATAATGCATGTAAAGATAATTATGGATATGAGTATATGAATAACATATATGTTGTGACGTCCTCCTTTCGAAACGAGTTTCACTCTTTCAGGACAATACTATTTCAGGACAATACTAGACTGAGTTTTGGGTGCACGTGCAGCTGGGGCTCATTATCGCTTATTTAGCGTCTGGACTTTGGTGCCAGTTAGACTAGGCAAACAATTGTCTGACAATTCTACTGTGGACGAGATCGCTGCCGAGGCAGCTGACTGTCGCCTTACATACATAATGGCGAATTGTCCTCAAAGGCGGTAAAACGACGGCAGTGGGCCGAAGGGGTTCGGCCGGTGGAGCATGTGTCGGACACCTGCTGGTTTGTGAAGAAACCGGGTGAGTGGACGATTGGCGGATTATGGACCAATGGGCTCTAATGAGTTGAGGTTCAAGGATCGACTCATATGAGCCCACCAATGAGAAAACGTGAGGGGGAGAAATGGACTGCCCCTGATGTTTTAAAAGGCTGGAAAAACCGGGAGAAAGAAAAAAGGAAGGAGAACGAGAAAAAGAAAGAAAAGAGCTCGAAAAGACGAGGGCTGGTTGTTTTAGGAAGCGGAGAGGAGAATCCCAGAGTTTTGTTCCGTGATGCTGACCAGGAATCCAAAACGCGAATGAGAAACAACGCCTTGTGGACTGGACCGAGACAAGCTGTGGAGTGAGCGACTTCAAAACGGGGCACGGAAACTATTAACTTCACAATCTAACTTAAATCGATTATCCTATTGGAGAAAAAAATTTAAAGTATTTTTTTACTCCCACAACCTTGCTGTAATGTATTATTTTCACACTACCTTCTGACGACGTTACAGCAAGATCTAATTTGGTGGCAGCTTTGTGAGATAGTATTTCTGTGAATAGATGCCTCGAACCCTTTATTGAGAAGAAGAAAATAAAACGCCAGCCGTATGGAGTTATGCCCGCCTGATTCTCACACAGCTTGTGAAAGAAATGTGTTTCATCGAATTACATGCAGCAAGAAGTGACCGGAGTGCCTTGCTCGTGCCCGTGTGTTAAGGAAGCGTGCCCACCTGAAAGGTTTCCCGGAATTCCTGTATTTTCCTGCTTGTGAAGAGTGCCCGCGAAGTGCCTGCCTTCAGTTTTTTCCCGGAGAAGTATGAAGAAGATATTTCCAGTGTTTCCACCTGCAATGTTAAGGTCAGTCTTTTTCTTTGAGTATAGTATCGGGGCAGCAATACATTATTTCTAGTTTATGTAAAATTTTGTAAGAAAAGTAATGCTAGATAAAGTTAAAAGTCTAGACTGAGAGACTACAGAAATTATTAAGTTTGTTTGAAGTGTATTGATGTGCTATGTTTGTATGTGTATTTGTTTATTGAGTTAGGTCGTAGTATACAGTAGTATACTTGCTTCGTTAGCACAGTTTTGCGTAGTGTATTGTCACGTTACTCTGAGTACTTTTATTATTTTGTGAAATATAATTAAGTCTCAGTCTAGGGTACTGTTAGTTATGCTAGTTATGAGTATAATTTTGTGAAGTATAATTAAAGTCTAGGTCTAGTGTATGGTTAGTTACGCCGGGTAGTTGTATAAGTTTGTGTAGTACAACTAAGTATAGTGTATAGTGTAGTGTTGATTTACGTTGGATATTTGAATTGTTTTAGTGACAATTGAGATTGGATTTAGTGTTGTATTTATTAAAGCATGATGGCGTTTCTTTTAAAGCAAACAAAAGAAGTATTCTTAGAGATTGCGATAGATTTGGGAGTCGAAGTCAATAGTGCTCTAACCAAGTCAGAAATTAAGAATAGAATTTGTCAGAGTGAAGACTATAACGAAGAATCTGTTAAAAGTTTGTTGGAGGGTATCTTGGCAGAAAAACGGGAAACCAAGGAAAGCGAGCGGGAGACAAGAGAATATGAAGAACGTAAATTAATTAAGGAATTTGAGTTGGAAAGAATGAAATTATCTAATAGTACGGATACGATAAGTGTATCGTCAACTGATCTTGAGGGACAGGGAGTTAATAGACGGATTAACTTGAGAGACTTAGTGCCTAAGTTCGATGCTAAGAATGCGGACATTAATTTATTTTTTGAAATATTTGAAAGGCAAGCGAAAAAGTGGCTAAGGATAGATGGGTCTCCCAACTCATTCCTTTACTTCCGATAGAAATTGCGGAGATAGTAGCGAAAGAACGTTTAGAGAAAAGCGACGATTACCCCCACATAAAAAATCTACTCTTGGCCCGGTTCCAACTCACACCGATAGCCCTTAGAGGTAGATTTGAGTCGCATCAACGCAGACCAGGGGCAATGTAGGCGGATTTAGTGTTCGAACTAAGGTCCTACCTGGACAACTGGCTAGCGGGGATGAAAGTGGGTGATTTCGCCGCATTGAAAGAGCTACTAGTGACAGAACAAATAAAAAAGAGCACCAAATGAATTAGTAGACCATTTTCTAGATTCGTGGGATGGTTTCAAGGAGGCTAAAAGTTTAGCTGAGAAATTGGACCATTTTGAGGCGATTAGAAGAGTGCATACAAAAACAGGTCCGACGAAAACCTGGGAGCGTAGAACCTTTGATAAACAGCCTCTCGAAAGTAAAAATAAATCAGCTCATTTTAGTGGTAAGGGTAAAAATATCGGGCCCTTGAATAGGGATCCTTATAAGCATGAGGTAAGCCATGGGAGTTCTCAAATTAGGAGGGAGTGCCCCAGGGCGGGGGAGAGTCAATTTGAGAAAAGGAAGCCCATAATATGCTATTACTGCAATGAGACAGGGCACATAAAGCCAGTCTGCCCTAGATTAAGGAAAAATAATTTCGAAACGGTAGCTAATTTAACTTTAAATACCGGAAATGACGACCCATTTAAAAAATCCAAAATGAACATGGAAATAAATGGCATAGATCGCGTATGTCTAAGAGATTCGGGGTCATCCATAGACGTCTGTTCGCGGAGCTGGATCAATGAAAATGACCTCCTAGGTGAATACGTTTGGTTTAAAAGCCCGTTAGATGAGATTTGCCACTGTTTGCCTCTGGCTAAAATTAAAATCAAAACGAAGAAAGGGGAGTTTTATACCAAGGCTGCAATAAAACAGGATAGTAGTGACAATGATCTATATTTATTGGGAAACCGAACGGCTGAACTGCTGGAGTCAAACGAACAGGGGGTGCAGTTGGTTAACGCAGTGGTGACTAGAAGTAAACAAAAAGATTTTCCCCTGAGAAAGGAAAAGAGGCGAACGAAGAGGAGCTTGAGCTTACGAATTCCCCCGTCCGAGGGAGGGGAAGACGATAGCTTTATCATTCCTGCTTTTGAAGAAGGGGAAAGAGTTTGGCGAAAGTGAATGGTGTTGAATTTAAAGAGGAACAAAGAAAATGCCCCGATCTGAAACCATTATGGGATAAGACCCTAACAGGAATAGACAAAGAATTTAGGGTCATCGGGGGGAAATTAATTAGAGTAGCGAAAACTAAGCGAGGGGAGGAAGTCAGACAGCTATGCGTACCCATAAATTTTAGACTTGACATTAACAAACTTAGCCATGACGAAATAGGGGGGCATCTGGGGGTGACGAAAACCAAAGATAGAATTCTAAGACATTTTTTTGGCCGAACGTGTACAGAGACGTGGAGGAGTTCATCAAAACTTGCGATTCGTGTCAACGAGTAGGAAACCGAGAGATAAGGCGAAAGCACCCCTGAAATTAGTGCCGATTATTTCGGAGGTATTCTCTAAAATCAATATAGATGATGTGGGACCTCTCCATGTCTCAACAAAACAAAACAGATATCTGATTACGTCAATTTGCGTAGCCTCTAAGTACCCGGAAGCTATTCCGGTGGAGAGTATTACTTCCCCGAACGTAATAGACGCTCTCTTGAGTATCTTTTCTAGGATAGGATTCCCGCGCGAAATACAATCCGACCTGGGGACTTCTTTCACTAGTGAATTGACCACCACCTTTTTCAATAAGTTCGGCATCAAAGTGACGACGTCATCAGTCAGCCACCCCCAAAGCAATGCAGTGGAGCGAGTGCATAGAACCATCAAGCGCGTAATTAAGGCTTTGTGCGTGGAATCGGGAGAAGATTGGGAGGGTGTTCTTCCTTTGGCATTATTCTCTCTCAGAACGGTTGCGCACGAGAGTACAGATTTCAGTCCCACCGAGTTGGTCATGGGAAAGAATTTGAGTACACCCCAAACGTTAGTTTACGAGGAATGGATGGAGGAGGGAAACACGAGTCAATCGGTAGTGGAATATATATTGCAGTTAAATAATAGACTCAAACGTTGCCAAGATATTGCAATCACTAGGATGAAAGAATGCCAACTTAAAAGGAAAGCGTGGTACGATCGCGATGCCGTGGAACGGAAATTTGTAGAAGGGGATCTGGTAATGGTGTTAAATAACAAAAAAATAAACAAAATAAACTTGAAACTTGACAAAATAAACCCCTAAACAAAATAAACTTGAGGTGCATTGGATAGGGCCGGGAAAGGTACTTAGTAGAATTTCGGATACAAATTATGTGATAGATCTACCAGGAAGAAGGGGCCGTAGTACTATCTATCACGTAAACTTACTAAAACCGTATCATCGGAGACCCGAGCTGGTAAGCCTGGTTGTAGAAGAGGTCTCGGATGACATAGAGGGAGATGCTGAAATTCCTTATCCAGATAAACAATGCACGAAGTTTGACTATCACGAAATATTGAGGGAAAATCAACTGCAACTTAAACTATCCCCCTCACAGATTGACGAATTAAAACAAGTCATTACTAAAAATAAGGATGTGTTTTCCCCAGATCCTGGGACGACTCACTTGATGCGAATGGATATTGAACTGATCTCCGACAAGCCCATTAAAACAAAACCTTACCGGATGTCTACGAGACAAATTAACATATTGCGAGAAGAAATTAAACGTTTGTTGGAACTGGGTGTAATAGAGATAGGACAGTCCGATTACACTTCGCCCCTTATTTTAGTAGAAAGCCCAAATAAAGACCCTCGTCCATGTGTTGATTATCGTCGATTGAACGAGATAACTCGAGCTGAATTTTTCCCTTTGCCAAACATGGAAGAGATAGTAGAAAAAGTGAGTGCGGTTCCCTATGTAACTGTGATGGATTTGTCGAAAGGTTACTTTCAGATTCCGCTCATGCCGATAGCTCAGAGATACGCAGCTTTCGTTACTCCATTTGGCACCTATATCCCCAAGAAAATGATGTTCGGGTTAGTATGTGCGCCCTATTATTTTTGCAAATTGATGGCCCAAGTTTTAGAGGGGTTGGAGCAGTTTGCATTGCCGTACATAGATGATATAGCCATTTTTTCCCAAGGGTGGAAAGATCACGTAAAGCATATCGACATAGTTTTAGGAAGATTGGGAAAGGCGGGGCTAAAAGTGAAACCCTCTAAATGTAAGTTTGCTCAAGAGGAAGTCTTATTTCTAGGGCATCGAATTGGTTCAGGGAGTAGGTCTCCGAGTGATCTGAAGATAAATGCTATAGCAGATTTCCCGCGGCCCACCACTAAAACACAGGTACGATCCTTTCTCGGTCTAGTGGGGGTACTACTCTCATTATATCCCAAATTACAACACAATAGCTTCACCCTTGACCGACGCACTGAAAGGGAAAATTAAGAAAGAGAAGATCACTTGGGATGAGAAATGTGGGAAAGCGTTCGAGGAGCTCAAAGCCAAACTCGTCTCCCAACCCATATTGTTTGCCCCAGATTTTGCCATGGATTTCATCCTGCAAACGTACGCGAGTGAGGTGGGTTCTGGTGTTGTTTTATCGCAAAGAATAGAGGAGGAAGAACACCCCATCGTTTTTCTAAGCAAAAAATTTTCTAAAGTGGAGCGAAACTACAGCACGGTGAAAACGGAATTAGCTGCGATAATTTTTGGTCTAAAGCGATTAAAGCATTATTTAGACGGGCAAAAATTTATTATAGAAACCTACCACAACCCCTTAAGGTACCTAAACAAGATGGGGAGTACTAATCCTAGGTTACAAAGATGGGCGTTGAGTTTACAGCCGTTTAATTTTGAAAAAATCAAACACAAACCTGGGAGGCTCCATGGAAACGCGGACGGCCTAAGTAGATTGGAATAAGTAGTTTGTGGATTTTTCTATTAATTATTATATATATTTAAATTACTGTTTTATTTGTATGTGTGTGAGTGTATCTGTGTACATTGTGGAAGAAAATGGATGTTAGTGAAAATCTCTGATGTCTCTTAGTCAACCGTAAGCCAACAGATGTTTACTTCTGTAGTCAGGCGCGATTAAGTGTAGATTGTTAGTAAGAGTTTGGCATTTGAGAGAGAGAGAGAGACGCATATTTTTTTTTTGTTTAAAAATTATAATTTAAAGGTGAAATGTAACTTTGAGAAAAAGAATCCCAGATTCGGATTTTAAGATCTAATTGTGTGAAGTGTACATTTTTTTTTGAAATTTTGATTCATGTACTATGTTATTTTTTGATTGTGTTTAATACCGAGATTGCTGCCCTGATCAATCTCATTGATGGGACGATCTTCATGTGTGTGATTTCTAAGAACTGAATCCAACTAGGACCAGAGCAGTCCCGTGAAATGAACCTTTTTTAGGGGGAGGAAGCTGTGACGTCCTCCTTTCGAAACGAGTTTCACTCTTTCAGGACAATACTATTTCAGGACAATACTAGACTGAGTTTTGGGTGCACGTGCAGCTGGGGTTCATTATCGCTTATTTAGCGTCTGGACTTTGGTGCCAGTTAGACTAGGCAAACAATTGTCTGACAATTCTACTGTGGACGAGATCGCTTCCGAGGCAGCTGACTGTCGCCTTACATACACAATGGCGAATTGTCCTCAAAGGCGGTAAAACGACGGCAGTGGGCCGAAGGGGTTCGGCCGACGGAGCATGTGTCGGACACCTGCTGGTTTGTGAAGAAACCGGGTGAGTGGACGATTGGCGGATTATGGACCAATGGGCTCTAATGAGTTGAGGTTCAAGGATCGACTCATATGGGCCCACCAATGAGAAAACGTGAGGGGGGAGAAATGGACTGCCCCTGATGTTTTAAAAGGCTGGAAAAACCGGGAGAAAGAAAAAAGGAAGGAGAACGAGAAAAAGAAAGAAAAGAGCTCGAAAAGACGAGGGCTGGTTGTTTTAGGAAGCGGAGAGGAGAATCCCAGAGTTTTGTTCCGTGATGCTGACCAGGAATCCAAAACGCGAATGAGGAACAACGCCTTGCGGACTGGACAGAGACAAGCTGTGGAGTGAGCGACTTCAAAAAACGGGGCTATCATACTGGCTAGGCACGGAAACTATTAACTTCACAGTCTAACTTAAATCGATTATCCTATTGGAGAAAAAAATTAAAAGTATTTTTTTACTCCCACAACCTTGCTGTGATGTATTATTTTCACGCTACCTTCTGACGACGTTACAATGTCTCCTGTGATGAAAATGAATTTTTCTTACAATTTCATGAATGCAAATTTTTAAATAGTATGGCTTACCAGTGGGGACATTAAACACACTATGTGAAACATTATAAGTGTCAGACATTTGAAATAAACCTGTAATTTTGGTTTGATTTATCAATACTATCGGAGGCTCTTAAAATTTTTTCCTTCGTAATTATATGCTACTAGCTGGTAAACCTGTTCTTCACACAGGTGTGAATTTATATATTTTTCTCTATTTTTCCCCAGTACTTCAGTATTTAGAAATGGAAAATAACTATTTTCTAAAAAATGTAATATATTTACTCAAGTTCGCCTGCATATACTTAAAATTCAAATGAATATTTTATTTCACTGCGGAACAGTTTTTGATGAAAATGAATTTTTCGTTTACACAATGTATTGCGTATAAATACTTTATATATATATATATATATATATATATATATTGCATATATATTATGAAGCATTTAAAGATATTTTAAAATGTCTCTTATAAAATAACATTTCCTATCTTTGACTGCCTGATTTACTTAGTTATTATCCTTTAAAAATGTTTGGAAATTTTTTTAGAAATGATTGTATAATGTAATAAAAGAAAATATATACTACTTCACTAATAAGTTAAAGAAATGAATCATTTTAATGTATAATTTTTAAGAAATATTCAATGTAATATGGTTATCCCTTATTACGAGTTATTGAATTACATATAAAGTGCATAATCAGGGCTAATAATTAACTAAATAATTACAATGAGTTATTTCTACATGTATTAACTGTTTTTATATTTTTCTCTAAGTTGCAGTTACTATAGCAAATGCTGAGAGTTCTTTCAGCATATTAAAATTAATAAGGAGTTACTTTCAGTCATGCATGTGTACTAATGCAACGCCCGGTTAACTTAAGTTAATTTAATTTATTCTTATTATCCGTTCTTAATACCCAGGTTCTAAATTAACATTTGGCGTCACACTATAGCTTAAGTTTAGACATTAATCATTAAAGACAAATAAAACGGACACTGAATTAAAAAGCCTTCTTTAAATTACACTTAATTTATTTACAAAACATTTAAATTACGTTAATTACTAAAGATATACATTATCACTTAACTGATTTAGGATCTGAGAGAGAGAGAACATGGTGTGCCATCTCGGGAGTCTCCAACCTCGGCAATTTGTCAAAGGGTCGTCAGACCAAAATCGGTGATAAAATTTGTGTCAGAGAGTGAGTAAATTCGTCGTGCAAGCGCTTATATTTCGCGGCGGTTTACCCCTGTATTCTGGAGGGGATTATTTCTCGAAACACAATCAGCTTTTCTGATTGGTCTGAAGTCAGCGGAGGGATATCTTCCCGCGGTCCATAACTCACCCAAAACGCGGGAAATTCCCAAAAAAACATCCCATACCATGATGTATTTATGGGTACATTGCCTTCTTCCAGGCGTGGGAAACGCGTCACCCTTTTTCGGTGGGGTGAGAGACACTCCCAAAATTCCTCTGCTTGTAAACAACAACAGGGTCTGTATACAAATTACTTTTGTAATCCTTATGGAAAGGCGGCCCCCATCACTCCTCCCCTCTCAGATTAACAAAACCAAAATGAATAATAATAAAAAAAAAATTTCAGTACGCAAACGAAATACAGAATTGGCCTAGCGTCGGCAAATGTCTATGTCAAGAACAAAAATTGTAGACTCCTGGTTCACTATAAGCTGTCCACGTCTTATGAGGGGTTCTGTCCATGTTCATCCATGATGTTGGCAGCTCCATCGTCGCTCAGATATTGCTAAAGAAATCCGCTAAACTGCAAAAAAAAAAAGAACAAAACCTTGTCTCCCAGGGAAACCATATTAGTAATGAAACAACAGTTATGAGAGAAAAAAAATTGAACTTGGCCCTTTGTGACAACCCATGAAGACTCAAGCACCAATTTCCAAGTCCTCTCACCGCTCATAAAATGAAAATAAGAATGTTAAAAAAAAAAATACAATCAATTTCTGAAGTTCCTAACCTATTCCGTGAGGGAAAACCAAATTAACTATCAACAACTATAATGACGTTAATGTACGAAGAGGAGAAAAAAAAAATTTACTGAATGGATCACCCAAACAATTCACAAAAACATCAGACACAGACTGACAAATAGAAATAATTAAACAATCACAAAGAATCGTGTGCCACTAAATAATAAAAAATATTAAGACAAATAACACGTAAGAATACAAAATTGGCGTATGTAACAACTGCGCAACTAATAAAACAACACTTAGGAGTGTTGAACAAAATACATTGATAAGAAATAAACGCCAGTGAAAACATTTACATACAATTCAAGCGTGGCGCCCAGACACAGACACTTCATAATCGTTTAACATCGAAATCTTGACACGACCAATGTGAAGTGAAAGTCCCAGACCATCAAAAAAAAAAAAAAAAAAAAAACTAGCAGAACTCTTTACATACTCAAGCGTAAAAATTTCAATGGTTCACTAAGAGCATTGATAATATTTAATGAAAATAATTAAGTAAAAGTAAAAAAAATTAGAGATTGAAACGATGAGTGTGCATAAGTGGAGAAAAAAAAATTTTGTAACTTCATAGAATGCTTGGTAGCCTAAGAAATTAAAAAAAATTCACTAAAAGCATTGGTTACAAATAAAAGTTTTTAAAAAAAATTTAACGGAATTAATTCAGATTTGCAAATTAAAATTCTATAAATTAACGAGTAGTATAAACGGTGAAAAAAATATAACCTCAATGAATGCTGAGTAGCCTAAGGAATTTAAAAATTCACTACAAGCATTGGTTACAAATGAAAGTTAAAAAAAAATTACTGTAATTAAATTTAGAATTGCAAACTATGAGTGCGCATGTGATCAGTATGCACCCCCAAAGTGTACAAAAGCAAAACAAACAAAACATAACATCCCATTTCCTGCGATATGACGATCGCCGGCAACCGCCAACACAAGAAACAGAGTGCAGAATTATAACTAAAAAAAAATTGCAAATCCGATTGTAAAAAAAAACCATATCGATTAATATTGCTTAAAAGAAACTTTAAAGAGAAAAAAAAATTTCTTCCACCTTCAATACATTTGAATTTCCATTTGAGAAATGAATTCCAGAAATCACAAGTGCAGTTGAAAATTTCAGAAAAAAAATTTAAAACATAAAATTGATATGCAACCCAAGTCATATGAGGCGATACATACAGAGTAAAGTAATTTAACTAAAAGAAAATTATTGCAAGTGTTACACAGAATTAAACAGTTTCCAATATAAAAAAAAATATCGCTTAACTAATCAACATAACTTTTTAACAATCCTCGTAATACAATGTATCCACAAGTCCAAATAATATAAAAAAACTAAAATTGTTTCACTATACGCTCAACAAATATACAAACACGAAAAAAAAAACACACAAGATCCTCGATTTACAGCAATACCGCTAACTCAATTCATCGAAAATCCTCTAATTAATAACTCAAGTACAATTCTATAACAACAACCCAAAATTCTCAGTAACCTTAAAATGATTCCTCGATAATCCAAAATTGCCTTTACCTCCGATCATACACATTTGAAGCCTCAACAACACTAACTAAACTTATCTGCAACTACCGAATAATCAATTGACTGCTCCACAATACCATTAACTAAAACCATCTATGCTCATCAACTTATTTACACAAAATCTCACATACTCAATAACACTTAACTAGACTTATATATCTTCAACTTTCAAATAATTAATCGACTTCTCCACAATATCATTAACCAAAACCATCTATGCTCAACTTATTTACACAAAATCTCACATACTCAATAATACTTAACTAGACTTATATATCTTCAACTTTCAAATAATTAATCGACTTCTCCACAATATCATTAACCAAAACCATCTATGCTCAACTTATTTACACAAAATCTCACATACTCAATAACACTTAACTAGACTTATCTTCAACTTTCAAATAATTAATCGACTTCTCCGCAATACCAATAACCAAAACCAGTCTTTGCTCATCAACTTATTCACAAAAATCTCGCATAATCCTCCACTCGAACTTTCCTAAATGCATCTCAAGACATTCCTAAATATACCACACAACCATTAACTCAACTTATCCATGTTCATCAACCATTTACTCGGAACTGTACCAAATCATTAACTCAAATTATCGTATCTACATCAAAACAACTTTCTCAATTATACCGTATAATTATATCAACTCAATATTCCCTTTTGCCCAAAATCCGTAACTCAAAATCTCCTTCTGTACATCAAACAATTTTCTCAAATAAACCATGACTTTCCCTTCAATTCAATTATCCATTTCCATAAAAAACAACCATCGAATAAACGTACACCTTGAACACAAACTCAACTATCTCCATAAAAAAAAAACCTTCCCAACCATTCAACAAATTCATCAGTGCAAACTTTATCGATCTCCTTCAAATAACTGTCTCAAATATTCCACGAAATCTCTTAACTCAAACTTATGTAACTCCTTACAAGTAGTGAAACAACAACAAAAAAAATTCACACCCAATCCTATTCCAACATTTTCAAACCCTCATAGCAACAGCACCGTAACGTAAAAACAGGAAACAAGGGGGGGAAGAAACGAAAACCCATCGGAAAAATTTTGCTGAATCTCTGTCGCGACAGCAGTGGGGGCGAAGGGAAGACCCCTCCTAAGGCGGCAAGAAACCGACATCCAAAAATTCCACCCCTGAATTATGCTGCCCGCGGGGAGGAGTCCCTGCGACAAGGAGTAACCAATAAACAGAAATTCCAATCAACAACTGTTTTGTCCTATACCGGATGGCGTGCAGGGGAGGGGGATACGACGAAAAGGGGTGCGCTCTCCCCACGTTTTCGAAACGAATGGACGAAACATTTTCAACACCATTAGCTGACCAACAACAAAAAAAACTTTTTACCAAATAACAAGCAGAACTACGTACTAAAATCCAGAACAAAAAAATTGAATCAACGTCAACACTCAGTGAAATAATCTACCCGCACTGACATAAATCAACACATGTAAGCCTAGCCCCAACGAGAAAAAAAATACAATATCGACCGATCAAAATTCTTAGTAGTTTAGCACACAACCGAGACACACTTATTGACTACAATTCATTTAACAACCACAGTTAATCTAAAACCAACAGAAATACTATCTCGACAAACAAAACCTTCAATTCCTAGTACAGTTTAGCACAAGCGAGACAACGATTGACTGCACATTAATTTAACAACCACAATTAATCGAAACCAACAGAAATACCATCGCGACAAACAAAACCTTCAATTCCTAGTACAGTTTAGCACAAGCGAGACACAATGATTGGCTGCACATTAATTTAACAACCACAATTAATCGAAACCAACGGAAATACTATATCGACAAACGAGACCTTCAATTCCTAGTACAGTTTAACACACAAGCGAGACACAATGATTGACTGCACATTAATTTAACAACCACAATTTTAATCTAAACCCCTGAATAAACCACAACAAAAAAATTCCAAATCTATAGCAAAACAAACAACGCAGAAATTAGAAGCATTAAAACACTTAACGGCAACAGAAAAAAATTTTAAGTAAAAGTTAGCAATCATCTCACATAAAAAAAAAACATGCGCGGGAAAAAACATATTAAAGTTTCAACCTAATATCTTATAGAAAATATTCAAACAACCATCTCTATCCATATCTTAACAAGCATAAATTCCAATGTTATCATCATTTAGTAATACACAACCACTTAAAATTAATACACCAACACAATTTAGCAATAAAATTGATTCTAACAAAAAATGCTGCTACCAAAATTGATCTTCTATGCAAAAATAAAAATTTAACCAGAAAGTACAGTTATAAACAATCAATTCAGCATAAACTAAACAATTCAATAAAGGAACCTTTTATATGAAAAAAAAATTATTGAAATTCTAGATAATAATCACAAAACAAATTATGTAATAGGGAAAAAAAATTTAAAATATGTATGTATCATAACAACATTCAAATTTCATGACAGGTGTCCAGAGACCCCAAAATTTGACCTTTGTCACAAACATAAATTAAAGCTTAAAATTACTAAAATTAAAAAATTGACGTACGTACGTCATTATCATTGAATAACACTTGCATTACAAATTTATTTAAGATAGTGCACAAAACACACAGCATGAAAATATTTTATCTAGAGTTAAAATTTATATTAACAACAAACACTATGTCATTTAAGCATAAAATCAAGACATAAAACAAACTGCATAAAAAAAATTTAACTGGAATTCATTAAATAACAGGAAATTATTAAATAAATGAGTACAAAATTTGATATAACTGAAAAAAAAAAAACAAGGTGCAACCATGAGACAGGTATCATTCAATGCGTGCTCTCGAAATGACGAAGCGTAAAATTATAAAAAAAATTAAGTCTCCCTCAAATATTTTTTTTTTTTTTTTCTCTGCGCAGAAACGCATTTAACGAGCCGAATGACCTGCACGAGCCCTTAAATTATACCGTGGACTTGGAACAATACCCTTAACCTCCGTCTCGTCTGGTTGTAAATCATCCAAATTTTTCAAATGCAAATATGAAAATCTCTTAATAAATGGAATCATCCGATTGACATGCGTGTTAAATCTTTTCCTCAATTGTTCTACATGTTGCACCCTATAATTGACATTAGAAAAACGCTCTATCACTCTGTAAGGACCTTCGAACTTGGGTCTGAGTTTTGGAGATAAATTAGATTTAATGTTAGGCGTCTTTATAAAACACAAGGACCCGATCTTGTAATCGTAATGATGTTGTTTTGTCGCTCTCGTACTCAATTCAACATGTGATGCCTCCTGATCCTTTAGATTTTTAAAACTTTATTGAAAGTATGCTCCAAAGACGGTAAAAGTTTCTCGACATATTCATACCTATTTAGTGGTGTATCAGAATTCTTTTCGTAAGTGTAGGATAATCGAATATCTCTGCCATGCTCTAGGAAAAAGGGAGATGTGTATGTAGCTTCATGGATCGCTGAATTTAATGCTAACATGGTGTGCGGGAGTTGATCATCCCAATCGTTTGTGTTTTGTGAAATTGATGCAAGGATATTGGCTAGCGATTGATTGGGTTTCTCTACCCTACCGTTGACGTGAGCGGAATAACTTGATATGTGCCTTTTTTGAATACCCATGACTCTGCAAAATTCAACAAATTCGGAACTCTTAAAATATGTAGCGTTATCTACGACTAATTTATGTGGGCAACCCCTGTGTACAATGTAATTATCAAAGAAAGCTTTTGAAATCGTACTAGACCTAGTATCCGGAAGTGGAACGATGTGAATATATTTTGTGAATGCATCTATCATAGATAAAACATAGCTATTACCTTTAAGCGTGGTTTTTAAGGGACCGAAAATATCCATATGACACGTTTCTCCTGGTTCAGTACTTTGTTCAACAAGTTGATGGGGTGCAGGCGGGATTTTAAAGGCGTTTTTTCGAGATAAACATATGGTACAAGAACGAACAAAATTTTTAGTATCTTTATACATATTGTGCCAAAAGAAGTTCTCGCTGAGTCGATGATAAGTTTTAAAAATTTAAGATGTCCTCCATATTCTGAATGAACTGATTCGAGAATTTTAGCTTTTAGACAATGTGGAATGCAAACCTGCTTTCTAGTGGTGTTAGACCTGGGTGATCTCGAGGGGCGCTTGGACAGATGACATAACAAACCTTCCCCCATTAATAAAATAGTTGCTGATTTGTGGGCTAACATCATTTTGATCAATTTTTTGTATGATAGTGCTTAAAACAGAATCTTCGCGTTGCATATTAATAAGATCTTTAGAGTCCGGTAAAACTATTGTGATGTTGTTAATATAACGAGAAAGATGATCTGCGACTGAATTTAAGGATCCCCTGATATAGTGTATGTCGTAATTAAATTCTTCCAGAGCCAATTTCCAACGCAAAATTTTGGAAGAGGGATTTTTATTAGAAAGAAATCCCGCGAGAGGCTTATGATCGGTAAAAACTTTAAATTTTCTGCCTAACAAGAAAGGTCAAAAAAATTTAATGCTGTATATATCGCGAAAAATTCTAAAACAGTTGCGTTATATTTCGATTGTGATGGATTTAATTTCTTAGAAAAAAAAATATAAAGGTTTGACTTCAGAGTTAGGATATTTTTGTTCTAAAACTGCCCCTATGCCGCGAGAAGAAGCATCCGTTGTTATTTGTAACTCCGCGTTTTGATCAGGTAGTGCCAAGACCGGTGGATTCAATATGGCTTTCTTAATATCATCAAAAGCCTCCTGCGTTTCGGATGTCCACTCAAATGGAGTGTCTTTTCTCAATAAATTCGTTAAGGGAAGTGCGCGTTTTGCGAAATTCTTGATATATCTCCTATAAAAATTACAGCACCCTAAAAAGATTTAATTTGTTTTTGATCCTTTGGAACTGGAAACTCATTAATTGATACGGACTTATCTTTATCTATAAGAATGCCTTCCGGCGTTACCACAAACCCTAAAAATTTACAACTCTTCGTTAAAAACTGACATTTACTCGGATTAAATTTTAAGCGAATCCTTTCAAAGCGTTCAAAAACCTTACCCAGTAGTTCAAAATGTTCATCTATAGTTTTAGTGAATAAAATTATGTCATCTATATAAACCAAGGCTCCGTGGTGTAATAAATCTCCTAGGACCTCCTGTGCGATTGATTGAAAAGCTTTAGGCGAGTTTTTTAAACCGAAACATAATCTGTTAAATTGATATTTATCACCGTCGGGAGTAGAGAATGCCGTCTTATGCCTGTCCGCAAAGTGTAGTGGAATTTGATTAAATGCTGACTTCATGTCTAACGCCGAAAAATAGTTTGAACCTGAAATTTCATGTAGGATGTCGTCCAATGTTGGAATGACAAAATCCTGAGTCACAGTTATTTCGTTGAGTTTCCGAAAATCTAAAACTAGGCGCCATTTTTCTTTCTGTTTGACAAACAATGCCGGAGTATTATACTGAGAATTGGATTTCGAAATAATTCCCGCCTTTTCTAAATCTGCTATTTGACGTCGAAATTCGTTTCTTAAATTGAATGGAATCTTATAAATTGGACATTTGATGGGATAATCGTGTTGTAAACTGATTCTGTGGTGCTCCGTAACGGCCGCGGATAATTCTACCGTAGAGCGAGCGAAAGCACTTTTGTGCGAAATTAAAAGTTGAAATAATCTGTTTTTGATTTTATTGTCCAAACCTGAAAGATTGAAATCTTTTTTTTCCGTGAGTGGGGGTAAAATATCTTGAGAAACCGGAAAATCAGAAGAAAAGTCTTCGTAATTATTGACTGTAATTATTTTCATGTTCTTGTTAAGGGTAATTATGTTATCTGAATCGTTTCTAATTTCTAAGACGGTGTCATTTGTCTGTGGATCAATTTTAATTTGCGAATTGGTTAAATGAATGTTTTTATTCCGTATCTTTGCTGAACTCCGAATAGTGGCCAGTGACGTCGAATTAGGTAATGTTTCAACATGTATGCGAACATTTGTGACCGAATGGGGACCCACACACGTTTTGTGTTTTAAAAATCCATTTATAAAGTTACTCTGTACCACACGCGTGGGGAGTGAATAATGAATAAGCGGAATTGAAAAATTATGAATTAATAAACGGTTTTTTCCTATATCTAAAACTGCATCCCATACTTTCAAAAAATCGTATCCCAAAATAGCGCAATAATTATCGTTGATCTCTTGTTTCGTTATAAAAAAAATATGTCGAAATTGAAATTCCCCCAATGATAATTGTATTTCATAGCAACCGATAATTTCTACCGTGTCTCCGCTTACAGCTTTAATCTGAATTGAAACATTAAATTCCCTAAAGTTATCATTTTTTATTTTAGTGAAAAAGAATTAGACATTAAAGATACGGATGCACCTGTGTCAATTAAAATTCTAAACTTGTGATGTTTAATGTTAGCATTTATGATCGGCAGATCGAATATATGATCTCGAGATTGAATCGGAGAAAACCGCTCCTCTACCGAATGAAAAAAATCTAAATACGGTTTTCTCCATTGAAGTTTAAATTGTGATTGGTGCGAAAACGTTGAAAACCCCTATTCTCAGAATTTGTGTGTGTCGCTCTCACCGAATGCTTGGGGACTGCGTAATTGTCGCGGAGAGTAGATTCCCTGAAATGTACATGCCTCCCTCCTGGCCTGGGGCTACTTGAAGAAGAATACTCGCTTGCGGCATTTCTCCGGGGGCTGGTAACGGGCAGCGCGTTCGTCCCTCTGTCTCTTCCTACATTCCGCCTGTCTGTGTCCTTGAATACCACAATAGAAGCACTTGAAAACGTTCTCTCTTCTGTTAGAATAGTTCCCACCTGATTTACGAGCTGTAACTGCACTTGCCTCTTGTAGACGGCCGACCCTTAAATTTATTTCTTGTAATCTATCCGCTAATGCTGAAAGAACTGGATTTTCCGTTTGTGCGGACGACAAGCCTGATCTCTCTTCGCTAGCTATTTGATTTAATTTCATATTCTGCTCTTCTATCAATGCGGCATTGATTGATTCCTCTAAATTCAAAGGATCACGGGAGAGAACAAACCGGCGTATTTCATTTTTTAAACCACTTATAAACCGAGATTGCAACAATTGGTCATTCGCATTTCTCACCGCGGTATTTTGAGCCGAATTTCCTGACTGGAAAATCTGTGTTCCCAGTTTATTGATGCGTGCTGCAAATTCCTGTACGCTCTCCGAAGGACCCTGGATACACGATGAAAATAATTGGAGACGCGTTGATAAAGGTACAGCTTTTTCGAATCTTCCAATAAGAATTCTTGCGATATCGTTATATTCTGTCAATTGACTATGTGTTGGGTCGGATAGAAAAAATTCCTCAGCTATTCCCGTTAATTTTAATTTTAGAATTGTTACTTTCTCATCGTTTGACCACTTGCCTAAATTTGCAACATCGTTTATTTTTCCCAAGAACCTGCGAATTCCTAACGATTCACCTCCGTCGTACATTGGAATTAGATCAATTAGATTAAATTTCTCGAACGCCGTTTGCGTCAAAAGGGGGTCTGATTGTCGTGTACGTGGCATATTTGTTAATTATTAGTTAAGACCAAAATTTCTAGTGAATCTAATTCACAACGAGAATCGTTAAGTTAAAACAAAATTTAAGCACTCGTGCAAGGCAACAGAAATTCATGAACTTTTAAATTTAAATGAAACTTTAGCTAATCGGCTCTCGCGTACATACATGCACAGAAAAAAAAATTCACATCAATATTGAAGGAGAAAAAAAAATTAAAGAGCACAAGTACCTGCGTCATCGTTGCACCCCGGACTCTCTGACAAAACTGCAAGAAAAAAAATTCACAGTATCAAATTCAAGCAATACATAAAATACACAGTAGCACACGAGATGAAATTTTGTCCTGATGATCCATCAAGAAACGTTTACAAAAAAAATTTCTAACTTAAAGGATGTAAAAAAAAATTTTCTAACGACCAAAAAATTTTAAGATTCTGGTCAACTGGCGCACCAGATGATGGTGCAAAGAAAGAAAAAAAAATTTAAAATCCTGTCACGGTACCATTATAATGCAACGCCCGGTTAACTTAAGTTAATTTAATTTATTCTTATTATCCGTTCTTAATACCCAGGTTCTAAATTAACATTTGGCGTCACACTATAGCTTAAGTTTAGACATTAATCATTAAAGACAAATAAAACGGACACTGAATTAAAAAGCCTTCTTTAAATTACACTTAATTTATTTACAAAACATTTAAATTACGTTAATTACTAAAGATATACATTATCACTTAACTGATTTAGGATCTGAGAGAGAGAGAACATGGTGTGCCATCTCGGGAGTCTCCAACCTCGGCAATTTGTCAAAGGGTCGTCAGACCAAAATCGGTGATAAAATTTGTGTCAGAGGTGTTGAATGGTTAATGAAGCGCCTGATTTCCGAAGAAATCTTAATCTTCTATCAGTCAAAGTTGGGGAGTGACATTTAAATGATAATTTGCCCTTTTTAGATTTAAAAATATTTTAGATTAGATTAAAATCATTAAGAAAATTTAAAGATTGCCAGTACAAAAAGTAAGTGTGGGGGTCTGGAAGCGATTGTGTTTTGTCATGTAATGAATGTAGTAGCAGGACCTACCGAGCTCTTGCGAGTCGGCGGTAGAAGAGGATTTCCGGGGTAGCGGGGAAAGGGGTCGGCGAACCGTCCCCTACCCGCTTTGCCGGGAGTAAGTGGCCGCCGAAACGGCCGTGGATAAGAGTCTTTGCGTGAGTTTTGCTCGACCAATCGGAGAGCTGCAGCTCGCGTAGGGGGCGTGGATCAGGCGAGATGGACAAAGTGACTATCTCGCAGATTAGGTGTTTAAATTAAAATATTTCTAGGTCTTCTAAAGTTGGGGTTTGGGATGTAAGTTTCAATTTTCCTAAGAGTTCTGTTATCGATTGTTTCAATATTATCATAGAATTTAATTGCTAGTTTCTTTATAGTTTCCCGGATGGTTTTGAGATGGAGTGCAGGCCTTATGTCTGCATTTCTCATAAACCATCGGGCATTCGTGAGTCGTCTTATGACGATATTTTGGGAAGCTTCTAGTAGGTTGATATTTGAAATAGCTGCATGCCCCCAGACAGGAGAAGCATATAAGATTACTGGTCTGATAATAGAGGTATAGATAAGCACTCTGTTTTTTAAAGTCAGTGGCGAATTTCGAGCGAAGTAAGGGGAATAAATAGATGCTAGAGCTCGAAATTTATTTCTAAGATGTAAAATGTGGTGTTTAAATGACAGGTTTTCGTCGAGGACGACTCCTAGGTATTTTACAGTTTTGGACCAGGGGACCGGGTGATTGTGAATGTGTATGGGTGGTGGTTTTCTTGTGGCCTTTCCTGTGGAGAAGAAGACTGCTTCGGTTTTCGTTGGATTAATTGCAATTTTCCATTTCTTGTACCAGTCCTCTAGCTCCGCCAGATGCCGGTGAAGAAAGTGTGTAACGCAATTTTTATTTGCGCTTTGAGCTAGGATCGCTGTGTCGTCTGCGAAGAGACAAACTGTTGTGTGTCTTGTCTTGGGGATATCATTTATGTAGATGTTGAACAGAGTAGGGGAAAGAAGGGCCCCTTGCGGGGCTCCCGCCTTTATGCTTCTAGTCGTTGAGTGCGTGTCGTTTATTCTGACCGCAAAGTTTCTGTTAGTTAGAAAGGAGTTAATTATCAGGATTAGTGGAGGGGGAGTATTGATTTTTATGAGTTTAAAAATTAAACCCACATGCCATACACGGTCAAAGGCTTTCTGGATATCCAGAAAAATAGCCCCCGTGTATTTTTATCTTTGTAGCCGGTTTTAACGTACTCGACCACCCGGAGCAACTGGTGCGAAGTGGATAGACGAGGACGGAACCCGTGCTGCTGGGAAATTAGAATGTTATTGTTAGTAAGGTGATCATTAAGTCTCGTGAGTATTAGTTTCTCAGCGAGCTTGCTTAGTACCGGTAAGAGACTTATCGGCCTGTAGCTGTCGGCTGAGTTGCGGGGCTTCCCTGGTTTTAGTATCGGTATGATAGAGGCTGTTTTCCAAGAATTTGGGAAATGCCCAGTAGAGAAGATATTTGAGATGATATTCGTTATTTGGAAAATGACAGGTAAGGTGAGATTTTGGAGAATCTTATTTGTTATGCCCTCTCTGCCCGGAGCTCGTTTAATTTTCGTTTTCTTTATATAATTAATGACCTCCGAAGGCATGGGGGGTGGAAGTGGGGAGCATCGAAATTATTTTCATTTAGGAAATAATTTTCGACGATTCTGTTAATTAGGTAATCAGTATGATTAGTTATGTTATTTTCCTGGAATTGAGTTTCTAGGGAGGATGCGAGCACCTCTGCCTTTTCAGAGTCTGTATTGGCGATCCCAGCTCGGCCTTTAAGGGCGTAAACAGGTGTTTTCTTGTTTCTCAGCTCCTTTGACATATCCCAGAGGGAACCGTCATCGGGGTCGAGAGAGCGTAAGTCGTTCTCCCAATTTTTGTTTTGGAAGGCTTTGATTTGTCGGCGAAGTCTGTTTTGTAAGTTGTTTAGCACTCTTTTATCGTTTGGATTTCGTGTAAATTGCCAGGTTTTTCTGGCTCTATTACGCTCAATCGTTAGTGTTTTGATGTCATTTGTTACGTAGTGGGTGTTTCTGTTTTTAATTGGTTTGGAGGAGAGTGCGTGCGTGTTTAGAATCGTGTTTGTGAGGTCGGAAACTTGAGTTTCAACGTCTTCCCCCGTGAGCGCGGTGATTGGTTTGAAGGAGAAGTGGGCGGGGCTAAGGAGTTCGCGGAAGAGCTCCCAATCGGTCGAAATGTTTCGCTTCGGAAAATCGAAGCGAGTGTCTGTATTAAAGCTTATTAAAATCGGGTTGTGATCGGAGCTTAGCTCTGCGATGGATTCTACCTGGCTACGCCAGGGTAGGTTCCTCGTCAGAGCGAAATCGAGAATAGATGCGGAGTTGTGGCCGAATCTTGTAGGGGTGGGCGGGGCGTGCGTTTGAATGTTAGTAGTGGCGATGAGGTTTTTGATAATTATTCCTCGTTGGTCTAATCTCTGTCCACCCCAGTGGGTGTGGTGGGCGTTGAAATCTCCGCATACTATAGAAACGCGGCAAAGGCCGAAGATCGTTTCTAGGTCTGTGTGGATGTGTTGGTATGTTCTCGTGGGTGAAATATAGATCGAGGTGATCAGAATTTGGTTCCCATTGGGCGGGGTGAGGGTAACCGAAGTAGCCTCAATCGTGCTCAGTGGGGGTGTCGGTGTGTGGTGGTGTGAGAGGGAAGACTTGATTACGATTGCTGTGCCGCCTCTCGGGCATCTATTGGTTGTGTACGGTCTATCATTTCGATAGGTCGTGAAGTTTGGTATGTTAAGTGTGTCACCCGGTCCAAGGTGGGTTTCTTGAAGTAAAATTATGTCGGGGTGGTGCTTATCTATAAAATCACGCAACTCGACGGTGCGTGATCTGACTCCATTTGCATTCCAGGATGCTATTCTGAGTCCGAAGCAACTCGTACCCATTAATGTAGGTTGATGACGTGGCGGTAGAACACGTCTACCTTTTCAGTTCCCTGCGCGTTCCTGAGCTGTTTACCCAATTCTAAGAGAGTGGGGTATTCAGCAAAGAACTTCTTGAGTTCTAGGATTGCGTCCATGATCCCAAGGGCTCATCGTCGGTAGGGGTTGTTTTCGGCTGTCTTTTTTTCCTTTGGGGGGCTGGAGTTGCATCGGACTTAGAATTGGCCGGGCCGGACTCGTCGAGTGGCGCCATCTGTTCTTTTCCTTTTAAAACATTTGCGAAAGTTAAGTTATTTTGTACCTTAGCGGTATTTGATTCAAAAGTATTTTGTTTAACTTGCTTATTTCTATTTTGGGAGGATTCTCCCTTTTTCGTTGAATCTTGGGGAATTTCTCACAGCGGTGCGAGTTAGCCAGATGTCCTTTTCTCCGCAATTAATGCAGGTAGGGTTCTCAATTTTATCTGTAATTGGGCAATCGCCCGTTTTATGCGGTTCTCCGCATTTCAAGCATCGGGTTTTAATAAAGCAATTCTGTGAGGAGTGGTTAAATAAATTGCAGTTATAGCACTGCGTTGGGCCTGGTCTTCTATTGAAGGTATCGATTTTGACATTTAGATAGCAGCATCTTTCCAGTTTAAAGATGTCTGGGGAATCTGGGGATTTTTGTAACTCAACCATAAAGATGGGGAGCTTGAACTTGGTTTTAGTTTTAGTGAGCTGAGCTACCTTGTTTACAAGGAATCCTCGCTCAGTGAGGTCTTTGGATGTCGCAGATATCCGTGGATATCGGCAATCCTTTTATAACAATTTTCTGGGGTCTTAGGTCGATCGGATGGAACGCAAAGAACTGCTCACCCTTTTCCTTAAGGAACAGGGTGATGTCTCTGTGATCGTCCGATGTCGACGCAAAAATCAGTAGGTATTCCCCCAGACAGCTTTGACCTGGTTTTGGGAAAATTGCGATTAATTTCCTGCATGATTAAATTATAGTTATCTGCAAACTTAAGGTGGATGGGGGATCTTGGGGGTGGCAACTGGCACCGCAGTGGGGTCCGGCGTCGGCAACGCGTCGCTTCCAGTCAGGGCTTGAAACTGGTTTGTCGTAGTGACGGGTGTAGCCGCACCAAAAGAGTAGTTTTGCAGAAGCTTCTGCTTTTTCGCTACCTTGGCGGGCGTGACAAAGCCGTCTTGTCGGTTGTTCTTTTTTAAGGTTTGAGAAGAGTTGCCACCGCTTACGGTGGCCGTTAGGTGAGTATTAGCTAGTTTAGCTTGAAGCTGCTTAGTGCAGTCTTCTATCTTTTTAACCATTCTGGGGGAATTTAATTTAGTGTGGTGCTGGCAATCAATTATTGGGCAAATACCAAATAAAGCCAACTCACCCTTAATTCTTTGGATTTCCATCGTGTGGTTGTCTGCTTCCTTCATCATGGAGTCATAGGTCGTCTGGTTTTTCCGAAGGATTCCAGTTCGGACCATCATCAGGTAGTGGTTTGTCTGAATCAGTTTGGCCTCTTTTACCATTAGGTATTCGTGAGTATCGAGCATCCTCGTGCATTTCGCCAGATCCTCGGGGGAAGGCGGGTGTGGTTCGGTGTCCATTGAAATGGTCAGCGGTTCTGAAACGATGTTCGCCTGCGGCTCTAAAGCCGGGAAATCTTCCTTTGTACCCATAAGGCGAAAATGGAGAGTGAGTAAATTCGTCGTGCAAGCGCTTATATTTCGCGGCGGTTTACCCCTGTATTCTGGAGGATTATTTCTCGAAACACAATCAGCTTTTCTGATTGGTCTGAAGTCAGCGGAGGGATATCTTCCCGCGGTCCATAACTCACCCAAAACGCGGGAAATTCCCAAAAAACATCCCATACCATGATGTATTTATGGGTACATTGCCTTCTTCCAGGCGTGGAAACGCGTCACCCTTTTTCGGTGGGGTGAGAGACACTCCCAAAATTCCTCTGCTTGTAAACAACAACAGGGTCTGTATACAAATTACTTTTGTAATCCTTATGGAAAGGCGGCCCCCATCAGTACAGAAGGCTTAAATGCCCTTGCTATATTAACACATGTTTATAAATAAACATGTGTTTGTAATTTTACTCGTTAAGTACAATGTTATGCAGAACTGAATTGTTTTTCTATTGGAGAGAGAGAGAAACTTCACCTTTATTTCTCGGTTACTAAATATAATACATGGATATGCGACACTTGGATCACAAATTCAGATTATTAATGCGAGTATGAACTATATTAAAAAATTATATAACAAATTCAATACATTTTTAATTGTCTTTGTATAAAGTGCTTATAACACATGTGTTGAACTACTTATTTTAAATTATAATATAACATTAAGAATGTTTCATCAGAAAAAATGCTATAACTTTCACAAATTCAATTTAATTTCTTATTGAATTACATACTTCTTTAAGCTATTATTTATCTCATATTAGATAATGAAAGTTTTATGAAATGTTAAAATGAAATGTATATGATATAATGAATGTTTGTTAATATGAAATGTTAATATAAAAAGTTAATGAAATATGAAGTTAATATGAAAGTTTTTGATTATATATATAATAACAAATATTTATCCATTGGTGAAAATAAATCTTATTTTTACAACACAATGAATTGCAAATAAGATAGAAACAATTCAATACAATATATATAGAAATAAATAGATGCATAAACTTTCCATTCACAATTTCTACTGGTTATGCCCCTTGACCAAATATTTCTGTTTAGTGTTAAACACTTGAGTTCCATTTCATGCAAACTTGAAACTCACTTGGAGAAATGTATTGAAATGTTATTTTGTTATCACTAATATGTATCTAAAAAGTATCCCCTTTCATATCTAATTCTATTTATACTTTTAAAAAAAGAAATTGATCATTATAATACACAAGTGCCCAAAATTTGTCTTCGAAACACACAAAAATATCAGTGATTTTGGCCAATTAACCAACAATAATTTTGAAAAAAGATTCTCTGTAATCCCCTTCGATAAATATCATAAAATTGATCCAAGTACTCTTCGTAGGTCAATATTTGCAACTAACTCAATGCAACAAATTTATTCAGGACTTCTATCATTAGATTTATTTTTGCAAAAATATAAAATAAATCTAATCTCTATAATGATAAATCTTCTACAAACTGTGCAAATACCAATAAATGCATATTTGTTATACATATGCAGGGAAAAAATTGTATATGTGTGTGACAGGTTTATACCAAACAGTCAAACTCTGAAAAACATATGTGTTAATAGATACTACGCAAATATGTTACAATTTTTTTTTTTTTTTTTTTTTTTTTTTTGTAAAAGAATTATAGATTCAAAAAAGAATTTTCTATTTTGGTCACACATGTAGGAGTGAGCAGGACTTGTATATTTAATATATGGACACAAATTTATATTCTACTATATACACATTCTAATTTAAAAATTTTAATGCCTTAATTTATTACCATATTTGGAATTCAATTCTCGATAAATCATGTACTTTACCTAAAATAGTGCTGCGAATTAAGAATTTTAAAATGTTACACAATTTTTTACATGTAACTTAAGAAATGGTAAATGATAATTTTGATTTCTAATGTTTGAAAGTGGTAGTTGATTCATAATCTAGTATAAACATGAATAGATCTGTAGTAACTTACGATATTTTTCCATTTCTGTAGTGAATGTTTCTCAAAAAAAATTTCTTTTTCCCTGTAATATTGTAAAATTATTAAGTAATATAAGTTTTATAAATATATATACTTGCTTTTGATATGATATGTATGGTTACATATCAGATTCTTGTGTTCTAATTTTAGAAAATTAACTGCTGAAGTACCTCTGTTAACCACTCTGAAGATGTGTAAAATAATAAAAATGTAAAGTTAGTAATAAAATTATATGTTCTCAATATAATTTAATATAAAATAAAAATTTGCTTATAAGTACAGGGTGTTTTTTTTAGAGGTATGGAACTTTAAATTGCAATAAAACAACGATGTATTATTTGATTGACATGAATTTTTTTTTATTCGAAAGCTAATCTTGTGGCATTACATTTTAAATATGATTTCTGGCATAGGACTGCCACGGCTGGCTCGGATGTAGTCCAATCTGGACGTCCAATTTTCGATGACTTTTTCCAACATTTGTGGCCGTATATCGGCAATAACACGGCGAATGTTGTCTTCCAAATGGTCAAGCGTTTGTGGCTTATCCGCATAGACCAATGACTTTACATAGTTCCACAGAAAATAATCTAGTGGTGTTAAATCACAAGATCTTGGAGGCCAATTCACAGGTCCAAAACGTGAAATTAGGCGGTCACCAAACGTGTCTTTCAATAAATCGATTGTGGCACGAGCTGTGTGACATGTTGCGCCGTCTTGTTGGAACCACAGCTCCTGGACATCATGATTGTTCAATTCAGGAATGAAAAAGCTAGTAATCATGGCTCTATACCGATCACCATTGACTGTAACGTTGTGGCCTTCATCGTTTTTGAAGAAGTACGGACCAATGATTCCACCAGCCCATAAAGCGCACCAAACAGTCAGTTTTCCTGGATGTAACGGTGTTTCGACAGACACTTGTGGGTTAGCTTCACTCCAAATGCGGCAGTTTTGTTTGTTGACGTAGCCATTCAACCAGAAGTGCACTTCATCGCTAAATAAAATTCGCTTATGAAAATCGGGAACAACGGCAATCTCGTTTTGGGCCCATTCGACGAATTTACGCCTTGCTTGATGATCGTTTTGATGAATTGCCAAACCAAACCGAGAATAAATCACTCGACAGCTGTTAAATCGGTCGCCATCTTGGAAAGTAATGCCAACTTAAACTTCTATACCTGGAAAAAAAACACTCTTTATTTACATTCATGTAGAAGTGTACATCTATCCAAAATCCTTTCATTTGTCTTACGGTATTGAAAACATTATTCAAAGAGTGGTCAAACACATAATAATCCTCACGCTTCATCATGCTTTCAAAACACTTAGATTTTTTACCGGGATATTAAAAAAAAAATTTCCCCTACCATCATTCTTTCTTTTACTGATCGAGTAACCATTTTAGCAAAATAAGACATTTCAGAAAGTAAAATGTAAAAGTTTAAGAACAAAATAATCGTAAGCTTTAGTGGCAAACATATGACGTGATAGTCACGTGCGAAAGGAATCACATGATCGTGATGCCACATGGATTTAGTCCATTTCGCGCCCCTGCGAATCCCCAAACTACTTGCAAACATTTTGTCTCCATGTTATGCTGTTAACTTACAATTTTTTTTTTAATTTGCTTTCATTTATGACGTAATTTTAATGGCCAGCTGTGTATTAATTTTATATCAGTAACTAGAAGATAAGGTCTAGAATTTGTAATCGCCCCTAGTTATTGACATTCACCAAATTGAGCGATAACGTTGCAAAATGGTTACGTTGATTTTTATCCTTCAGTATTGTGGTTGTCACCATTGTTAAAAAAAACTATTTTTATGGCTGTAATCTTATTAATTGCAGACGATTTTAATTCAATTTACTAATTACTTTACTTTGTCTAGATTTCACCTTTCGTCTCCTGTTGTTTATTTATTCGAGCATAGATATTTCGAACATCATTTGTGAGTGACATTATCTTTTTTTAAAAGAATATATATGAGGACTCTCCCCTTTTAATTTTTATAGACCAAAAGGGTTGCCGAATTCATACTTTTTTTGTCTGTTTTGTTTTTACAGAGTTCAGATTTTTTTTTCTCTTAATCTTCATTAAGATTTCTCTCATTTCGGCTGGCATGAAATGTGATAAGTATGGCAGTTAAATGAAAATTGTTTACAGGCAAGATAAGAAATTTGATGGCTATATGTTTTACTTCAAATCTTGCAGTGAAAATTCGCACTGTCCCAATAGTAAATCTGTCGAGCATAATTATTTTTTCACTGGCAGAAAATTTCCAACATTTTACTTTTAATGAATTTTATAAACATTCCTCTTTCGATGAATTTCATAGGGAACTAGGGAATTTTTTCGCAGGCTGTTGTCGATTGGCGCAATTATGTGTCGGATGTGTTAATCGCTTTTATTGAGGTTAACATGGAGTAAAGAAAGAGAGGCTGGAATTGCAATTTGTGTGAAAAGTATTCTCCAAAATGAAATATTTACAGATCCAAAATAAGTGATGAACATTTGAAACTGCTGCTGATAATTTCTTCAGTTAAATTTCCTCTACAAATTGTCAGGCGTAAGAAATATCTACATAAACTCATTAATCAAAATTATGTTTAGTTTCATCCCGTGAATTTCCTGTATATGTGACTTATTGTAAGTTTATAAAATAAATCTCATACCATTAATTATAATTTAAAAATTCAGCTTTATTATCTATGTGAGTAATTATGTTCATTGATTTGTGTGTGTATGTGTATATAACTTGCGTCTATTATAAATTTTACAAAGTAATCAAAACGTACTGTGCGGATTGGATTGATAGTGCTCTCGGGTAGATGTTGGTCCACTGTAGTTTGGAAATCATTGGTATGCAACATAATATGAGGAAAATGTTTAAATTTATAAGCACACACACACAGATTGGAGGTATACAAGGTCTGGAATTGTTACACACAGTTGCCGCCTCTGGCTCCTAAAACGGTTTTAACCGATTACACATTAAGTCGAATTAAGCCTGGGCTGCAAATTCAAGCACGTAGTAGCATTGGCGTACCTAGCTCTGAGGGGCCCTGTATAAAAATTCCTTCGTGGACCTTTTTTAGATATGGAAGCTCTGTAAGTGGTACTGTAGTTACACATGTTGGCGCCCCGTATCATTGATACGGTGTAGCTATGCCCTTGATGTTATTCCATGCTGCCTAAAATCTAAACCATACTTCAGCAATCGTAGCTTTTAGAAAACAATGGGAACCCAATACCTCAACAACCCTGGATTAGATTTCAATTGGTGAAATATCTATAGAACGGGCATGTTAGGACAACAATCGAACATCCTCTCCGTCAAGGTACATCAGGAATTGGTATTGCGTCACCTTGCTGAAAGATGGCGTCTCGGAAACCTCGAAGATAAGCCATATCCACCAGTCTTAAGATCTGAGAAGTGTAACTCTGGATGATGACACGAACAAGAGATATTCATGTCATGTAGCCAATGACTTCCCATACCATCACACTAGGCTTAGTACCCGTATGACGAAATCGAATGAATGCAGGCCACGCGTGTTCTCCTTTGTGCCTTCACACAGAGATAAGTCAATCGTGACGCTACATTCGGAACCGAAACTCGTCTGAAAAAACGAAATGGCGGGACTCCTGTACAGTTTTAACGTTCGATGCATCATTACCATCGTGTGTCTCTATGTTGCAGTTTTAAAGAAATTGCAAAAAAAGTTCAACGTATATAAATTCCGCGCTGTTCAAGCTGTCGCATTGTCATTCTCCGAACAAGTCCCCTTCCTGATGCAAAGCTATACGATCCTGCAAAATCGATCCGACAACATGCCTGTCTTCTCGGGGGCGCTTGTGGAAAAAGGTCATTGAGATCTTGCATTGCATTCAGTATGGTTATCCTGAATCCAAAAATTCCATATTTGGAAGACAGTCATTGGATGCCGACCAAAGCATGTAGCAATATCGCTTAACAATAAATTGCACTCTAGATTGTTTTGGTAATATAGGATTCTAACGCGTGCTGGTAGCCATCTCTCCTTCTTATACGACGCAATTTCCCAATGAGAAACCCACTGCGTATCTTTTTTATTCAGATTTTAAGATGCCGTTTCTCTCTTCTGCTTCACCGTTTCATTTCTGTAGGACCTTAGTTCATACTTGGTTGAATTTTTTTCTTACAGGGACCAGAAGAATCAACTCGAAATTTTATTATGTTGTTACGAATTTTGTGTAAATAGTGTAAATAATTTATATTTGGGTGTGTAATGCATTTATATTGCTCTATATTATATTTATTTTATGCTAAAATTGTACTATTCACAAGAATGCTGCCCCTTACGTTATAATGGCGGTTCAATAAGAATTGGCGAAATCTTGGCGGTAGAGCCAAGTTGGCATCATTTTGGCAGCCAAATTGGTGACTTTGGTGACCATTTCGGCGAGTTGGAAACCCTCTGGAATCTTCTAGAAGGTAGTAGATCTCTCCACTAATGCCACGAGCGGTTATATTTCTGGAAGTTTCTGTCGCACCTATAAAAAGATGCTCGCCGGTACGGCAATCAATCTTGATTAAACCAGCGAGTAGTGAGGATTGTTTTGACTAGCGATCAGCTCGGCTCTGCTTGTGAACATCTTTACTTACGTGTATTTTTAAACACTGGTTATTGTGTTTGATTGCTGTTGAAGGTGTGAAGACCTTCGGATATTTACCCTGTGAATAGTGCCGCTGAATCCTGTATTTAAAGGATTGGAGTTTTGATAATAAATTCGCATCGCTCTTAAAGAATTATTTATTTTCTTTGTGATTGTGTTTGCATAAAATCCTAGAACCCGGATCTACGTAACAATATATTTAAAAGAGCCAGACATTATTATATTTATAGCAATACAGAAGATTGAATGGGCAGGGCACTTACTAAGAAATGGTAACAATCGAGCCGTTAAAAAGGTCTTTTTGGCTAAACCCTTACATTACGTGGTCCGTCGCCAAAAGACCTCGTGTAGCTGAACAGTGCGACGTTAATATTCGTTCAGTCATTCAATTGGCTAAACCCTTTAGCACTTAAAAGAGAGGAAAACCAAAACTCTGGCGGGTTGACTGCTTGGGAAAAAAAAGAAAAATCGTGAAAAATTATTTAAAAACGCGCGAATTGGTAAAACATTAACCAAGAATAGGACGGCATGGAATGGAATCCTGGAGAAATCTAGAGCACATCGGAAACTGTGGCACCGGTGAAGAAGACAGTGGCGTAACTGAGAACATTTCGGCCTCCCTGCAAAGTCATGTTTTGGGCCTTCCAAGTTGGATTTTACAAAATGTAGGTACTTGGTGGCAATTAGGCTTTGAGCCCCTTAGAACAGTGATCCGCAACCCCCGGTCCATGGATCAAATGGTGCCGGGCCGCCTAAGAAACATTAAACTATTGCCATTTTATTTAAAGTGGTGCATTTCCACGGAAATCACTTTATATTCCACGTTAAATCACTTTTATTCATTTTTGATGTAACTACGAGTATATTTTATTCTGAAGGCATATTTAAATGTAACTAAATTAAAATTGCTAAATCAAGACAATCTAAAATATAAACAATCAACGTGTCCCACCCTCAGCGGGCCGCGGTAAAATTATCAAACGTTGACCGGTCCACAGCGATAAAAAGGTGGGAACACTGCCCAAGAACACCGTCCCATCCTGCGATGCAGGGGTGTACGTTACGCTACTGTGTGAAGACTCCCTTGGGTCTCACCCTGGACACCAAGATTAATTTGAGGCAAAGAACCACCAAGAGCCATTTTGTATAATAATAATAATTTATTATTTCAAGTCTAAAAAAAACACACTCTAATAACATATAATACTTTTATGTTACGTCAAATAAAGGGATTTACTTTTATACTAAATTAAATTACGAATTATGCAACTAATTTATAATTACGCTCAAGATCAAGTAAGGTCTATCAAAATAGGAGGTCCGAGAAATACACGTACTCGAATTCTTAATTTTCATTAACTTAAACTAATTTTACTAAACTAACGCTTATTTTAAGCGTACGTAAATTATATTTACCGCTGGCTATATCAGCTTTCTGGTACTTCCGTAGAATAGCAGTACTACGTCTTCACTATCTCAATATCCTGGAATCCTCTAAGATTGAGGTCAAAGTTGCTGGCTCAATAGCCTTCCACATCTATCTTGCTAGCTTACAACGCTCGACTTAAATACCTTATCTACTTTGTATATCCCGTTCATCTTTTTGGAGTTGATTGGAAATATACGCGAATTTATATTCCCCAAAAAAACGTCTAAGAAGATTAGTGGAAAGGTTCCGTACAGATTCGTCACAACTGGAAGAAATATACATATTAGTATATTCAGTTTGGATATACAGTAATATATCTCGACTTACGCGAAACCGGAGTTTTGTGATCGTCTTTTTGAGGAATGGTTTTGTAATCATTTAATGAGTGAGTGAGTGAATGAATATTAACGTCGCACTGTTCAGCTACACGAGGGCTTTTGGCGATGGACCACGTAATTTTGAATCATGGTCAAGTGACGGGGACGACACCTGAGCTGGCACCCTCTCTCCTAACTACCACACAACACCAAGTAATCATTTCATACCTGGAAAGGAACGTTTTTGATAATCTAAATAGAATCCATTTAAAGTGATGCTAGTAATCGTGAACGCAACAGGTGATATCTCATTAACTTTGACATTTTGACCCACGTGTAAAAATTGAATTTTTGCCATCCACTGCAACCAGTTTGCTTTGACCAATGAATCAGGTAGCCATCAAAACATTCAAAGCTTACAACATTTCCACAACTGCATGAAGCTATGAGATAAAGCAACAAACTGTCTTTTAAATACTTTTGTAAGTAATTCAATGTTTTAGAGGCAGAGAGGATCATCGGACACACACAATATTTGAATGCAGTTTTACATAAAAAGTTTAAATGGTATCAAGAAAAAACTGTGTTTTTGTTGTTGTTTTAATTTTTTCTTAGCCTGATGAAATTGGTAATGTGATTGTAGAGATTGTCGATCTTGCCAAGCAAATAAATTTAGAAGTAAATAGTGATGACGCTCAAAACAGCTAGATTCTCACAATCCGGAGCTGACAATGGATGTGCTCATAGAAATACATGAACAAGAATAAGTCATTGAAGAACTTAAATCTTTAGACCCAGTTCAATCAGAAGATTGAATGACTGTTGGGAACTTGACCTCAGTTTAATTGAAAAAGGGTTAGATAAATTTTAGAAAATGTAGATTTCAACAAAGAGCGTATTTTTTCATTAAAACAAGAAATAAAAAATTATGAGCATGTTAGGAGACATTTTGTGGGAGAAAATGTCTTTGAGCTGGTAGACTACTTTTGTCAGATTTTATGAAACCTTCAACATAAAAATAACTATTGTTTGCGATTTTGCATTTGGGTTATCTAAGATTTTACCAACATTTTTTCAAATTATTATTTTCTTTTGTCTCCGGCCCAACTACAGATAATTTATAAGGGAAATTATGCCCGACTAACACGATTATCACTAAGTCCGGGATATTACTGTATTATTGTTCAGTAAAAAACTGAGCATTAATAAAACATTTTTATAGCAACTCAAAACAACTGGAAATTATAACGTTTATTTTGTACAGTTAATGTGCAACTTTAAGATTTTACATTTTACTCTCCCTTTTTACCCCATAAAAATTTTGCCTCTGATTACATATTAAAATCCATATACTTATGTTGGTTTTATTTCTTATAATGGAATAAGGAAACACATTTTTATTGAAGTGCATAAGATATGTGGGGAAAAAATGTAAAAAAAAATTTAAGAAAGCACACTGAAAGCAAAAGTAAAAGGAAGTTGTTAATTTGACCAATGACTCTCAGAGTCATGACTTTTGATCTCCAAATATTAAGCACATCACCTTTGATTCCCGGTTTCTCAACCTCAAAACACAAAAGGTAGTAGTAAAACCGTATGATAATGGATTTGGGAGAAAAAAAAGGTCAGTATCCATTCAATACATCAAACCTATCTCCATTCATTAGCGATAAGCCATTGGCTTGTAATCTTTTAACTTGAACTTAATAGGTGCCTTTGAAGATGAGTTAAGATGAAAGATTTCAGGTTGAATATCCTCAAAGTAATGAAGAGAAAGCAGCGAAAGGTCAAAGAAGAAAGTTTTGTATTCCGAATATGGAATGATTTATTTTGTAGTGGTTATTCTCTCATCTTTTAAATCCCCATTTGTTTAGTTTCTTTATCAAGGGGTATTCACTAATTCTTAAAGTAAACTTTTTATTAAAGACAGAATAATTGAATTTAACTATTCTGATTTGTATAAATAAATGAAATTTGTTTTTATTTGTTGTATTTAATTCACTAAATGCCTTTTTTTGCATTAAAAAAGATATCTGATTTAAAATTTTTTTGCAAAATATATATACATAAAACGGAATTTCTTATTACGTCATTTAATTTCCATATTGGTGAACTTTTAGAGTGTTGAATAGCGGTACTATGAAGATCTAAAGTAGTTAATTGTCTAAGAAAAAAAAATTTTTTTTTTCAAATTTGTGTGCGGATAATATATTACCATTACAGACCTAGTACATTCCCCAGGTGCTGGTATCACTTTTTAGTGTGGTCCCATATAGGTGGATTCCAATTACCACATTGTAATTTTGACGGCCACTTTCCTCCCCAGAACGAAGACACCTGAGCTCTGACGATGCGAAATTGTTCCAGGAATTTAATGCTGCTGAGAGCACCTAAGCCAAACAGGCATTCAAAGGATCTTTTACATGTCACGTAATCATACGACATGGACGGTGTTGTTTTTTCGCATCATGATTCCACCGACTTGGGCCGGGATCGAACTCACAGATTTGGGCGTACAAGGCCAGTGCCAAACTAACTGCGCCACCCAACCGGCTCTAAGAAAAAAAGTTTAAAAAGAACAAAATTTCTAATTTATTGATTTAAGTATTCAAAATAAAATTTTATTGTCAAAATAATAACAACAGTTTAACAACTTCTCAGTTATCTCTTAAATTATCTACTACACCCAAGTTTCAATGGTTATGTGTTTCTAGAAGTTTACATAAAAAAGATATGTTTTTTAGAAAATCTGGCGTGCTTGCATCTCACTAATGTCTCTGCACAGAAGAGCACTTTTGGCTTGGTGTGGAAAACACTAGTGTGTCACCTCAATGTTCCTTCATGTGAAGGTAAAAAGAGTATATGCTATATATTTTTCAACATTTGAAAAAGAAATCAGTACGGTCAAGGAGATATATAATGGTCTATGCAGGCATCATATTGGATAAACAGACAAATCTCCATGTTTTTGACAGAGATTTTGTGACCGGTGTGAGGTATAGTGATTATGCCTTGGTGTGTCTTTTGCTACCTTTTTTAGGGGTCGGAGTTATATACTGTTTCAGAGTTCAAACCCTCCCCTCCCCCAAAGACCATCTTATTTTTGATTTTAGCATCTCCTCGGCACTTTTGTTGAGGTTTTTTTTTTAATGTACTCCTTCTCCTATAAAAGAAGTCTGTATAGTACACAACTGTCAGAGAATGGTGCCATTGGACTGGTTTTTATTTTTTATGACATCGCTTCTCCATTTAGGGCTAATCGCGGTGACTAATTTCTGGAAAATGAGTATATTCCACAAATGGGCTGGCCAGTGACCTTAACCTTATAGGGCAAGTTTGGAATGCTCTTGGGAAGACAATTCCAAGTAACGTTCCTCCTCCCAGAACCATCCAGTTCCTGAAACCAGCGTACCTGTGGAGGGTATTGCGTATTAAGGAGAGATAGTACCTTGCGGAGTTTTAAAATATGCACATTTTGATGCACATTTGTACTTTTTCGATTCCTTACAAACCAGTAAATTCTTCTCCTTTTAATATTAGTTTCTTACAGTTCGTGTGACTAAGTGCAAAGTTTCAAATAAAAGAAAAGATTTTGCTATATAACTACTGTATTTTTTAAATAGCCTTAAGTATGAATACAAAAATAATAAAAACAAAATAGTTTTCCTTCTATTGCCCACAAGAAAACTTTTGAAAGACTTAAGGTAGATCCTATATTTTTATATAAAATTAAAGCTTAAGAATGCCTGTATTCTGTAATACCTCTAGTTTTAAATTTATATCATATTAGTATTTTTTAAAATTAATAAAAAATTGAAACAATTTGTGACGAATCTACTAATACTCTTAGGCGTCTTTGGGGATTGTAAATTCGCGTATATTTCCAATCAGCTCTAAAAGAAGAAAATGGGCTTTGCAAATCGGATAGGGTATTTAAGGAGAGCGTTGTGAGTTAGCTTTAAGAAGGCGATTGAGCCAGGAGCAGTAGTGACGAGGTTCGGAGGATTCAAGTGGATTACGAGAATATAGAGTATTGCTGTTATTATTCAGCGAAGTAGCCATAGAAGGATTAATCTACCTGGAGAGATCGACATTACAGCCAAGTGATATATTCTAACTTAGTCCATCTGACCACAAGCGTTAGTATATAATAAAGTTAGTTAAAATTTAATGAATGTTTATAATTCAAGTTGTGTGCGTGTATTTTTCGAACCTCCTATTCCGGTAAACCCGTTCGATATTGAGCTTAGTAATTGATTAATTTCATATTTCGTAATTTAATTTAATAGTAAAGGTAAACCCCTTTGACGTAGACATATAGCTGAATGTTTGTAATTAGAAGGTTAATATTTGAACTAAGTGAATAAATGTAATTTGTTATTCTGAAAATGGCGTCTGGTAATTCTTTGCCTCAATTCAATCTTAGTGTCCACGGTGGAACCCAGGGGGGTTCTCACAAGTTTTAAAAAAAAACTCACTCTTTTTTTTTCTTATTCATCATATTACAAAATAATTTCTACTGATCCCATCCCGAAAATTGAAGCGTACAGAATACAGATCTACAAGCATATTATGCGTATAAAATATCATCGCTCTGCAACCGATATTTTTTTTTATCTTGTGGGAAATTAAGAAACTGAGAAAATCAAGTTTAAAGATTAAATTTTGATTTCTTTGCATTAAAATAAATCCTTTTACACTTAAAATGTATCCATTTCATATATTGAGGCTTCTTTTTCTATAAAGTGTTCATGCATATTTTTTTTTCTCATTTTCAGTGTCTTACGAGCCTTTTTTGTGAAAAATATAGACATTTTCCGCTCCCTTTATTCATGCTTGAAAATCAGAAACAACAGAAAAATACTTTATTTTAAAACCTGGAAGTTTCATCATATCTAGGCGATTAGCTAGTCCATCATTAAATATCCCTTTTGCTTCATTTTAGACCAATATCAATTGTTGTTTTGGGAGATCCTGATATTTTTGGTCAGTAATTGTAAGCTGTAAAATTGAGATGCCAACCTCATCACTTGATCGGGATTTAAAACTACGAGGTGAGTCGCCAATAGACCGCATGTTGCTTCAAAGTGCGAGACACTGAGAAAACACAAATAACACATCACAAAATCCCTAACAGAACCTAAAGAAAAATCTGTATGTTTACATTTTTTTCAAAGGTCAAGTTTTTTTCTCTACATTTACATTTTTTTTTATTACCGAGAGCGTAATTATTGTCAGATTTCGACGAGGCTTTCTTAAAAACACATTCTTAACAATCCATATTAATTTCTTAAAATGTTTTTGAAAAATCGATTTTCTGAACGTTTAAAGGTAATATACCCCTTTAAGGTATTCGACTACGTTGGGAACTGTGAGTTGGCAAAAGCGTATAAATCAATGTTTCGTAAAATGGAGGGCGCCCCCGGGGGTCGTGAGCATATTGAAAAGTAGAAAACAAAAGATTATTTTTAAAGAAATTAATAATTTACTAAAAGAAAGCACAACAAAATACATTCTGATATCATAAAATGATATCATAAAATATCAGTACTGCACAATATGTTTCATAATTAATTTAATATTTACACAGTGACCCTATAGGAATGTCATAAAATTATATGCAAGATTTAATTCTTATCTTGATAATTTGTACGGTTTATAATTAAAGTTGTATTGTAGCTTTACTTCAAAGTATATTATTGTTGAATTCAACACATCGTTATGGTACGGAAAGGGGCGCAATGAAAATGATGATTGAAAATTGGATCGCAAGTATAGAAAGTTTGAGAAGCACTGGCATAAATGGATAATATTTCTGATATTTAGAATCACTTAGATTAGAAAATGTATATAAAATTGTTTTAAGAACAATATTACAACAAAAAATTATCTAAGTAGAATATTTTGACAAAAAATGAACATAGAATGACCCATTTTCAAAATATTCTCTTGTGAAAAATGCTTCTATAATAATAATATTTTTCCTCTATATAGCTCAGATCTCTGTGCAGAGGCTCAACTAGAATTTTTAAAATATAAAGAGTGTTTTTTTCCAGGTATAGAAGTTTACGTTGGCATTACTTTCCAAGATGGCGACCGATTTAACAGCTGTCAAGTGATTTATTCTCAGTTTGGTTTGGCAGTTCATCAAAACGATCATCAAGCAAGGCGTAGATTCGTCGAATGGGCCCAAAACGAGATTGCCGTTGTTCCCGATTTTCATAAGCGAATTTTGTTTAGCGATGAAGCGCACTTCTGGTTGAATGGCTACGTCAACAAACAAAACTGCCGCATTTGGAATGAAGCTAATCCACAAGTGTTTGTCGAAACACCGTTACATCCAGAAAAACTGACTGTTTGGTGCGCTTTATGGGCTGGTGGAATCCTTCTTAAAAAACGATGAAGGCCACAACGTTACAGTCAATGGTGATCGGTATACAGCCATGATTACTAGCTTTTTCATTCCTGAATTGAACAATCATGATGTTCAAGAGCTGTGGTTCCAACAAGACGGCGCAACATGTCACACAGCTCGTGCCACAATCGATTTATTGAAAGACACGTTTGGTGACCGCCTAATTTCACGTTTTGGACCTGTGAATTGGCCTCCAAGATCTTGTGATTTAACACCGCTTGACTATTTTCTGTGGGGCTATGTAAAGTCATTGGTCTATGCGGATAAGCCACAAACGCTTGACCATTTGGAAGACAACATTCGCCGTGTTATTGCCGATATACGGCCACAAATGTTGGAAAAAGTCATCGAAAATTGGACGTCCAGATTGGACTACATCCGAGCCAGCCGTGGCAGTCCTATGCCAGAAATCATATTTAAAATGTAATGCCATAAGATTATCTTTCGAATAAAAAAAATTCATGTCAATCGAATAATACATCGTTGTTTTATTGCAATTTAAAGTTCTATACCTCTAAAAAAACACCCTTTATAACTTAGAAGTGGGTTTATCCATGTTTTACGACAACAGAGGGGAGAAATTTTAAGAAAAAAACGCAGATAATTATATCAATGGGTTGTAACTCTGAAAATAATGTGAATTTTTCAAAAATCCTAGTTCAGACCCTCTGGAGAAGTTTTTACTTTATATAAGCAAAATATTTTTTTTATTATTTTAGAAGCGTTTTTTATAAAAGGAGAACATTTAGAAAAAAAGGTTTTTCTAAGTTAATTTTCTGCCGAAATATTGTATTTACATATTTTTTTGTCCTTATGTACTTAAAACAATTTTGTACATGTATTCTAATCTAAGTGACACTAAATATCATGAAAATTATCCATTTATGCACTTTTTTAAAATCACGGTTCTGAACGTAGTCGGATACCTTAAGTTCTCCAAGTGGTTCTTAAAAGCTATGATACCTATATTTTGGAATATAAAGGCTGTAAGACCACAAATATCCCAAAACTGCTCAAATCAATGCAAATCACCTTGTTATATAATAATAGTTTTAATGTCTTGTTGATCAATCAAAATCAATGAAACAATAAATATTATATCATATTTACTGACAAAATGTACAGAATTCAAATTAATTCTGAATAAATCAAAAAGGCTAAAAACAAGAATAAAGATGCTGACGTTCAGAAATTCTTGTTCATTATTTAAGAACAGATGTCAAACGAAACCAACAGTCAAAGAATAAAACATTGTTTGATCTCTTTAAAGATGAGATACTGTAAATATTATTTTGAAAGATGAAATACATGCAGAGTGTGTAAAAGATTTTGAAATTCATAATTCTCTTGCGAAAATAACATATCTTGTAACTTCTAGTTCTTGATCTGCTTCTCCTTCTAATAATACGCAATTGGAAGGATCACCAGAGGGGAAAATAGAACAAAAAAAAAGGTACTGATAGATAGCACTTAATCTCTCTATCTAGTACTTTACATTATGAATTTATCTGCCAAAAAATTATTTTATATACTACAGTTAAGAACACTTTTTTAATATACATATATAGTATATGAATAAAATAATTGATACAAAAGTATATCCCACTAAACTAAGATTGGAGAATAACAGAATTTTCAAGAATTTGAAATATTGAGCTATTAGAAATGTAAAGACAGAAAGAGAGAGAATCATTAGACTGAAATGGATAACTATTAGGATTTATAAAGATGTCGTCGATTTCGAAAGTATTAAAATAAAAAGTACAATATTGATTCAATATATATCACGAATTATGTGCGTATATATAACTAAAAAAATAAAGCAGAGTTCTAATAGAAATGATCAAAAATAATCAATATTTACTCAAAATAATACTACTTCCAACAGACATAATAAATTGTAAATTTATAAAAAGTGACACATTTTAATATTTTTATGACATGAAAAAATAAGTGAGAATTCTAAAAAAATTATTTGCAAGATGACCTAGTCTTTTAGATATTAAACGTTACAGTGTGCCGTTTTAAGATGTTAGCTATTACCGTATTTTCCTGTATATAATCCGCGGATTATGTGTTTAAAAAGTTTCAAATTTCGTTGTGTGTATTATACGCCGCCGTGGATTATTTGAGAAAAAACATTCTCCATCAGAAAAGTTAAGAAAGTTTTGAAAGAAATGCCGTTTATGTTTTATAAAATCAATAATAGATGACGCTTTCTCATGACTCGGAAGACTTATTTCAGCCATAACTAGTTTTTATCCTATTACATTCAAAAACGAATTAGATTCCTCGGAAAGAAAAAACAGTTACTAGTCGCTGGCGCCATTTCCAATTTTCTCTTGACTAGAGCTGTGACGTCCTTTGAAAGTTTTCACCATGTTGATGCGAAAGCGTTAAGTTACAGTGCAAACTTCAAGTTAAAAGTTATAGAGAAGGCTACCGAAGTCGGAAATCGGGAAACTGCAAGGTTTTTCAACGTTGACGAATTGAATATTCGTTTGTGGAGAAAAAACAAGACCAACTTCGAAAATTGTGATCTACGTTAAAGAGCGATCATCGTGGAAAACCTCACTGGCTAGAGTTAGAGGAAGAAATAAACAAATGGATTTTAAAAGAAAGAGACAATGGGATAGCAGTCTCGATCTTAATTTTTTTGCTGTTAACTTGCTAAATTAAAAAACGAAAGATTTTTTCCACATGGGATGTTTTGTTTAACAATTCAAAACATAGATGGAAGTAGCAAAGAATTATTTTGTTTTATTGAGATTATCGTAAAAAAATATTATCATACATATTTAAAAAAACGTTTCAATTTTTTTTTTTTTTTTTTTTGCACAATTTCTTACTTCTATTTTTAATTATATTGCGTATTTTTTATCTTGTATGACATTCATTATCGGCAGTTTATATTTTGGATTATTCGCCGTAAAAACTGCCGCGAATTATACGCCGCTACGGATTATACGATGTTTTTTACTCGAAAAAAAGGTTTTACGGATAATACGCCGCTGCGGATTATATACAAGAAAATACGGTAATTATAAGATTCAGTTTTCGAAAAACACATAGTCGGAAATACATATTTCCTAATTAAAAATGATTGTTTTGCATGTAGAATTTTTTTTAAGTTTGATTCATCATTAAAAAATGTATTGTCTTAAGGGTTGATTTTCTTTAACTTTTGGTTACTGTCCTTTCTCTTTGACCAAAAACAAAATCTAGAACAACAATAATAATGATAAAAATAATGAGTAGTTCATATTTCAGGTAACATTCTGTATCACTACAGTCTGAGCTGCTGCGATAAATATAATTTCAATGTTACCAAATAAAGAGCATACATGGAGTGCAAGCACTGCCCAGGCACGCAGCTGGGTTCCAAACACTTTTTTAACTGTCCTTCCATTACTCGTGTCCTTTTCAAAATTGACCGAGTAACGGGTCTGTCCGCGAACATTCTATTAATCTTCTTGGGGTAAAATTATTCTTTTTAACTGTAAGTTCTGATGATTATTTTCTCTCGAAGAATCAGACTTGATTTATTCAAATGAGTTGTTCTATTTAAGCGTTGGCATTTTGGTACGCGATGATAGTCGATGGATGGTTGATAGTTGAAAATGGGAAAATAAAAGTGATTAAAATTGTGAACTAGATTTACGATCGGAGGTCGTATCATTAAGAAAGATATTTACAATGAATTCTAGCGTAGAAGTCAAGAGTAAGTTGAGTAAATTATACTTATATGTTAGTAGCCTTAAGCCGTACGATTACTCTTCCAATTATTTACAAAGCGTATTTCTTACTTTTAGTTGTGTTGATTAAGAAAAAGGGATACATAAATTTGAGTTTAAAACTTGTTATGACTGATCTTTGCTCGAACTCCCAAACACCAACAGCCTCTAGTAGGTTGTAACAACTGTAACATGGATACATTATGCACAGACAAGGCCGAGGGCTTTTCCAAAGCAGTGATTCACGCCTTTGGCGCTATCTAATTTTTGTCACTGTTTCTGCCTGTGTACTTTGGCATACGCGACAACAATAAAGATCACGTTGGTTTTTTAGTAGAATTTGTAACGTGATTTTTTCCCCTCATTCTATGAAATTTAACTGGTTTGATGTTGTTATTTTGTTCTTGTGTTACTTAGTGTTAAGAACAGTTAACAGGATTTTTTCCTCATTTATATGTATATATATATATATATATATATATATATGAATCCTCGTGGGCTATTTTTTGTTGGAAATAAATTTTTGGTTTCGAAGAGAAAGACAGAGGGTTGAGATCGGATATGATAAAAGCGTAATGAAATATGTTTTTGTCTTGTGAAGGAGTTCGTACCATTTGTATACATTTCTATGAATTAGCAATTGTATAAAGAAATACTAAATTAAATTAATCGCCATGAAATTTGCCACTTGACTATAGAGAGAATATCTTTTCTGAGACATTTCTATGTCATCGAGTGTTTCATAATATAATTGTATAATTCTCATGATAGAAAATTGGGGCATTTATGGGTAGATACGAAATAAAATCATTTGAACTCCTCTTTCTCCTCGAAGAGGGAAACTTTTTCAACAGCTAATTCTAAAAAAGTAGTGGTGAGAAACTTTTAAAATTATTAAAACTATTCCATTACTTTGTTTTCAAAATAGCACTCTCTCCATGCATATGAACGCTAAAGATAAAGCTACACACACACAAATCACCTTCAATTCTATTGTAACAAGATTAGTCAATTCTAATTCCTCACGAGTTCACCCATCCGGCAAACGTTAGAAGTAATGGCCCTGAAAACAACGGTCAGAAATAGCGATAAGTGATAAAACACAATGATTCAATCTTTGCCAAACGATAAATCGCTGTTACCAATAAAAGCAGGAATAAAAAAAGCTGAGAAGACGATTCTAAGTCATTTTAATGAGCTATATTTTAGGTCATAAAACTCACCTGCTGAAGAGAGTTTTACTTTCTGACCTGGTTCTTTTATGCTTAAAGTGAAAGTAATATTTGTAGAAGTCACACATAATCTTTCTCCTATTATTCTTTTCAAAAATAGATTTTTTTAATACAGTAAGTAATATTTGGGGATATAAATAGAATTCTTAATATTGCTTTGTACTGAAGCTGTTTCTAGAAAAAAATCTAGCTACCGAACTCAACAGTAAATAGAATTTTAAAAAGAGCCATATAAGATTGCTTTAAGACCGTTATTTCATATCGTTGCTGTGTATATGAACGAAATAATTTAAACTTACGTTTATTTCGAAATTAATACATATTTTTTTCATTCATTCCATTACTGCTAATAATTCGCAGTGCTATTCTTGCGCAGTAATTCTTATTTGTAAGCTTAAAAACCCAAACGATTTTATATAATTCTGATTTATAAGAATAATTATTTCTATTCTATTTTAAATAAATGAAAAACTTATTTGTTGCTTATATTCCATGACGAAGAACATTATTTTCTTTTTTTCCTCCATTAAAAATTAGTAACAAGTATAATTTTTATCATTTTTCGATTTTTTCACCTGAAATGTTAAGTTTCTTTATAATTTATCTATAAAAAACCAGTTTTTACTAAAAATACTAACATAAGAGTAAGTCTTTATTCCAACATATTTTCTTTCTATTAATTAAAATATTTGTACAAGTTAATATTATACTTCTTCGTATATATACTGATAAAAAATTTCGCAAAAATTCCAAAAAAAAGACAAACATTACAAAAATTCTTATACATTTTTCTTAAAAATAGTTTTAATTAATGTTATGCATTTTGAAAATTTTGAAATTCATCTGGTGTTTTTAAAAGATATCTGTATCATGTTACAGTAAATACTACAATTTTTAATACAAGTAATATTTCGAATATATATAACACCGAAGAACATTAAAATGCACCAAAATAGTTATTGCTGATAAATATTGATTTTCCACCGTTTGAGCTTTTATTGGAGTTTGCTTCCAATATACATCTTGCAATTGTGCAAAAAAAGTAGTGATACTATCGTAAAAAAGTTTGTAAAGTATTATTTAATTTGCCTTCCCCCCCTCCTCCAGTCGTATGAAATTTGAAAGAAATATGCAGCTATGTAATCGAATGAAAAGTCTTGACCTGGCAAGAAATCACGGAAGACATGGATCCAAAAACATGGACTGGACGTCATAATCAGTTAAAGGGAACTAGTTATTCAAAATTTAAACTGGATAAATTATTTGATTTAAATGTGAATATTTCTTAAATCTCTGGGTTTTCTTATTATTTTGATGGAATTAGTGTTTTTCATTTTTTTTTAATTATGGACATACTGTGGTTGATATCATACAACTCCACTCCACAATCATTAAACAAAATGAATGAAAGCTTAAGCAGTATGTGCTTCAAAGCTAATTCTCTCTAACACTCCTAGTTTAAAAAACAAACATTCTTTAAGTGACGAAAAATGTTCCTTGTATTGCATCAAGTAGAATTTTTTTATTTCTTTCACATTAACGTTTTTTAAGTAATATTGGTACTGGCTTGATATGAAAACCCAACAAAAATGATTCGTATATTATTTATAATGGAATATTATACGCTTTTTAAAATTCTAAAATAACTTTCTAATGTGTTATCTTTACATCTTTATCAGGTTAAATTCATTTAATTTCTATTTTTTCCTACATATGTCAAAATTAATTCAATTTGATAACCGTGTACATTGTTCATTTTTGCTATTTTAAAAAAAGAAGAAGCAAACCCTAAAATAGATATTCTATTCGGGTTTTTTTTAAAAAAAAATATATATATATAGTGGAAAGCGGAAAATAAGGTCAAAATGAAAAAAATAAAGTTGAAAACTTTTCTTTTCGATTCCTCTGATTTTCATCCAAGCACAAATCTTTATATATAAAAATCTTCTGCGCGTGTGTTTGTCACTAAACTCCTCCTAAACGGCTGGACCGATTTCGATGAAATTTTTTTTGTGGGTTCAAGTAAATTCGAGGATGGTTTAGATTCACAATTCGGTCCGATATCGCAATTAGTTAAAAAGATATTAATTAAAAACATTCAAAAAAATACAACTCAACATTCACCTGCACTGTTGTAACAACGTTATTGTTATAAACAAGTAATATAAAAAAAATTTAAATCAATTATTACTTAGATCAACCAAGAAAAAATTTATTTTAGCTACTTTTTATTAAATAGTTGCGATTAATATAAATATGTATATACATATGACAAAATCACAACATTAAGTGGTAAATAATTTTTATTAATTACCATTGAAGTATCGTATTGTCATCCAAAACAATCGTGTATATAAAATTTCCTTTCAACTGAAAGCTTTAACACGTGAGAAAAAAAACCTTATCAAAAGGGTCGCTAAGTCGCCAACGTGGCTGTAATTTTTTAAATAACTAGTTTTAATCAATTAATTTTTATTAATTATAATTAAATCGTATTGTCATTCAAAATAATCATGTACGTTACATTTCAACTCAATTGAGCGCTTTAAAATGTATTCTTTTAACGATTGAAAATTTCACCAAGATAAATAAATAAATAAACAAGCAAACAAATAAAATATGTATAGAGATCGTGAGCTAATAGTAGAAATTGAAAAATCGTAAGTTGGCGTCGAAAATTGATTTTCAGCCAAACTGGCCAAACCCGGTCTTTATTGTTACGAAAATGCAGACGATTCACGCTTTTTAGCGTTTTTAATTAATATCTTTTCAAATAATCTTTATATATGTAATTCTTCTGTGCGTATGTATGTAACTGAACTCCTCCTAAACGGCTGGACCGATTTTGATGAAAGTTTTTGTCTGTTCCAGTGGACTCGAGAATGATTTAGATTTATAATTCGGCTTAGAAATGTTTATATAATTAACTTTTTATTTATAAATTGTTGATCTTGGAATGTTTTACATTGGATCCGGCAGACTGCGCTAAGATCGCAGTATCGAATATTCAAAAATCTTTTATTATAATTCAAGTTGGTCCCGACAGTGGTGCTGTGATCATTTCAGGAAAATATTTTGTCACTTCGTATTATTATTTTGTTAAAATAAATCGTGTGTTAATTAAATTATTACATTCAGATGTAATTAGTGTTTGAAGAGTTTTGAAGTGTGCATAAAAAACTATACATTTTATGTACAATTTAATAAATATACCTGTTATAAAATAGTTTGAGTCTCTCAACTTTTTCACCTTTAATTAAAACAAGTTTAAGTTTTTATTCACACAGCCTTTACATTTAACTTCGCTCATAGTATACACATACTCACACGCTATCGATTGATTGAATTGTGATAACCGTACATGTAATGACGTTAGACATTGTAATAACTTTTTAATACAAATTTTACTCAAAACGGTCCAGATTGTTAAAGCTTATTCATAAAAATTTGGAATTTTTGAATTTAAGATGCGTGTACAGGACAACGTCTGTCGGGTCCTCTAGTATCTTTGTAAAAATATAACTAGTGTTCTTCCCTGGCAAAATGGTTTTGTTAAAAAAGCGAAAAAAAAATAAGCTCTAATTCTTTAAGCACTTTATACATCTAATTAACTTTCCTGAAATGAATTTTAAAAAGTAAATAAATTTATTTCAAATAAAAATTGCTTTAAAAAATGTTTTCCCCTAAACTTTTACGTTTTTTAACAGGAAACATGTCGCATGTCCTCTCGTGAGGTTGGTGTAGAGGGAAGAGATGTGGAAGGGTGTTCTCCCTCAAAATTGGGGTGGAACTGAGCCAAAATATACTGTCACCTGTATGGTGCTCAAAGCTACGGATAACGGCAGGTGTATATCTAGCCCTTTGCCGCGATGAATTTCGTGGGTTTCGATCTGACTTGTCAGACAGGTGGAATTAGGGACCACAACAACAACAGAATTCAAAAGTTCCCGGATTGAGTCTATAACTTAGAAAATATTACTAATTAAATTGATGAAACACATCTTCCTTCGAAATAAGACCCTTGAGCAACAACACTCTTTTACAGTCGTCAAAACATTTCTGGGATCCATTTTTTTGCCATATCCTTTAATTGAGCCCGTGGTGCACTTTTAACTTCATTTGCAGATTGAAAGTGACGACCCTGTAAGTGACATACCAGTTTAGGAAGTAAGCCGAAGTCACCTGGGGAAAGATCAGAAGAGTAAGGAGGATGTGGTAAAATAGTTGTTTTCGTTTTCAGAATAAAGTCAGGGACGAGGAGGAATCAGTCTGCAGGAGCGTTGTCATGCAAAGCTCCCACGACTGCTAAGCCCACACTTTTGGTCTATTCTTTCGGATTAAATCACGCAAACGACCCAAGACATCTATATAGATTTTTTTGTTCGTAGTGCTTCCTTCAGGAATAATTCCAGATGCACAATGTCCTGGATATCGAAGAACATATATAGCATGACTTTCCCTTTCGAGCAATCTTGGCGGAATTTCTGCTTGAGTGGAGAATGTGGTGATTTTCAAGTCACCGATGCCTTCTTAGATTGCGGACCGTATAAAAAACATCATTTCTCGTGTCCAGTAACAAGTATGCCTAGTAAGGAGGGATATTTGTCAACAATCGAGATTAAGTCTCCATTTATTTCCATTCGAATTGCCTACTGGTCTTCATTTAACATGCGGGGAGTGATGTGTTGACACACTCTATGAATATTAAGATCCTTAGCCAGTATCCTTTGATATGTGGCCTCTGATATCCCAACGGATTCTACTATTTGGACTTTTGTTTGAAGCTTGTTCCTACGTACCGCTGCAGAAACCTTTTCGATGTTCTCAGCTGTGTGGAAACTCTGCGGTTGTCCAGAGTGGTGTCCGCGATCTTCTACACTTCCCTTGCATTCTCTGAAATGCCGATGCCACTCAAAATGTTGTGTTCGCGATAACGTAAGACTGCCGTATCCATTCTCCAACATTTTGTAGCCCTTAGTCCCTGTAGCGCTCTTTCCTACGCGAAAACATAACTTGATATTCATTCTTTGCTCAACAAACGCAATTTCATTCTATCGCCGGGTACAAAATACGCCACCGTGGTGAGCCACCGACCCTGTAATTTAAAACAAGCCACTTTTAGAAATGGGGACGGATGCAGTAACACAGAAAAGTTATCATACTAGATCTACTGCAAATATTTTTCTCATTATAGGCTCAGTCCGGGAACTTTTGAATTCTACCTCGTATATTTAAGTGTCAATTTTTTATACCGAAGCTCTGTCACAGACTTATGTAAAATTTTATAAACCAACATTGCAGTTTGATTCAGAATATGAAATAAGATATATTTTACTGCTTCATAATAAATACTTGATTAACACTTCTCACATTAACTAATGTTATCAATCGAGACTAACTGAAGATATTCTGTACCAACTAATAGAGCAACGCCCGGAGTGTTAAATACACGAAAACCTCGGATTTCAATATTACAGTGAATGAAATTAAAAAATTCAAAATGGAATATTCAGTTAATGATACATATAAAAAAGTTTACCTATTAAAAAATTGTGATCTTACTTTTTTTTTCAAATTTGAAAAAAAAATTTATAATAGCAATAAAATAGTTATTAAATAAAAAAGACGATTATTAATAAAATATTTGTTTATTTAAACAATGCACCTTTTTATACATATAACATATCTTCTTCGACTTCCTTTATTTGAATAATAGGGGGTGTATTGGAACAACTATTTTCGCTGCACTGTAGACTACAGTAGAAGCCACTCTTCGACGACCCCAAGCAGCCGCACATCCCTTTTTACACTTACAAAATAATATTTGCAATAGATGATCCGGAGCTGGCAATTGATTCATTGTTATTGGGATGAGCATGTTATTGAAATGCTTCCATCCCAATTATAAATATCTACGTCATTTCCTAGCCATATCTGGATTTGCAAGTACACTCTTTTTAGATGTTCAAATGCTGCATCAGTTGTAGGAGGTAACGACGATAAAAGAACACTTGTATTTTTTTCCGTTGCTTTTATGAAAGATCTTAATGTATTCAAATCTTTAATTTTTGCCGATGCTCCGTATAAACCCAAAATGCATGTTACCCCCGCTTGAAATATATTATTCCGAGTCTTCGTTGACATTTTTCTATACTTCTGCTGATTTGTGAAGATCATGACATTTCATAGTACTGATATTGAAATCAGCATTATCATGCACAAATTGAGCGAAGCTGCCAGGTTTTATTTCAGGTGGAGTTGCAAATGTAGCTGAAGCTTCGTACAATGTTGCCTCTTTGTAAGAAGCATAAAAGCCTAAGGAATGACATATATTTATAACTTTTTAGAGCCAAATTTCCTGTGAAGTATTACAGCCAAAGTAATATGCAAAGGTGATAGAAATGATCTTGGTCGCACCGCTGATATAATTGCATGTGTGATAGTTTTCCACTTTTCTTCATACGTAGGAATTTTTCGATTCTATTTTTCTTATCGTTTAATATTTTTTCTGATAGTAAAAAGTTCAACGATTTTGGAATTGAATCATCAATATTTTCGAGCATTTTGTCACTGGGTGTATAATTTTCATTATCGTACACTTGAGCTCTTATGTCCCTCCTAATAATTTCACTTGCTGTTTTCAATATATGTAATTCATTTTCTTCTTTACTCTTATGTTTTTGATTGTACCAATTTTCTGTTAGTATATAATGGTTAATTTTTTTTGAAACATGTGATGTTATTAGATCCAAATTTACACGATATCATAATATCATCATGATAGCGGTCTATTAGCCGTTTTCTTATAGTTTTTTCATCCGGGATATACTCAGTAGTGATGGCATTTCTCAACTCTTGCATAGTAAATTGGCTGTTGTCATTTTCTTCTATGTACGTGTATATTTGCTCCATTGCTGTATCAATCATCAAAGATCTCGGAGCAACTTTCTTGTCAACATTACTCAGGTGAATAGAATTTCTGATCAAGTTATAACAATCTGCATGATATTTTGCTTGAAGTGCCTGTAAATCTGTTATACCAGAAATTCTTTGATAAATTTCTCGATAATAATCATTTTTCTGTACGGCAATAAAATTCATGACAGAGTCATTTAAAGTTGAAGCATTAATGTATGAAACTTTTCTTCGCCAATTTTTATTCAATTTTGCTTTTTTTTTTTATGAGCTTCGTGCCCACAAAGGAAACAGTTTTTTTCCCAATCAAAGTTTGATGAATCAATGCTACTTCGGAGGGGTTTTTTTTGGAGGCGAAATTGGAGTTTCAGCTGGCTTCTTTTTATACGCTTCAATATATTTTTTATTTATATATTTTTGCCGACAACTTTTATGGGCGTAAACAACATCAGTTTGTAAGTGGGGTAACAATCCATCCGCTTGAAGCAGTTCTCAACGTGGTTACTCCTCTACTTATTTTTATAATATCACCCGAATCTGAATTGTTTTCAGAAGATGAACCCAATTTTTCACATATTATGCAGCTATGTTCATCAGTCATGCTATTGGTCGTTAGTTTATCCATTGTTCGAAAACTGTAATAGAAAATAATTAAATACTTCATTAATTAATTTATTGCATTTTATTCATTATTATTTTTTCACTTGAATTGACCTTTAATCATCAATTTAACTATTATTTAATTGATCTTCTAATAATTAACTGCATATTTTCAATCTACTTACTTTAACGAAGAAATCAAAATTCTTACGTAGAAATTTGATAGAAAAAAATAATTTTCAATATAACTTCCATCAGAAATATACAAAAATTTTCGTAAAATCATCAGATTTCCACTTTTAAATGTACACAACGTGCACAAGACACGTGTCATTTATAACTGAACTAGCCCGAAAAATTCCGTTCAGGTGAATCTTGCAGCTGCCGCTGAAGTTCTCCTCTACACGTTTTACTCTGGTGTCAAGGTCCCTACTTCCCTTCACACACTCAGGTATGTTTGAAAGATGTTCATTTATGTAATCTATGTCTACTTAGGTGAAATCAAACGTATACATGAAAAAAAATATTATTTTAAGTAGAATTATATTTGCTCGAATATTAATTGTTTATATTTTTTGGTTTAAATAATAAAAAATTAAAGGCACAAAAAATTTTTGGGTAAACTTTGTAATTTATAGCATAAAAAACAAAATCCTACATCCAAATTCATTCACTGTAACAAAAGTCCAAGGTCAAAACCCCCGGGCGCTGCACTATAAGGGAATTGGAAAAATTAGACAAGTTGCTCCCTCTGCAGTGGATGCTGGAGCACGTCGGCATCATCTCTGGTAATAAAACAGTGGATAGGTTAGCTAAGGAAGGAAGAGACCTAAATGATGAAACCTTTGGTGAAACAACTCTCCATGATGCAAATGCAATTGCAAGACAGGAGGAAACCCCATCTTAAAGGAAACCCCATCAATGTGGATTCGCAGATCTGCGAAATCAATGCTAAAAGAGATCGATTAAGAACCGGGCATTTCCTCGGGATAAAAATTCACAAAGATGCCACAAGAACCTATCGCACCATGCAGAAATTGCCCTGACGCTCCACTAACTCTGTAACGAGTACTGGTCGAGCTCTACTCATCCTCTTGGACATGGGTAAGCAAACTTTTCCAGAGTACGGGCTACTCCTAATTTTTTCAAGGTGTTGCAGTCTACCCAATGGCGTAGGTGTGGTGAGCAGAGAAAAAGTCTACTGTATTTATTGTAACTTAATAATAAATCTGGAATATGCTCTTACCTGCATAACTACAATAAAAAACACTCTTAAGATGGAGTTTAAAGCAAAACCAAACGTACAAATATAATAATATCAAATGATACATTTATTATCAAACAATTCAAAATACATTAAAAAATAAAACATTTTCATTTACAGTTTGTTCCCATATAGTCACTAGAAGACTTAGTCTACATACTGTCAGCCAATCTTGAATATTTCCATGTATAATTACTAACTGCTAATCTTAAGGCGGTCACCCCAAAAAGTCTAGGTCGACCACCAGTCGATCGCGATCAACTTAATGATTACCCTTGGCACTTGGATCAACTATTTTTTAACTGTGTTTTAGTTTAAAACCCACTTTCTGTAGATATGGCTTGATTTTATGCAAATGTAACTACTATTCAAACCCTGACGTTGGATATGTGAGGTTAATGGTTAATGGTTAATCATGTAATCTAAGAATAAGAGAAGGTGAATTGTGTGACTGGGAGGTGACGAATCCTGAAATTAATATCCGTCGTAGAATCCATGAGGAGTTGTGCAAGTAAATAACATTGGAGCTGACCGAGCTATCGAGGTTTGAGAAGGATCGTCACAAGGAGCTCTGACTCAAACTAAGTGATTTTAAATAATCTTGTATATCAGATTAAGAGCTAGGATTTTAGCTTGCTCCCAGAATTAAACTATTCAGTTGCATATCATTCATAAAGTGTTAATAATAGAATAAAAGTAGCTATTTTAAAGATCGTGTCTGCTTCTTCCCCGAACCCTCTTACACCCACGACCTTCGGGCCATGGCAACTCCTGATTATAGTTTTGATTGTCCCGAAATTTTACGCTCTCTGACTCTCCTTGGAGAATTCTCTTCCTTCGATCATAAGCGACTATTCGAACAGCATCGTAGAGATCTCTGCCTGCGTGCTGTCAACTCACAGTTTTCTTTGGTTTCCCATGGACCAGTAACCACCACCAAATTATTAAAGGGAACTAGAAACTTCACTAGAAGCATCGATTTCGTATTCAAAAATTTATTTAATAAGATTAAGATACTGTAAAATAGAAAGTTTTCCTTTCATTTAATTCAAAAATACAGAATTACTGTGCTTCCACTAGACCAAAAATTTGAGATGCCAAATGATACATTTAAAGTAAAATCTTATGTTTTAAGTAGCTGATCTTTTTTAATTTCCTTTGTATTATGAAATTTTACTGGATATACTTTTATGTGTTTTTAATAATTAAAAAATTTAAGAGAAATAATTTACAAAGATTTTTATACATCACTACAAAGGAGCTCAATCTTTAAATGTTTTTTTTATGTAAAATGAAATTTTTTATGGATCGGTTGTATGTGGTTCCATAGAGAGTCAGCTAAAAATCACCACCAAACAAAAAGTACCAGCTGTACCCAAAGATGTGACCTGGAATTTGAACTCTAGGTAGTAGCATATACCTAATACCTAGCTAGCACTATTAGTTGATACATCCATCACTAAAAATTCCTCAAAATACTAACTAAAACGGTAATACAAAAAAAGCTATGCATGCGTTTAATTAAACCCGCCATTAGTTAAGAGACTACATTTGATGTCAAGGGAAAACGTTACAACAACACTTTATTCAACCGAGAGCACACTATATCAATGACAATAATGACTGGATAGAAAAATGTCAAAACTCTCTTTTATGAAGTATTTCAACAACAAAGTCCCTTTTTTAAGATGGGATGTGGCTAAGCTTCAAATGACAAGAATAAAAACGCCTACTAATTGCCTCAGAAGTGAATTCTTTATTGGCTCAGTTGACTGGTGTCTGTACACAAATAAACAGTACAAATACATCCAAAAGACACAAAAAATCCACAGCTGTCATCAAATGATCATATGAAACAAGTCTGAATTTAGCTGCATAATGTTATTATCAGAGACTGGACTGTGTCCAGGGCCTCGGTCCCAATGGAGGCCTCGTCTCGTTTTCGATTCAGCCTTAATAAGATCATGATTCGAATAATTTCAATGGTCAAATGCTATTTCCGGTCGTATTCTCCTAAAAACTGGGAATTTCGGTTATGTCACCTGGCTACATGTGATGACCGTCGTCCATGTTTAGGCCTAGACCTACCCCCCTGCACCATCAATGCTCATTCAGTCAAAAGATGACAGTCAGTCCAGCCTGTTTGTGCGATTGTAAATCATGCATATTTATGTGTTTCGGGTTATTGTTTGACAACGTGTGCTATGCATTGTCTACTTTTAAGGCTCATAGGTGAGGCCTACTTTTTCGTAGGAGCCCAGGGCCTCAAGAAGTCTTAAGACGGCCCTGGTTATTATTGTTGGCTTAAATCTGCCAAATTAAAAACAACAAACCACGTTTGCAGTTGCAAACTTTGAACATACATGCATCCCAAAATTAATTATCTGCGCTAAACCTTAACGGCAAAATGTAGCTGCATGAATCGATTTGTAACTTTTTGAAAAATGTTTATCTGGTATGATGCTTTATCAAGCAAGTGCCCCGAGCAAGTATTGCCTTTAGACGATGTGCTAAAACAGCTAGCGAAAACTTTTATGGGACATGGCTGATATCATGCGAACCTTTTGTACGGCTGTGTCTCTTGTGAATTGGTTACGTCAGTCGACTCGGCAAGTACGGCAGCAGCTGTTTGTGTCAGAATTACCGTTTATATTAAAATTATGAAATCGTCTATATGCGATGGTCGCCTGACGATGTCATATATTTGAAGGAAGATATATGTTTTGATTTAAATTCAGTAAAATGAAGTGATAAAATATTTAAATTATAATTTTAAAAAAGCTGCATCTTTGTGTCTTTTTTCCCCGTTTCACAATGAAATTGATCGTTTTAAAATTAACAAGCTGAATATAGCAATTATGGATTGAATGACATTTATGTGGACTGCTAGTTATAATATTCATGGTACTAATTTGTTATTATTACGCTGCACATCAAACACCTTTTTGACACAGTTTTGATATCGCGCCAAATAAGATTTTGGCGTCCAGTAGTTTTCACTCCAAGATGGAGGCCTAACATTAAGAAATCGGCATGAAAATAATTTTTAAAAAAGGCTTATATTCCTGACTAAAGTGTCAAACATTGTAAAATTACAGATTTTAAAGTATATATTAAACAAAATATGTGCTTACTTTTTTATGTACACTCATGTCCATAAATTAAGGATAATGAAGTTCAGGCAAAGAAAGAGACAGAAGCAAAACAAATTTGACTTATTTGTAAAATCTATTTATTAAACAAAAGGTAAAGAGCAAAAAAGATGCAATATGTTTGACATAATTAATAAAAATTGCGATTTATACTCCTTGGAGCAAATTTCAAAAAAAGAACCTATTTAAAAAAAATAGTATAACATGGTTAGTGTGATGGTTAATACGGAGTATGTTTCCCGGACGATGCAATACAGGCCTTACAACGCCTAGGCATGCTGAGTATCAAATTATCAATCTGATCTTGGGGAATATTACACCACTCATCAAGCAATGCCCTCCGAAGTTCCGGTAGACAGGTGGGAGGGGGTTGACGGGCTGCAATTCGTCGGCCAAGCATATCCCACACATGCTCTATTGAATTCAAGTCCGATGAGTATGCTGGCCAATCCATACAGGTGATATCTTCCTATTGAAGGCATTCGTCTACAATGTTTGCACGGTGAGGACGGGCGTTGTCATCCATAAACAGAAATTCGGCACCCATGGCACCCCGAAACAAACGTACATGTTGTTCCAGAATGACATCCCGATAGATGTGGCCTGTCATCGTTACACTCTGAACATGAAATTTTTATTTTAGAGTTCAATTTCTGTGTGATTCTGAATTATCCTTAATTTATGGACATGAGTGTAGAAAAAAATCTGGGTACCAGGACTTCTAAAAATAGAACATAAGGAATTTAGAATTACTGAGATAAAAAGCAGAAAAAACTATGAAAAATAGAAAGTGGGGGAAAAAAGGGGGGCAAATAAAGGTTAATAAATTAAAAAATTCAGGCTGAAAAAAAGAAATTACAATCTGGACAATGATAATAAATATCGTTTGTGAGATGCTATGGATGATTATGAATCCAATTCCTGCGACACTCCTTCTTAAAACAATTTGCCAATCAGTCAGATCATTTTCTCGCAACCCTAAGGTCACAGGGGAAGTTTGGGACTCAGAAAGAACAGACATTATTATAAAAATAATTAACTTTATTTATTTTATCAATTTTCTATCAAGTAAGATAATAAACATAGGGAGCAGTCAAATTAAATAGCTATATGACATGGGTGGCTAACCTCTGTGGATCAACGTGAGATTTTTTCTTAAGAAGTGTTTAATGAGGTATAGACGTGCCGTCAAATAATTTTGACGTGTGATTGTCGGGAAAATAATAAAACTAAATACTAACAACTCAAAACTTTTTATTTACTGCGAAAAAATACTTTTTGTACTGTATAGTTATAAATGCTTTAGTTATACGTGTAATTCAAATTAAAGTAACATTAGAGGGATTTCTGTTGTTGCAGACCGTGTGTGAATGACAAATAACTTATATTAGGATTGTAAGATGTTACTTGTCGCCCATCCGGTATAGTGATTAGCGACGCTGACTGCTGTGCCGTTGGGACTGGGTTCGAATCCGGGAGAAGACATGGATGTTTGTAAATGAATAGTGCCTTCGCGGCATGGGGGTACTTTAAATAGCCGTCGAGCCGCAAGTCCTCTCGTGAGGTTGGTGGAAGGGGAAGAAAGGTGGGAGGCCCCTGACTACCTCCAGGATGTTCTCCCTCTAAATTGCGATGAAACCGACCAAAATCGTTCTTTCATTTGTATGGTGCTACAGCTAACGACAGGTGTCACTTAGCCTTTTGCCATGATGAATTCCGTGGGCCTTGATCTGGCCTTTGCCGATCAGGTGGCATTTGTAGAAACAACAAGATGTTACTTTTTGTAGAATACATTCTGCATTTTAGTCATCTACCAAACGGTTTCAAAGCAATTAGTTATTTTCGCTGTGGTTCACTTTTTTTGACAAGAGGATTTGTGATTTGTTTCAAAAGGCCGTTTTACAGACGATATATGTTCTGCGTACCACTATTCCAGAACATAAAACACATACCACTTTGTCCCCTTAACTAATAATGCCCGTCCACCAAATTTGAAATTCTGTGTTACACTTACTATCTTGTCCTTTTTGTTGTTTTATTGAACTAGCCGTGTTAAATAACAGTTAAAAATCGTGCATATAACACAGATGAACTTTAAAATACAGTTGTGCCAATGAAATTGACAATGCTATGCGTAGACAAACTTTACATCATAAGCAATTGTAGTGTGTAGTGTACGACGTAACTAAGGCAAGACAATAACAAACGAGTGTGCTCTCTGCCGCCCCGCGACCGATCACTCGCGCGTTTGTTCGCAATACTTCAAAGTTAACTTTGAAATAAATGGAAACTATTTTGATCACTGGGGTGCTAAATATATTGTGTCGCGTGCCACTGGTTCGCCATCCCTGTTGTATGGAATTGCACTCACCCGGATCAACTGGGTATTCTAGGGTTTAAATAGCACTCAAATTAGCACAAAACCAAGTTCTCCCCGTGAAAAGTGGTTTTAAATTAAGAAGTATTTCCCCTAGAGGATTAGTAGAAGGGGGCCAATAGGACCCGTCACAAATTAAACTTATTATTTCAATAATTTTTTTTCATCAATTTTGACAGTTTTACTCTTTCCCCTTATCTTCTCTGCATTAACCTCAATGAAATCGATTAACACATTGGACCATCGACAACATCTTGTGAAAAAATTCCGAGTCTTGTATGAATTTCATCACACAAGAAAAGTTTAAAAAATTCATTAGTTAAAAGTAAAATCGTGGACATTTGCAATTAATTAGCTTCCAGTGAAAAATGAATTACTGTTGTGGCAACTCGATTTTGTACCGTAAGTTCGCAATAAAGTATAACCATCAAATTCTTTATTTTGTCCGTAAGGAATTATATCGTTGGGTAGATGGCTTGAGTACCCAGCTCTCTCGGTCTACAACCACATATCATTAGATATTTGAGTGACTTTATTTGATAGAATAGTGCCCTTTGGTAAAATTAGATACTTTAAAGTTACACAGGAGAACAAGTAAAAATAAAAATTTAAAAAATTTCAATGCATTATATAAGTGCGAGAAAAATAGCTTCAAAGACGGCGCAGACCACAGAAAATGAAAGCAAAATGTCAATCTTTGGGTGGGCGGGGTGAGGCCTGACCAATGGGAATGCAGCTTGGATCTCGATCATTTAGTTGCAAAGGAAATCAGAAATAGCTTTTTTAAAAGCTAATAAAAAACGATAAAAAAAAGTAGAAATGCTCGAAGAAAAAATAAAAGAACATGAAAATTTATAAACGATATGTCGGAATAATTTTCCGAGGAAAATTATTGAGTAAGTAAATTAGAAAAAAGAGGTTCTATTTAAACAATTATCATTTTACTGTGTCACACTCATCATATTTTATGACGGCTGGAATAAGTGAAATCTAAATCTGGAGGGGGCGACTGGAACTCTTTGAACTCAAAACAGCTGAAGAGTGCGAATGATGAAATCCTATTTGTCCATAAAAATTTAATGGGGGCCTTCATATACTTTCAAAAGAAGATCTAGGTAATGACCAAAAATGTTCGAAATATCCATGTTCGAATAAATCACATAAGACGAAAGCTGCGATGTAGACAACATAAAATATGGAAGTAAGATTTTTTAAGAAAAAAAATATTATTAAAACCGGCTGAAATTAATAAGGTTACCACCATAAAGCAATAAAAATTGTTTTTAAAATACGTAATAACGATGGCAACCACCGTACCAAATGATAAAAATCAAGGTAACCATATTGCAATGTAATCATTCTACTTGGCGAGTGAGTGAGTGAATATTAACGTCGCACACTGTTCAGTTACACGAGGGCTTTTGGCGACGGACCTCGTAATTTTGAAACATGGTCAAGTGACGTGGACGACACTTGGCACTTCTGCACAAGCAAAATGATCATTTAGAAAATTAAAAATAATTATGAAACTGTGTGAGCCAAGCTTGACTCCGCAATTATGGCTAATAACAATTGCAAACCAAGTCGCGTCAAACCTGGATTTAACTGAAGTTATTGAAATTTATGCGAAAACTAAAGCTGGGAAAAGATTTTTAACCAAATTGTTAATTTGACGTTAATCGGTAAGTTTAACCTTCATTTATAATAAGCCTTTTATTCTTTAACTGCATCATTTTATTTCCTAATACCTATGTTATTATTTGTAATCTTGTTCATTGTTTAATTTTTTATTATCTTTTACATTACTTCTCATCTTCCAGTCCCGGAAGTTCCTAAGCTATCTGCAAATATTCTGGAAAAGGTCTGAAGGAAGTTCAAATCGAACCTGGGTGATCACTAAAGTTCACACAAGAAAACTCATACACATACATATAGGTAGTATGTAACTTTGCTTTCTTATGTTCAGTAGAGCACGATAAAGAGCTGATGTTTTAAAGTAGCTTTGTATATTTAAAATATTCATATATTTTTAGTTTTTTACTTAATAAAACCCAACCAAGACAGGGCCCTCATTTTTTTTTATTTGATTTATTTTTTTTTATTTATTTATTGCACCAGGGCATTAGGGTACCTAGCTACGCCACTGTCAACAATTCCAAAAACAATATATGTTCATACAACATCATGAAATACCAGCGAAGCGGGTGGGTGACACTGCTAGTATATATGTATACAGTTGCCGAATTCGACCGACAAATTCAGAGGGGTGATACACTATCTGGCCAAAAGTATCCGGACACCCAGTGGTATGCACTTAGAGCGTCCTGAGGCACATATTAATATGATGTTGGTCCCCCTTTTGCATGGATGACAGCCTGCACACGTTTGGGAAGACTTTCCACCAATTTTTGATAGGTGACCATAGGAATTGCCTTCCATGCGTCCATCACAGCTGAAGTGAGTGCTTGCAGTGAGGAGGGTCGATTTGGCTGGCTACGTAATCTGCGCTCTAATTCATCCCAAAGGTGTTCTATGGGATTTAGATTGGGGCTCTGAGAAGGCCAGTCCAGTTTTTGAACACCCATTTCGTCAAACCACGTCTGTGAAAGCCTCGATGTGTGAATGGAGCAGTTATCCTGCTGGAAAAGAAATGGACCTTCCCCGAAATATTGCCATAGAGTTTGGAGAGCAGCATTGTCCAGAATGTCCACATACATCTCAGAGTTGATGTTTCCAATCACAGGAACTAACGGACCCAGGCCAAACCACGAGAAACACCATTATGCTTCCACCACCCAACTTAACAGGCGGCACAATGCAGTCACTAAAGAAACGTTCGCCGGGCATCCGCCCAACCCAGACGCGTCCATCCGACTGCCAGACTGTAAAGCGAGATTCATCATTTCAAAGAACAGTTTTCCGCATGTCCACAGTCCAATGACGGTGAGCTTTACACCATTGCAATGAATGCTTCGCATTCTGTGGAGTGATGTTTGGCTTGTGAGCGGCTGCACGACCATGGAATCCCAAGTTTTCTAACTCTCGACGGACAGCCCTGCTGCTAACGCTAATTACTGATGAACTTTGGAACCCCTGATTCCACCAACGAGGACTTGCGATTGTGTTTCACTACCCTTTTCAGAGTTCTGCGGCTGCGTTCACCAAGTATTTTCGGCTTACCGGTTCGTTTTTCAGCCTTTTCACTGCCTCGACGTTTCCACTTCACAATTACATCACTCACAGTGGATTTAGTCTTCTTTAGAATGTCCGCAATCTCATGAACTGATTTCCCACAAAAGGGGCATCCCACTATACTGCCACGATCAAACTCACTAAGCTCCTTTGACTTACTCATTGCCTCACAAACGCATAAATACAATGTGACAAACCACTACCAATACTTTTATAGCTTTCAATTACGTATCAAATTGCGTCACTCGCCAGAACCACTTTTTAAGGGGTGTCCGGATACTTTTGGCCAGATAGTGTAGTAGGCTGCATGGGGATGACAAATCAACATAGAACATGAGATCGCAAACCACGTCTAGTTGGTGAAAATTGTGTTAGTAGTGGCCATCGGTAGGACGGGCAAGGATTGTCGGAGATCATCTGTTGGGACCATACCTGCTACCCGAACTCTTCAATGAAGTCAAATACCTTGTTTTCCTACAGCACATCTTCCCGGAGTTGCTGTAGGCAGTACCGGTCACTGAATTTCAGAACGTTGATGCACCAGCACGTTTTTCTATTACGGTGGTAACCACCTCCATGCTACATATTCTGGAAGGAGGATTGAATGTGGCGGACTTATTGCTTGGCCTCCACGCTTCCTGGACCTAAATCCCTTGAATTTCTTCTCCTGGGGCTGCCAGAGATCACATGTGTGTGAAACGCCGATGTCTACAGTGGAGGATCTCAAGGCATGGATCATCGTCACTTCAGCTGACATCGCCAGCCCGCCGGATTCATTTGAACGCGTTCGTCAGTGTTGATTGTGTTATGAACTGAGCGACCAAAACTTAGAGCAATTCTTGTAACAATCCTTATCGTTGCTTTTCTAATGCCGAGCTGGGATGCATTGTTCATATTGTAAACATGCTTTAAGTCTAATAAACGTATTTCTGACTTTGTATTATCCCCATTCATTCCACTCGACATCACACCCTTCATAACTGTTTTTGCGAATTACTCCCACTAAATAGAGATTACAACCTCATATTCTATGTTGATTTGTCGTCCCCATGCTGCCTACTATCATCCCTCTGAATTGGTCGTATCAAATACGTCTACACCCTGTATATAACTTTTATTCATAGATTAAGTTGTTATAAATGTAACTTAAAGCTAAAAAACAAAATCGTATTACGAAACAGTATAGGTCAAAGTTAAATGGCCACAGTAATATATTTGTAAACTCTTTGTGCTATAGAAACTAAGATTGTAGGATATATAAAGAACTCTGGTGACATATGCATAGAAACTTTTCAACAAAAAATATTTTCTTTTTTCTAGAAAAATTATTTTATTAATGCCCTTTTAATAAAACAATACATCATCATCAGTTTATGAAAAATATTGATTGAGAACTCCACAAGCATATATCCTTTCATTATAGACGAAAAAATACCATTATTACTATTATTATTATTATTTTGCTTAATTCACCAACAATCCTCTTTTAATTTCCCCTTCTTATTTTGTAGCATCCTATTAGAAATATTTTAACTTCCACACTTTTAGCAAAAATTAAATATAGTTTATTAATAGACTGCAATAAACATATTTCTAAAATTGGAATTTATTTTTTCTCCAAACGATACAGAACGAGTAAAAATAAATAATCGATAAATTGATTACTTTTTCTTTCTTTGAACAATAGATGTACCAAACGATAACTTTTACTGCTTGAGTGACAACTTTGAAAAAAGCTCTTTAGTTATTTTAAACTGCTTTTGTTATTACTTTTTATGATGGGTTATATTGTTCAGGAAATGCAATTGTTTCAGACGATAAAATTTTGATAGACAATGATATATGGGATACTAAAAAAGTACTTGGAAAAGTTATTTCTATAGTATTTAAGTGAAAATATAAAATCTCTAAAAATAGAACTCGTTTTCTTTTATTGGAGAGAGAGAGAATTATGAGTATACATTTTTTACATAATGATCCTTTTAATTCCTTGGTGTGTGTGTGAACTCTTTCTTTTTTATGAAATTCTTTTATTTGAGTTCACTCTGTTTAAACCAATGGTTATATTTTCTGGGGATTTTTTTTTTACAGAATTTTATTATAATGTGCTTATATGCAATACATTCTATGACCTATTTTTAAAAAATAAAAATATGCTTCATCTCTATCAAAAAATAGATTTTTTAATGTTAAGTTTTAGGAAATAACTTTCAATGAAACAAAATAGATCTTTATACCTTTTGTGAGGCTAAAGAGAGAAATATTGGTAATTATAATATTATTATCTTTGCTTGTTTCAATTTTATTATTATTTTTTATCTCTTTAAAATGTTAAACTTCATAAAAATAATTTTTGAAAACCTGGATTGAAAAAAGACTAATAAAATATTCGTTCTTATGTGAATCAACATATTTCTTAACACATATAGACGCGTTAATAAAAACCACTTTTTAGTTTTTTTTTGTCTGCTCCGGTGGCTTAGAGGTAGCGTGCCCGTTTTGTAAGCCTAAAGGCCGTGTCACACGTACACGTTTCGTGCTATTTTTCGTCCAATTCATGCAATTTTTACTCAGTCGCCATAGCAACGGACTTCGAACAACATTTTGCTGGTGAGCTCAAAAAGTTGTTCCAAATAAAAGTTGCTTGAAATTCCAGCCAATGGGGTTCTTCGGCGTCCTATGGCATAAATAAGATGGCGGCTTCGATTTCATCAGACGCATCAGATATGGCGTACAATATTTTAATAGCGTATAATATTTTAAATAGAATGGTGCTCCATTTCTGTTTACGCCCATCAACAAAAGCGCAAGCGAAATAAAAGAAATAATTTTGGATGTTCATTTGCAGGAGCAAAAAAATCAGCGGGTAATTTTTCAATGTGGTGAAAGAGCGCGGCTGACGTCAGAGTATGTCGTTTTGTTTACGGCAACCCACCCTCAAATAGGACCAGAAATTGGACCATAAAGTTGCACCAAAAATGTACATGTGATACGGCCTTAAGGTTGAGGATTCGACCGCGGCTGGAGTTGATAGATTTTCTGGATGTGAAAAACATAGGCACGCATGTCATATGATTACGTAGAATGTAAAAGATCCCTTGAATATCAATTTGGCTCTAGTATTCTAGCCAAAATTAAATCACGGCAATATTTAGCTTCCGAAGAGAGCTTGAATGAAAAAACTAATTCAGGCGTCCAAATTTGGTAATGAGGCCACCATGAAAAAGCTCTCACGTTTGAAGATTTGCCGTGTCTGCTAAGGCCTAGTTGCTAAGAAAAATGCAGCCGCATTGGGAAAAAATAGATTTTGGGGATTTATCTTATTTGACACTATTAATGATTCAAGCAGAGAAACATCAAAGCACAATAAACAAATACTTCACACATAATTACACGATTACGGCTCGAGTCGATTGCGAGAAGTGCTATTCCTTCCCCAATTGATAATTTATATGTTATATTAACTCTCAACGGAAAGCGTTTTCGGTTACAGTTACAATGAGTGATTATACAAATCTGTTTTTGTGTATATGTTACCGTTAAAGCGTGAAATCCATTTTTTCATAGAATAGGTATTTCCTGAAATAACTAAATCGACCCTCGAAGTTTCTTTCAACCGGTTCAAACTGCTTTGAGAAGAATTTTTTTGATTAAGCAGAATATATAAAACAATTGTACTCTATATATCAGTTCAGTTTATGTCAGCGAGAATTAATTTCCATTGAAGAAGCTCCAAATATTAACACAACGCTTCGATCTGTTGCAACAGCTCAAAGTTACGGTACTAAACAAGGATTTCCAGCTCGTGTAACAAGTAAATGTGTAATACTGAACAGTGTATGCTTGTATCAAAAATAATAAGCAGTTCAATCTAAAGTGACAGCACAGCAATCCTTGCTCTAATAAATAATGAAAAGCAAAAAATAAAGGTACCTCATAAAATTTTAATTAATATTCTCTTATATTTTTGTATTAAAAAGTTTACACAATGTTTTAATGAAGCAACAGTTTTTCTTCCCAGAATTTATTTTTGTTGATAATATTTAAAAATAATCCATCTTTGCAACACATTATGTTTTCCCCTTTACTGTTTAAATAATTTTAGCAATAGGAGCAATAATAAATTACATTATCTGCAAAAGGGACAAAATATATTTTTCTACAGATTTTAGCTATTTATGATCAATTAATTTGTAAAAAAACCTTTGAAATTGTGTATTTTTCACTTTATAACGGTCTATCCTTAGTTGTTTCATAGAATACCTAGTTATTACATAGAATAGTTAGGTAAAGTACGAAATTTTTTATCTATTATATACTTTAACTGACTTGTCTAGTTATTTCATGAAAGACCTACTTATTTCATGAAATACTTAGTTGTTCGTAAGATACCTAGTTATTCTATGAAATAACTGAATTATGCACTTTTACGGTAACATATATACATAAAGAAGGGATGAAAGCATATTCTATATATTCAAAAAAAAATCAAAAAATGTAAGATAGTTTTACCAAGCATCATTACAAATGATTTAAGCAAAATTTTATTTCACGAAAAGACTTTCGATTCGAAGTTTATATTATTGCTAAGCGTTATCTTTTATTGATATATCTTAGACAGCAGCTCATACAAAAATTTTCATCGTATATATATATATATATATACTAGCCGTTACCCACCCGCTTCACTGGGTATTTCACGATGTTGTGTATATGTATACTGTTTACATATATATTAATTATTGATATATAGCATTAAGAATTCGATTGTATTGAAAAATATATTTATAGCTGTTACACTCTCGCCCCTTGATATAAAAAGAACATAAATTATAATATCTAATATTTCTATTTATATCTAAAATAGAAAAGAAAGATTTTTCGCTCACTTAACCTAATAATCAAGTGGATTTCCACCAAAGCAACTTTCAGTGGATCTCTACTTCATAAAATAAACATACGTGCTGAATTTCAAGTCTAAATCTAACAGAGCAAAAATGGAATTTTTATCATCAATACCTCGTTGAGAGCACTCTTAGCGGATTCCAATTCAACAAAAGAAGCATGCAAACCAAATTTTTTTATTGTAGTCTCAGCAGTTCGAAAAAGGGAATTTTGTCTATCAATACGCTTCAATAACTCTTTCCGCTTCCCCCTGGAGTTGATTTCCGTAAAACCCATTCTTAGTGGAACTCTATTCAACTAAAGAAATATGCTCAAAAAATTTCAAGTAAATGAGTTAAATTCAAAAACAGGAATTTTTCAATAACACGCCTTAATCCGTCGCAACCCCACTCCTTTGGAGGTCCGTTTTCGTAAAAATCTTTGTAAAAGGAACTTCATTCCACGAACGGAACATAACTTCTAATTTTCAAGCAGGTGTTTCTATTAGTTGAAAAGCGGAAATATTTATCTATTACTTAAGCCCCCTCAGTGACCCAATTTTTCCCAAAAATAGCGGATCCCAGCTCAGTGACGAAATTTTCAGACTGTACGTCTAATAGGGAAATAATTATCTTTTAAGCCCCCGCAAAAAACGATTTTCACAAAACCCATTTCACAAAATTCTTTGCGGATCTCTACTTAATGAATGTAATCAGCTTACTAATTTTCGAGATTTTACGTCTAATAGTTTAAAAAAAAGTTAATCGCCTATAACGCCTCTTAATTCTCTACAACGCTTTAAGTCGATTTTCACAAAACCCATTCTGTAGGGGATCTGTACTCTGTGAAAGGAATGCCGCCAAATTTCAAGACTGTACGTCTAATAGGTTAAAAATGGAAATAATTATCTATAACACCCCTTAAGCCTCCGCAACGCCACTTAGGAAACGATTTTCACAAAACCCATCTTATAGCGGATCTGTACTTAATAAGTGTAATCAGCTTACCAAATTTCGAGATTTTACGTCTAATAGTTTAAAAAAGGAGTTAATTGCCTATAACGCCCCTTAATTCTCCACAACGCCACTTGGGGTCGATTTTCACAAAACCCATTTTGCACGGGATCTGTACTATATGAAAGGAATCCGCTTACCAAATTTCAAGACTGTACGTCTAATAGTTTAAAAATGGAAATAATTATCTATAATAAGCCCCGCAACTTAGGAAACGATTTTCACAAAACCCATCTTATATCGGATCTCTACTTAATGAATGTAATCAGCTTACTAATTTTCGAGATTTTACGTCTAATAGTTAAAAAAAAAGTTAATCGCTTATAACGCCACTTAATTCTCTACAACGCTACTTGGGAGTCGATTTTCACAAAACCCATTCTGTAAGGGATCTGTATAGAAAGGAATCCGCTTACCAAATTTCAAGACTGTACGTCTAATAGGTTAAAAATGGAAATAATTATCTATAACATCAGAAACGATTTTCACAAAACCCATCTTATAGCGGAACTTAATAAGTGTAATCAGCTTACCAAATTTCGAGATTTTACGTCTAATAGTTTAAAAAAGGAGTTAATTGCCTATAACGCCACTTAATTCTCTACAACGCCACTTGGGAGTCGATTTTCACAAAACCCATTCTGCAGGGGATCTCTACTCTATGAAAGAAATCCTCTTACCAAATTTCAAGACTGTACGTCTAATAGTTTAAAAATGAACATAATTATGTATAACGCCCCTTAAGCGCCCTCAACGCCCCTTGGAGGTCGATTTTTGTAAAAATCATTATGTAGGGAATCTCTACTTTATGAAAGAAATCTGTGTACGAAGTTTCACGACTTTACATCTAATAGTTTAGTAAAGGAAATAATTATCTATAACGCCCCTTGGGGTTCGAACTTTGCAAAATCCGTTCTTAGCTGACGTCTACACCATGAAGGGAACTTACCTACCAAATTTCAAGTCTGTAGGTATATACAGTCAGGTCTCTTTTTATGCGGATTGTTTTTATGCGATTTTGAAGTTGTGCGGTTTGTATTTCAAACATTTGCCGTTTGTATTCCAAACATTTCTAGATTTTTGTTATTATTATTATTTTTATACTGAGACGTAGATCATAATATTCCGAGAATTTCCGTATCTTTTTGGTGCTTACGTCTGCAGCTCGACTGCGACAGTCTTAGATTCGCATTCGTTATTTCAGTAGTATACTGATACGATATCATTATTTCGAAATTATATTTTCTCTTAGTGGTGCCTCGTTCATTTTTATAAAAGTTTCACTTTAATAAGTGGCGAATTTATGTTGCAATATAATAAGCAGCAAATTTTGATTTCTGGATATAAAGTGAGTGTCGTAAAGTTTTATTTTTCATTAGAAAATCGTAAGTGTAATTTTTTAAAATTTCTTTTCTAAGATTTTATTTGGCCCAATGGAGAGAAAAAAAACATCAAAGACAGTCAATTTCGTTGGAAACGAAAATTGCAATTTTAGATCGCTTAGGAAAAGGAGAAGGATCTACGGCAATTGGAAAACATTTTAATTTAGGCGAATCTACTGTCAGAGCAATTAAAAAGAATGAAGCTGCAATAAGAAAATCTGTCACTTCTGGTACAAAATTAAGCACCAACTTTGCATCGTACATAATGGATGTATTATTAGAAAGAACGGAACGAGCCATCGCAATTTGGATTGAGGAACAAGTTCAAAGAAGGATTCCTGTAAGTGGTTATTTAATCCAAGAAAAAGCTCTTCAATTTTATAAGTCAATGAAAAAGTCAGAACCATCAACTTCCACATCCCAAGCTGGAAAATATTTTTCAGCTAGCGAAGGATGGCTAACCGGGTTCTTAAAAAGAAATGCACTTCATAATATTAAAATAACAGGGGAGAGTGCGACAGCAGATGAAGGAGCAGCAAAAATATTTGCAGAGGAGCTAGCGAAAATTATTGAAGATGGGGACTATTCTGCCGATCAAGTATTTAACACTGATCAAACAGGACTTTATTGGAAAAAATTGCCTAACATTACATCGCAAAGGATGAAAAAACTGCAAGTGGACATAAAGCAAGTAAAGATCGAGTCACCTTATTACTTTGTAGCAATGCATCAGGAGATCGGATGTTGAAACCTCTCTTAATAAATAAATCTCTTAGACCACGCGCCTTTAAAGGTAAAGATTTAAAACAACTGCCTGTGCATTGGATGGCTAACCCGAAAGCCTGGATGACAACAGCTATTTTTACAAAATGGTTCAGTAATTGTTTCGTACCAGAAGTGGAAGCCTATATGAAGGAAAAATCTCTCGATTTTAAAGTTGTATTAATTGTTGACAATGCAGCAAGTCATCCACAATTAGAACATCCAAATGTTCAACTAGTATTTCTTCCGCCCAATACAACAAGCCTTATTCAGCCATTAGATCAAGGCATAATTGCAACTTTTAAAAAATATTATATTAAGACTACGTACAAATTCATCTTGAATAAACTAGAAAATGAGTCCTTAACAGTAAAAGATGTGTGGAAACAATTTTCTATTTTTGATTGTTTATTTCATGTTGCATCTGCTTCCGCTCAAATAAGACCTAGAACTTTAAATGCCTGTTGGAAAAAGATTTGGCCAGCATGTGTGACAGACAATACAACCACTCAAACATCGACACTATCAGATGAAATAATTAATTTGGCACATGAAATTGGAGGAGATGGTTTTAATACATTCAGCCACGATGATATAGATGAATTGCTTGTGGATGATGCATTAAGTGACAATGATATTATTGACTTAACTTTAGATCTAACTGTAGACGGCGTCGTAGGTCTAGAAGGTGATAATAATGAGGAAGAAAAATCAACTTCCCTCACTGGAAATTAATTCAAGAAGGTCTTCAACTTTGCAGTAAATTAGAAAATCATTTTCTTATTAATGACCCTAATTCTGAATGAGCCTCTAAATTACAACGTGAGCTGCAGAACTGCATGTCTGGATATCGTGAACTATATAAAAAAATAAAAGAATCATCATCGCAAAGTTTAATTACTGATTACATTGTCAGAAAAGGAAGAGCTACACAGAACGACAATGAAGTTTGTGAAAGTCAGTGGTCTTTACCGCAAATATCTATTGCAGAGTCAGTCTCCTCTGATGATGAAGGTGATTTGGAACCACTTCGCAAACGGTACAAACCATTATCAGATAGCGATTATGATTAAAAATGTAAAACCATGTGTATTACTTTTCCATAAAATAAAATGAATTAAGGTTTGAATACAAGTTTTTTTTTTTTAGCTTTTCTATGAATTTCTTTCAGACATTCGAAGTAATTTATCATGCAGCCTACTTCTTTTCATTTCTGCAATTTTTTTAATGCGGTTTTAAGTTAATTTTAACTAGTTGTTTTGGTTTTATGCGATTTTAGAAAACTAAGGAACGTATCCCTACTTTTTCCATTCAAGTAATGTCTTTTTTAATGCGATTTTTTTATATGCGTTTTTCGGTAGAACGTATCTACCGCATAAAACGAGACATGACTGTATATAGATATATCTATATATATAGATATATCTATATATATAAAGGAGAAAAGCGACTCACTCACTCACTGACTGACTAATTACGATATCTCCGGAACTATTAAACCTACAAACTTGAAATTTGGTAGGAAGGTTCCCTTCATGATGTAGACGTCAGCTAAGAACGGATTTTGCAAAGTTCGAACCCCAAGGGGCGTTACGAGGGTTTAAGGGGCGTTATAGATAATTATTTCCTTTAGTAAACTATTGGATGTAAAGTCGTGAAAAACTTGGTACACAGATTTCTTTCATAAAGTAGAGATTCCCTACATAACGATTTTTACAAAAATCGACTTCCAAGGGGCGTTGAGGACGCTTAAGGGGCGTTATACATAATTATTTCCATTTTTAAACTATTAGACGTGCAGTCTTGAAATTTGGTAAGAGGATTCCTTTCATAGAGTAGAGATCCCCTACAGAATGGGTTTTGTGAAAATCGACACCCAAGTGGCGTTGTAGAGAATTAAGTAGCGTTATATAGGCAATTAACTCCTTTTTTAAACTATTAGACGTAAAATCTTGAAATTTCGTAAGCTGATTCCATTCATTGAGTAGAGATCCGCTGTAAGATGGGTTTTGTGAAAATCGTTTCCTAAGTGGCGTTGTGGGGGCTTAAGGGGCGTTACAGATAATTATTTCCATTTTTAAACTATTAGACGCACAGTCTTGAAATTTGGTAAGCAGATTCCTTTAATAGAGTACAGATCCACTGCAAAATGGGTTTTGTCAAAATCGACTCCCAAGTGGCGTTGTAGAGTATTAGGTGGCGTTATAGGCAATTAACTCCTTTTTTAAACTATTAGACGTAAAATCTCGAAATTTAGTAAGCTGATTCAATTCATTAAGTAGAGATCCGCTATAAGATGGGTTTTAGGGAAAATCGTTTCCTAAGTGGTGTTGCGGGGGCTTAAGAGGGTTAATATACATAATTATTTCCATTTCTAAACTATTAGACGTACAGTCTTGAAATTTGATAAGTGGATCCCTTTCATAAAGTACAGATCCCCTACAGAATGGGTTTTGTGAAAATCGACCCCAAGTGGCGTTGTGGAGAATTAAGGGGCGTTATAGGCAATTGACTCCATTTTTAAACTATTAGACGTACAGTCTTAAAATTTGGTAAGCTAATTCCTTTAATGGTGTAGAGATCCGCTACAAAATATTTTTGGGGAAAATTGATCCCCAAGGGTCACTGAGGGTGATTAAGGGTGTAATAGATAAATATTTCCGCGTTTCAACTAATAGAACCACCTGCTTGAAAATTAGAAGGTATGTTCCGTTCATGGAATACAGTTCCTTTTATAAAGATTTTTACGAAAACGGACCCCCAAAGGAGTGAGTTTGCGAGGGACTAAGGCATGTTATAGAAAAATTCCTGTTTTTGAATTTAACTCACTTACTTGAAATTTATTGAGCACTTTTTTCTTTAGTTGAATAGAGTTCCACTAAGAATGGATTTTACGGAAATTAACTCCAGGGGGAAGTGGGTAAGTTATTGGGGCGTATTGATAGACAAAATTCCCGTTTTTGAACTGCTAAGACTATAATAATAAAATTTGGTTTGCATGTCTCTTTTTTGTTGAATTGGAATCCGCTAAGAATGCTGTCAACGAGGTATTGATGATAAAAATTCCGTTTTTGCTCTGTTAGATTTAGACTTGAAATTTAGCACGCATGTTTTTTTATGGAGTAGAGATTTACTGAAAGTTGCTTTGGTGGAAATCCACTTGATTATTAGGTTAAGTGAGCGAAAAAAATCTTTCTACTTCGATTTTAGACATAAATAGAAATTAGATATTATAATTTATGTTCTTTTTATATCAAGGGGTGAGAATGTAACAGCTATAAATATATTTTTCAATACAATCGAATTCTTAATGCTAGATATCAATAATTAATATATATGTAAACAGCATACATATATGCAACATCGTGAAATACCCAGTGAAGCGGGTGGGTAACGGCTAGTATATATATATATATATATATATATATACATATGGCATCCAGCAAAGCAGTCTTCGCGCGCAGGCGCAGTGAATTGAAACTGAAACTATTAGACTAAGACTTTTGAGAAGAGAGAAAGTGGAGAAGAAAAGAACGACTGAGGTGCGCGAGCAGGCGTTACCATAAAAACATCATCGAAACTTATCTGTTAGAATAGCTACCTTTTTAATTAATTTTTATTTAATGTTAAATAAACCATAAGAAAGACAAAAGTCTTGGACCCCTTGTTGTCTCCCACAAATTATGGGGGCTCGGCCGCGATCGATAAAATTTCGATTTGAACCAAAGTCTGGACAATGAACAAAAGCTTCCGTGAAGGAGACGCTCCGCCATTTTTTTTAAACTTCGTTCAACCTGAGTAGAGGTTGAATTTCAAAACTTCATTCCGCCTGTGTAGAGGTCGGAACTATTAACAAAATCACCTGTGTAGAGGTGAATTTTTCAACGAACCCTGAATATTCCGCCTGTGTAGAGGTTGGAACTAACTCAGTGTGAATAATCCGCCTGTGTAGAGGCTGGAACTTTTAATCAACGTTTTTCTTCAATTGACTTTTCATCGAACCCTGAATATTCCGCCTGTGTAGAGGTTGGAAATATCAACTAAACACCTGCGAAGAGGTGTCAATTCGAACAATTTCAACTATATTACCTGCGAAGAGGTGAGATCTGTGGAATCAACGTTTTTCTTCAATTATTGGATACATCGTACGTGCGAGCAACAAGGGAGCTAGAAAAAAAAAGGTAGGATCTTTCCATATTTTTCTAAAATGTATAAAAACGCTCTTAAAGAGGATTTCATAAGAGTTGTTGAGGATCTAGACGGTACTGTGGAGAGTACGGACACTATAGCTAAACTAAAGACTAAAATTGAGAAGAGTAGTACATTTGAAAGTGATCCAGATTTCGTTAAAACTTTAATTAAAAACTGTATAGATGAGAGGGTATCGCGAAACGAAAGAGAGGTAACTTTAGAAAAACAGAAAATTGAGCTGGCGAAACTACAGCTAGCGCAATTAGAAAAAGAAATCGAACTTCAAACGGCTAAAAATGAAGCATTAAGTTCAAATCTCCTGCAGCTAAAGTCGAAGAGAACTATCCCCAAAATCTTGAAAGAGAAAATAAAAATTGTTTTATATATGCGGTGATTCATCTCATTACGCAAGGGACTGTGAGAAGCGTTTTAAACCTAAAGAATCTAACGACCACATCCATCATAGAAAAAACGTGGAATACTTTGAAAGTCGAGAGCGAAAAACAAAATAGCGATGAGTTCGCAAATCTTCAATATGTAAGCATTTTTGTAGAAAATCAGCCCGTAACAGCCTTGATTGTTTCAGGTTGCCAGATCCCAGTTTTAAATTCCTCACTAATTAGAGTGAACCAGCCTTCCGAAGAGATCATAACATTAAGCTCGTGTTTTGGCGAACAGCGTATGGTAGAAGTTAAACCCATAAATATTTCTATTGATCAACACTCTCCTGGTCTAAGTGTTCGAACGGCAATATCACCGACCTTGACCGAAGAATTTATTATACATCCCAGTGTATATGCTGAAATAAAGAAACTAGGCCACGCAAAGAGCGATGTTTTATTGAATGAAAGTGAATCCTCTTTAGGTGCTTATGCTTATCCTAGTGTTGTTTCTGTTTCAAGTGTGATAAAAAACTCTAGTTATGATTTGCCACATGTTAAAAACTTTAATACTAGAAATGATTCGAGTTCTCTAATTAAGGATTATAAATGTAATAAAATTAAGAGTACTAAGTTAAAATTGAGTATTGTAAGAGAAAAATGTTCTGATATAGTATTGTGTAAGAAAGTCAATGGTGCCATGAAAACGAGTTCCGTGGAATTTATCTCCCGCTCACCTACCCCTTCACCTATGAAGAGTAAACAAAGACGGTTTGCAATGCTCCGAAGGATCTTTGAGCCCTGGCAGTGGAAACGGAGGAAAAAGAGAGATCGTTTTGAACAGACGTCCAGAACTCCAGAGAGGAAAATATCGATGCGTTCAACCAAAGAACTCATTAAAAAAGACGTTCTTATGCCTGTGAAACACAATGTGTGTGTGTGTTTTCCTGTGGAACTTTCCTGATGTCGAAGAGATGCCTTCACATGATGGAGAAAATGTTTAGTTCAGCAGAATTATGATATGTTAAATCTTTGTATATTTGTCGTATAGTCCTTGTCTGTTCCGTCTTTTTTGTATGTTTCAGATTCTCCTCTGGTCTCGATGAAAAAGGAAGACGTACCGCTGCGGACAGCGGACAGTCAGGCTGGCCGGTTATGGCATCCAGCAAAGCAGTCTTCGCGCGCAGGCGCAGTGAATTGAAACTGAAACTATTAGACTAAGACTTTTGAGAAGAGAGAAAGCGGAGAAGAAAAGAACGACTGAGGTGCGCGAGCAGGCGTTACCATAAAAACATCATCGAAACTTATCTGTTAGAATAGCTACCTTTTTAATTAATTTTTATTTAATGTTAAATAAACCATAAGAAAGACAAAAGTCTTGGACCCCTTGTTGTCTCCCACATACATATATATACATATATATATATATATATATACATATATATATATATATATACATATAAATATATATATATATATATATATATATATATATATATATATATATATATATATATAATCATTATTTTTATATTTTTAATGACCATCTTATGCTGTTTCTGAAATTTTTTAACATTCATATCATTTGTAAAGATTTGTTACTTTTTTTTGTTGTTGTTGCCAATTGTAGTTTAGTTTTCTTTTTGCTGATTACTTTTGTATTCGAAAAACCTCAGCGAAATTACTTTGCTCTAGATAAACTGATATTTTAATAAAGATTTCTAATTTAACTAACAAAAGTCGTTCATACATATCATACATACATACAGTCGTTCATAACGTATTTTTACCAATTTCTGCAGCAGCCTCTTAAGTTTTTTTCAGCAGTTTTGCAGTCTCTCTCATTGCACTAAAAAACACTTTCTTATAAACTAAATACTACTTCATTTAACTCTAGTATATTAGAAATATTGAATAAGATCTAAAAATTGACTCATACCATAAATAAATTTAATACTATAATTCCTTCATTCAAGTGTAAAATGACTCATAAAGCCTTAAAAGTAATCAAAAGGATAGAAAAAAAATGTATTTTCATACCATTTTTAAAAAATTTTTTTGACAAAATATAATTTATTACATCTTTCTGGTTTCTCCCAGAAGTGCTAAATAAAAATGCTGCATATTTTTGCTGCATTACTTTTTATTAAAATATGCCTTTCTAGAAAAGCATAAATGTTTTTAATAAAAAAAGCAGCATAATCTATTATTTGAAACAAAAATTATGATTAAAATATATAAAGGGTGTTTTTTTAGAGGTATAGAACTTTAAATTGCAATAAAACAACGATGTATTATTCGATTGACAGGAATTTTTTTTTATTCGAAAGATAATCTTGTGCCATTACATTTTAAATATGATTTCTGGCATAGGACTGGCTCGGATGTAGTCCAATCTGGGCGTCCAATTTTCGATGACTTTTTCCAACATTTGTGGCCGTATATCGGCAATAACACGGCGAAAGTTGTCTTCCAAATGGTCAAGCGTTTGTGGCTTATCCGCATAGACCAATGACTTTCCATAGCCCCACAGAAAATAGTCTAGCGGTGTTAAATCACAAGATCTTGGAGCCAATTCACAGGTTCAAAACGTGAAATTAGGTAGTCACCAAACGTGTCTTTCAATAAACCGATTGTGGCACGAGCTGTGTGACATGTTGCGCCGTCTTGTTGGAACCACAGCTCCTGGACATCATGATTGTTCAATTCAGGAATGAAAAAGTTAGTAATCATGGCTCTATACCCCGATCACCATGACTGTAACTTTGTGGCCTTCATCGTTTTTGAAGAAGTACGGACCAATGATTCCACCAGCCCATAAAGCGCACCAAACAGTCAGATTTTCTGGATGTAACGGTGTTTCGACATACACTTGTGGATTAGCTTCACTCCAAATGCGACAGTTTTGTTTGTTGACGTAGCCATTCAACCAGAAGTGCGCTTCATCGCTAAACAAAATTCGCTTATGAAAATCGGGAACAACGGCAATCTCGTTTTGAGCCCATTCGACGAATCTACGCCTTGCTTGATCATATTTAAAATGTAATGCCACAAGATTATCTTTCGAATAAAAAAAAATTCATGTCAATCGAATCATGTCATCGTTGTTTTATTGCAATTTAAAGTTCTATACCTCTAAAAAAACACCCTATAGCAATGACTTTATTAATGATTAGAATAAATTTTAGTATTCCTTTTATGTGTCTTTTGGCTTTAAAATCAGTTATTTATTTCAAAATAAGAATAAAGGATATGACCATAACAGTTTAGAAAAATATTTCCTACTTATTTTTTTGCAAATCAAAAATAATTTTGTGTAATTTTGTTTCTTTAGCAAATATTTTGTTACAAAATATCACATTTTGTGCATTTTATACTAAGTTAATTAAAAAATTATTAAAGTATTATGAATTGAAATTATTATTTATTAACTTTAAAGTTATAGGAAAGTACTCGAGATGATAATGAAATTGAAAATAGCTTGTCATACGAAAACAGAAAGAATTATGCGGAAATAATTTTAAAAAAAACACTAAAACGTGAAATTTGTTTCTCCCTTCCTTTTTTTAGAAAAAATAATTAATGAAACTTTATGTTTTTTTAAAGAATTCCAGTTTTTTCCAATTATAATTAAAATTTCAATTTTTAAGGCAATCTAACGCAAAATAAGCCTTAAGTGAGGTAATAATCTTAAGATTTACTTAGCTGAAACTGAGCAAGTTTGTCAAATTATTGATTGTACAAAGATTTTCTAGCTTCCGAAAATGTTAGAATCTTCTCAAGGTAATGTAGGTAAAATAATTTAAAATTCACTGTCTTATGTTAAATAATAATATCTTTAAGTTTAATTGTAAGAAATTTTTTTTAATTGTAAGAATTTTTATATTATGCCTTTAAGAAAATAAGTTTTACTTAACAACTAATAGAGGTTTTATTTTTTTGGTATGTTTACTTATTTAATTAATATTTAAGTTTTGAATTTTAAAGAAACAAGTAATATAAAAAAAATTAAGTCAATTCCTACTTAGATCAACAAAGAAAAAATTTATATTAGCTGCGTTGGGCGCTTTAAAATGTATTTTATAAACGATTGAAAATTCTACCAAGATAAATAAATAAATGAATGAATAAACATATAGAGGGTGCGAGCTAATAGTAGAAATTGAAAAATGATATGCTTGTTTCTTTTATTTTAGATAGTTTAAATAGTTAACTTTGACAAAAAAAATTTATTAATCTTGGTGAAATTTCAAGTGTCAGATGTTTTTTCCGCATAAGCTAATTTTCGTAATATATCTTTAAATTCAGAAATAAATTTAATTTCCATTAAACCTTTAATATTTTTATTTTATGTTTAGAATTATTTGTCATAGAGGTTTTTTTTACAAAGAACTTGCGCAATTACATACATACTTTGTTGTATATTTTAGTAAATGAGAGAGAAAGGGAGAAAATTTTTCCTAATAATTTTTATTTAAAAAAAAATAATAACTTTATACATCTTTCAAGAAATCTTCATATCGAAGGCATGCAAGTAGATTAAAACAATGGGAAATCCAAAAAAGATTGAAATAAATATTAATGTGAAAAATATTAATTACGCGCAGTTGCAAAACAAACTAAAAATCTTTTAAAATATTCTAGGAATTTAGGTTTTTATTTATATCCGCATTAAGAATATAATATCCAAAATATTAAAAAATATTTTCAGACTTATTATAAAGAAATCTCATTTAAGGAAGAGGAAACACAAAATTCTTAGAGTTCAAAAGCTTAAGTAGAATAAGTGTTTTTACTCCATTTACAAAGGAATTAGGAATCGGGTTTAGCTGAAATTCCAGTAAAAAAAACTTAAAAGAGAAAACAAATAATTCAAAAAAAATTAATTACTGTTTCTTTTTCAAAATAAAATATTTGTTTTTAATCTTCATTTTTTATTAAATGAAAAGCTTGAAAGAAGCGAATAAAGAAACAAAAGAATACAAGCATTAATAAAAACAAGCAAACTATAAAATGGTTGTCAGATACTAACAGCAAAAAATGACAGAATAAAAAGGCTAGGTATAAAAGATAAAGATGAACGTTACGCATTGAATTTTGAAATTGCTTCGAAATTTTTCAATTGCTGAAAAATTCAAATCCTCTGTATAATGATATTTAGAACACAATAATCAATTATTCTTAAAACTGACTGACAGTAAAATAAAACCACAACATCATTATAAAATAAGTAAATGAAGTCAAAAAGCATTATAACTATTCCTTTACTACAAATTATTGCTGAAAAGAAGCGAAAAAATAAATACCTAATAATAATTTTTGATTACTTATAAAAATCTTACTTTAAAAGTTTCTACGTAAAGAAAATTTTAAAAATTTAATTGAAATAATGAAAAATTAATTAGGTTTGCTTAAATAAACTATAACTATATTCTAATGGTGAAAGATTCACCATTTATCTACTATAAATAGTATTTCATTGGTAGAAGGGAAAACAAACAATTAACTACTAATTTCTATGATTAATCATACATTTGTTCCAGTTTACTAATTATAATTTTTTCTCCTCTCTTCTTTTTCTTGTTGTTGAAATGTTTTATTTCGTAATTCGTCCCCATGTTCTTCTTTTTAATGTGATAAGATTAGATTTAGTTTGATTAAGATTAGATTTGTGTGAATCTTAGATTTAGTTTCATGTTCTTCGTTATTCTAGAAGAACAACTGCCCAAGAAAAAAGTGTAGGTATTATACATAGAAAAGGTTAGACAAAGTGTAGGTTGCATTATGTCTGGGATAAAATATTATATTTGCAGTATTAAATTTTAAAGTAAAATTGACAGGGGGTGCAATACTGAATATTTGTCGAAAAATTAGATTCTTACTTAATAATTACGGATCGATAAACTATAGAAAAATAAAACTTAAAGAAAACTAATGATGTATTATTTGATAAAAAGATTTGTATACTTGTGCTTTTTGCTTCAGTGCAACAAGCACATTTTACTTATGATGTTTTATGATAAATTTAATTACATTTTCTTTTTCTTCGCATCTGTTGCCATCAGATTTTTTTTCAATGTTTCCATTGTCAAAAGTAATATTTTTTAAAATTCTTATCCAGGATATAAAAAAAATATAATAGATTTCCTCTTTTGTCGTAATTCAAGAACGAGAAGTTGCACTTATAAAAATCCTCTATTTAGTAACAATTTTATATCAAACTTATATCTCCAGGGCTATTTTTCAATTTTTACTATTAGCTCACAATCTCTATTTATTTATTTATTTATTTGTTTATTTATTTATCTTGGTGGAATTTTTAATCGTTAATAAAATACATTTTAAAGTGTTCAATTGAGCTGAAATTTTATATACTTGATTATTTTGGATCACAATACAATAATTTAATTGTAATTAATAAAAATTAATTGATTAAAACTAATTATTTAAAGAATTACAAATACAGCCACGTAGGCGAATTAGCGACAATTTTGACGACTTGTGTCAAAACTTGAAAAGGTTTTTTCTCACGTTTTAAAGCATTCCGTTGAACTGAAATTTAATATACACGATTGTTTTGGATGAGAATACTATACTTTAATGATAATTAATAAAAATTAATTACCACTTAATGTTGTGATTCTGTCATATGTATATACATATTTATATTAATTGTAACTATTTAATAAAAAGTAGCTAATGTATGATTTTTCTTTGTTGATCTAAGTAGGAATTGACTTAAATTTTTTTTATATATTACTTGTTTTTTTTTAAAATTATATTCCTTTTTAAAAGACCTGGAACAAATAAGGATTAAAAGCAAGCCATTAAAGATCAGCCTCTTTTATAGTACGAAAATAAAGTTCGTTGTGAAATGGGAGAGCCATTTAAGTTAAACAAAATCATCAAGAATGCTTACCAATATGATATAGAATGAGCATTTTCGAAGGAGGAAGAACTGTATTTCTTATTCATTATTGTAATTTATTACAATCGAGAAAAGTGTTGACGTGTTAGTTTAAATGACTGCCAAAAAAAATTAGTAGGATAATTCTCATTAATTAAACACCTAAAAAGCTTAGATTCAACCATCCTTTCAGGATAAAGGATATTACACAACATGCGATATTTGTCAGGATGTGCTAAATTAGGACTCTCAATTAAAGCTCTTTTTGTTTATTTAGTTACGGAATGGACGTATTGAAAAGCAGGCTTTTATTTCTATTACTAAACATATTCTATTTTAGTTTCTATTTCTATATTGTTACTTCTACTTATTACTCAAACTACATTAAATGAAAAAAAATTAAAATTTTAAAATAAGGGGAAACGAAAGCACATTTACGTGATGCGATAACAATCAAATTAAAAATAAATACTCTATAGTGCTAGTGTCCATTTATTTAGTTAAAAATAGAATGATAAATGTTTTTATGTGCTCATTAATATGCCTCTGAAAGGTTTTTTATACTACTCATCGTATATAAAACTACATTTGCTGTATACTGTATAACTATGTAACAATGATTAACCAACAAAACTGGAAATTGTTTGAAAAACCTTTATAGTAATGATTATGTTTATGAATAACCTGGAAAATATTGAGATCGATATAGATTAGGATTCCAAATGTAAATGTAATTTCATAACAAGATATTCATTACCATTAGTAAACTGCTATTAATTTCATTCAAAATAGAAAATCTTCCAAGCCGATTTAAATTACTGAATAAATTTGCTATAACATATTTATATTTGCAGTTTAATGCAGGAAAAGGTACATATACAAACCGAAATAAGTGGCATAAAAAATTTCATATACACACACCATGTGTATATTCATATGCGAATGTGGGAGAGCTATATTAACACCGCACAAAAAGCAACACGAGGGCTATTAGCAACGGACCTCGTAATTTTGAGTCTCGGTCAAGATACGAGGATGCCACCTGAGAAGACATCTTCCTCTCCTAAGTTCCACACCACACCAACGGGAACACATCGAGTCTCGACAAATTTAACGTGCATTGGCTTCCTCTATATAAATGTGGGTCTTCAATGATGTCAGAACTCAACCCCATGGCACTCCAATCATGAGTTCACGGTACATATACAGTGGGCCACAAAAGTGTTCATACACTTGCAATTTCTTATAAAATTTAATGTTTTCGACTAATAAAAATTAATGTATTGTAATTTTTTTATGATATCTGCAACTTATTCATAATGGAATGCATAATTAATTTTTTAAAAATAGTATAACTATTTTTTTAAAAATTAATTATCAAAAAGCTACTAAAAAATTACGCCACTAAAGTCTTCATGCACTTAACAAAAATCTCGACTTGGCTTTAAATATCATATTTCTTTCTTAATTTAGTACTTAGTAGGATATCTTTTAGTGTTCACAACAACTTTTAAACGTCTTGGTATAGATTTAATCAGTTTTTGTAATTTCTGCATCGATTTTCCTCCATTCTTCTGGGATTATTGTTTTTACTTCACATTTTGTGTTTATTTGTCACGTGTTCTTTTTTTACATCAGAATCTCATCAAATATGTTCTACTGGGCTAAATAAAGTGATTGATGAGGTGTTTTTCTAATTTGGGGGCAGTTATAGAGACACCAGTGGCGTACAATGAGAGCAGTGCACTTGGCGTCATTACCCTGTTAAAAAAATTAAGTAGTCTACAATATCCAAATTTCGAGCGGATAATTTAAAATTTCTCTTTAAAATAATTAAATAGAGTTCATGATTCATAATACCATGAAAAAATACTAAATTACCTAACTCTGAGGCCAATTTACACCCCCACGCCAGAACACCTTCACTTCCATACTTCAGCATGGAAGTGAAGGAGTTCTTGTTCCCCATAAATTCATGGAATTAAACTCCTTATTTTTTCATTTATAAGCTATTATAGGCCCATTGGAAACAAAAATGTGGAATTATCTGCCATCCCAATCATTTGCTGTCAATTTTGAATTTTCTGAAACTTAATTCAAGAATCTAGTTGGATCAATAAAACATGAAGGTAGAAGTGTTCTTGCGTAGGGGTGTAAATCGGCCACAAAATTTGGTAATTTGGTATTTTTTGTTGATATTGTGAATCATGAGCTCTATTTAAATATTTTAAAGCAAAATTTTAAATTATCCGTCTAAAATTTGGATATTGGAGACTACTTAATTTTTTAACAGGGTAATGACGCCAAGTGCACTGCTCTCATTGTACGCCACTGGTGTCTTTATAACTGCCCCCAGATTATGAAAACACCTCCTCAATCACTTTATTTAGCCCAGAAGAACATATTTGGTGAGATTCTGATGTAAAAAAAAAAAAGAAAACATGACAAACAAACACAAAATGTGAAGTAAAAACAATAATCACAGAAGCATGGAGGAAAATCGATGCAGAAATTACAAAAAGCTGATTAAACCTATCCTACTAAATACTAAATTAAGAAAGAAATGCAATATTTAAAGCTATGTTGAGATTTTTGTTAAGTGTACGAAGACTTTTGTAGCGTAATTTTTAGTAGCTTTTTGATAATTAATTTTTTAAAAAATTAATTATATTATTTTTAAAAAATTATTTACGTCATTCCATTAAGAACAAGTTGCAGATATCAGAACAAAATTACAATTACAGTACATTAATTTTTATTGGTCAAAAACATTAAATTTTACAAGAAATTGCAAGCGTATGAACACTTTTGTGGCCCACTGTATAAGTAGATATAATGGAAAATCTTTTCAGTTTTTCAGTAAAAAAATCATTTTTTTAAATTAACTACATTCAATATCTGTTTGATAATTTTTAGAATATGATATTTTTTTGCATAGATGTACTTGAACTTTTATTTCTTTCTGAAAAGGAATCTTTATTTTTGATAAAAATATTTAGTGAAGACTAGTTGTCTTCAAGAACTTTTGCTTGGTTTAAATCTTTTTTCAAGTATATTTTTGAATCATTCCGATCTAAAAGTAAGTTTACTATACTATTTCTTCCTTTTAAAAATAAAATATTGATTTCCCCCAAAAAACCTTTTAAATTTTAAGTTCTGTAATTTTCTTTCACTATGTTCCATCGAAAGAAGAAAAAAGAAGTTACATTGCTTTGCCAATGTACCAATGCATTTTTCAAAAGAAAAAAAAGCTACCTATAAGGAACTTCCGTATAATGCAGTTTTCTAATTTTAAAGTATGAAATTCCCCTGTAAAGGAATCTTTCAAAAACCCAAATGCGTAAATATTTTAACAAAAAAAAAAAATGCTGTTTTTAGCTACAACTAACAAATAGTTTTTCTATTTTCAAAACCTATTAGATTACAAATCACCGTTTATCTCCAGCAAAACTTCCATCACATGTATTCTGTGCCGTATTGATGATTCATTACAGCATACTTAAAAATGCGACACAAATATTTAAAAAAAGAATCTTTTCTGAAGATGGAACTAATGGAAAGAGAAAGTTTTTCCTCCTCGAATTCCCTTTTCTGCTTTTAATCATCATTCCGGGACTGAAGAAGCTTCCAAATGGAGAGGTCAATTCTGCTAGGAAGTAGGTCATAACCCTCTTTGGGCCCACTTGGGATCCAAGTTGAGATGCAAATTCCCTACTTCCATCCCTCGTCCAACCCCCAAACAGCTATTTGTTCTAAGATGCTGTTTCCTATATAAAGACAAAGTGAGAGTTGAAATTTCACTCATACTTTCACTTCTACATATTTTGACATCATATCAACAACTGACAGGATACGAGTGGTTCTCCGAAATTGGAATTACTTTTGCAGAAGGTGAGTGAATTAGATTTATATAAGTTTAAATTAAACCTTACATTAATTATTATGAATGTGAGTGAATTATTTTTTTTACATTTGAAACTTAAGAGTTTTCTTGAAAATAAGTTAAAAGATTTAAAGAATTCTTTTTAAAGTGATATCGTAAGTCGAGTTTTCAATATTAATTTGAGTTGAGTGCTTAATATAATTTCTCACAAAACTTTGTTCTTGGCTAGATCGATTTTCAAAATGCAATTATAATTTTGGTCACAACAAAAGAAATATGAAATTCCTTTTCTTATTCTTTAAATAATTATTGTTTTTGTGTGTGTGCAGACGATAATCATTTTTTAAATAACATCATGAAAAAATTAATATTCTCTCAATAATATGTTGTTTTATATAAAAAAAAAGAAATACGTATAAAAGGACTATTTATTTATTTCTCTCTAAATATATGTACAATATAGATTTATTACCTTAATCTCAGCTGTTTTGATTCAATTGGAATTGAAATCTAAACAACGAGAAAATCTTAACATCATTGTTAGGTAGTCCACTTTACAGAACTGAAAATACCTTTTTTTCCCTTTTATTTCATTGCATTTTAAATCCTCTAACCTTAAAAAATTAACGTGAGTGTTGATAAGCATTTTATTTTTTGGCATAAATAAAAAGACCAAAAAATCGCGAAAGAAAGAAATTCAAAAAGAGTATTTTTCAGAAGATACTGTTCTTGATTTGGAATGTTCACAGGATGTCTTTATTCAGTTTATGTTTTTAAATATCTTCCATGTGGATTTAGTTAGGTTTTTTTAAAGATCAAAAGTTGCTGTTAAATGGTTAGTAACTGCATTTTACAGTAAAATCTGCCTTAAAATTAAATAAACTTTAACATGATGTTAAAAAATAGAAATGGTAGTCATTAAACACAAAACAAATATTTCTTGGATTAAATCTATTTACAAAGGGATTAATTAAAGAATATTTCAAACAAACTTAAAATAAAGTGAATTAATAGTAGTTATCATAGAATATGTAACTGTAGACACTATTCCGATCATCAGTTAAATCTTAAAAATGTCTACTTTGAATGTACAGATAGATTTTTTTGCTACACACTTCGATGTACTTTCCTTATAAGTAATTTTGCATTTTTTTTTGTAAAATTTGTATTATAATTTTTACTGTAGTAACTTAATTAAACTATTGAAATATATTTCAATTAAAAAGTTCAAAAATATTAATAGTTTTTGTTATGGTATGAGATTAATACAAGAAATCGCGCGAAATTTCAAATTTCGTTAAGTATTTAGATTGTACTGCTTTTCATATTATAAATTTATTTTTCCTGACAAAGATATCTTTCTTTCTTTTTTTTTGTTTGCTTTGTATTTTATTTTATTTTATTGTGAATATTTTGGTTGGAAGAGGTAACTTCTTCAATGTTGGTTTTTGGTATGGTTTAAATGGTATTCTAAATCAAAACTAGGGTAGTAACATAATAATAATAATAATTATTATTATTTTATTTATTTATTTGTATACGCGAAGACAATAAAATAGAAAGAGAAATAAAAAGGAAAACTTAATACTTTTTTGCGAAGTAGGAACTATGAACAGCTGTCTTTGGTGCACAAACAGCGCTTGATGAAAAGTATTGAAATTCTATAGTTTTTTCTTTATAATAAAGACATCGAGTATAAGTAGTGTTTATTAACAGTAGCAGTAGTAGTTTAATATCCCTAAGTCTAAAGATTAAAGAAAAGAATATTTTGTTGCGCATTTTTTGTACATTACTTACTAGAAAATTATAACACTTCAACGCTGCAGAAGTTTATTATTTTTTTAAAAAATTATTTTGAAATATTATAATTAAAAAATTAGTTTGAAAAATTATATTTAAAAAAATTATTCTAAAAAAAAGTTTTAAAAAAAGGAATCTTGGAAGAATTATTAATACTGTCAAAATTTAATGACCTAAAATTTGCATTATATTTGGTAACTGGGATATGTGCTTGCTTTTTTTTTCACACAAACTGTCGGTTTAGGTCTATTGAGATTAAATGCATTTGCGAACTAACATTTAGAAGCTGTTATTGCTTAAATTTAGATTTTATCATTAAATCTGTTGTTATGTGTTCATACGTTTTTTCCTCTCCTTCATTCTAGGTCTTTTTTTCAACAAATGCAAAAAGGTACATTTTCCATTAGAAAACTATTTAGTTTCAAAGACATTGTCCGAACTGAGAAGCATAAAATTATCTCTTGGAACCATATATAGGAAATAATAGAATATTCATAATCTGGTAGGAAGTATATATATAAAGACAAAACGCTATAATATTAGTTTATTATAATAAAAATTAAAAAGGTGTTGCAAAATAAAGTTTTTATATGTAAATAAAATTTTCAGAGTTTTAGAGAAAAGGATGAGCTTTAAACACTCGTAACTATACAAACTTCGTAGAGAACATGAATCCATTTTGCATACATATTTACTTCTCGATTTTTTTACTGTGATTTGTGGAAACCCAGGGCTCCGTGAAACACAGTTTGAAGACCACTACTCTAAATCGTAATCTAACAGGGACCACAACAAATATTCATATTATATTAAGTGAAATTTTATATTTTCAGAGTTTTAAAAAAGGAACAACTGATCATAAATGAATTAATACTTTTAAGGATGAATTATACAAAGATTTAATACAGTTTATCGTTATTTCTTGCAGCTTGCCATGAAGTGGACACAATTGGTAATTGCTTTTCTTTTCATTCTCTCGCTCCTGAGCCAAAGAACGGAGGGAGGTAAAATGAAGAAACTGATTGCAGCCTCAGTCCTCGCCGGTGCCCTCAAGCCTCGATTCGTTCCCCTGCCCATTCCCATACCCTTTAAGATCAAGATCAAAAAAGGAGAAAAGATCGTGCCCTATCCGTACGTATACCTTCAAGTTTCATTAATTCCATCATGTGTGGCAATTACATGAATTGTTGAATACGATATAATATTGCTTCATTTCGAAACCGAGAATCGTTGATATTGAAAATTTCTAAAATAAATTGTTTGTTCAATGGATAAAACGATAAATTACAAATTAAAAAGATAAAACAAGGGAATAAGAGAGAGTAAGAATACTGAACTGAAGTTTCTAGTGCGGCGTTAATAAGCATTTGCTTACTAACCAGAAAAGAAAAAAATCCCAGATATATTTCGAATATTACCTATAGCCTAATATTGCTTAGAACTTCAATAAAATATCTATTATACATTAATTTTCTTGATATTTGACTACAAACCTAAATTTGTTTTGACTACTTGAAAATATTTATATAATGAAAAAAAAAAGTATAAAACAAAGTTACATACCCGAAGTTGAAGTTTTTATAATCAAATAACACCAAAAAATAATTTGTTTTCGCTCGAAACTACTCTAAAATTGCCCCGTAAATCACTAATATGGAATACCTCATTGTGCAAGACGTAAGTACTCTTCACTGTAGTAACTACGCTTGTAATAGAAAAAAAAATTTAAATACTATTAAATATATATATAGAACCTTGGTTCGTAATCTAATTAAGTAATATATAATGCTATACTGAAATCGTTTTAATTTTTTTTTTTTTTGAATTTTCTGCAGTTTTTTTTATGGTATTTGCTTCACTGTGGGTCGGCGTGGTGTGGAAGTTTGAAGAGGGGCCATCCAGATTAAGTGTTGCCGTGTTGCCTTCGCAATAGCCCTCATGTTACTTCACAGAGTGGCGCAAATTAAATCAAATCAAGTTAAGGTATCCGACTACGTTCGGAACCTTGATTTTAAAAAAGCGCATAAATGGATAATTTTCATGATATTTAGTGTCACGTACATTAGAATACATGCATAAAATTGTTTTAAGGACATTGTGACAAAAACAAATTATTTAAATAGAATATTTCGGCAAAAAATTAACTTAGAATAACCTTTTTTCAAAATGTTCTCCTTTTGTGAAAAATGTTTCTATTATAATAAAAAAAAAATATTTTGCTTATGTAAAGTAAAAACTTCTCCAGAGAGTCTGCAGTAGGATTTTTGAAAAATTCACATTATTTTCAGTTACAACCAATTGATATAATTAACGGCGTTTTTTTTTCTTAAAATTTCTCCCGTCTGTTTTCGTAAGACATGGATAAACTTACTTCTAAGTTATATATTTCAAAAATTCTAGTTGAGCCTCTGTACAGAGGTCTGAGTTACATAGATGCAAAATATTATCATAATAGAAGCATTTTTCACAAAAGGAGAATATTTCAAAAATTGGTCATTCTATGTTCTTTTTTTGTGAAAGTATTGTACTTGAATAATTTTTTATTGTAATACTACTCTTAAAACAATTTTATGTATGTTTTTTAATCTAAGTGACACTAAATATCATAAATATTATCCATTTATACGCTTTCGCAAAATCACGTATTCGAACGTAATCGAATACCTTAAATGCTCAAGGATCGGTTTCAATTCCTACAATTAAATTTCATTTTTAATTTGATGTATGAGTTTTTATCTCACGTAATTGAACTTTTTAATGAAGAGTAGAATATGTCCATAACATGATTTAATGTAGCAAGTGCCTTTCTGGCATGTGTTTTCATTTTCTTTTCTTTTAAATCTTTTTTTTTATTATAATTTTATTTTTTACATTTTCTAATATATCAATAGAAATCGATCCTAAACATTCTAGAATTTCCTCTTTTATTATCTCTAAGTTCTTTGAATATTTAATAATTTAATAAATATTCCTCCTAAACAGAGAGAAAGTAATATTCATTACATTATCGTTCGTATTCTTATTAAAAGTTGCTTCTTTGCGTTATTGACTACAAAGAATTTTGTGCGATTTTAGGCTTAATTTCATGGAACGTTTTGAATTTCGTAGCCCCATCTTTATGAATGAAGATTGTATACGATTAATATAATGATTTAAAGTTTTAATGGAAATATGTAGTGCTCACACACACATGTTTTTTTTAAAGTAATTGTATAAAATATTCACAAAGAAAAAAAAGTGTTATTATAAATAATATTCAAATAGAGAGGAAATATTAATGCGCGTTTCAGAAATCTGTTTAACTACTCTGTGCTGCTACATTACAGTTTTCCTGGTTTTCCACTTGGTTTGTAAAAATATTAGTCAGTTCTTTTTAAAAGGTCCTCCAGGAAAATACTATCCTTGTTTCTGGATCTTTTATCGAGTACAACTGTTGACTACAATCTTTAAGCCTTAAAGTATCCGACTACCTTAAAATCGTGATTTTTTTTCAAAAATTGAGAGTTTTTTTTATGATTCTGTTTTATAGACCGTTTTATTAGCTTTGTAAAAACACCAAGTTTATAATTTTCCATTCACGAGAGCAAAAATTGCAAGTGTTTTAGTAACAGCAGATGTCATAATTTTAAACAAGAGAGAGAGAGATGTCAAACTTTAAATCGCGTTTTATATATATTCGCAATGTTTTTTTTTTTAAAAAAACTAACAGGGACAAGGATTGCTCCAAAAGTTTTCAAAAAAACTAACTGAAATTTTTTGTGTATGTTTTGTGTAGTAGTAGAAGTGTTTTAATCTCCAGATTTATCAGTAACTGTTTTATTTTAAATTTTACGGTCCCTTCCGTGAATATAATCAGTGTGTTTTAAAGCAATTTCATATAACAGCTAAAATAAAGTGCTCTAATTTTTGTAAAAAATAAAATCTCTTAACCTGAAGAACGTTTTAAAAATAAACACCAAAGTAACACATCAAAATTGAAAAATTGTTCATAAACTTTTTGTACAGAGTGCGCACCGTTTACGTAATTTTTCGTAAATTTTTACCCATTTTCTCTCATTTTAGTAATAATAATTTCTTTTGCTCTTCTTAATTTTTGCATTTCCCCCTTAAAATGTACAAATTAAATCTAAAAACTACAAAAAAAATTTCATTTCTCTATTTTTTTTAAAGTTGCCGCAAGCAGTCGAATACCTTAAGAATATATCTTCTGGATATTGTTAACCAAAAAATTAAATCAAATTGAAGAAATTCTGTATGTTTAAGTAGAAAGGATTCATAATATTATTTGTAAATTTACATGATTAAAGTTTTTAAATTGAAGCTCATTGCTTTAATAGATATTTCAAAACGAATTATCAGGAGTTTTATAACGAATAGGAACATTTAAAAAATTTAATATACACAAGGAAATGAATTTCAAAGATAAATTTTGTATTCTGATTATAATTATACTGGTGATTCCTTCTGAATTAACAGATAATTGACATTGCTTTTTCAAAAAATTGTGCATAGTATTAATGGTGTATTTTATACACTTTTTATACACAAGCAAATTTTTCCTCGCATATCTTAGTTTTCATCAAAAGATTTAAAATCACACACACATACAACTTTGTGTAAAATAATTTTTCTACAAGACAGATAAACCAAAATTTCGCTGTCATGACAAGCTTAGTAATTTTAAAGGTTTATTTTATTGTAACATATATTGAAATATATAATCATGGAATATAGCCACAATTCAATACTATTCCAGTTGTGAAACTCGTTTACCAACAGGAAGTGAAACGAAATTTGGAGACCCCTACTTTCACTCTCGATATAAAAATGCACAGCAAATATCATATAACTGCATTTGTACAAGGGAAACATCACTGTATACATATGCCACGGCACCAAAACCTGTAACATTTTTAAGAATTTGACGTCTAAGATGGATTTTTTTTTAAAAAAATTAATCAAACTTTAAACTTGAAAGACCAGATGATCGACCTTAATGTGGGCACAAATCAGGAAGTAATCGATGATTAGGTCAACAGATCACATTCTGTAAGTACAAAAGGGATGCTAATTTATTCAGCACGGAAAAATAGAAAAATGGTCATTATTTTATTTAGGTATCAAATAAGTGTTGTTCTGGCACTATATTATATATATATATTTCTTCCTAAAAAAAGTGAGGGTTTTTTTTTCATAAAATTTGTGGCAAAAACAATGTTTGCTAAAAGTCTGTTTCCGATTAAAGGTGACTGTAAATATCAGCCCACTTGTATTAATTTGAATTTTTGTTTTAAATGATTAGTTCTTATTTTAGTCTTCATCGTAATTATGCTGTGAATTTTTAGTTAAATGCTTTTACTGGTACTTATTTATAAATTAATTCTTTGTTTTTAATCTTATATATCGGATTAGTTTTATCAAGAAATTATTCGTATCAGATTACTTGAACTTTAAATTTCAATAAGTTTTTAAATAACAAAAATCACTTTCTCTTTTAGAATTATAAATATTAATTATTCTTTTTTGTAACATTATTTATGTAATTCCGAATTCTTTTGAATCAGTTAGCTTCCCAAGCTGCACATTTAATTCAATATAATTCTTCCTGAGAATGCCCTGAATTCAAAACACAAGTTTCCGACTGCTAGCGACAACATTTTTTCTTTTTTTTAAAGGAAGATACGGCGCCTTTTTGTGGTTTTTAGGTTTATTTAGTACATTTTAAGAAAAATTTGCTAAAAATAAAAAGAGAAAAAAATTATTTCTAAAATGGGAAAAAAATTGGAAAAATTTATAATAAATGACATAAATGGGGCCCATTCTGTAAAGTTTATAAAGAAGTTTTCCATTTTCCATTGTGTGCTTTTATCAAAACATTTGTAGTTTTTGTTCTAGAGAATGGAAAATAATAAACTTGGTATTTTTGAAGCTAATAAGATGGCCTATAAAATAAAATCATAAAAAAATTTGGCAATTTTTGGCAAAATTCACAATCTTAGGGTAGTCGGATACCTTAACCTCCAGTTTAGTCTTGCAGTTTGATTTTATGCTGTATATGAAACGTGCTTATCTGAACATGATCGTTTTTCATACCATGGGATGCAATTTTGTTAAAAAACAAACAAACATAAAATAAGAAATTAAATAAGCGCGAATTTCAAACAATCTTACCACTGGATAAATAAATGCAAATACGCAAAGTATTAGAATTATTTTGTTAATTGTATATTACAATTGGAACAAATTTCTCACTCATAATTAATCAAAGTTTTGTGTTTAATCTGGCACGATCACTGCCATTTATCGAATGTGAGGATTTCAGCATTTGGTTTTTAGTATAATTGTCTGAAAAATCAAATGTCATATATCCGCAAAGCTTATTAAAAGTTCAAAATTCTTTTTGCGTGTGTTTTCTAACTTTACTGTTCGAAATAGAACACTTATATTTGTATTGCCTATGTCCATTCATATGCAGGCTAAACATATTAAAGTACTAAGAATAAAAATTCTATGTATTAGAGATATAAGAAATAACCATACTGTATAAAGCATTCAGCAGTTCCATAGATGGTTGGAATAATTTTTAATATAATTAATTTGAATAAGATAAAATTAATTACCTTTGAAATTGTTATTTTTGAAAATTTTAGGATATTTATTTTGCGTGTTTATCATTCAATCGAATCATAATTTATTTTTCCCAGTAAACTTTTAAAGTATTTGAACTAATCTTCTTTTTAGTGAAAATGTTGCTCGTTTTTGTCCACAGTATATTACTTAAAAGTAAATCGTATCTCTCTCTCTCTGCGCCATTTTTTTTCTTTCACTTCTCACAACTTTATGCCAGTTATTTAATGAAATTTAGTGAATGATTTCTCTATTTTGGTTCTTCTTTGGAGTACAAAATATACTTTAAAATTACTTCAATCTTTTAAATTACTTTGAATTGTTTTTGTTAAACTTCGAAAGAGTATATTAACATTTAAATCAATTATTCTCGCAAGAGCATTTTTTTTTTTCAAAATCTATGAAAATAAAGAGGGAAATATTTTCTGACTCAAATAGTTCGCCCGAATGAATGCAAACTATATATGAGTTGCCAATATTAATTTCATAATAGCTGTTTTTTATTGATGTACAGCATTTCAGCTATTCCTTTTAACTAGCAACATCATTTAATTTTTCTTTCTTTGATTCATCCACCAAATCAATTTTATTTTGTGCATAATTTTTTACAAGTCCCAAATTTCAAAAATCGGATAAAAATATAGACTTTTTTTCCTTTCAAATTTATTTTATAACTCTTCCCATTAAAAAATAAAAGTCAAGCAATTTTTATCACATTTCAAACAATGTATTTTTTTACAAATAAAATATTTAAATTTTCAATTCTGAAAAAAAAATTTCATCGAGAAGAATGAGAAATCATACTAAGTAGAAGGATTCAAGTATGTTTATGCACCATACAAGAAGACGGAAAGAAAGAAAACAATTTTGAAGCTTTTCTAAATATTTTACATAATTTGTGAAAAATTTGGTTTTTCAAAATTATATTTATTCCACGCATACTTAAACATCTACAAATATTGGAAATAAACTATGATTCTTGGCATCAGAATTATATTTTCTTATTTCGCATTTATTGCAATTTTATCTCACACCGGTTTGAATCTCTGAACTCGTTTTATAATATCAAAATGAATAATTACTAAACTGAATAAAAATGGTATCATTCCAAAGGAATTTAATTTAGTTTCCTTCATTTTTGAAAGTAATCCCAAATTTCATTCTACATTCGCAAGATAATTAATTTTTCAATTACTTTGGGCATTGGGTTTTTCTGTTTTTGAAAATATAATTTTCATTTGTGATATTATAATTATTAATCAACATTCCATTGTATGGAATGTACAATTTTTTTTAATTTATCATCCATATTACAAACGACATTATCTTTATTTTTTCAAATTATTTCCTCAATTTGACTGCACTACAGTAAACTTTTTTATTCAATATTATTCTGTAAAAAAGAGAATGCTATTTTTTTCGTATACTTTAGATACTAATATAAAAGTTGTTGATTTAGAGTTTCGATTAAAAATCTTGAAGTATAATAACTCTCAAGCTACTTTTTAATTCTGAGAGTGAAGAGAATTATTTGCTTTGGAATATCGAATTGAAACCTGTCGTGATAAAACCCATAAAGCATTTCATGTTAAAAAAAATACCGTAAACAGAGCATTGACTTTTGAAATACTTTGTTTGATGTCATTCGCACAATTGTTTCATTATCCGGTCTCAGCCTAAGAACCAGAAAAAGAGTTGTTCACTGTGTTTTTAAAAATGTTGCTATTAGGCTTCAGAACTTACAATCGAGCTAGTTTTTTTTCAATTGTCTTACGCACTAATTTTCCCTATTATTTGAATTTCTTATATTAATAGAGTCAATAAACTTTCTGAGAGATTTCCTTGTTAGAATATTATTTTAGCCCCAATGGTAGTAATTCCCTAAGAATAACTGCAAATAACTGAGATTTTACGAAAATATTATTTTTAAAAAGTTAATGCATTATTTTCCTAAAACTGAAATTGAATGCAATCAAAAATAAACCATTTTTGGTTGTTGATACCAATTACCAAGAAACAATAGGTTGCTGAACAATACGTTACTTTTTTATACATACTTAGAAGTGACATGGATTGCATTACACACACACACACAGCGACCCTCGCAGCATCACGCTTGATTCCTGTAACTTAATTACACTGCTGATTGCTAGAGCTAGGCATATTTGATCATTGCATTTTTATTATTAAATTATCTATGTTTGTATGGATTAAAAACATGAAGACAATAATAATAATTCATTCCGTTTTAAGTTTTCTCTCCAAAAATTGTTTGTAATCGATCCAAATCTAATATAAGAATATATATTTTTAAACGCCACCCACGGCATTAAAATTGCATTTGGGCTGTCCACTCCTGACCTAGTGGATTCATGGTAGGTGGCTCATGAGTTCGAGTCTAGTACCACTCAAGACCAAATCTGTAGAGTGGCTGATGCTCGTTAAATAAGTCGAGGCTCTAAGTGCTCGTGTTGGCGTAATGTGGAAGTTTGAAGATGGGGTGCCAGCTCAGGTGTCGTTCTCGTCACTCGACCATGATTCAAAATTACAAGATCCGTCGCCAATAGCCCTCACGTTGCTGTATAATGGGACGTTAATAAACATTCACTCATTTCAATAATTTCGGAGATTTTTAAATTAACGTTTTGAATTTTTTTTTTCATTAGGTTATAAATTTTACCATATCCTTTAGTCATTATTTCTTTTCTTTTCAGAGTTAAGTCTTATGGAGGTGGTGGAGGTGGATATGGCGATGGAGGCTATGGTGGAGGAGGAGGAGGAATGTTCGGCGGTGGAGGATATGGTGGAGGTGGAGGAGGAGGAATGTTTGGTGGTGGAGGAGGCGGATACGGAGGTGGAGGTAACGATTGGTGGTAAAAAAAAAGAATCTTCATAAGATAGCCATAACATTCATAATCGTTCATCTTTCATTCGCAATTTGTAGTTGTTTCGTCCACTCAACATTTTGATGATAAAACTTCATATTTTTATGTAAATACCCAGTTGTTATCATTCTTTGTATATATGCACATTATTTGTTGTTAATAAAAGTTCTTGACCAAATTTTGTGTTTGATTCATTTTTTGATTGGAAAACACGTTAGCATATTTATCATGTGACCATCATAAGTTTAGTCCATTCAGAAGTGCGTATTCACTAATTACTTGTATAAAAAGTGACATCATTTGAGGACAAGTAAACATAATTGAACACAGAATAAGGTAGAAAAAAATGTATGTCGTGTTGGAAAATTTCAACAAAAAAAAAAAGGACAATGAAGTAATTTCTTGCTCCACAGAATTATTCTTAAAGCAACCAAAACAATTGTAATATAAAGGGAAATAAGAAATGAAAAACTGAGAAATATTCTGTCTTCTAGTATCAAGAAGAATCTATGAGTAATTTAGGGATCTTTCATGCAGAGTTATTTCAACAAAGAGGCTTAGCATTTTTCTTGGAAGTCATTACAGAGGATAAATTATGACAGAAATTAACCCCAACAAAAGCGATAAAAGCTCATTTGTGTTTCATGACTATTTTTAGAGGGAATGGAGTAGAATAAAATTCTGAAAAAGATATTTTTTTCAAAAAAAAATAGTAGTGGGAAACTTGTAGCAGTTTGATTTCGGAACTATTTATTTAGTTCTACCATTTATACAGATAAGGCAGAAATTGGAGAATCTTTATTTCGTGTTAAAACAGCAAAAGCGAACGTAAATCTTCAGTTTGAAATTATTTGAAGTTCCTTAAGAATAAATGCACACGTCCATGATAAGTAACAAAAATTATTGTGTGTTATATAAGTTTTTTAAGTGTTATATGTGCATAAACATACATTATTAGTACTTGTTCCTTACAGTATTTTTACATGTTGATTAAAATTTTTAAGGGTGTTTTTTTAACTCGAGTGCACAATAATCTTCAACAAGCATTTTCAATTAGCTTTGTCATTCAATGAAAAAATTTTATTTGCTTCATATTGAAAAAAAATTTTCAGTCGTTTATAAAAACCAATAAAGTCTATTTAAAATAAAAAAAATATTAAAAAGCTTTAGATTTTTTTTTTTTAAATTTCTAATGGGCTGCGAATTGGTGTTTACCATTGTAGACCTAGTACATTCCCCGAAGATGATACATATATTTAGCACTATATAGATGGAATGCCAATCACCCCAATGTAATTTTGAAGCCCAGCTTAATCCCTAGAGGGAGGTATCTGAGCTCTGATCATGTGAAATGGTGCTAGGATTTAACTCTGCCAAGAGCCCCCAAGCCAGACACTCTAGGGATCTTTTGCATGCCGCATAATCATGCGACATAGCGCTGTCGATTTTCTGCATCATGAAAATCTTCCGACTTGGGCAGGGGACGAACCCGCAACCTTAGGTACAAAAGGCCAGCGACAAACCAACCACACCACTCAGCCAGCTAGCTTTAAAGGTCATCTAATGATTGTTTACCATACGTAAAAAAATGCTAATAACATTAAATACGTTCGAAATTGAAGCAAAATGTTGCTATAATTTTACTTTGTGCTTAATAATAAATGAAGAAATTTATAATGATTAAATATTCAGTTTATATTTCTTCAAGCTGTTTAAGAAATTTCAAAGAAAATGTGTTAATTGGTATGCTTATTTGTGAATAATTTATCGTACGAGCAACTAGCAACAATGATGTTATGTGTTGTAGGTTTTTGAATAACTTTATTTCTGGAAATGATTCTAGAAGTTTAAATACTTATATAATATGATATTTTTTAATTATTACTAAGAAAAATACATAGTTCTCAATAGTTTTACTATCCATATCTTTTTAATATTTCTGTTAAGTACGAATAAAGTTGAATGTTCAGATGGCTCTAAACACCCTCCCTGTATATAAACAGAGCTATGTGTGATCAACGTTTCTATTCTCTAAGTCATCATGTTGACGTGTGGTGGAAATTTAGAGAGGTAGGTACCGTCAAGGCTTCGTCCTCATCTCTTGGCTTTGTTTAAAAACTAAGAGGTTCTTCGTCACCGACCCTAGTGTAGTTTCAAAGTTCGACGTTAATTATCACCCCTTTCTTAATCCCACTGCCCCATTTTGGTAAAGTATTTTTTTATATTCCTTTATAAATATTTTTAATTAAATTAGTAGAATTTTTAGAGTGATTGCAAGTATAAGAACCAGAGTGAATGAAAAAGAAATCAACAGGAGTCAACATCAATGATGGTAAATTACACTATTGGCCCTCTCTAAATGGAAATCATGAATAATGAACAATACACGTGTATTTCTATCAGTGGCCTCATCCGAATATTTGTGCGTCAATAAAGAATAGCGATAATACTTTAGCATTTAGCTTCACTTAGACGGGTAATTAAGATGAACATAGCGAACTGTGTGTTGAGTGTGGAGCAATAATCATGAATGATATCCTAAAAACTACTAAATTAAAAAAATGTATATGTATCCGTGCGTGTTATCAGGAGTTTTTAGAGTGTTATCATCCATATATATATATATATATATATATATATATATATATATATATATATATATATATATATATATGTAATAACGTTGGCCGGTGTTGGTGTATTCGTTTGTTTACACAGGGTTTCACAGAAAACATCTTCGGAGTGGACGTTCATCTTTTTATTTTGACAGGAAACATCAAAGGCGTTACGACAATACAATAATCATACGAACACACAAAGAAATAAAGAATAAATGAGCTGCAACTATTTACACATATTCAAGACGATGAGCTGAAGACAAAAACGGTGCGACGACTACATGGTGAAAGCAGACAAAGGGCGCGATCACAAAAGATTTTCGCTTTATATACCGGCAGTGACAATCGCGTGACTATTTTGTAATAAGACCTCTGATTTGTTAAAATGGGTGGGAAAGATATATCTGATACTAGTTGATTACGATTAAGATTAAGGTGTTAGTTTTGAACCAAAGAATTAAAACTTGTTTAAATATTATTAAAAAGAATTAATTAAAAGGATGCTAGAGGGAATTATAATATATATTCGCAAAAAGTTAAGGAATATTTTGAACGTAAACGCAAATGATTAAATAAAAAAAAATTTCCTCAAAAAGTTTTTTTTGCATTCCAACAAATAAACATTTTAAGGTTTCTTTTCGTATCAATTATCGAATTGGTAAAAGATTGGTGTAATTACAACTGGTGTAAAGATAACAAAGTTAGATATTAAAGATGTAATAATATCTTGAAAATTTGATAATAAATATCAAAGAATTGGTATCTAGTCATTCTCTTAATACAATCATCGTGCAATTAATTACGGTGTTCGTATATTTTGTAGAGAAGAATTTACATTTCTTTTAAAATTAACTCTATAAATTTATCAAGTACTTCAAAGTATATGGTATAGCAACTTTGATAGTCTCGGTTCGTTGTACAACTCCTACATTTCAAGAAACTAAGTCGCTATGCAAATTTCTTCTCGATAGGACCACTGAGAAAAATACTTAGTATTATAAGTAATTATATGAAAAAAAAACACGAATTTTTTTTTAATTACAAGTACTCGAATCAGCTGTTTTAAAAGGAAGTTCTGCAAAAAAAATAACTTTATGTGAATCCTATGAATAGAAATTGAGACTTAGATTTCCATGCTAATGATAATTAAGCTAATGTTTTATAATCACCATATGTTGTTTGCAAATGAGGGGTAATTTCCTATTTTTAATTCTGAATCGCTGAAGTACATGTTATTCGCACGAATAATAGATAGGGGAGACCTGTGTACCTAAGACCACTTTTTTTCAATGTACAAAAACAGAGGTCACTAGCCTCTTTAAAAATGTGAAACTGATTTGCATTCATCATTATACTAACTACCATCCAATAGAAGTTAATATAAGTACTTAAAATAATAAATTCTCTGAAATAAAAGGTTTTTAAAAAATTCAAAAATGGCCTTAGGTACAATGATGTCATTGTGCCTAGGTGCCAGCAGCTGCTGTACCTAGGGCCTTTCCCTGGAACTTAAGTTTCGCTCTGTAATCAATAGAAAACAAACATACATACATAAATTTAATAAAAGAATCAATATTAGCTAACATATTGATTTATCATGCAACTATTTAATTTGCAATGCTCCAAATTATTAAGGAATTACACGTATTTTTATTCAACATTATAATTTAAAAAACTGGTTCCAAAAGTGAGCTGCATACATCGTCGCTCTGAAGCACCAACAGATTGTGGTTCAGGCAAATTGAACTTCAATATTTTTGTTATTAACTTCATAAGTTTCTTCTTTTTCATAAAGAAAGTTATTTGAACGAGCTTCAGAAATTTAACACTATAGTGTTCTTTAAAATCTATTATTTCTGCCACATAAAAATGTTCAGCTTTTTTGGCTTGTATTTTGGTTAAACAAAAAATACCTCTTTTCAATAGTATTTCTTACATCAGCTACTGTAGAATTTGCATCATCAGCAGAATAAGAATCTTCAATACCTGATAATTCTTTGGATGAGGTTGCCTTAATTTCAAACTCGGGTTTTTTCACAAGTTTTTTTTTTTTCCTTTTTTTTTTTTTGAAGTTAACTTCTTATGGCACGGTAGGGAGAAATTTCCGTTACGCGTTACCAGTTACGGTTAGCAATGAACGTAAGGTAGAAATGCATGAAGTTCCAAAATTTCCCCCCGTTTTAAAAAACGCCACGTAATTCATACTATCTATCTAAGACAAAAAATAATTACAGAATCGGAAAGATCATTTTTTTCGCCACGATATGGTATAACTTTTTTAACAAAATAATGATATTTTCTATTTTTTACGATTTTTTTTTAAAATGAGTCAAAATTGATACGCTTTTATAAAAATGGTTTCTAAATCATTCCCTTTAAGTTTCCTTTCGAGTTAATGAATTGATTTTTTATTCTAAGCAAGTTCATGCTTTTCTCTTTTAGAATCAGTCATAAAAAATAAAAAAATGACGAAATCTTTTTTTTTTTACGATTTTTCAAACAATGCTCAAAATTTTAATTAAATATTTAATAACTTCATTATTTATAAAAATAATCTAACGAAACTTTTTTTTCCATATGTAGAATAGTATTATCCGTAATCTGTTCAAAGATTGAAAAAATAGATTAAAACTCTTACGGCTTTTAAAATTTCTTTTGTGTTTTTCGTCTATTAGCTCTGAGCTAGCACCCACCCTCCTCTCCTCATTCAACAGCAACTTTAACGGGTCTTTCCTCTTTTAGCCTCGCGATACATATCTTGTTTTTACGTTACCTAGAAGTCAAATTATAATCAATTTTATGAATAAAAAAATCGGAAGTGAGTCTTCAATCTACCCGAATCAGGCATTTAAATGGTTCAAACCTCTTAAAAATTAGTTCAAGAAAAGTTTGTTGGATATACAGTTTTAAAATTCTTTTAAGGAAATAATACAAACAATCTATTGTTTTAAAATTTAGTGGCAACACAACAATTCTTCCAATAGTTTGGCAGTAAAAGATTGTGTTTACTAAATTTTCAATCGAATGGAATTTCTAAATACAATTTGAAAAGTGACTATTTAAATCATATATTTGCTTCGGTGTAATTAATTTGCTACATGTGAAAGTGTTATATAAAATTGAAAAGTGTTATAAAAATTGAAGTATAAGCTAGAACTTTCTAATAATATCTGAAGAAAATTAGCTGAATGTATTTCATTATTGATTCATCTCAACCGAATAGTATATTATATATTTCATTAATCATTATGAGTAAAAATATAGTATTTCAATGGGATTAAATTACAAAAATTCAACATTTTTGAGGAAAATTTTTGATTTTTACAGCTATTTTTATTCTCAAGGAAAATAAACTAGTTTTTTTTTAAAAAAACAATTAAAGACAAATATAAATTTGGAAAAACACTAATATCAGCCAAAGAAGTTAACTTCGAACGCGTGTTCACACTGATACACGCTTTCTTTCTTTTTATTTTTTGTCAATTTTAATAGCCTGATATTTTTGATTTCTTCCTTTTCTGGAGTCTCAGTCAAGATTCTACCTCTCCCTGGTTTTCGACCTCCTCTGTTGGATTTACTTCGAGAATTATACTTATTAGAAATTATTTAGAATTATGCTTTTGTTTTTATAATTATAAAGATTTTTTTTATTAAATGAATTCTTATGTTTGGGAAAAAGAAAATAATAATCTTGAATAATAACAATAGTGGTAGCAAACATATTTTTTATAAATGAAGCATGTTGAAAGTATAAAATATGAGTATCTACTTATTTTAACGTCGAATCGAAAAACGATGCCAAATGCCTCGATCTGCCGCCAATAAAGGAAACCCATTCCTACACTTGTTCAAACGCAATAATCTTGCTTGTTCATGCTCGAAAATTACTCTTTTTTTTATAGTTTGTACTGTTCTCGCACATGTTCAAGCACAATAATATTGATTGAAAATAATACTGTTTTTAATTGGTTAATTCGTCTGTATTTTTCTTCTCTTATTTTATTATGAAAAAAAATTATTAAAATTGGGAACCAATTTTCTATGGAAGCGAACGCAGTGACGTGTTTTCAAAAATACGGTCCAATACGTAAGTACACGAGAGACTACGGAGTTTAGCGAAATAAGAAACGTAACGGAACTTGCTCGACAACATATTAATTTGTATTTATTCGAATTCATTGGCGGCATCTACTTAAGTAAAACTCATTTGTCACGATTTTGAACACAACTACTGCATTTTGGCCATCTAAATATTGCAGTTATTGGATCTTTCATTCCTTTCAAGTGTACATGTATTTTTTAATGCAATATTTAATTGTGCTAATTTATCGAATAGACCATCTATCGGCGACAGCACCAGCAGGAGTATTCTTCACCTTTTTCAACAGCTTTTGGATCGGCACCCTATTCATCTACAGTGGGTCCCTTCTCATGTAGGCCTTCTCGGGAACGAAGTTGCGGACGACCTTGCGAAGGCGGCTACAAGCAATCCTGTGGATTCGGAAAACCACATGGTCCTTACATCGACTGAGATCTACTCCAGGGCTAAAGAATTAATATGTAGAACCTGGGTAGTCCCTCCTGTACACCCATGGTACTTTCAAAGACACCCTGCATCCGCCATATCATTCAAGGGTTCCAGATCATATCAAACGGCATTCTCACGATTTTCGACTGGTCACCTGAGGTGCATGAATTTTGAGGGTGGCAAAAGAAGCTTCCCAATTTGCCCCAAATGTAACATCAGTCAGTTTTCTCCTCAGCACATTCTGCAATGTCAGGGGTTTTCCTGTGAGGAGACTATAGCATTCCCCCCTGCTGTTCTTAGACTTTGTACAGATTTATGGACTCATGGATCTGGTCTAGTGAAACTAGACCAGATGGGGATTAGTCCCCCCACTACCACTAAATTTATGCCAATTTATTTGCATTCCGCTATTAAAATCACGCCAAATAAGCTTTAGACGGAATGTAGATTTTATTCAATATGGCAGCCTCGCACTAAAAAAATACGAATTGTGAAGAACAAAAAAATATTCCTGAAATTTAACGAAGCAATTAAGAAATGTAGAATTACTACCATTTAAAATGATTTAAAAAGTAGAATAAGAAGAAATTTTTACTTACATTTTCCATGTAAAACCGCGCTTGATACACTAGCGTTGCTAGCTCTGAGTGGGCCCTGTATCAAGATTCCTTCGGGTACTTTTTTTAAATATGAGTACCCTGTTGGGGGGACTGTAGATACGAGTGTTGGGGCCCCTGTAACTTGGAGGTCCCGTATCATTGATATTGCTCTAGCTACGCCCCTGACTGGTTAGTACCAGGATAAAGAATCTGAATGTGAGGAATTTCAAAATGATGAAAGAAAGAAGAAATTAAATGAAGCGAAAGCATTAAAAAATTACAAATAAATAAATTAATCCCCATAGAAGAATTAAATACTAAAAAAATGACTTTATTATGAGATGTGAAAAAAAATTAGGAAATCATTTATTAAAAATAAAACAGTAGAATTTCGCAGTGTGCTGCTACTAAAAAAAGAATTCTGTCCGGCATATTTATCACAATGTCATTTAGAATTCCCACCATAAGATCCACACAGCAAAAAATTCGACCTCTCAATTTATTATTTTTTTTGAGAAACAGATGTTTCGTCGTTACCATAGATTGGCGAAATCAGTAAAATCTTAACTAAGGTTGAAAAAGAAATTCTCAATCCCTTAGAAAAATAAAGTTGACCAAATGAGTGAATTTGTTAAACCTGTTATATAATCCGTAATAATTTACCACTGAACCCTCGTACTCCTTTAAAAAAATAATTTTGGTAACCACCATTAATTTCTGAGATATCCATTATTCAATGGAAATCACAAAAATTGAATACTGCAAAAAAAAATAGGGTCCAATATAAATATGGTTATATATTTTTTAAAAAATCTTTTTTTTTTACTTAAAATTAATAGAGTTGCCATAAAAAAATAAACCCACAAGGTAAGGATCGTATAAGTAAACACTTTAGCAAACATATTACCAAGCGATAAAAATCAATATATCCGTATTGTAATGTTATCCCTCCATCTTAAATTTAAAAAAAAAAAGAAAGAAAGCGTGTATCAGTGTGAACACGCGTTCGAAGTTAACTTCGTTGGCTGATATTAGTGTTTTTCCAAATTTATATTTATGTCTTTAATTTTTTTAAAAAAACTAAGTTATTTTCCTTGAGAAAATAAAAATAGCTGTTTTTGGATGTGTTTTGGGGGGGTTCAGCAGACCAAGCAGCTTCTGCACGTTGCCAAAGTTGATCTGGTGTGGCAGCTGGGATGTAATCTGGGTCAATCCTTGAGCAACCATGAACCACATGATTTCTATCGGCGAAGGATCCGGAGAGCGAGCCGGCCAGGGAATCAGTTCATCTGGTGATTGACGAAGAACCTTTGGACAATACGTGACACGTGTGATCGTGCATTATCCTGTTGAAATATGGCTGTGGCCAAGCCCTGAAGGTAAGGAAGGACAACTGGATCCAACACCTCGAAGATGTAGCGCTGGCTGTTTAAAGTACCGGCAATGCGTACTAGAGGAGTGCGAGAGTGATATGCAATACCGCCTCATACCATAATACTCGGTACAGGACTAGTGTGGCGGTGCATAACGCAGCTGTTCAGCATCCTCTCTCCACGGTGTCTCCAGACTCGAATCCAACCATCGTGGTGTTGCAGACAGATGCGTGACTCATCAGTAAAGACAATTTAATTCCATTCTGTCACCAACATCTTTCTTTCATCGCACCATTGGTGGCGGAGACGTCTGTGGCTCTGCGTCAAGAGTAGACCAAGAATTGGACGTCTTGCGGACAGACCACTCTACTGTAAACGGCGTCGAATGGTACGCGCAGACACTGAATGATACGTTACAGACTCAATGAGTTGTGCTATGGTTCATGATGCGACTGAGCGAGCCGTCACTGCCATGCGCTCAATTTGCCTGTCTTGACGTGGAGTGGTGCACTGAGGTGGATGCGATCGACCACGTCGGTCCATCGTACCCTCTTGCATCCAACGATCACATATCCGTATTACAGTTCCTTGGTTTCGTCCAAAACGACTACCGATTTCCCTGAAAGATTATCCACAATCTTGGTAGGTCACTATCCTTCCTCTGTCAAACTCGGATACTTGATCAAAAGCTGATCGCTGTTTTCTACGAGACATAACGGGTCGTTTTTTTTTTTGAAAAAAAAAACACAAGAAAAGTACAATTGCCGAACTTGAAATCGTCGAAATCTTCAAGCCTTAAATAGGGCTTTGAGGTGGCGCCAAAGGCGCGCGTGATGTGTGTCTGCACTGAAATTCAAGTAATTTGCATATCTCATCTCCGCTAATGCATGTTGTAAATTTCATGTTATTTGCATGCTTCCTTCAGGGTGTTTCATTTACGGTGGCTAGCAGTGTATATTCGCAAGCAACTCCGTTTCTTAAATTATAATGGCGCTTCAATGAAAGACAGCGAAATGTTGACGATAGAGCAGTGTTTCTCAAACTGTGGGGCGCGATCATATCGGAAATAAAAGATTAAAAAAAATTAATTTACTGGAACGAAGTAAACAAAATACTTTCTGACATATTAAAAAATTGGCATTTACTCTGATATAATTTACATATATCAGCTGGCGAATACTTCATCAGAAATAAAAGTTTCCATTTCCATACGTTTATCAACGATCTGATCCTATAACTAAATAAAAAAAAACACTTTGTTTGATTTACTGTAATGTCACGATGAGAGATTTTTATTACGTTTTCTTTTTAAACCTAAAATACTACTCTTTCAGGGGAAAAAAATGCAGACCCAGAGAAAAATTCTAAGAAGATCGAAAATTCATCACTGTTATTATTATTATTGAAATGCTGTACAATATCTGTAGAAAGAAAAGGAAGACTTGTTTACTTTTTACCCAGCAAGCAAATTTGCGTCAGTCATCATCGTTTTTATCGTTTGACTTAGGAACTTATTGGTATGATTAGTTATGTCCTTGAAGGAATATTTGGCTAAGATTTATTTGTATGGGTATTCTGAAACATGTAAAGCATGATGAAATACGCGTTTTACACAATTCGTTTTTTAGAACTAACATCCATATTTTTATATTGAATACACTTTTCACAGGAGCGGTCGCGTGGAACTCTAAGTCAAAGGACAGCTAAACTACAAAATTTGAACAAATATGACGGCTTTGCTTGCAAATATCATTCCTGTAATGTCAGCGAAAAGTGTCTCTGATTTGTGTCCTTTATTAAGGTTACCTATCTCTGAAACATTTTAGTTCACTTTTAATGGATTTTTTCTCAAATTATCAAAGAAAAAATAAAAGGTCCTTAAAAGTAGGTAAGTATATTTTTTCTTAGTTAAATTGTTCACTGGAATTGTGATTTTTATCGTGTACACAATAAAAATAATTGTAAAAAAACAAAAAGATAATAAGGGGGGGGGGTTCAATCACCTCTCGCAACTATTAACGTTAGTATCAAGCGCGCGCCTGCTCTCCCGGGTTAAAACATTTTGAAGTCTTCTCGCTTTAAATATTAATGTCAGATGTGATGGATATGATAGAGTATAACATAGACCAGACTCTTTTTCTAATGACATTTATACTTTTAGAAATGGATAATGGAGGAAATAAATTTTTAATCAAATATCATTTTGCAATCTGTTCCAATTTAAAATTTAGAGAAAAGAAAAATAACAATAATTATCCTATTACTTAAAATTAATTTGCTTAAAATAAATATGACTATTTTGTAACTAATACAAAATTTTTAATACTTATCTTGTTAATTTGTACGGTTTATAATTAAGATCGTATTGTAGCTTTAGCGCCCCCCAAAGCTCGTTATTATTGTAAAAGGGGGGTGCGATAAAAATTATGGCTGAAAACTAGGTCGCCAATAGTAAAAGTTTGAGAAGCACTGCGATAGAGTCAAGTTGGCAAATGTCTAGCTACTTTCATAGCTCGAGCTTTATTAGAGCTTTGTAAGACCCTCCGCGTAGGGAAGCGATGCATATTAATGCTTTATCTACCGCATTATGATTTACTGCAGTTTTTTTCATGCAATATTTTTTTTGGATCACTACATTGAAAATTTTAAGGGATATACATAAACAAAGTACTCCGCTTTGGGAAATTTAATCCGTTAGAGCTTATAAATTAATGAAAGATATTCCACTGTAAAGTTAATTATATACACCGTTCACTTAAAATAAATAGTCAAATCGTTTTCTAAGGTCTTCATTAACATACAAAAACATAAGAAACTTAAATTTTGACAAATTATTTTTTCGGGACAAAAATAATAATCTTTGCAATCCGCTGAAAACGCAATATCTGCTACAAAACTATTCGCCTTCCCCGCTAAAATACTCATCATAGAGCCCATGCTGCCATACATCTTGGGAGATTGGATTTCAAAGAATATTCCTGCTAAGTATTGGTAGAATATTCCTGCTAAGTATTGGTAGAATATTCCTCCTAAGTTGATGTGGTAGTTAGAAGGGGGTGCCAGCTCAGGTGTCGTCCATGTCACTTGACCATGGTTCAAAATTACGTGTCCGTCACCAAAAGCCCTCTTGTAGCTGAACAGGGCGACGTTAATATTCACTCACTCCAAAAAATACAGTTCAGTAGTTGTAATTATTTTTATACTTAAAAATGCAATATCTGCTTATTCAATTAAAATTATAGAGTTATAATTAAATACTAACGACAAAAAAATTTTGAAAATTGTCCAAATGATGTAGTGTGAAAGAGAGAGTTTATTTACTTTAAGTACCAGAAGTGATAAAAGTATTTATTTTGAAAAAAGATCAATTTCTTACTACCAAATGTGCATAGTAAAATCATAAAAAAAACATTCAAATAAAGAGAGATTTATAACCCACAACAGTAAAGTAAGAATAAAGAAATGAAAGTACTTAAATGCATTTTCTATGATTTATCAATACTTTTCATTATAAAAAAAGCTATTAAGGTGTAATAAGTGCATGCAATTCAGAAATTAAACACACTGATTAATCTTAAACTAGCCAAAAATTAACAAAATGTAAACAAGCATTTTTCACATATTTATAATTTATTTTTGTTTAGTTATGTAGGGAAAAAATATAAAATAATAATTTAATGAAGTTTTATATGTAGAAATAAGTGCATGCAGTGTATCTAATTATATTCTTAATAATAAAAAATTTAGCAAACACAATTGTTAAAAAAAAATTTCCAAAATACTTGTCATTACTTTTAATTTGATAAACAATAAAGAAACACAAAATCAAAGATCTAGGTCAATGTTGTTTACAAAGTAGAACTTGTCCAGTGCTTGTTAAATTGTTGTAAATAATATTAAAATGACAAAACAAAACAAATGTAGATGATAAACTGCATACTTATTCATCAGTTACAGAGCATTCAGAATAGATCACAGAAGTTGTACCCTAATCTGTGTGTTTCTTTACATTGGAAAATTAAAATTCTTCGAATTCGAAATGCTCAGAAAATATATCACTCTTTTTAAAACTTGAAGTATCGTCGGTGTGTTCGATAAAAACAAAAAGTATTGAAAATTAAATAACTAAAAAATACTCATATTACAGTCGAAATGTCTTTTGGAACATCTTTTAATATCTGTGACACTGAAGATTTATTCCTTCTCTGCAAAATTTGGTTAGGTGGTGGTTCGGAAAAATGTAATTTTGTGGGAACTGAATTCGGTTTCAATATCCTTCTGTTGGTGAAAGGCTGATACATAAAGCATGCTTCTTCAAAATGATCGGAACATATTGAGGAATACTTAGTTGGTTTGAAATCTTTTCTGTCCAAGTTTAGAAACCTTTTTTAATAAATATGGATTCTTTAGCGGAAATCCAAAAAGGTTTTCGACCCACAGTAAAACCTTTCTTTTGCATTATTACAATTTAATACGCTACAGTATCTCATTTTGTTATGCGATAGAAGATCTGCAAATTTGAAAATGGTGGCTAAATACTCAGTCGAATGAAGCACATGGCTATTTGTTTACAGCTTTTGTTATGTGACTGTGACGTCAGGCGAATCAAGTCCATTGAAGACAATTTTTGCTATGTAGATATTATAAAAACGTCAGCTTCCCAAGAAAAGATGGCGCCCGAAAGCAGGGTAAAACTGCACGTCAGCGTCCTATGTGGAAACGGTGTCTGAAAACAGGGTAAAGTTGAGAGTCAGCTTCCTAAGTAAAAACGGTGTCTAAAGACAGGGTGACGATACGTGTCAGCTTCCTAAAAACAAACGATGTATGAGGACAGGGTGAAGTTTTTAAACGCTAAAATTCTTCATTGATAAACATTAACTGATAGACTCTTGATAGATCGATACTGCTTCATTTTCTAGCTAGAAATGCGAGAGTTCATTCAGCAAATGTAGTCTTTTGGAAAATATTTATTCTAAAAGTATCTATTTCATCTATTTATAATTATATCCAAACTCATACAACGTTTTGGAATAGCTTTAATACTCTGAAATATGAGGAAATATTTTATTTTTAAAAAAAAAAATGGGGAAATGCTGATTACTATGCCACATACGTTTTTCTTAGATTGAAAAGCTTGAAAGTAGCTAAAAATCTGGCATCACATTTAGGCGGTTAGTGCCATTTTCTTATTTATACTTATCCGGATTGCGATAGGTATCTTTTTAATTTGTATTTATGGATTGAATTTTGTTTTGAAATACCAAGCTATAATTGGTAAGATTGTAGGAAAAGTTTCATATTGAACTGCTTTGTTTCTATTTATTTAAGTCCTGTATGTACATAAGAAATAGTCGTGCTTGAATAGATCTGTATTATATATATATAGGGTCATGTCTTCCGATTTTTGTAGTTAATTTAATTTTTATTTGCTTATTCTTCTAACATGTCCGTGGTCAATTCATATTTTCATGACAAGAATTTTGAAAGTTTTAAATGTGCAGTGCTGTATGTATCAAAAGATCATTCTTTGAGATATATTTATGAAAATCATCCTTAATACAATTGTAAAATATTTTGATCTACATGTCTTATTTCAAGCTGTATGAAATAATTGAGGTCATTAATTGTCTTTTGTAAATAAAATGGTTCGTTGAATCCCGAATATTCAGTCTCGTTTTGTAATTCCATAAATTATGTATTTATTACAATTTATAACTTGCATTTATAGTTAGCTCATATGTGGGGATTGCAGTCTGTTAGGAAGGGATTTTTTTAATAATTTGAAACAGAGTACAGTATATTGTTTAAAGGTAATTGTGTATTTCTGCAACAATCACCAACGTTCCAATTTTGCATGTGTTGTATGTGTGCTTTGTTTAATAAGATGTTTCCAACAGGTTGCGATAATGTATTGTTGATAGCCTACCCATGGTCACGATAATCAATAAGTGTTCTAAAGTGCATGGTACTGAAGTTTTTTTTTTTTTTTTTTTGAGAAATATGCATCATTTTTGTGTCAAATCAGTTTCTTTTTGTAATATTTTACCTATGCAAATAATTAAAAAATACCTAGTTAATAGTTATTAACCTCAAATATATTTGCAGCATCTGACATGATTCAGTTTGGATTTTTTGGCATTCTTCAACTGTAATATTAAAATGCATATTGAGAAATGTAGAGATCTAAAAGTCAAATTTAGCTGCAGCAGTGTAATGTACACACCTGCATCACGGGACCAAAAGCCTGACTGCCACCAAGTTCCTACCCTTTGTAAAATCCAACCTGGTGGCTCTAAACCTGACTTTGCGGGGGCAAATGTTCTTCGTTATTCCATTGTTTAGCTGTAATAACAAGTCTCAAATAGGCTTAATTATACTTAACTTTAGTCAGTGGCACAGCCCCCAGTGTTAAGTTCCGAAGCAAGCTTGGTTCTCGTGTATCAACCCACTGTAGAGATGAAAGGCTGAGTCAACCTTGCCCAGTCTGGGGTTTGAACCCTGGACCTGTGGTGTGGAAAAGCCATGCACTAACAACTCAGCCACAAGGCTTCAGGCTTAATTATAATAACAATTAAATAATTTGATCAAATTTAAGGATCATTCAAAAGTTCAATTTATTGTATGTACTTAATACAAACTCCCTTAAAATATCAGGGAGGGACTGAGAAAGTAAAGGAATGTGTATATTGAAGCTGAGCCATCTTGTATATATATTTTTTATAACTAGGTAATGGGAGACAGTGATGAAGAATATGACAGGCGGAGAGCCCGCGACAAATTTAGGAGAGAACGAAGCGATTATCAAGATCGTGGTCGTGAAGAAAGAGGCCGAAGAGATGATTGGTCGGAAAGGTAAGTTTGTTGTTAGAAATGTGCATTTTGCTAGAACTTGTATTAGCGTGGAAGGAGCTGATGCATCTAAATATTTTATACTAAATTTTCATGTTTTTAACTAATGAAATAAGTTTCAGCATGTGAAACTTAATGCATCATTTAATCTTATATGTATTTTTAAGTGATGAGGAAAAAAAATAGTTTGGAGTTAGGTTATTATAAACTCGCAAAATTGTTACATTGTATAACATTGCTGATAGTAATTTTTTTTTCCATATTTTTCTAAACAATGAAAATCTTTGGTGAAATTGTCGAATCCGGCACTTTTCCACCAAATTTTGAAAAATCGCCAATTTGGCGCGTGTTGTGTTTCGGGGTTGCAACCCTACCACAACACGCAACGTCGGAGTACAAAATTCAAGATGGCGGAAGGAAAATCATTAAAAAAAAGCATTTTAAAGTTTAGAAACTGAAAATCGCTGCAAAAATCAGGTATTTAAAAATGGAAAGAATTTCACTTACCTTTAAAAGAATGCTGCTTTCCCCGACATTTATGATGACGATGAGTTGCCTACTGAAATTATACCAGTGTGCTACTGCATATTTCTGAGAGCACCTTCCAAAACATTTTTATTTTTGCATCACTAACAAAACAGTGCACGAATCCATATTACTCAATTCAAACCAAAACCATTTCTTTACACTCCTAAACACATGATGGGTATCCTCTTTCACACTGGACTGAATTTTGCAGTACCATTCAAAAACCTTCATTCACTTTCTTACCTGTTTTTTCTCTCAATTCCATGCTTTTTCCACATTTTGGACATACATACGATGATCCAATTAAACCTTCTTTCATGCACCATTCTAAAACAGCTTTCTTTCCAAGCACAGGCAACATGGCGAAAAAACCTTTAACAATAGCAATCGTAATTTTTCATGCATTCATTCAAATTAATCCTAACAGCATCGCTGGACATCATGGCAATCTTTTGAAATTTATGTGGAGAAAGAAATAAAAATATTACCTGCAAAAAGTACCGTATTTTCCTGTATATAATCCGCGGATTATGTGTTAAAAAAGTTTCAAATTTCGTTGTGCGGATTATACGCCGCCGCGGATTATCCGAGAAAAAACATTCTCCATCAGAAAAGTTAACAAAGTTTTGAAAGAAATGCTGTTTATGTTTTATAAAATAAATAGTAGATGGCGCTTTCACGACTCGGCTGATGTATTACGGCCATAATTAGTGTTTGTCCAATTACTTTCAAGAACGAATTCGGTTCCTCGGAAGGAAATAGCAGTTACAAGTCACTGGCGTCATTTACAACTTTGTCTTGACTAGAGGTATTGCATCCTTTGAAAGTTTTTATCATGATGAAGCGTAAGCATGGTAGCTATACTGCAGACTTCAAATTAAACGCTGTAGAGAAGGCTAACGAAGTCGGAAATCGAGAAGCTGCAAGATTTTTCAACGTTGACAAATCGAATATTCGTTTGTGGAGAAGGAACAAGACTAACTTCGAAAATTGCGATAGACGTAAAAGGGCCGATCGTCGTGGAGAACCTCACTGGCCAGAATTAGAGGCAGAAATAAATAAATGGATTTTAAAAGAAAGGGACAATTGGAAAGCTGTCTTGACAGTTAGCATCAGAATGAAAGCCCGAGTTATTGCACGCAAAATGAATATTGTTAACTTCTCTGGTGGGCCCACGTGGTGTTACCGGTTTATGAAGAGAAACAATTTAGTCGTTCAACGGTCGGACAGAAATTACCTGATGACTGGGAAAAACAATCTGACGACTTTTTGACATTTTGCAAGCAAATTATTGTTGAAAATAATTTTACAGAGGATTTGATTTTTAATATGGACGAAGTTCCATTACCATTTGATATTCCACCTACCAGGACCGTCGACGTTCAAGGAGCAAGATTATTCGCCGCCAAAACTGCCGCGGATTATACAATGTTTTTTTTTTACTCGAAAAAAGGGCTGCGGATAATACGCCGCTGCGGATTATATACAGGAAAATACGGTAATTCCCAAAACGAAGCCGAAAAGCTGACCCAACCGGAGCAAAAGAAATAACCGTTTCCTGTGTAACGGATTTTTAAAAAAAAAAAAAGCTTTCTGCTCATGCGCGAGAAAACCGTTGAAAGATTAAACTTAAAATAAAAAAAAACAATCACGAATGCACTAACTTGCCGTGATATTGTTAAAACAGTTAAAATTAAAGAAATCTACTGCGCATGCGCTCAATTTCGCCAAAAAACCGACTTCTCCACTGGAAAACAAATTCCGAAGGGTTACCAGATTTGGTGCATTTATCGATTTGGCGAGAAAACACTTGGTGCGATAAGTGCCCGATTCGACAAGTCAACCAAATCTTTTTCTTGTTTAATGTTGGAATTATAAAAGTTTTCTTTTGGATATTTAATGCATGATGTTTTTCAACTAAACACTAACCGTTTGCTCTGAATGAAATCCTCTTTTTAAAAGAAACATCTACCTGCTTTAAATAAATAGTGATCAGGAACATAGTTTGTGACCTTATTCAAATAATTCTATATCAGGATTTGCCAAAAGAAAGTTTGCCTGAATGAAATCGTTATCACTCCATGATATTTAAAATACCTCACCAAATGCAAGGGGCACCTTATTCTGCATTGTAATGAGGGATTTTTTCTTTCTTTCTATCCTTTGTACGATTTGAAACGAAATAGATTTTTTCCCAATTTCAAGGAATATTTTTGAAATTTACACTAAACATTTTTATGAATTAAAATTAACAGATAAATTTAGTTACTGAACTATACCTCGAAGATAAATTTTTCACCAACTTCGATACCTTGGATTTTTTTGTTATATTTAAAAATATAGATTGTAAAATAAATTTAAAAGATAATGATCATGATATATATGTTTATTATATTAACTTAAGCATCTTTTAAAGATTCTTTCTTCTCAAGTTTAATTTTGAGAAAAGTATTTTTTCTGAATATATACATTTTATTAATAAATTAGCATAATATTTATACAGAGATGGTAGAGGTAGCAGAAGAGAATATAGGGATTATGATCCCAGAAACCGCAGAGATCGCTACAGCCCAGCACGTCATGAAATAAGTCCTCCTATGAAACGGATGCGACGAGATTGGTAAGTGGCATATTTTTCTGGTATGCTTTCAAATAATTGTAAGATAAGCCTACCTAAAGGCTGATTGGTAATTGTCTATTATAGGGATGATCGAGGCGGTGGCTATGGAAGTAATTTTGATGGAAACTATCCTGGTGGTGGCATGATGGGAGGAATGCATGCTGGTTGGGCTATGCATGGACAAATGGGTCCTCAAAGGTTAGTTTGGCACACTTTGAGGTTGGTTGTGAGAGAGCCCAATGATTTTTCTCTCACCTGTTTCTATGTAGTAAAACACTTTAAATAATGCATCATGTCAATAAATGCTTAAAGTTGAAAATTGTTTGCTCATAGAAAGTAAATCAAGGTTATGTGGAAAAAAATGCTTTCGAGAAGTATTTTGATATTTTCTGATTAACTGTATCTTATTAAAGATTGCCAAGCCAATGAAAATTTATAGAATTGACAAAAAATGGTTTGAAAGATCCAATAGATTGTTCTATTTTTTTTTATGAGAAAACAAGAAGGTAGTATATCTATATATATAAAGGAGAAAAGCGACTCACTCATTGACTAATCACGATATCTCCGGAACTATTAAACCTACAAACTTGAAATTTGTTTGGTAGGTTCCCTTCATGGAGTAGACGTCAGCTAAGAACGGATTTTGCAAAGTTCGAACCCCATGGGTGTTATAGATAATTATCTCCATTACTAAACTATTAGATGTACAGTCGTGAAACTTGGTACACAGATTTCTTTCATAAAGTAGAGATTCCCTACATAATGATTTTTACAAAAATCGACCTCCAAGGGGCGTTGAGGGTACTTAAGGGACGTTATACATAATTATTTCCATTTTTAAACTATTAGACGTACAGTCTTGAAATTTGGTAAGCGGATTCCTTTCATAGAGTACAGATCCGCTGCAAAATAGGTTTTGTTAAAGTCGACCCCAAGTGGCATTGTGGAGAATTAAGGGGCGTTATATATAGGCAATTAACTCCTTTTTAAACTATTAGACGTAAAATCTCGAAATTTAGTAAGCTGATTCCATTAATTAAGTAGAGATCCGCTATAAGATGGGTTTTGTGAAAATCGTTTCCTAAGTGGCGTTGCGGGGGCTTAAGGGGTGTTATAGATAATTATTTCCATTTTTAAACTATTAGATGTACAGTCTTAAAATTTGGTAAGCGAATTCCTTTCATGGTGTAGAGATATGCTACAAAATAATTTTGGGGAAAATTGATCCCCAAGGGTCACTGAGGGGGATTAAGGGGCGTAATAGATAAATATTTCCGCTTTTCAACTAATAGAACCACCTGCTTGAAAATTAGAAGCAGTAGTTCCGTTCATGGAATAAAGTTCCATTTACAAAGATTTTTGCGAAAACGGACCCCAAAGGAGTAGTGGGGTCGCGAGGGATTAAGGCGTGTTATAGAAAAATTCCTGTTTTTGAATTTAACTCATTTACTTGAAGTAGAGATGCACTGAAAGTTGTTTTGGTGGAAATACACTTGATTATTAGGTTAAGTGAGTGCAAAAAATCTTTCTACTTCTATTTTAGATATAAATATAGAAATTAGATATTATAATTTATGTTCTTTTTATATCAAGGGGCGAGAGTGTAACAGCTATAAATATATTTTTCAATACAATCGAATTCTTAATGCTAGATATCAATAATTAATATATATGTAAACAGTATACATATATACAACATCGTGAAATACCCAGTGAAGCAGGTGGGTAACGGCTAGTATATAATAAAACAGTGTTGCATAATTTGTTGTTGCTAGTGGACGATTATACTATAACAACAAAAGGATAGGGCGTGGCCATTGGAAGTGATACTGTAAAGATGCATTTTCTATGCTAGTTGATGTTGCGTATTCACTGTTATTGATGAGGCAGTCTTGGGATTAGTAAATCCGTTTATTGCCTTGAACATGTAAAGACACACAAACATATATTGAGATTATCACAAAGAAAACGCACACTCCAGCTGCAGCTGATTACAGAGTTAAGGACAAAGACAGAAGAGAGAGATCACAAAAGATTTTCGCTTTTTATACCCGGCAGAGAAAAACGTGTGGCTATTTTTTAATAAGGGCTCTTCTCTGATTGGTTAAAATAGGCGGGAAAGAGATTTCTAAGGTAATAATACTAGTTGATTGTGATTAAGATTAGGGTGTTAGTTTTGAACTTAAGAATTGAAAGCTTATTTAAATATTATTAAAAAAGTGTTAATTAAAAGGATGCTAGAGGGAATTATTACATTTATATATATATTGCAAAAAATATGAATGGCATGAGCATTGTGTAATCTGGATTTTTTTGTTCCATACTGGTCTTTCACAAATGCTGATCCTTCATTTTCCAAAAATTCAGTTGTATATATTCTTTTGCATGACAACTAAGCAAACAGCTGTTCAAAAGTTGATATTTCCTTTTTTTTAGCAGTTAAAATCATTTATTTCAAAATTATCTTTGTTTTTAGTTCTTGACATATTTCTACAAAAAAAAAAATCCTATTAAAGATTACAACTTCTTATAATACAAATTTTGGCTCCCCCCTACCAGTTAAGAAATTATGCTGTTCATTATGATCTGAAGAAGTTTATTGAGAAAAGGCTGATGTAATGATCATTAAACTAAAGTGTTCAAGCTTATTTGTAAACCTAGAATATGTATGTGGTATCATGTATTGTAGTATGGTACATGTAGCTTAATTTAGCATGTGTGTTCTTTAAAAAAATTTGCTGAACATATTAATGTTATTATTACAGGTAAGGAAAAGCTCTAATAGTCTTAAATAGAAAAAAGGTGCAAAATTGTTATAAGTAACATCACTCTCTTGTACCACCAGTCAGATAAATAGAAAATGATAAAGCAATAAAATGGGCTTAGTTTACTACAACGATTTGTGTTTCAGTTTATCTTAAATTGATACATTTTTTGTGCTATCATCAGGTTTTGTGTTATTATTTTCAGTAACTTGTCTGTCTTCTATGTGTTTATATAATAAAGTAGTGTTTTTAAGCATCACATTTAAAAAATAATTGTGTAGTTTTGTTTAAACAAAGTTAGATGTTGGGTAAATGTTGAAGTGAACATTTAGTATTGAATTGAATCTTTCACTAGAGTGATGCTAGCATTAAAAGGATATATTTCTTTCTTTTCTCCTTCCTTATTAAAACTATTTAAAATATTAGAAATCATATGAACTAAGGTCTTATTTTGAAACAAACCAGAGTTTGTATTAGTGTGATGCATTAAATTGACAGATATTGTACAACAGTTTTATTCTAATTAATAGTAGTGGAACAATTATCAAATTCCAATCTATAGTAATGAAGATTCACTTTACTGACCCTCGAATCTGAATTGCAGTCAAGCGAGTTCTAAAATATCCTAAACTGCAGTCATACAAAAATCCACAAGGTTTAATACAATTAGTAAATAATAAATAATGTAACTCTTCAGTTTAGTATTTATATGCACATAAAAAAACTAAAAGTAAGAATGTAAGCTTTGTACTTTTAAGCTTATTTTAAAAACAATGATCAAAGTGTTTGTAACTTCATAGTGTTTTTAACTTTTGATCCAAGTTTTATTCTAGTTGTAAAGTCATAAGATGGATTTATATTTTTCAATACTATTTTCATTCTAATAAAAAAAAAGTACGATATTGTGGGGATGGGGCTATTGTAAATTAATTGTTCCTAATCGTGTTCTTTTTTTAATTTATTCTCTCAGGGACGTTGATGCAGGTGTCACTCAGCCGCCTATGATGACCTTCAAACAGTTTTTGTCATCTCAAGATGATGCCATAGATGACCAAGAAGCAGTCAAGAAGTATAATGAATACAAACTGGAATTTAGACGACAGCAAATTAATGAATTTTTTCTCAATCACAAAGATGAAGAGTGGTATGTTTTTACAAGAAAGTTCATTTGTACTGTGTTCTGTTTTATTTATAATATATAAAATTTTTGTTAAATACAATTTTGGTTTCGGTACAGTTATATCTTTGTAAAAGATTAAATTTTTTATATTCCATTGAAAAACTATCAACATTAATAAACTAGTTAAGTATTTATTTTGCATCTCAAATATTTAAGACACTGTAAACAATGATCTCTTATGTGTGTAGTAGATTCCTACTTATCATTTATGAATTTTTTTCTTGTTTCCGAAATTAGTGAACAAAACTTAAATAAGAATATATTGTTCCAATTATTCTGATTTCCAAAACTCAATGTTTCAAGAGTCAATTTTGCTCAATTGACAAGTGAATAAACTATATGAATAGATATCACTCTTTAATACCCAAATTGAAAATATATGTGAAAAAATTTTAATTGTCACTTTTTTTAAAAAAAAAAAATTTTCACATATATTTTAATTGTTAAATTTTAACTCAACTTTAAAATTCATTACTGTAAAAAAAAAAAAAGCTGAGTGATTTATTGTTTTATTTACCTAATTTGTAATAAATAATAGAAATTAATTTAATAAGTTATCTTTCTGGTTTCATTATTAATGATGGGAAGAAAAAAATGCGAACAGCACAAAAGGAGAATCAATATTCAGCATTCCTCTTCTCAGATACTGTAAACAGCTATTTCAACTGCGGTGGTGTTCCATTTTGCTTTGTGGTGTCAGTTTATTGAGCAAAATGTAATAATTCATAGTTATGAATTTTTCTGAAATTTTAATTTAAATATCTGTGTAAGATTTTTTTGTTGAAAATATTTCTCTTATGAGAAAAGTAAATGCTCCATTCACGTGCAATAAAAAAAATTAATTGTGCTTTCAATATGAAATTTATTATTTTCATTATATTTTTTATTTTATTTTAACTTTGATTCCTTAATGTGCTATCCTACCTAGAGAGGCATTTTTTAATAATATTGCAAAAGAATTACTTTAAATAAGCATTATATGTGGCTAAATTTTTTTTAAAAAATTATATACCAAACTTGTATTGGCAGATTTATTTACATTTTACACAAAATACAGTATTTTTTAATTACCTATATCTAAAATTCCAAAATACTTAGAAACACAATTTAAGCAGATTTAAAAAAATAAGAAATCATATTTTAAGTCAATGTTAAATTTAAAAAATTAATATTTTGACTGTAAATGCCGTTTTTAAGGCTGTATAGCATCTATTTCAAACTTTTTTATATGGTTTTTAAACTTTTGGTGGGGGTTACCTAATAACCTTCAATTAAGGTTCTAATCTTTATTTTAAATTAATTAATAATTTGTGTATAGTTGTTCAGTCCTCTGTTTGTGTCTTCACCTAAAAACATAACTTGTGTGTAAATCATTTTTTTATTGAATTTTGTATCAATAAAAACAATTGTTAATATAGGAATTCTAGTAATTATAAATTCATTGCAGTAAATATTTATAAATTTCTTAGAAATAGGGAACATAGTAGAAAGATGTATAATGTAATTCTAAAGGCTTGCTACTGTTTATAAATGTATTTTTATTGAAATTTTACACTTTTAAATTAGACTAGTAGTTTAAAAGTTGTTATCAGATGAATGTGTTTAGCTATAAGAATTGCTTAATGTTAGTGTAAATTATTCTGATTTTAACTCATAGCAATATATCTTAGTATGTTCGTAGAATTTAGCAGCTTTCAACGAATTAGGTAATTTTGTTTACTTTAATTTATAACGCTTAAGTCATTTGCAACCTAAGTACAGGATGTAAAAGGCTACATTTTCCATGCTGGATAAATTGGATTGATTTTGTAAGAAATTAATGTACCAAAATATATTGCTTTGTTTGTTTTAACATTTTGAAATTCAAATTGAAGCATTTATCTTTCTAAATGAATGTTTTGTCTTTAATAATGAGTGAAGACCTTTTAAAAAGAAAAATAATTTAAAAACTAAAAATCAATCTTAGTTTTAATAAGAATTTCCTTTTGTAAGACAAATTCTTAAATGAGAGTTCATCAATTGTATTTAGTAACTGTGTTTATTTTGATATATATTCATTCCCTCATACATAATAACCTCTATAATTTATTACCAAATACAGTAGCTGTAAACTATACTTCACTTCATTTAAATTGGAAAAAAAATTGCTTTACTATTGTTTCAAATTTCTAAATTGATGTTATACTTCAAAAAATTCTGTAGTATATTTTTAGAATGTAAGTATTTATTACAATAATTCATGCATGCAACTCACATAATTCATATTTTACTGTACTGTGAGTAGCATGCATGATTATTTTTTCAGAATTTTTATCACCAGCTCCAAGGAGGCCTTTTGCTCTATTTTAGGAAGTTGAGTGGGTTTATGAAATCTCTTTATATGTGTGCTTTTTAAGTTTTGCTTTTAAGATTAATTATGTACCTATCTCAACTTCCTCTCTGTGTTTTAGAGTTGTATTATGCCTCTCTTATGCTGGATTATTTGTTACTGTATATTTTTTCCTCCACACAGTGAACAGGTTGACAACTGGCATTTTCCTCACAAAGAAATGCTACTTCTTCAGTGCGTTTGCAATATGAACTCTTTTCTCTATCTTGCGCTGTTGTGTAGTGAAATGATGGAAATTGTTCGCAGTTTGAAAAGTTCCACTGTGCTTTATACAGTGTGTGATTTATAGTTTTAAAAAGTTTTTAAGTAATAAGGTTAGGTATACCCCCGAAACGTGGGGTCGCGTTGCGATATTTTCATCTTCAAGCGAAGGATCTATGTAAGTTAGTGTTCAAATTATAGGTAAAATTTCTTTTATTTTAAAATATTAACATTTTTATATGTAATATTTTAATGTACTATAGTTAAAGATTGAAGCTGAAATTAGTTTCAAATTTATTTTGAAATATTTTGCCATTTGAATGATTGAATTTCAATATTTTAAAATTTTAGAATTCATTTATGAATTTTACTCCAAAATATAGTAATATCTCTTTAATATTATGTTTGTGATGCATTTTAATTTTTAATCCAAAAGAAATTAAACTTATTGATTCATAATCAGCATTTAAGTATGATTAATAAAAAAAATATTTATTTCAAAGGGGGGATGTCCTTTTTTTTTATGTAAAATTTATCTTTGTTGTTTTAATTTTGCAGAATTAAATCTATTGAAATAAAAAATTTAAGTATCTCATTTTTTTTAATAGAAATTAATTTTAGAGGGTTTTTCCCCCCTAAAGCATATTTAAAAATTTAAAGTATAAAAAAAATCTACCTGAGTGTTTAATTTAATTTGATGTAAAAGTTTATTAGATTTAAAGATTTTAGTACATTTTTGGGCTTAAAAAGAACTATGGTAAAATAAAAGCAATATAATTCTCAGTGCAATTTTAAATTACTGGCATGTTATTTGGATTATATTTTTCATGCAATTTAAAAGCGGAGAGATTTAATTCTAATCATATTACTTGGCTTCAACAGGTTTAAATTAAAACACCATCCAGAAGAAAGTTTGAAAAGAAAAGCTGAATTACATGAAGCTTTACAAAGGAGACTTAATGTTTTCATGGAATTATATGAAAAGGGTTATGTAGATGATGTCAGTATTGATCAAGAAAATACTGAACAAATAATTAAATTTCTTGATGCAGGTAATTGCATTTTCATTGCATAAATTCAAAAATTTATGTAACTTCAATTTAGTATTTTAATGGAATATATAGTGCTATGTTGTGTTTATAATTATACTGATATTAGAGAATGATTTATAAGTTTATGCACAAAGGAAATAATCATAATCAGCGATGTAATTTTTTTTTACATGTTTTATTCTGTTGCATGTTTATGAGCATGAAAAGTTATGTAGATTGTCGTCATTTCCAATTGGTTGCAAATAAATTGTAATTATGGCATTAATTTTATAGTTTTATTTCTTGGTTTTGGGGATTTTTTTTACGAAGTATATTCAAATTTAAGGTTTAAAAAATTTGATTTATGAAGAAATTCCTATGCTAATTTGGTTATATTTCTTATCTATTTCAAATTACTTCAGTAAACTCAATGATATTTGTTTCAAATTTTTTTAAAAATTACTCTTTTAAAATAAATTTCTTTGTGGTTATATTTTAGTGGTTATTAAACTTGAAGGTGGGACAGATTTAGATTTAAAGGTATTAGATCAGCCTTATGAAGAGGAAAAACCTAAAGAAACAACACTTTTGCCTTTATGGTTAGTTTGAATAATTGGTATTTTTGTATTATTACCTTCCTATTTATTTCTGAAATTTAATTTTTATTTTATGTTAATTTTTATTTTATTGATGGTTTAACTGCTTTTTAACATAACTTCAGTTATGAAGAAAAATATAAGATTTTTCATAAATGTTTGGAAAAATATATAGTTATATTTGTTGTTTTCATAATTTTTTAAAATAATTTTCTAATATTTTATTTTTTTAACAGCTTAAAAGAGGAGGAGGAAGAGGTGGAAGAGAAAGTAAACATTTATATTTTTTCTGATTTCAAAAATTTTAATTTCTAGAATGAATTCCTATTACTTTTCATAGTTTATACATTTTACTAATAAGTCATTGTCAATTTATAATTATTCACAACTTTTAAGCTATATTGGCAATTGATATATTACTTTAATTTTTAAAAAATTTGTTCATAGCATTAAATAAGATATTTTAAAGGGAAACGAAACTGTTATTCAACCCCTTAATTGTCGATCAAAAGTTTTTCAATTCTCTCCCTAGTGGTCCACCATTTTTCACATTGGTAATCATCTGTGGTGTATGGAGCAGGCACAAATAAGTGAACTTTCTCTTACATAAGTAAATCATTCACAAACACTGTCAAGGTTATTTTATTGCATCCAGAAGCCTTTGGAATAATTATACTAATAACGGTACAAAGAAAAGTATTGTACTTCAGAAAGGCCTATGTGTGTGTGTGTGTGTATATATATATACACTGCTGGACAATTGCTAAGGACGGATCACAAATTGCTATGTAGCATAACATTAAGCGAGACATGAGGCCTAGTAGGATAAAATATAGTTGCCACACTGTTCAAACATTAGAATAAAGAATATTTATTCTTCTGGAAAGTACAAAAGCTGTGAGAAACATCTGAAAGAAAAAAAAAATGTTCATTTGATCTGCGTACGGAGAAATGGAACGCATCTAAAAGTCAGCAGGCACCTTAAAGAAAGGTATCAGTACGGGATATGTCCCCCGTGGAGTGTTATGCAACATTCCACACGTCGTACCATATTTTGCACAACATTATCTAGCAGCTGTTGAGGCAATTTATCCCATTCCTCTGTGAGTGCACGGATGAAGGTGTTCTTGTTTGTCGGAGGATAGTTTCGACCAGCAACTTGCCTCGCCAAAGCATCCCACACATTTTCAATGGGGTTTAGATCTGGAGAACGCGCTGGCCATACGAGACATTGAATACCCTCGCTGTCTAGGCAATCCTGAACAGTGAGTGTTCGATGACATGTTGCGTTGTCGTCCATAAAAACAAATTTATCACCGACAGCACCATGAAAAAGACGAACATGAGGAAGTAGAACTTCATCAATGTATCGTTGGCCCGTCATAGTCCCATTCGCAACCACATGTGGGCGCGTGCGGCTATTGATCATGATGCCGGCCCACACCATGATACTGCATGTCGGATATCAGTCCTTTTCCTGGATATTTTCTGGACGTTAAGCGGTACCACTCTCGCGCCAGATCAGTTGGCGTCTACAATCCGATGACAGACTGAACCTACTCTCATCTGAGAATAGTACGCATGCCCAGTCCTGTTCAGTCCAATTGTGATGCTCACAACACCATTGCAAACGGTCAGTACGGTGCTGTCTGGTCAATAGGACACACACAACAGGTCTGCGTGCGTATAGTCCTCCTCCCCTCAAACGTCTGGCAACAGTTTTTCGGGAGATCTGCTTTCCTGAGGCAGCAAGAAACTGATTTGCCACCTGCTGAGTTTGTGGTGCGCCTGTTCCTTTTTGCTGATAGGACGATATATCTGTCTTCTGCAGGCGTCGTACTTCTAACACAACCTCCCCAGTGCCGTCTACTACACATTCCAGTAGTTTTAAATGACTTCCACAGCCGTGAAACAACGCTGTGAGCGATGTCGAACTCCCTGGCAACATCTGTTATTTTTCCCCCTTCTTCAATCTTTCCAATAATTCGGCCACGCATAAAATCATCTATGTGATGTCGGGAAGACATGTCAAAAATTTTAAGTTCGTCTATTAAATCTTTCCTGTAAAACTTTGACTTGAAACAACAACTGTCCACATGCGTCAAAACCTTTAAAGCTCTTATGAACGCTATCACATGATAAACAGACGTGGGAAAAAAATTTGCATACTCATACTTCTTTTTACTAATATTCCGCACTTATTCTAATTTTCCACATTTTGTGGTTGCTATGGATGATAGTGTTATCCGTCCTTAGCAATTGTCCAACAGTGTATATATATAGGGTGTTTTTTTACAGGTATAGAACTTTAAATTGCAATAAAACAACGATGTATTATTCGATTGACAGGAATTTTTTTTTATTCGAAAGATAATCTTGTGGCATTACATTTTAAATATGATTTCTGGCATATGACTGGCTCGCATGTAGTCCAATCTGGACGTCCAATTTTCGATGACTTTTTCCAACATTTGTGACCGTATATCGGCAATAACACGGCAAATGTTGTCTTCCAAATGGTCAAGCATTTGTGGCTTATCCGCATAGACCAATGACTTTACATAGCTCCACAGAAAATAGTCTAGCGGTGTTAAATCACAAGATCTTGGAGGCCAATTCACAGGTCCAAAACGTGAAATTAGGCGGTCACCAAACGTGTCTTTCAATAAATCGATTGTGGCACGAGCTGTGTGACATGTTGCGCTGTCTTGTTGGAACCACAGCTCCTGGACATCATGATTGTTCAATTCAGGAATGAAAAAGGTAGTAATCATGGCTCTATACCGATCACCATTGATTGTAATGTTGTGGCCTTCATCGTTTTGATGAAGGATTCCACCAGGCCATAAAGCGCACCAAACAGTCAGTTTTTCTGGATGTAACGGTGTTTCGACATACACTTGTGGATTAGCTTCACTCCAAATGCGGCAGTTTTGTTTGTTGACGTAGCCATTCAACCAGAAGTGCGCTTCATCGCTAAACAAAATTCGCTTATGGAAATTCCACACAGAACCATTATTTTCAAAATAAAATTACACAATTTGAAAGCGTTGTTCAGGCCAACTTAAACTTCTATACCTCTAAAAAAAACACCCTTTATATCTGTTAACACACTGGTTGAGAGAGACATCTAAGCTGAATTTTGTTAAAGGTCCAAATGTATGATAAAATTAATTCAGATAAGCATTTATTTAAAAAAAAAAAAGTAATAACTTAGTGATGCAACAGCCAATAAGGGTCAATGCCTACTGTCCCCAACTCAGTATTTTGTACCCAAGGTGCATAAGCACCTTGGGTACAAGGTCAGGTGGTCAGTCTGAGGGAATAATAAGTAGTAATGCAGGTTAAATTCATGGCAATAAAAGTAGGTGATGTTAGAGAAGTAATTAAAAGTAAATTAAAGATACATTCCAATTACTTAGGCTCTTCAAATTTAGCAAGTTATTATTTAATAGAAAATAATTAGTCAGAAAATATTGTATTATATTCAGGCTAATATAAGTATATATTTAATTAACAGCAGGTATACAATATGTCAGTTTAAAGAAACATCTTTATTTGATTGTTTTATTTACTGTAGATTTATATAAGCAAAAAATTAATATCGAGCTTTAATGAAAGCTTTCTGCCGTTAGTCCAGACAGAGTGCTCTGCATTTTTACTGTCATAGTCCTTGTTTTTGAACTTTTGATACCAAACCTTATCAGTATCATATGATACAGCTGTAGTACTTAAAAGGGACCAGGACATCATGCACATTTCAAAAAATCTTTTTTTTTTTTTTTTTTTTCAATTTTAGTATTAAAAAATAGTGCATATTTTTTCTGAATCTAAAAATGTGTAACACTTATATGTTCGTTGATGAAATATCCTTAAAATATGAAAAAAGTAATTGACAGAAATGTAAACAAACATTTACAAGTGTTTAATTTTTTCACTTTTTCTCCAAAGCATAATTTTTTGCTTTTTGGTACACTTTTTTAAAAAAATATTTCCCCATGGGGTTCCAAATTTTTTATACTTCTATACAATATGCCTGTGCATATAGTGAACCTATTTTTTTTTAGTCAAAGTAGTACATAGTTTTGTAAAAAATAGTTATATGTATGGAAAAGGGGGTGAAATTTTCAAAATTACCATCGTAGCAGTTTACTAAAAAAAATAGGTTCACTATATTTTATGTATTTTATATATGTGTAAAAAAAAATATTTTGCATATTTAGGAGATACTTTTTTTAATAAATGTATACCTAAACAATATAAGCATGTATTGTCAGATCTCAAAAATGATATCCAACTTAAACAACAAAGAAATTTTTTTTAACTAAAACATTATTTTTGTATTTCTACAGAATGATTAAAATCTTTATTAAGATTTTTCAAAGAATTTAAGCTCTATTGGAAATTTTTTAAAAGATATATGTCCCATAAACAAAATCTTATTTTTGGCATTTTACTCTTTTGATGTCCTGGTACCTTTAAAGCTATACACATGATTCGGTGATACTCTGTAGCTGAATTTTTTTCAATAGAACTGGAAGTAAATGATGGTTCTAATTTGTTGGTAGTTCCATTTTAGACACATTATAGGTAATGATTTTTATCAATACTTTTTTTACTCTTTCTTTCAAATGTCAAAAATCATCTGATAAAATATGAGCAAATACACCAACGCAAACTGTTTGTGTAGACATGGCGGCAAACTTTTGTTACAACCAGATATTTATTTTTATTAACTAAATTTCTTTTTTAGAATTGTATGTTTATAAATCATTTCCAAGCTCTTCTATTTGGGCATTATTTTAAAGGATTCAATCAATTAGAGTAACAATTATTTGCAGGATAAACCTAAGAAGAAAAGGAAACATTCCCATACCTCTCACTCTGGAGATAGCTCAACAGGGTCTGAGTCTGATACTGATTCATTGCCTCCAGGTAAATGTTTTTCTTGATGTTTGGAGAATCCTTTTTTGGTTTAAACTTTTGTAAATTCTGTTACATTATCTGTTTACTCATAAGAGTTAAGTCATGCTTTGATTACAAATCAGTCTTGTATAAATAAAGCTTTTACATAATAATAGGGAGAAAAATATTTATCTGCAGTCAAAAAGAAGTAAGCATTTGTGAGTTCAAAACTCAGTGTTGCTGGGACTGTAATCTATAATTTTAATGAATAATAATTTTACTTGTAAAATGTAGAATGGCATATTTATAAAGTATTTCTAAATTGATAATTGTATATCTCCGTTAAAAGCTAAAAAACTTTGTTTAATATGGGTTCATTTTTTCCACTATAAAATTTCCTTTTGAATTTAGATTAATCCTTCTGTTTGACCTTCTCATCCTCCAATATCAAAGACATTTCATTAAACAGATTATTTTAATCGTATTTAAATTTGTTTTCTCTTTGGGGAATCGCTTGTGGATTTGGATGCACAAAATTAAAAGACATTTTAGTAAAATCAGCAGCTTTATTTTACATATCAATTTACTTTCAAAAGATTGCTTAAATGAAGGGAGTAGTCAACTTAATTACTAACCTAAATACTACTAATTGTTCTTAAAGTAATTAACTTTCATTATTAAATCCAGAACACCGATGATTTTTCTCCTTAAAGATCTCGATTCTTCTTACTGAAACTCCACCGGCTTCAATTATTATGACTAACTTCAGTATCAGCCTGACAACCATCAACTACCTCTCTCTCTCTGCTTGCATGATTAAAAGCAACTCGTATTTGCATTAATCATGGTTACTCCACATAAAGCAATTTTTTTATCATGCAACAGTTAAGAAATTTCCCAAGAAGATTAATAGGAATCGCGGATAGGATTCGTTACAACTCGTAATAAAATTGAATTAAGTATGTTTTGCTTGTTTTTATTATTATTTTAGTTCTTACAAGAATTGATTAGAACATATGTTTCAGAGCTTTTCTTGATATTCAATGAATGGGTTAATGTAAAATGAAATAAACTTTAAATAAAAGGTGCTGTTATGTATTTTTAAAAATTAAGTGATAATGTCTATTTCTGTAAAAAATATGAGTTATGTAATTTATTTATATCCCATTCAGATGTGTAATGGGATCTAAATATCATTTGTTGATTCATAATAAAATATAAATCAGATTTATAAGATTATAAATAGCTTATATTTTCCCCCCTTACAATATTTAGGAGTGGATGAGAATGATGAAAGCATACTTAATAAAAATAGTCTATCTAAAAGTAAAGGGAAATCATATAGAGCACGCTCTCTTTCTGAATCTGATAAAGAAGATAGTGTGGATAAAGATCTAGACAAGTCAGAAATCACAATAAAGCAAGAGTTGGATGATAGTTTGCCAGAAGCAAAGAAAGAAGATGCTGATCTCAATCAGGGAGAGACGGATGAGAATGATAAAAAACCAGGTGAATGTATGCCTTATAATTAAAATGTGTTGACCTTTATTATAAACAAGAAATGCACTGATTGTATGTATTGAAAATTAATTTATATATGTAGCTAATTATCTTAATTTTAAAAGGGTGGAAAATGGATGCCGTGGTATACTGGTATGTACATTAAAGTATATTCTAAACCAGGGGTGTCCAACCCAAATTACCCTGCGGGCCACTTCGGAAAAACATAATCTCGCGGGCCGCACATAAAAATATGTGCCTTTATATCAGATTTGAAAGCAAAAAAAACATTTATTGAAGTGAAAATTTAAAACAGAATGAATTATTATTTTCATTATTTTTCATGTATACAGACATAGATAACATAATAATCTTTATATAATATAATAATGCAATGATCATTTAATGTTTAAAATATTACACTGTTGCCATTTTCTTGAAAATTAACGTGTTCCTATTGATCTTTCGTTACTCATTGTTGAAATTTGATAGTGCTATTATTTGCAAACGCTTTATCTTAAACACCCTGAATATTTTTTTTAAACTTAAAAAACATCTCTGAGACTGCCTCTTGCATTTTGGGCACTCCAAACAGAAAAGGAAGAGGAGAAACGAAAGTCGCTCACACAGAGAATCATGTACCATCCATAGTAAAAGATATGCATGATGCAATTCGAAATTTATTATAAAAGTAATTTACTCTAGTAAAATCAAATGTAACTGTTTGATAAAATATAAATCTATTTTGATCTGAAGTACATTTCTAATATAAAAAAATTTAATTTAAAATAATTTATTTATATATGTATATAAATTTCCCCTCAAATATATTTCAAAATGAAAAAAACTTTAAAAATCGTGACATTTGAAATTTTTTTTTAAAGAATCGGCAGGCCGTAACTTACGTACTGGCGGGCCACGTGCGGGCTGTGTGTTGGACACCCCTGCTGAAGTGGGAAATCTCTTTTAAGAAGGCATGGAATTTTAAAATCCTGATTAATATTATAAACTTGAAAGTTTGTATGTATGGATGTTTTTTATTCTTTAACACAAAAACAACTGAATGGATTTTATGAAACTGTACAATAATATAGCTTCTACATCAGAATAACACATAGGCAATTATTTATAAAGATACTAGCTGTTATACCCGTTCTTCGCACGGGGAATTGAAGAATTAAATGCAGATTGAAGGATAAAGAAGTTTTTAATGAGTTAATTTTACGTGAATTGCAAATTAAACATAAGAAAAAGTTTTATGCTTATCTCAGCTGAATAAAAAAAAAACTGTTTGTTAAATTTTAAGTCTGTAGATCTAATAGCTGATAAAAAGGATTTTTTTATCTGTAACTCCCCTTAACTTTATTGTAGGTCGATTTTTTAAAACAACTTCCTAAGCTGATCTCTTCTCAGCAAAAGTAACACTTTGTTACAAATTTTGTGTAATGAATGCTTAAAATAATATAAATAATTTATATCTGGAAGTGTAATATGTTGATATTACTTTTTGTATTTATTTCATGTTAAAATTGTAATTAGCCTCACACTCAGCCTGTTTAAGCTTTCGCAGTTCCTGGAGCCTTGCGTAGACAAAATAAAATGCAAAGTTTAGCTTCACACATAAAAGATATATATGTGCTGTCGCAGGCTTTTTTACAGCAGAATTTTTTCCTACTTGACAATTATCATTATATTTTGGACACTTCACACAATATCTTTATAAATTAGAGCCTATGTGTTATTCTGATGTATAAGCTATATTATTGTAAAGTTGCAGTTGTTTTTGCGTGAAAGAGTACCAAACATCCGCACAAACTTTCATGTTTATAATATTAGTAAGGTTTGTGTGTAGTGTCCAAAATATAATGATAATTGTCAAGTAAGTAGGGGAAAATTCTGCCATCTGCAAAAAAAGCCAGCGACAGCAAAATTATCCCTTTTTGTTTTGTCTGCACCATGAACTGCAAATGCTTGAACAAGCAGAGTGTGAAGCAGATTACAATTTTAACATAAAATAAATACAACAAAAGTTTATATTAATGTATTACACTTACAGATATTATTTATACTATTTTAAGCATTCATTACACAAAATTTGTAACAATGTGTTAGTTTTTGCTGAGCTGAGATCAGCTGAGAAAGGTGTTTTCAAAAATCACCCACAAGGGAGTTATACATAAAAACCTTTTTATCAGCTATTAGATCTATGAACTTAACATTTAACAAACGGGGTATTCAGCTAAAATGTGCAAAAAGCTGCTGCTTTTATTTATTTAATTTTTCAATTCTTCCTTGCGAAGAACGGGTATACCAACTAGTGTTACACATATGAATGTAGAAAATAGAATGTTTTAAATGCAACCTTCTTTCTAATAGCTTCCGATTTTGTGTGTTAGTGTAGAAGCTAAAATAAAGCATGAATGGAAATTTTTTCATGTTGAAGGACAGTGAGAAATGCCTTGTGGAAAGAAAAAATTTTACCATAATAATTAATCTTTTCTACAAGTAGAATGGATTAAAATGAATAGAGTATTTGTGAGAATTAATATGTAAAATGTATATGTTTATACTTATATATTAAAATTTCAGACACAGAGAAAGAAGTTGAAGAAACTGGTGAGGATAAAGATGGATTAAAACCTAGAGCGCTTCATAAAACCCACTCAATTTTCCTTCGCTATTTAGCACCATCTATAACCAAACAAGAAGTCGAAGCAGTAAGCTGTTTTTTTTATTATTATTATTATTCCTCTATACCTGATGTTCAGCTTACTTTTAAACTAAGTCTTGTTTTTAACAAAAATGAGTAGGTGAAATTATAGAACTAATAAAAGTTTCATTTTAGATCTAAAACATCAGTTTAAATATTTATATAATGTTTAGTAAATTTAAAAGTTAACTTTTGAAGGATGTATTGCTATCTTAAAATGCCATTCAGAACATTATTTGATAAAACAGTTGATTTTGACTGAATTTTGGAAGAAAAAACTATTATAGGTTTTTTATTGTTTTCCTCATTCAATATATTTTTTCCTTAAAATTAATTTTATTTCTGTTTTTAGATGTGTAAAAGATTTCCTGGATTTCTTCGGGTGGCCATAGCTGATCCACAACCAGAGCGAAGGTTTGTGCGAAGAGCTTGGGTTACTTTTGAAAGATCAGTTAATATTAAAGAAATGTGTTGGAAATTAAATGGAATAAGAGTAAGTACTAAACTGTCTTATAACTTTTAAGATTTTAAATACAATCTATAATAAAAGTAATAGTTGAAAGTTGTGAATACATATATAACCTAAAATAGTTTTTGTTAAGAATATGACTATAAGACCATTGCAAAATATCTCGCATTTTTATAAAAATGCTTAATATTCTCTGTTGAGTTTTTTAAAAATAAATATCATTTAACCATTTATTTTATAAGTATCCTTATCTTAAATATTTTTAAAAATATCAAATTGTGTCTTAGTTTGAGGTGATTGTGTGATATAACACTCAAAATAATTAATACTTAGACATTGTTCAAAATTAGGATATCCATTATTCTATTTTATTAGTTTTCTCATGCTGTTTTTGAGTATAACAAAAGTAATTGGTTTAATGAATTTGAAGTTATCATTATTTTTTAACAAAGCTCCTGGTAGTCAATTGTAATGAATGCTCATACAAAGAAAACTGAATGTGATGCATCTGAAAAACACCATTTGATTTATTTTGGGGAGAGTTTGCCATCTTAAACATTTTTAACAAACTAGAATCAATGCAAAAGTGAAGCAATTGAGTAATGATGTGCTACACAGTGCTAGCTGAAAACAGCTCTTGGCAAGTGAAACTCTAAAACATACTGTGATACATGAAATTAAGGACAACTTGTCATTGTATATTAGAGATTTGATCTGCATTCCTTTTTTCTTGCTTTGTCAGGAAAACTATTTGAATTTTCTGTTTAAGCTGTATGTAGTACATTTCTTGAATTTGATTTTCAACAAATGAAAGTTAATTTCAGCACTTCTCTGCATAACCAAATATTACTTGTTATACTTAAAATTCAACCCGGCTACTGCTAGTAATCATTAGATATTTTTCATTAGATAGCTCTTAATCATTAGATATTTTTTCATACTTTATAGCTACGTGACAGTGAACTTGGAGCCATTGTCAACAGAGATCTTAGTCGAAGAATAAGATCGGTGAATGGCATCTCCTCTCATAAACAAGTAGTCCGTGCAGACATCAAATTAGCTGCTCGCATCATTCAGAATTTAGACAAACAAAAGAAATTGTGGCAAATTGGTGAGGGGAAGAATGAAGAACTTGATGAACGAGTAAATATTTATGATTTGGAAAATACTTAGATAAATAATTCTTTAGAATATATGTACTTATATAAAATGTATGCATTTGTATATACACATGCCTGAATTTGAGTTTAAAGTTTTTTTTTTAAAATAGTGCCTTAAACTTAACTATCTTATATTTATTGCTATATAAAGTAATGTATATAAATATTAAATATGTTTTTATAATGAGAGAGAGAGAATAACATTAATTTCCTAAAAAATTTCTCTTAAATTGATTTTATTAACCATTAAACAGACTGAAACTTTTTAATTGAATCTTGTTCACATGTTTTACTTAACATCAGTTTTGCTATATACAAATGTGCATCTCTCCACCTTAAGGGATTTCTGCTTACTTCTAAAAATCCTCTGCTCAAGAATATAACTGACTACTTGATTGAAGAAGCCAGTGCTGAAGAGGACGAACTTCTTGGTATGGGTGATAAAGAGGAAAACGGAGATGGTGAAGAAGGATGCACTTTGGAAAGAGATGAAAATCTAATTAAAGTATGGTTTTTATATGTGAAATTAATTTGTATACTGTTGGAAGAGCATAAAAATATTAAAAATTAATATTTATACACTGGTTATGAACCATTGTATGGATTAAAATAAAACTTTATTTTTCTGAATATTTATTAGTTTTTCTTTCCTATTAACATCTTATTAGTAATGGTTGTCTGTATCTAAAGGGTATTTATACTTACTATTTGTAGATAGAATAGATTTAGAGAAAGACTTGATTGAGTTTGAAGTTTAAGGGGGGACACAGTGTGGTTCAATTGACAGAAATCAGGCAAATGATGAATTCCCCCTAATTTATCCTCTGTCTTTTTCTATAATTTCTCAAAATGTTAAGGCTTTTTTTCTATTGGGCCAAATACTTATATTTTTTTATTCTAACTACTGCAAATAATGCATGCAACAAAAGTTGATATGCATTTTGGAATCAAAGCAATGCTTATTTTTAAAAAAATAATTCCACTTGGAATTTATACATTTTTTAAGGAATTTTCAATAATCATTCATAAAATGAAATATTTTACGAATATCAACCATGTTATCGCAAAACCCGTAGCAACTTTTATTATATAAAATTTCATTACTTGTAAATCAAATTTCATATATGTACATAAATTTTTGTTGGAGTAGTAGCATTTTAAAATCACTTCGTATTTATTAAGTTTTATCCTTAAAAAAATTAAATGGTTAGATTTTTATAGTATTTTGAGTGCAAAATTTGTTTTACAATATACATACACATAAGGAGCAACCAAAAAATATCTGAAAATTATTAAATTAAAAAAATTTTGTGTAAATCATACTGTGTCTCCTTAATCCATTCTTTAGTTGAAAGGACCAATTATGCACATAAATGGCCTTGCCTGTATTCATGATCTCTTATACTGCTGTTCGCAATTATTCCTTTCTCAGGCTGAGACTGGTTATTATTTGTGTACAATATTTATTTGTCAGAATAATGTAGCACATGAAAATGTATTAAGTGCAAAAGTTCCTAATATAAACTCTAATAATAAATCTTAAGTAATTAAAAACTTAGTTTAACATAACCTTACATTTAAGCCTTGAAAAACAACTTACTTGAAAATATCTTACCTTAAGTTAATATGGGAAGTATTTTACTTTGTGAATCACATATTTAGGAATAATATTTCAGAATCTTTAATTTCCACCAATATTGTGTTATGTAATAGTTTGTCTTCTCTGTGCAGGTTTTAGATCGTCTTCTGCTTTATTTGCGAGTAGTTCATTCTGTGGATTACTACAACAGCAGTGAATATCCCAGTGAAGATGAGATGCCCAACCGTTGTGGCATAATGCATGCAAGGGGATCCCCACCTTCTAGTAAAGTTACTCAGCAAGAAATCAATGATTACATCAGTCACTTTGAAGTGAAGAGTCAAGTATTCTTGCAAACTCCAACTAAACTAGATGATGAGGAATGCATCAAATTGGGTAAAAAAGATCCAGATGCAGAAGTGGAGAAGTTCATTCTTGCAAATACACAAGAACTGGCAAAGGATAAGTGGCTATGTCCATTATCAGGAAAGAAATTTAAAGGGCCTGAATTTGTTAGGAAACACATATATAATAAACATGCTGAAAAAATAGAAGAAGTAAAAAAAGAGGTATGTACTTTTTTGGTTAATTATTTCTCCGTTAAGTGTTATGTGCTTGCTAATTGCTTTGTATTGATGTAACAGTAGAGGAAAGAAAAAGTAACTTAATGTAGGAACCAGTTTACTCTTAAAAAAGAAATGGATCATGGTTTTTTTCCTCAATTAACTGATATGCTTTTATATGTATGTACAGCAGGTTTTTGAAGAGAAAAAAAATTGTTTTACACTGTTAACAGTATTTCACTATTGTTTATTGAAAGTAGAGCTTACAAACCATAGCATCTATGAATTTCTTGCAAACCTTTTGTTTAAGCTATTTTCATTTCAAACTTCCAGCTATTAATGGGAAAGGAACAAACCCTAGTAGTCATTTTTCTGCCACTTACACATGTAGAGCGGGCGTACTCAACTTTTCCTGCTAGGCTACATATTTATATATATGACAGGTATTTCATGTGGGCCGCTTATTTAAAATTTTCTATGTTATCTTGGTCTCAACGCATCCCCCCACCCCCTCTCTTCTGTAATTCTCATGTTGTGGCCCACATAAAATAGCAATCATATGTATGCAGCCAGGCAGAAAAAAAGGTTGAGTACCCCTGCTCTACACATTCACAGTGCCACTGCCTTATGATGTCACAAGTCACTGCTTGGCAGAGTTGTCCACAAAGAGCTCAGTTATCTTATACCTTATTTGTGTATAGGCATTAATTATTATTTAAAAAAAACATTCCTTCCTTTAATTGTTTTTGTCAGTGTATTTAATTGAAAAGGAAATTTTATGAAAAGAAAGACATTTAAATATATAAATATTTTGACTTTTCTTCACTTGATGATAAATATGTGAAAATATTCAATTTCCAAAAATTAGCATTAGTGGTGGTAGGGGGACTCTTAATGAGCCTGCCTTGAATACTGTAATTATAGTAATAAATATTGATAATCAGAAATGAAATATAAAATTTGTCAAATATATAACTTTTAATATATTCAAAATTAACTTTTCTTAATTGATTAAGTTTCAAGCCTGTTCTTTAATTCTATCTAGAAATTGTGAGAGCTAATGAAATTGATTATCATAAATCAGCAATTCTCATTTTTCTATGCTTAATGCACAAGTTTATAAATTTATTTTTACATTGGTGTGTTTCTTAAGAAAGGTGACAAAATCTACACAATAAAATCTCTGCAAGTATTTTAATACTCTCTTATATAGAAACAAATGTATGTTTTGTATGCATTTTATTCATTAATCAATTTATGTAAAAAATCAATTGTCTTCTACAAAACAAAAGTAATGATAAAATTATACAGTGCTAGCTAAATGTTTTATCTGCCTGTTACAGAAGAAAAGTCGGGAAAATAAATGTTCGGTAAAAATATATATAATATTCATTTATTGAATGTTATAAATTGCCTTGGGGTGAGGATTTGAGATTCAACGTGAGAGACTAGATAAATGTATGTCTGTAGTCTTAATCTATTTGTAGAAAATCAATGGTCTGCAAGGAATTCATCCATTTAATATGTAATACATATGCGTGAAATCAATTTTATAAAATGTCAATGCTGTAATCTCTTATGGGAAAATAAATTACTGTTGATATGCAACTTTGTTTAAAACATTTAGTAACAATATTTAAAGTCTGCAATGATCTTCCTGCCTGTTTTAATGTTTTACTGGTAGTTATTTTAAATTTATAAAATACCAACTTAACTATTTAAAAGCAGAATGACATTTAAACATACAAAAAAATTGCCTTCATAGCACTTTATTCTTCTCTTCAGGTTGAATACTTTAACAATTATCTGATGGATCCCAAAAGAGCACAGCTTCCTGAACATCCTTCTAACAGACCTGCAGGTCCAAGGAATGACAATATGCATTCTATGGGTGCACCTCCATTCCATGGAGGACCATTTCCACCACCCATGCCTCCTTATTTTGGACCAAGAGGACCTGCTCCAAACTTTGGAGGTACATAGCTTTATTATTGATTGATCCATGTTGGTTTTATTTATGGTATCTTGATCTTTTTATATCATCTGCATATGTATGTGAGAATCCAACCGAAATCTTCCAAAAAAGTTAGATTCTTCAGATAGCAGAGTTTTTATTGGCGTGGTGTCTAGGGGTTTTTTACGATGTATGGGTTAACTTTGAAAAGATGGACAACATAATTTAAAGAAACTTGTTGCAAACTAAATAATTTATTATGAGTTTTAGGGGGAGTATTTACAGAATAGAAATTACAGGCATATTTTAAAAAAATAGGAAAGTTAGATTATTTCCTGTAGGAGGACATTCGACATTAAATAAAACTCCTGCCATGCGATTGTAACTTACCGCCTAGGGCTGGCGAACAGGTGCTGATGCATGAAAGCACTGCTTTGCTGTCGAGTGTTAGTGGGCTGCTGCCAAAAAAGGTTGATGTCAGCGGCTTAATAAGCACGTTAGATGGCGTTGATGGGGAATACTGTTTTAATTAAAATTGCCGTCCTCTGCAAAGGGATATGATCTAACCTTTTACAAAAAAAAGTTCCATGGGATATCCTATTTTGTTCAAATCAGACACATATACAGTCATACCTCTATTTAGTGAAGTCGCTAAATCCCGAAAAGGTTCGTTATGTAGAAATTCATCTTTTAATATACTTTAGAAACCACATAAAATAAATTTTAAATTCATAAACACAATGTTATTTTATATAACCCATCAAAAGGGAAAGGAAAAAGCATTGTAAGGAAAACAAGAAGAAACATTGCCCAGGAGTACTCTGTATTTTCAAATTTAAAAAATTTTATTTTAAAATTAATTTTCTAATGAAATTTTCTAATTTTAAGCATACACTACCATGTGTCTTTAAATTTTAATTACTGGTGAAATCTTTTCATTTAATTTAATTTTTTTTTGTTTGCCATAATTTTCAATCTTACTGTACTAGGTGAGTTGGGCACTCGGTAAATCCATTTCAAAGTCATTGATCACCATACGATGTGCTGAAAGAGAGAATAATTTAAAAAATGTTCTGAAATACTTTTTAAAAAAAGGACGGGAAAATATCGAATCACAAAAGAAGAATTTTGTTAAGTAGAAAATGCACTTAGCTATTTGGAGGTTATATTACGAAGAAAATAGTAAAATGTTCTTGTTTCCAGGAAAAAGTTTGCAAACTATAGAAATTCGATACATGGAGATCTGACTGTATTTCATTTTGAATTATTCAAAAATCCCATGTCAATAAGTAATATCCTTGTAAACATCTAAACAGTGTTGTTAGTTGCAACTGATCATCCGTTCTAATCCAAAGCAAAGGAGTTAAAAAATAAAATATAAAAGAATTGTGTGATTAAATGAAATGAAAACTATCAAAATAAATCTATTGTCGTTTCTTTTTATGTTAATAAAATTTTAGCAAATTAATGCATGTCTTTGAAGGTTTGGAGCAGGGATAGCAAACCAGTGGCACGCAACACAATATTTTTGGCAAGCCAGTGATAAAAATGGTTTTCATTTTATTTTAAAACTTCAAAGTTCACATGAAGTATTACAAACAAATGCGAGTGATCGGGGGTGAAAAGCACACTCGTTTGTTATTGTCTTGCCTTAGTTATGTCGTAGACTACAATTGCTTATGATGTTAAGTTTGTCTACACATAGCATAGTCAGTTTCATTGACAAAACTGTATTTTAAAGTTTATCTGTGTTATATTTTAACTGTTATTTATTATGGCAAGTTCGTCCAAACAACAAAAAGTGCAAGATAGTGTGAGGTTGCCCTTCTCCTTGATTATCAGTGTGAGCTAGAGGTGTAGGATTAACGGAAGAACTAAAAGCAGACATGATCTCAATGTGTCTTAATTAAGATCTTTAACTTAAACATTTAACAAATTAGATAATATATGTGAGAGAATCTACGGTTGAATAGGCGTTGTCTTTTGGGCATCTGGACTGTAACACAGTCCTCAATCCCATGTCTTGATAGAACTTGGATGTGGGGCTTGACGAAAGTGGGTTTTTTTCATTCTGCTGAGTGGCATGGCGGGGATTGGTTGGGCGATGGAATCAGGGAGGCGTGGCTAACGTGCTTCGTCAGGGTGGGAAATTTTCGAGGTTTTTTTTTGGCATGACTGAAAGCTTAGAGGCTGCTCTCTTTGTATGCTTGGCAAAGTGATCATTGACTCCAATTGGCTGCCCTGGGGGCTGGGGAGAATCTACAGTGGCTAAACACACAATATATATAATATCAAATTAACGTAACCCTGACCACTATCAATATTAATTCGCCTAAGCTCTATTCCTAGATTATCACAGATCCGAATATTAAACAATCGCTTCTACCTTTAATGTAGACTTCAGTAGCGACGACTGTGATCCTAGATTAAGTTGCTGTTTACTCGAGTGCAATGGTATGCACTTTGACTTAAGGGCTCTCTATCACGTATAACTTCTGATTGCTGTCACCTTAACGTTTCCGAAACCTCTTCACGCTTGAACCACGGATTATCTTTACATTCCTCAAATTGCCACCATGCTTACTCTAACTTCTGATATTTAAAAGCTTCCTAATTTCCATCTTTCCTTCACGCTTCACTTCTTGGGTTTGGTTGGAAAAGAGTTGCCATTAATTCTGGCCCCAAAAGACATGTTAATGAAGAGACGCATGAGCCCATCACAATAGTAAGTGCAACAGAGAATTTCAAATTTGATGGACTGAGAAACATGACATTATTAGAAAAGGCGACAAAAGTAGTGTGTGTTTTATGTTCTGGAATAGTGGTATTCAGAACATCGTCTGTAAAACGGTATTTTGAAAGAAATCGTAAGCCCTCTTGCCAAAAATAATTCATTGCTTAGAAACCGATTGCTTGACTCCAATTCAGCATGTATTCTACAAAAAGTAACATCTTACAATCCTAATATAAGTTATTTGTGTCATCCAATCTGCAACAACAGAAGTCACACTAATGTTACTTTAATTTGAATTACACGCATAAATAAAACATTTATAGCTATATAGTGCAAAAGGTACTTTTTCGTAGTAGTAGTAAATAGAATTTAGTGTTGTTAGTATTTAGTTTTATTATTTTCCCAATAACCACAAGTTAAAATTATTTCACGGCACGTCTAAACCTCATTAAACACTTCTTTAGAAAAAATGGCATGTTGATCCATAAAGGTTTGCCACCCCTGGTTTAGAGTTTAAGGAATAATTCTGGTTTAAACTCATTTATATTATAATATGCAGTTGAAGAAATCTGGATTTTAGGTAATATCTATTTTTTATTCATTAATGAAATATTTTTCAATTGGATATTTTCTGTGTGACATGTGCACTAACAGTTATGAATTGTTTTAATTGATCTTATAAGCTATTTATTATGAAAAATTCGAATTTTTAGGATTTGGTGGTCAGAGCTATGGTCGAATGGATATGTATCGAAGTGGTGGTTATGGAAAACGTAGCTTTCAGCGGTGAGTATTTTTTACCAAAGTATAAGTAAGATTTGTTTTAATAAATATTTTTTGTTAAATAATTTAATGTTATTTTGAAGCATTTACAATTATCTCTGAAATTAAAGTGCTTTAAAACTGTAAAGTGTTAAGAAAATGAATTTAAATTGGATGTTTGTAAGTTAAGTGCAGAAATAGATTCAGGCAATTTAGACCATTTTTTTTATTTATTTCTGCAATAAGTGCAGATTCTGCTATATAAAAAAAATTCTGTACTTGCATATTATACTGTCTACTAATGTTACCAAATACTACCATCATCATTATTAGAGTGTTTGAAGGATTTTCACTATTGGCCGCATAACACAGCATTTGGTGATGTATTTTATTTTACATATTGGTTGATAATGTAATATGTAAGCACTGATTTTTTTGTAGAAAATTAACTTTTAATAATAATAATTAAGTTCTTTTTTAACTATCGACTGTAACATCCATTTTATCCATATGATGCTATTATGTTGTAAATATTAAAATGATCATCTAAAAAAAGGTTGACTTCAATTCAGAGTGTTCAGAAAAATAAATTGTTTTTAGAATTACATTATGAAAAATAAATTATATATATTTAAAAATACTCTCTCTTATATATTTTCTGTACAAATATTAATATAACAGTATTTTGTTTTGTGAACCTAGGCATTCTAATACAAATTGTTTATTATTCAAATATTTTATAATATATACTTAACATTTAAGCACATATTCTTATTCTAAGTAGCATTGCTTGCCCTTTTTTAAAAAGTTGGTTATTTCGTTTAAGGTTGGTAAACCTTGATTTAATATATATTTTAATTACGTACATATTTGCTTTAAAAAGTGTTTGTACTACATTAAACCTGTATCTTTTTGTAATTTACTTAATTTTTTTTGTAAAATTAAATCTTATTAATTTCTGGTGTGTGTGAAATTCATATCACTAGAAATGATTACTTAAGTGTCCAAAAGAATTCATGTAATGAAGTTTTAAAACGTTTTTCCCCTCTCAAATTTGTGTTCTATTCTGAAACCTCCTTAATTTTAAGTTTTAATTATGAAATATGATAAATACAGAGTAATGTTTTCATTTTATTTCTTAAAGTAGGCTTCTACACAATTATTACTTTTTTATCCATTATTAAACTTAAATAACTATTCCCCAACATATTTTTTTAACTCTTTTATCTTGTGCGTACTGCGAACAGTCTTTCCTTGGTCTCTTGCAGTGACCCCAGAGAAATCATTGGTTATCATGACGTGGATTCACCGATGGATGTGGACTATTTTTAAAATACCAGTGCTTGCCTCTTTTTAAGACTATGCAAAATTTTACTCTGTACATATCTCTTTTCTACTTATCTGTCACTATTATGAGATTATAAAAATAAATTATGACCATAGTAAAAAAAAAAGAAAGAAAGAAATCATTTTAGTGGCAGTGTGTAGAGACAATGTGAAAACTGCTTCCACTATTAGTATCTTACTTGTTTCCATTTCTAGAAGAAGTCCTCGGTCTGATCCAAGAAAAATGGTCGCATACAGAGATCTTGATGCGCCTGATGATATGGAAATCTTTTAGCTGTGTATTATATTTTTATTTGCATTAAATCAACTCATATTGTAAAGTGTTGTAGACATCATTGTTGCCATTAAAACTTTTTGATATATATGTAATTTAATGTGTGGTTTTCTTTTGTTAATCATTCATATCATTAATTCTAACTAAAAAAAAATGTATTACATTAAAGTTCCCTGGGTGTGTTAAGGAGTTAGAGAGAGATTAAGTAAATTATTTTGCTTAAAAGTTCTATCATTTAAAAATAAGTTCTGCTTAAATATAAAAAAAACATAGGAAATAAATAAAAAATAGTGATCCAGATATAAAATTTCCATGTGGAAATTTCTAAACTATATGCCTTACCCACCCCAATTAACTCAAATAAAATAAGCTAAGATTACTCCAAAAAAATTTGAGAAATGTGAATGCATATAAGGCACACTTTTAACATAAAAACTAAGATCAAAATTTATGTGTGCATGTTATATGCCAGGTATAAAAATAAAAGGTGAGCATAACAAAAAACAAATTAGACTGCTACATATTATTAAAGTATTGTTTATTTAAAAGAAATGACACTCTTCATGACCTTAAAGAGTTGTAGTTTTAGAAGTATATACTATTTATTTCTAAACCTTGGAATAATACCTAACCTCAGATAAATCACTTCAAAATATTAGAGCATTGCTTATGTGCATTTCTGGTTCCTTTGTAAAAAAAAAAAAGGGGGGGTACATTATACAGCAAATATGCCTAAAAATTACAGCTTGAAAGTATAGGTATGTGTATTACATGCAAGATTTAATTTTTAATTCTTCATTTAATTATTTTTATGTAGTGGGCATATGGCAGGGTATTTTAAGCAAATGTTTTAAGACTGTCCGTAACAAGAAATTAATTCCTGTTTTGGTTTTTTATTCAAAATAGGTCCCTCTGGCTTCAATACACTTGTTATTGCGATTTCTTAAGGAATTGTTCACCTGTTGTGTAAATCACGTGGAATGGTCTGCGAAGCAACTTGTAAGGTCAAAATAACACCCTTTTAATTTCAATTTAATTCTTGGGAAGTAGTCACAAGGTGCTAAATCATGTGAATACAGTGGATGGTTCTACACACAGGCATTACTTTTTGCCAAAAATCAACGAATAACAAGGGAGACGTGATTGGGTGCATTGTCATGTAACAAACACCAACTGCTTTCAGTCCGATATTCTGGCCTTTAAATCAGCTAAGTAGTACTGACCTTTAATTGTTTGTCCAGTTGGAACAAATTCTTTATGGATAATACCCATAGCATTGAAGAATGTAATAAGCATTGTGTTTTGATTTCGGGTGGAATTTTCCTTGTTTTTTTTAGCTTACGGTGAACTTTACGATTTCCATTCTGCACTTTGTCGTTTTGTTTTGGGGTCATTTTAAAATACCAGGAAATGATGTATCTTGCAACGTGCATTTATCATTGCTTTTTCCTGGGTTAAAGTGTGTGGAACAAATTTAGCACTTTTGTTTTGCCCAAATCTTCATGCAGGGTGATTCGAATTGTTTCTTTGTTGATACTTAGAGTCTACCATCATTTTTAATGGCACACAGCAATTGTTTGCCACAAAGTTTCGTACTTTCTCAATAATTTCAGGTGTTTTAGATGAAATTGGTCTTCCACTACACTGATCATCTTCTACCGCATCTCTTCCATCAAAAAACGTTTGTGCTACACAAAAACATTTCATCTACTTAAACAACAGTCACCATAAACTTGTTTCATGAGTTGTTATATTTCCAAAGCACTTTTACCAAGTTTTGCATAAAATTGGATTACAGCTCTTTTCTTTGTCTTAAAAAATCAACATCAAAAAAATCACTTCTGTAATGAATGCTCGTCTTCTCTCAGCTACTTAACCAAATGCCATCTATGCGTTCGCGGTGTGTCAGCAGACCGTGGACATTATGATGCACTCATGGCGCAATTACAGCCTGTCCTCTGGGACCAGTCTTAAACTTATTTGCCGCTCTGTATATAGTCTTATCTTTTCTTACTTAAAAATAAAGATAAATAACGTTTTTCAAATTCACAAACATTCTTAGTACATTTGAAAATTAAACATTTGTATCCATCCATTTAAAAAAGGAATTGAATTCTGAATTTTCAGTATTTATATTTCTGGAAGTGGTGTTTGTTCCTGTAAATTGAAGGATAGGAGTGGGAGAAACCCAGCTGTTTTTCTTGTAAATTCCTTATTTTGGTTATTTTACTCCATTATTTGTTTGTTTGGAATAATGGTTCCTGTAGTCTAGGGAGAGTGGATACTGAAGTAACTGGGTCCCATTTTATAAAAGACAAATGAGAAATCAAACTTGAATTTTAGTAAAATATCCTTAAGTGAAATTGAAAAAAAAAAATTACTACTATATATTAAATCTCAGTGAGAGAGAGAGGCTGTGTTCCCATTTAATCAAACTAAAATTCGTAATCTTTGTTGAAGTGAAAATATATCATGCGAGGTGATGCCTAGCCATAGTAGCTTAGCAATTACGTCAAAAATTATATAGCTGGCAACAATTGAAATGCTTCAGAGATCAATTTTGGCTTCATACTTTTGAATTGAAAGGATTACCCCGATATATTGTTTGAAAGTTAGAAGAATGAGATACGAGTTCACACACAAATATGATTCTGAACACTTGGGGCTTTTATAGTTTTTAATCAATACTTGTGTAGTTCCAGAGCAGAGGGTAATCAACTTTTTAGCTTTCATGTGCAATATAAAATATAGTAAATTAGTGGCATAACTTTGTTTTGTATATAATTAAAAAGAGAAGAAATATAAAATATATGGAGTATTAAATTTTTTTTGGAAAAACTATTGCATTAATGTGTAGCTGAAGTTTTTGCAATACTGGGGGTATTTTTAAGGTGTTCATTCCTTATTCTAATTCTGTTCTTTAATGTGTGTTTGAAAATAGCTCAAATATATGCGTTTCCAAATAAAATGAGTGATTGTGCACACAATGAGTAGTATTTGTCACTAGGATATGATTTATAGTCCAACAAGGAGATAAGATTTTGCTGGTAATTGGGCTCAAGTGTATTATAGGATTTGACGATTTTTCTTCGGATTTGGCGATTTTTATCTAAATGTCATGGTGAGATAACGAATTCATTCTAAAATTCCGAATAAAGTACCTTAGCGACCGTTTTTAGTCTCCAAAAAAAAAAAAGGACTGCGCCAAGTAGCACCCTATACTTCCCTTTAACCATATATTGTTACTGGTGAAATGGAATCGCAATTCTGGAATTTATTTTGGTATTAATTTATATAAAAAATAGGCATACATATTAGGATTATTCATATCCTATTAGCATTATGTTAACCTACTTGTTAAAAAAAATGTTTGCATTTATTTTGATATATCTTTCATTTGGAATGTGCTTATGGTTTAATGTGTACTGATAAGTTGCCAGATCTACCAAAACGGCTTATCAGAAGGAATTATTTCTTTTACTTCTTGGACCTTGAGATGAATTCTGTATTTTGTAGTAAGACTGGGATTTTGGATTTTAAAAGTAAATTAATCATCTGAGAGATATACCTTTTTACTACTGGAAGCATTAATAATGAGCAAAGATTAGATATTAAAAACATTTCTTTTTATATATAGCATTAATGTTACATTCTTCAACGTGTGAAGGATTTTCATTGGTAAAATAAATCGAGCAGAAATTGTCTGAATGCAAGCATTGATCTTTCTACTAAGAACCACGTTTCCAAGGCATTTTATCTAACAACAACATAAATTGTATTGAATTTTAAGCGTTTTTGGATTTTAAATCCTAGTAAAATGTGTTATCTAACAATTTTTTTTAAACATACAAGTGTAATATTAGTATTTTCACTGCATTTCCCTCGGATATTTATACACTATATATCTGATCTGAGCTGAACTCAGTGGCGATGAGGACCGAGACCTACTGAGTGGCCGCGGTAGCCGAGTGGTATAGGTATCAGACCGTGGCTTGCTTTGTCACGAGTTCGAGCCCAGTACCACTAAAGACCCGCCGTGTAGGGCAGCGATGCACGTTAAATCTGTCGAGAGCTGAAACGTCCTCCCGTTGGTGTGGTGTGGTAGTTAGGAGAGGGGGGTGCCAGCTCAGGTGTCGTCCGTCACTTGACCATGGTTCAAAATTACGTGGTCCGTTGCCAAAAGCCCTCGTGTAGCTGAACAGTGCGACGTTAATATTCAATCAATCAACCGAGACCTACTGAGTTTACGTGACCGAAACGAAAATTAGATGAGGCGGGGTGCCAGCGAAATAAATCGCGGAGAAAAGGATGAAAGAAAGACCAATATCTGAAATCACTCCCCCGCAGGGGGAGGAAGAGAATGGACGAAACTAGAGTACGTCACGAGGACGAGAATGGAAGAGCGCAGGAAAGGGGGGCTTATCAGCCCCAAAACGCGTTCGAGGAGCACCAAGAACGCAGTGGGAAGGAAAATGCTGCAATTTTTTTATTTTATTATTTTTTTGTGTGTGTGCAGCCGGAATGAAAAAGAAAGAGTCTGCAAGAGAAACTTACAGACGCCACAGCAGGTGTAACGAAGCTGGAGCCAGCTTTAACACTGATCCCAGTTCTGATGAGAGGCAAATGCATTTGAATGTTGTGAAGTGTAGCAATTAAGTATTTTTGTTGTGATTACGGCGGTTTTAAGGGCAGATTCCATTTAGTAATTTTGTAAGCAAAATTTAGTTTAGAGTGAGGATACGTGAAAAGTGTTTGTGCTTTAATTACTGGGTTGTCGTGATTTTGGATGGAAGTAAAAACATTTCTAGAAGTTCTAGTGATGTAGTTATCGATCGGCTCCATGTGTAAGTCGTGATGTATGACACTATTTCTAACGTACCAAGGTGCGTTAGTAATGATTCTAAGAATTTTATTTTGAATGACTTGGAAGTTTACGTGACCTTAGGCGCTGGGGAGCATGTGCAGATGTTTCGTTCAAGTGGTCAGTCAGACTGAACACCTGATTGGAACATCTGCTCATGCACCTCAAGGCCCAAGATCACTAGGCCTTGGCCCTCATGGGCTGTTGCGCCACTGAGTTAAATAAAACTGTAAAATAGTCTTTGAAAAATTCTAATCTATAATAATAATCACTGTTAATAATTTTTTCAATTCTAATCGCTGCTAGATAAAATTAATGCTTATGGATCAATTAACATATTTTTGAAAATAAAGGCTCGACAGATGAACATATTTTTCAACAAAACAAGGAATCAAAAAATTATTAGCATACTACGAAGAAATTGCTCGAGAGAAAAAAGAAATCTTTGAGCCGCGGCAGACTACCTTGTTAGATTTTATGAAACCTACATTATAACAGTGCCGGTTTATCCATTGGGCGCTCAGGGGCCCGTATAAGCTGGACTTGGTTAGATGTTGAAATAAGTAATTTATTTATATGCAAAATCATGCCCCGACTTACGCGGTTATCACTCAGTCCCACCTATCGCGTAATTTCGGGGTATTGCTGTATTCTACATAAAACTAAAGTTTAAATACGCATATTAAAATATATATTTCTTCAAGAGATAATTGTACGTACACAGCTTTAATTATTGGAGTTACAATCGGACCTCTGTATAACGAAGTCGCTAAATCCCGAAAAACAGTTCGTTATATGGAGAATTCGTTACATAGAGGTTATCTTTTAATATACTTTATAAACCACATAAAACAAACTTTGGATTCATAAACACTATATATTAAAAAATCGCATCTTTTTCAAAATTAATATGTGTTTATTTTATACATATTACCTATCAAAAAGAATATCGAGGAATACATTGTGTTTTCAATATTAAGAAAATTTTATATTAGAATTAATGAATTTTAAGGACATTTTCTAATTTAATGCATATAAGTAATATTAAATATATATTATTTTATAACTCGGACACGAGACAACTCTATTGAGGGTGAAAGGGGATATCGAAGATTTTTCTAGTGAACTGGACAATCGGGGTTAAAGGTTGCATTTCTTGGATGAAACGTCCAGAACACTATTGCTCTAGGCGAGTTAGGATCTAAGGAAACCAGTTCAAGATTTATGACCACCATAAAATATGTTAAATAGAGAATAACTTGAAATGTTCAAAAATAGAGATAAAAAAATTCAATCTCAAAAGAAAAAGTCCGTTTATTGAAAATGCACTTCGCTATAGAGAGGTTATTTTACGAAGAAAATCGTGAAATGTTCAGGTTCCAGAGAAAAACTCACAATATAGAGGTTCGACTGTATTAATATAATCTAAAGAAAACCTATTTTATATATATATATATATATAAAAGATATCTGAGATTATAAAGTTAATGTTTGTTTTTCTTTCTGAGACGTTCCTTAACTCTTGTGAACTTTTATTTTACCTTATAACTAACATTATTTACATTTGGCAGTTGGGAATGTTAGACGTACACTTTTCCATCTGATATTTCGTAAAACTGATAAAAAGATTAGATAAAACTAACTGCATATGTAAATTTGTACGATGATGAATGAATTTTGAAATACTGCAGTAAAAGCTGTTATGGATTCACACTGTTGAAAATAATTCTCTGTTTAGTAAGACCGCTCTTAGCATAAAATTCTGTGATAGTGTTCAAATTCGTTTTTAGCGTAGATTTCTATTTAGGGAACTTTTTTAAAAATATGTGTATTAAAAAGGAATTGTTTTAGCATATGAACACATTTTTCAAAACTGATTGAAATCATTTTAGAAAAGTAAAATGGGGCTCAGAAATCTTATAATATTTAAAGTTTGACTTACTTTTCATCGCAGCATTTAATAAAAATCATTTTTAAAATCCAATTTTTCAATATTTAAATCGTTACAGAAGAAAATTTGTTGGCGACTTATATAAATCTTGTGTGCATTTTATAACTTCAAAAAAACATTTCCTCTTCGAACTTTTTTAAGTCCATTTATAGTAAGATTCCATTTAATTAATTGTAACAAAAAGATACATTTTAAATATGTTTCTATAACTGAATGAAAGCGCAATGACTATTTTATCGTAATAACCATCAAATCGTAAATTTTTTTAAAAAACCTTTAAGATATTTCAAGTATCCAGGAAAATAAGTTTACTCTACATACGAATCACGAACATTTAAATTGGATAAATATTAATAGTGCCTTCATTGCGATATTTTAATATTGCAACAAAATGAAGTTTGAAATAAAAATTTTCAAAGAATAATTCATTCGTTGGAATTCTAGGAAAGTTTTTATAGTTATTGTTATAAAAAGCATATACACTGCTGCTTTACATGACAGTTTACCCCCCCCCCCCCTAAAAAACACATTTCCTTCAAACTACTAAGTGTTTTAATAAATGTTACTGGAAAGAAAATCAAAATATTGATGTACGTCAAATTTTTTTCGAAGTAAAATATTTTTTTACGACGGGGGGAAAATAATTTTAAAATATTTCCCCCTTTTTTTGTATCCATAATCAAACCTCGATATGCATCACTAATCTGGAGCAAAGTAACTATCGAATATTGAAGAATACCTTCGGCATTTTTCAAATAGTTTTTGTAGGTTTGTGTAGTAAAAATATGAAACGAAAATAAACTTTAAAACAAAATTTTATTTACAACATTATTAATTCTAAAAAAACTATGTCAATAATTTTTTGTTGCCAAACAGCAAAATAATAAGAAGAATTGTACTCAATTTAAAGCAAATCGTCTGCTAAGAATATTCACTTTAGCAAAAGCCTAACTAATATTTGTGAAATATATGGTTTATATTTTTCATTCCAACTTAAATCGTCTGTGAAGAAAGAAATAGAATTTCATTGCCTCTAATCTTTTAAGAAATGTATTTAAACTTATCTGACCTTACAAATTTTCGTTTGGTTTACACGAATAATGTTTTCCATTTCACAATGTTTGTTTCCCCGTCCCTAAGACTAAATGTTTCCAATGTGTATCTATTAGTATAACCAGATGGTTTTTTTTCCCATGACAAACTTTCATTATCTGTTTTTATACGTATCTCCTTATTAATTTTCTTTTCCATTAAGAAATAAATTACTGAAAAAGAATTAATGACAAAAAAATTATTTCTAGTTAAGAAAAAGCGATATTTTAGAGGAAAAAAATAACAAAAATCTCTTTTAATTTTTCCCCAAAGCTGTTCATTTACGTAATCGATATTTTAGAAATAACTTAGGCGTTTTTTGTTTCTCTCTCTCTTGAAAACAAAGATATATTAGTTCAAATAATAAAATAAGTATCATTTTACACCAATTATATACCACAGAATAAAATAGTGGAATTGGCTAATTAAGCCTTATGTTGAATATAATATTCACATGCCTCCATTAGATTAGCAAAGGAGAAAAAATTATCAAAATAATAATTCACTCACATTTTGTACCCTTATTTTTCAAAATTTGTAACTGTCGTTAAAGAGTAAAGATGCTGAATTCTCCGGTATAAAATTCAATTCTTAGAATGTTTTATTTCGCCAGCTGAACAGAGGCGGCTTAAGAAAAGTTATTTATCGAAGATGCGGAGAAATTAATCAATTTAAAATTTTATATTTTTGATATAACAGCACGAATTGTCCATTCCAGAATAATTATTACTTATAAGTAATAATATCTTCAAAATTGTTCTTCAAGCTTTCATTCAATTTTAAATCACACTTCATTGCAAAAATATAACACGAAGATATGTAAATACGCGTATTAAATTGTTACATTAAGTAAACACTAAGCAATTACTGTGTATGAACTATTTCAAATTCAGAATTAACTCTTTCAGGACTAAGTGATATTTCTTGTTAAGCCTAACTCCACTTAAAAAGTCATATAAAATCATAACTGTAATAAAATACGGCGAAGTTTATGGTTAACAGTCATTTTTCAAATTCCATACGTTCCAAAATCAGATCACACTGGTCTCAGAACGGGGAAAACGCAATCTCACATGTTCTACCGTGTTCCTTGAAGTGATCGCATGTATGTGATCATGGTCCTAAACGAGTTAATTAACTATATAGTAATGCAAATATGAATTACACAGTAACTAATATTTTTTTTTGTATTAATGGAACTGAAAAATATTAAAGCAACATTTTTATATTCTAATGTACCTACTCGGGTTGATTGATCTTTTATTAGTATTGCACTTTGAAGTTACTCGAGGGCTATTGGCTAATAGAACTCGTAATTTTTAACCACAGTCAAGTGACATGAAAGACTACTTAGATGGTATCCCGTTCTCCAAACTTCCACACTACGCAAGCGGGGGAGCCTGGACAGACCTGAAGTAGGATTCACACTTTCACACTACGAGTCTTTAAAGGCACCAGGATTCGAACCCACGACTCAACAGAAACAATGTCTGCCACGTGCTCACGACCATGACTCATCGGTGACCGTGACCACTACATCTGACTAAAAAACTATACGAGGGTTGTGTTGGTGAGAGGTCTTATAATTCTGAATCACAGTTGAGGAACAAGGACAACACACGCCTGAAATGGTACCTCCCAATCCTAATGTTCTCACCACTAAAAAGTACTGTGAAATCCTATCCCGTTATTCCACACGCAACTAATGATTATGACCATTCCAGTAGTCGGTGAATATTTATTAACGTCGTACTCTAAAGCAACACGAGGGCTAGTGGCAACGGACCTACAAATTTTGAACTACGGTTAAAGGATGAGGACGTCACCTGATGTGGCCTCTCCCTCTTTGAACTTTCATACCACACCAACGGGAAGACTGAACTTTGACAGAATTAACATGCATCCGCCCCTCTTACACTGTGGGTCTTCAGTGGCACAAGGCTCGAACTCATGACACACCAGCCACGAGTCTGTGACCTTAACTACTAGGCTAAAGCGGCCACCCCATAATTTTCGAATATCCATTCATAACAATATTTTAAAAATGACTTTATGTAAAAGTTTTTGTCTCACGGATTTATTTCTCCGACAAATATTAAGTACTAAATTTACTTAAAGTATTCCAAGTGTACTGTTTGGTAAAAACAAACAATACACAAAAGAGTCTGAGAATTTTAAATGTTACATCACGACTAAAAGCAAATCTTATAAGTTTAATTTTTTTTTATTTAAAATATTAAAAATATATAAATGTATTAGTATATTGAACAATTATTGGTTAATTTAAATTAAATCATCGATTAATAAAATTTTTTATTGAAATTTCATTGATCGGTTTCATTTTTCTTTTGAAAAAAAAAATGGGTAGAAAAAAACTAATTTTTTTTTCTTATGAATTAAACACGAAATAAATACTTAGTTTATTATAAGGTTTTCATTTTGTTTCAATTGCTTTCTGTATATAAATTCAAAGAATTCTAGGAATTGATAAACAGTTAACTCGTTTTGATAAAGTTGTTGACAATATTTAATCTGTAGCATGTGAATTTATACGTGATTAGATCATTAAGAGACATAAAATTGCCATTACTATGTCTATTTTCTTTCTTTTCTCCTAGTTTGATTACTTTTTATCAGATTTGCATTCTAAAGTTATGACCGAAAAAGATTGAGATACCATTGTATCCAAATTCCCATTGTATTGACACGGCAGTAGTTTTAGCACTTCTTATTCAGCTCGGACAAGATATTAAAAATAAGTATGCATATGGAGCAATTTCCTTAACTAAATCAGGATAAGATATATATTATAATATACGAGTTAGGATTCAAAAGTTCCCGGACTAAGTCTGTAACTTAAAAAATACACTGCTGGACAATTGCTAAGGACGGATAACACTATCATCCATAGCAACCACAAAATGAAAGGAAGCAAAATGTGGAAAATTAGAATAAGTGCGGGATATTAGTAAGAAGTATGAGTATGCAATTTTTTTCCACGTCTGTTCATCACGTGATAGCGTTCATAAGAGCTTTAAAGGTTTTGACGCGTGTGGACAGTTGTTGTTTCAGGTCAAAGTTTTACAGGAAAGATTTAATAGACGAACTTAAAATTTTTGACATGTCTTCCCGACATCACATAGATGATTTTATGCGTGGCCGAATTATTGGAAAGATCGAAGAAGGGCGAAAAATAACAGATGTTGCCAGGGAGTTCGACATCGCTCACAGCGTTGTTTCACGGCTGTGGAAGTCATTTAAAACTACTGGAATGTGTAGTAGACGGCACGGGGGAGGTCGTGTTAGAAGTACGACGCCTGCAGAAGAGATATATCGTCCTATCAGCAGAAAGGAACAGGCGCACCACAGCTCAGCAGGTGGCAAATCAGTTTCTTGCTGCCTCAGGAAAGCAGATCTCCCGAAAAACTGTTGCCAGACGTTTGAGGGGAGGAGGACTATACGCACGCAGACCTGTTGTGTGTGTCCCATTGATCAGACAGCACCGTACTGCCCGTTTGCAATGGTGTCGTGAGCATCACAATTGGACTGAACAGGACTGGGCATGCGTACTATTCTCAGATGAGAGTAGGTTCAGTCCGTCATCGGATTGTAGACGCCAACTGATCTGGCGCGAGAGTGGTATTGCTTAACGTCCAGAAAATATCCAGGCAAAGGACCGATATCCAACATGCAGTATCATGGTGTGGGCCGTCATCACGATCAATGGCCGCTCGCGCCTACATGTGGTTGCGAATGGGACTATGACGGGCCAACGATACATTGATGAAGTTCTACTTACTCATGTACGTCTTTTCCGTGGTGCTGTCGGTGATAAATTTGTTTTTATGGACGACAACGCAACATGTCATCGAACACTCACTGTTCAGGATTGTCTAGACAGCGAGGGTATTCAACGTCTCGTATGGCCAGCGCATTCTTCAGATCTAAACCCCATTCAAAATGTGTGGGATGCTTTGGGGAGGCAAGTTGCTGGTCGAAACTATCCTCCGACAAACAAGAACACCCTTATCCGTGCACTCACAGAGGAATGGGATAAATTGCCTCAACATCTGCTGGATAATGTTGTGCAAAGTATGGTACGACGTGTGGAATGTTGCATCACACTCCACGGGGGACATATCCCGTACTGATACCTTTCTTTAACGTGCCTGCTGACTTTTAGATGCATTGTTCCATTTCTCCGTACGCAGATCAAATGAACATTTTTTTTCTTTCAGATGTTTCACAGCTTTTGTACTTTCCAGAAGAATAAATATTCTTTATTCTAATGTCTGAACAGTGTGGCAACTATATTTTATCCTACTAGGCCTCATGTCTCGCTTAATGTTATGCTACATAGCAATTTGTGATCCGTCCTTAGCAATTGTCTAGCAGTGTATTACCAATTAAATTGTTTTTTGAAACACATCCTCCTTTGAAATAACACCCTTGAGCAACAACACACTTATTCCATCGCTTGTATAGGTGATCGAAAGATTTCTGGAATCTATTTTTAGCCATGTCCTTTAATTCAGTCTGCGATGCACTTATGATTTCATCTGCAGATTGGAAACGCGACGACCCTAAAAGCGACGTGCCAGGGCTTGAAATAGTCTGAAGTCACAGTGGAGATTAGAGTAAGGAGGATTTTTTTTTTTTTTTGGCAAAATAGTTGCTTTCGTTTTCACCCTGTCGTTGTTTGAAGCCTGATCTAACGAACCGCCACAGAAACCTATTCAATGTTTTCTTCAGCAGTATGAGATGTCTGCAGACATCCAGAGCGTTCCGTGTCTTCAAGACTTTCCCTGAAGCGTCGATGCCTCTTAAAAGTTTGCGATAATGCATCATTGCTGCACATATGCTTCAACAATTCGTCAGTCTCCGTAGCACTCCTCAAAATTTGATATTCATTCTCTACTCTACAAACGTCATCACTTTCAATCGTCGGTTACTAAATGCGTCCGCTTACAAAGTACGATGCCATGATGAGCCACCGAGTACTTGATTTAGGAAAAATCACTTTTAGAAATGGGGAAGAACGCAGTAACACAGAAACGTTATTGAAGTCACTGTATTGCAAAAAAAATTTTCACGTTATATATATAGGCTAAGTCCGGGAACTTTTGAATCTTACCTGGTAGATGCTGACGTTGAGATCTTTAATTAAAGTCTCCTCTCAGCTAGACTTGAATAGACTTCACTAATATATATATAAGTGGGTTCACTTAGAAATTCTTTCACTTCAGACATTTCCCAATCTCATTCACCCTTAATAATGCATATTTTCATTCATCACGGTTTTTTTACTGGGTGAGGGACTCATATCAAACAACGTCATAGAGTAGCGCCAAAGGTTAGCCTGAGGGAGAACTCTCATTTGTTGATTGTTTATTAAAATCGCAAGATGGAGCCACACGGGGGCTAATGGTAACGGACCTCGCAATTTTGAACCTCGGTCAAGTGGGGAGAACGACACCTCTGTTAGCATCTCCCTTTCCAAACTTCCACACCAACGTGAGGATGCACAGTGGGCAGTTTTCCCAATTTGGCGCAAGGAAATTATTTTATGGCTTTAAAGTCTTCATAATGATCTAAAATCATAGTAATTAATGTAAATTGGGTATTATTTTCTGTTTTTTACTAACAAATAAGGTTAATAGTCTTAACTAATTTATGTCAAGTTTGAATTTGATCAAGAATAAATGGTTGCTAAGTGGAACTAGTTTTTGAATAAGGATCTAAGGATATTAACAGAAGCAGTAATTTACACGTGGGAGAATATATGCAAGAAATAGTGTGGCAAGTTAAAGAAATTGAATTTAATAAATGTTAAAGATAAAACAAATACAATCAAACATAACATTGTACATACACAACAAAGAGAGAATAATAGGTACTGATTAAAAGGACTCGGAACCCTTTGAGCAATTTTTTATTTATGTATTTAAAAATTACATTTTAACATTTCATATATGTATTTAAGAAAATGATATATATATAGGAGATAAAAATTTTCACATATTATATATATTCACACTATTTTACAAATTTAATTTCTTTTAAAAAAATTGGAAATTTTTAAAATTCTACTCTTTTTGTGTTAATAATTTTTTTGACATGAAATTTTTGTAATATTTCTCTCTCTCTCTCTCTCTGAGGATGTTTCAAACACCTTTAGGGTACAATACCTTAATTAGTTTTGGAGAGAAAAAATAAAATGTTGAGATATATGATGTTGGCGCTGCAATCGTCACCCCACCTCGCTCACACACTTGTACATTCTCTTGCAAGGGGGACACTGCACGAGGCAGTCGCAATAAATGTTTATGCCTTCAAACTCGCATACTTAATTAAATACAGTACCATTCGCAATAGTATAAATATATATGCTAAAATCCAACCAAAAGCCTATTATTTCCCACATTTAATTTTTTTTTAAAAAAAAAGTATTCAATTTACAGCAAAATGGATCCCTAATTTTGTTACATGTATGACACAGGAAAAAAAATGGAAGTGATTGGTAAATAATTGTCGAAGAAGTGGTATTCTGAATGTAAAAAAACACAAACCGAGAAAAACCATTTTAAAGTTTATAATTCTGAAAAAAAATTATTATTATAAGCTTAAATAAACATAAAATACCACGCTAAAATATTAGCTATATATTTTTTTAAAAAATAATAAAATATAATATAAATCTTACTCCCCCAACAACCACGCATTATTCGACTTGGAGAAGAACTTTTCATTTCTATGGCACCTCATCCATTGTTTCCTTACAAACGAGCAGAAATTTTTAACAATTTTTCTAAATTTTAATTGCTGCTGGTCCTCATGCTTATCAAAGTCCGTTGTAGTCCTAACTAAACTTAAAACAACATTAGTGTTTTGCGCTAGTATCTTGCTCTTCCTTCCACACATTGAATAAGGCACGTCAAGTAAAGAGTGTTCTTTTTCCAGGTATAGAGGTTTAAGTTGCCATTACTTTCCAAGATGGCGACCGATTTAACAGCTGTCAAGTGATTTATTCTCAGTTTGGTTTGGCAATTCATCAAAACGATCATCAAGCAAGGCGTAGATTCGTCGAATGGGCCCAAAACGAGATTGCCGTTGTTCCCGATTTTCATAAGCGAATTTTGTTTAGCGATGAAGCGCACTTCTGGTTGAATGGCTACGTCAACAAACAAAACTGCCGCATTTGGAGTGAAGCTAATCCACAAGTGTATGTCGAAACACCGTTACATCCAGAAACACTGACTGCTTGGTGCGCTTTATGGGCTTGTGGAATCAATGGTCCGTAATTCTTCAAAAACGATGAAGGCCACAACGTTACAGTCAATGGTGATCGGTATAGAGCCATGATTACTAACTTTTTCATTCCTGAATTGAACAATCATGATGTCCAAGAGCTGTGGTTCCAACAAGACGGCGCAACATGTCACACAGCTCGTGCCACAATCGATTTATTGAAAGACACGTTTGGTGACCGCCTAATTTCACGTTTTGGACCTGTGAATTGTCCTCCAAGATCTTGTAATTTAACACCGCTAGACTATTTTCTGTGGAGCTATGTAAAGTCATTGGTCTATGCGGATAAGCCACAAACGCTTGACCATTTGGAAGACAACATTCGCCGTGTTATTGCCGATATACGGCCACAAATGTTGGAAAAAGTCATCGAAAATTGGACGTCCAGATTGGACTACATCCGAGCCAGCCGTGGCAGTCATATGCCAGAAATCATATTTAAAATGTAATGCCAGAAGATTATCTTTCGAATAAAAAAATATTCATGTCAAACGAATAAAACATCGTTGTTTTATTGCAATTTAAAATTCTATACCTCTAAAAAAACACCCTTTAATACCATCGTCCAACGCTGGAAAAAAAATCATAACTTTGGGAGTAGCAGGAAGTAGCAGCTAAATTTGGTATTAAATTAAAGGTCTATATCTGATCTATGTGATTTAAGTGTTACTGTGATCAATCCGTGTCAATCCTAAAAGTTCTACTCCAATAAACACAAAAAACCGATATATGTTAGTAGGAGTTACATGCTGTGCTAAATGTTGTCTTTTTACAATTTTTAATCAAACTTGAACCTAATTTGAAAGACAAATCAAGAAATTACTTACCCATGGCATGTATTAAAAAACCCGCTTAAATCTGCAAAATCTTTTTCAGACGAAACGACTGAACTCCTTACTAGAAAATGACGCCCGCAAGTGTTCCTTGTAGCAAAACGAAACCGGATCTAAGCCGCTGATTGTAGAATATTTCCATTCGCGTACTGACGAAAGCTGTTTACCCTATGGCTAGGGAACCTATGAGGACCATAAATAGTGAGTTTTTTTTTTTTTTTTTTTTTTTTTTTTTTTTTTTTTTTTTTTTTTTTGCGCAATTTCTTTTTTGTACTTTCCGAGCGCCAGATTAGGAAAACTGCCCACTGTGGGACGTTGAGCTCTACAGATGTGAGAACCCGCAATAAAGCTACAAAAGACACAAAACAAAATTGAGAACAATAATTCACAAAATAAATAAAATATCGAAACACAATTTTTATTGATTACAATTAATTTCAATCATTGTACCGATGAGTCTGGCAATCCCTTTCCCCCTACATTACTCCCTTTTCAGTCGACTTTGTGCCCGCGCGTATAAAAGGAATTCTCTTCCTTCTTCACACTAGAGTAGTGACACAGAAAACGAGTTGACTGGCACATAGTTGTCTCGTGTGAAACCGGCCATATGGAATGGGTAGTTTTTAGAAAAAATTGCATTTCAAAACAGAATATTTAACGATGCTACCTTGCAACTGGCTATCTCGCGAAGTTTCTTTTTTAAGCTAACTTGCGATTTTTCTTTAAGGTTTTTGAAAATTTAACTGCTACCTTCCTACAAAGAGAAATTGTGATACTCAAAAGAGTAGTATTATGTAAAGTGATACGAAATTCAGTTAAAAAAGAAAGATAACAGTTTTAGAACTCACTCTACCTCCGATCCATTGTTTGTTGAGCTAGCGAATTATAGTAGGGAAGATTGATTACGTCTTGGGTGGAGACGAAATCAATTAGAGTAATCATTCTGAGATTTTTCATCACCCTTTCAGGAGCCTATATCCCCGTCTCTCCTTCTATTAACAAATAAGTAAAAACTTAATTATTTAGATTTGAGTATCATAGCTGATCTTCGGTTAGTTGATAAATAAATATATAATTGAATCTCATTATTGTTGGTGTTTTTTTTTTTAATGTTCTCTTTATGTTGTCAACTCGCACGTCGAATTTAAGTCAAAACCTTTCAAGTGTTGAATCCTCAAAGTTAGTCATTCACTCGGGGGGAGGAAGGTATCATTACAGTTCTTTTCCTTTTTTTTTTTGTGCACTATCATGTCATCGGATAATGGCAATGGCAATAAGATAACGTGCTGAGAAGCGGAGATATAAAATTTCGGCTGATTTCCAAGGAGACAACTTTGTGCTAGTCAACTCGTTTCCCCTGTAACCACTCCTCTAGTGTGAAGGGGGTATAGAATTCTTTTCACTTGCGGACACAAAATTGACTGCAAAAGGAATGCCAAAGCGAAGTTCAGAACCTCATTGGTAGAATGATTGAGTCCGAGAAGCATTTTCAATATACAAGCACCAGCGTGTGAAGAGCGTTGCTTCCTCAACATCCTTTTAGTTGAGTCAACTAGCCAGGAGGAGAAAGTGGTTTTCCAAAGCTTCCTAGCACAGAGTCAGTTGACTACGTGTGAAAGAACTCAGGTTATTTCTACTCAAAATTGGCTCCCGACTGTGTCTACTCCTTCAATTGTATGCGGCGCAAGTTGACTCGTGTGAAAGGATCCTAAAGGAGAAGGAGGAAATTTTATACCTTTCACCCTTCTTGGCTGAAAAGAAAAGTAGTAGATCAAATGATTGACATTTATGACAAGAAGCAACTTACAGAAAAAAGAACTTCTTGGTATGTTTTCAAAAAATTGAACACGTTCTTCACAATCCCGTCTTGTAAAAGCCATGAAAAATTAGAAGCCACAGTGTTAAAAGAATATGAAAAAATAATGGAAAATGAAATCCAATAAAATTAGAAAACTGTTGATGCAAAAATTGCAGAAAAATATTCATCAGCATAAGTGTCCGGTACACAGCAGAAGTGGGACTCCATCATGAGAGGTGGAAGTGATGTCATTTCCTTTTACCATCTTAGCAGACAAAGAGTTAGCCATCGAACTTATAGACTGTATTGATAAACGAAGGGATGAATGACTTTCCACCCTTTATCACCGTGGCGATAACGGTTCAATATTTTTTTTACCCTTTGCCACATCGTAATGATAAACAAGACATTTTGAAATCCCGTGAGAATAAGCACTTTGAGTTTTTACTTCTAATTTGCAAGTCGTGTTCTACACATGCCTTATTAATATAAGCTTAATAAATCAATTGCACCTATGGAGTTCCACAGTACTTCGTCTATAGAGGAGGAAAGTAAGGTCACTTTAATCTCAAGGAAATGTTATAGCATTACATTTCCAAAATCAGCTTCACAAAGGGGAGTTGGGACTCCACACACCCACAAATTTTTATTTTTTTCCATACAGATTATCCCTCGGCGCTTTCGTCGTGTTTAGAATGCCCCCACCCAAGAGTGGTCTGTGTACGCCACAGCGAGGCGCAGCCTGTCTTTAATCTTCCCGACCTTCATTTTTCACTTAGCGTTCTATCTAAATCAGTAGTCCCCAAAGTCGTCTCTACGGACCCCCAGGGGTTTCCGAAATTATTCAGGGGATTCATGGAAACTTAAATTTATTTGGGGGACCCTGAATAACGCCCGAGCAAGTTTTAATATAAAATTTTAAAAAAATTGGATCCACTTTTATTTTAATGGGAATTTAAATAAATAATAATACTTCACTTTGATATTCTCGACTGGGTTTTGAACCCTTTCGCGCGTGGTCTAACTCAGATCCCAAACATACAGGAGCATATTATTGAAATATCAACAAATGAGGGACTTAAACCAATGTTTGAACAAGGATACCACACATTCTGGTTACAAAACCAGATTCCAATTTTATATCCGGCATTGTATATAGGTTATTGTACAGAAGTTGTTGACTACTTTCCTGTCTTCAAATTTGGTAGAGCGTGGATTCAGTGCCGTAAAAAACGTCATCGCAAAAAAGAAACCGACTAAAAACTAGCGTTCGTGGAGATTTGCGGCGACCACTCACAAATATTGAGACAGACATAAATATACTCACAACATCTCATCAAGTTTATCCAAGTCATTAATTTTTTTTTTTGTAATTTGATTTTAAACAAAAAAGTTATTAAATTTCAATAAATAATTCTTCAGCAAAATATTTTTTTTAAAGTTTGTAATTTTTAAATACTACCTATTTATGTAGCTTTTTCACTTGGGGTCCATGGGCAAGTTTTAACTATAAAAAGGGGTCCATGAGTTTAAAATGTTTGAGAACCATTGATCTATATAAATCAAAGATACATGTTTCTTTATAAATTAATGACTTTTTTTGGCCCAGCTTGATGATATACAAGTATATAACTTTTAAGCTACTAAAACAACTAATCAAATTTCTAGATATGATGTCAAAAGTGTATCATCATTTAAACAAAAGAAAAAAATGGTGACATTTTAACCAGGTGAGCCGTAGACAAAACATATCCTAGAGAAGAATTTTTAAGAAAATAAGAATTTTAACTATATATATATATAAAAAAGTGTGATGCATAGAGAAAAGAGAATTTACTTTTTAATGTGAAAAGTAGTTGTGTGTGTGTGTGATATCTTTTTCACCATAATATACGATATTTGTTAAATGATTCTAAATGCTCGCTTTTTAACCTTTCGCTCTGCTTTGTTTAAAGTTAAGAGTACATATCATTTTTCACGTTTAAATCAATGTAAAATTATTTTCCCTGACTACTTTTTCCATAACCTCAATTTTTTTTTTTAAAAAAAAGGAAATCAGAAAAAAAACTGATGATAAAAAACTTGTTTGTTTAATATTACAAGAAAATAAAATTAAGCTTATATTTACACTTATTCAAAATGTAGCGTTTTAAATTCTCGCTATAATTTACATCTAGACACAAATATTAAGTTCTTTGATGGCTAGCATTTATGTAATAAACCTGGGGAAAAAAACGTTTTTTGAATTAATATATATTCATTCTTACAGAAATATTTGAACTACTACAGCGCCTTTAATTCCATTACACCAAATCAAAATAGTTTACCAATTAATAATAAAAACAACGATGAGTAGCATTTTGTTCAAGACTTGGAATTTTGCACCCACTCAAATCTTCCTCCGAAGGATATTTCAATCTTCCCACCTTAGAAATTATTAATTTGCTGAGAAATAAAGGAAATAAACGTTAATATAAAGGCCGCATACGTCAGGACACAAATTAAAATATTAATTTTGCGTTTAATTCACAGTTTGAATAAATAGCAATCGTAAAATAAAAGAATGGGTTTTATTTTAATTATCAGGAGAAAATATGCCAATTTTATCTTGATCATTAAAATAGCTCGAAATTGGAAGGGGGAGATATTTTGTGAGGTGTAGTTACAAAAAAAAAATCCCCATCTTCTCTCTCTTTCAAATGTGCTTGTACCCTTAAGTTTTCCGTACTACTCTCAAACAATAAACCAAGTTGTTTGTAGTGCTAATTACAAACCTGAAATTAACCCATAAATAACAAATACTCTGAGAAATAGTTCAAAACACTTTTTTCCCCTACAAACAATTCTGAAGGAAAACAATTACGAATTCACTTATCGATACACATCAAAATATATCGCTATGGATACAAATAACACTCAAAACTACGGGGAAACTTCCATTCAATGGAAAGATAACCTAATGTAAGATAATCATATGTAGAGAATAATGCCTTTGAGTCGTATCTTCCAAATGAACATTGGAAATTCGAAGCTTTATGTGCAAAACTGGTATAGGTGCCATAGAGGCGACTTTTGAAAAGTTTGTTTGCATCTTTCTAGCAACCATAAGTTTAAGATGTCGTTTGGAAAGTTACATTTCAGAATACTGGTAGTGGAAAACTTGGCGACCTCCTGTGATTGCAAAAGGGAAACGATACGGCATTACTTTCTCTAAACTCGGCATTAGTTTTTGGTGTTCCACATCCCACAAAATCTAACATTAACAGTGCAGACTACTAAACAAGGATCATATATTTGGAATATTAAGGTGACTCACGACGTCGTCCCAAAGGATGGAGAAGCAACAAATCGTTTTTCGGTCATAGGTAACGATCTGGTGCAGTATAAAAGTTTTTATTCAATCTTAAAAAAAGAGCAATACAATTATCCAAGCGTCTCTTCTTGTTGGCAATTTTCAGATTCAAAGCCATATAAAAATCCAATTTTTATATGGCACCTTTCTCACAACCAAACACCTAATGTGGAAGACATACTACTCTGCCACTCGTTCTCAATTGTTTATAATGTGGGTCAGTTTCACCATACTTCACAGAAACGGACACAGTTCCGTTGTAAAGAGACAGACCATTGTTTTTATTTTATAACTTTAAAACTCTTAATGTAACATTGTTGAATGGTGATGCAGTAATATCCTATTTTACTACTTTCAATGACAATTACAGCAAAATGATCTGAAAGAAAAATCACTTAGGAGGCAACTTTCATTAACCCTTTAACTGGTAAGTTAATTTTTCGGTTTACGACCCCCCAGCAAGTTTTTTTAAAATCCACTAAATTTTTTTTATTAAAACTGTTTTGTTCGTCACCGGAACTTTTGCTATGCCGCCTAACAATAGTTGCATTGTTTTCTTCCCTCAAGGTTCCAAATCTTGTTTCTGGCGATTGTTCCCCCCTTCATCACTGTTTACATCAGAAAATTCCTCTCCTGATTCCTTATTTGTTAAAATTTTATCAGGTGTAACCATTCGTTTTCGATGACACAGCGTCATCTTGGATTATCGTAAATTCATCAGCTTTTGAAAAAATATTTGCTTCGGCGCTTCTACTTAAGGTATAAGGCTAAAATTAATACTATTTGCTGCCAATAGATGGCCCTACCTCCTTGCAAAACCTCAGACGTAAATAAACGGCTTTACTGAGACTAAACACACAAAACGAAAATATGCGTTCATACCACCTTAGGCACAGTTTCTCACTGATGTGCATATACATCATTACCACTCAAAGGATTAAACCACTAATCAAATTTAGAGCTTGATTGTTTAACCAAAGCAAATCATGTAAGAATCGATACTAACTTGACATTCGAGGCCTTGATAAAAAAGCAATTTTGAAAAACATTATGAACGTTTTATTTAATTTAACAGCATACATAGGCTTAAACATATAACACACGTATGGTTTATATCTCTAATTTAAATTAGACTAAGATCTGTCAAATTAGACAACATAACTAAAACAATATTGGTTTGAATACTTATAAATCACAATTTAGAAAATTCAATCAAAATAAAATAAATCTTTTTCAAATAATAAAATTCAAAATGTTCTATTTTCTTTGTTTACAGTAAATGTATTAATAATATGCAGATACTTTAATTTCTGGTGCAACTCTGATTTCACACGGTAATAAGAATTCTTGACTATTGAACTATCTTAATTTATTTTGCTAGTAAGTGAAAGAATGAATAAATTAATCACATATAAATGAGTTTATCAGGAGTTAAAAAAAATATGTACAATATACAGAACTTGTAATTTTTTTTGCAATGAAAAATTTTCACAATTAAAACAAGAAACTTAGATCAAAATTTTTATGAATAAATCAAATAAACAAAATGTGTAGAATTAATAGCACAGTAATTTGTAATAAATATACAAATTATATTCTCATGGAATTCCTTCAATATCCAAGAAAAGACGGAAAGCATAATTTATGACTACTAAAATACCTCATCTTGCCAAGAAAAGAAAACTTGAAGAAAGAACATCCATACAAATTTTTATTTCATAACAAATCTAGCAGTTTCAAACTAATAGATATTATAACAGCATTTGTTCAATAAAACAGGGATGCAAATTTATAATTCAACGAAGAACACTAATAAAAGCTGTTTTACCTATTACATATTAAAAAATATTTCAGTCCCTCTACATGAAAAGATTAGTACATAATAAACAAAAAAATAACAATAATAAATAAAGTGCACATTCATCGAAAAAAACTTGCCAAAAAAAAAAATTACCAGTTTCCTATTTATTCTCAATTTAATAAGTTCAAAATTGCATCCATATTATTTAAAAAAACTCTATTTAAAATAAACTAGTCATTCACAGAAATAAAATCTTTTATTACGATAATGATACAGGCACAAATATTTTTATTATCAGAGGTGATTGACTGTTTATTAATGTCACTTCAAAGTAACATGACGGACATTGGCGACAAACTTTGAGCCACGACCAAACAACAAGGACAACTCCCAAGATGGTGCCACATTTTCAAACTTTCACACCACTGATTAAAGACAAATTCAACATACATCAATCCTGCTACACAATGAGTCTTTGGTGGCATCAGGAATCAAGCCCATAATTCAACTCCAACAAACCCTAGTTTCGGGCATGTAACCATGACAATTGGACTACTACAATCACATGGACAAATTGATATTTTAAAAATAACTGGTAGTTATATACTAAAAATATGTATTTTTTTAGATGTATTACTTATGATACAATAAAAATATTTATAGCATATATACAGGAATTCTATCTGAATTCTACAAATGTAAGTTCTCAATAATGAAGTAATTAATACAAAACTTTAATATTAAAGTTGTGAACTAAAGCATTGCAACTTTGGAAGATTTTTTTAAACCAATAATATACTAAAAAAGAATATATTATTAACCTTAAAGTTCAAAGTTTTAAAAAACTAGACAAATATATATTTTTAAAAAATAAACAAAATGAACTGTGGTTCTGTACATGTTATCCAACTTTAACATTGAATTTTAGAAAATAATCTAAAAACTAGACATCAATAATACAAATAAACATATCCATCAATATCTTTCTTTAGAATTTAAATAAAAAAAAACAATTTAATTTAAATTTATACAATAATAAAAAGCCATTTTCTTTTAAATAATAAAATTATATACATCGTAAGTTATTTCAAATATATGAAAATTAAATAAACAAATCAATTATATGAATACAAACAACAAATTTTTGCATATGTTCAATAATTATAGCTCTTTAAATAAAACAATGTTAAAATTCCTTTCTAAACATCTATTTGGCTTTTAAAAATTATCAAAAAATGGTGGATAAAATTATTTCTTTGTATTTTACTTAATATTCAAAATACATATGAAAAAAAGAAACAGATATGAAGAGTTGAATTCATATATATACATTACAGAAAAATTTACAACCATTTAAATATATTTTCATATACATGAACTTATTTGACAGCCATAGAAAAACATGTTTAATACTTCAGAATAAATAGATATTAAATTTAAAAAATATACACATTTAACTTCACAAGGGGAAAGGACATTTATATACAAATATATTAAATTTTAAATAACTCACAAAACCGAACATATATATTTGTATCAATTTCGCAGATCAGAGTATCAAAAGTACTTTCAATGCAGTCATAACAATGTATGTTCAACAAAACAGTTTACAACAGATCATATTTTTAATGTTTATTCAAAGTTGAATATTCTGCTTTTAATATAATACTTAAAATCTGCTTTTTGTAAAAATGTGTAACAGGTTAAAAACAGAATTTATATATTTTACCTTGAAAACTACTGAAAATAGATTAATTGAAATTTTCTTAGTCTTTCAAAAATAAGTTTTAAAATGAATTTTCAGATTAGCACACTATATGCACTTAACCTAATGACATTAACTTTATGACATAATATGTCATAAGGAAAACATTCAAACTTTAGGAACAAATTTATTTTAATCCTGTACGGTGCATGAGGGCACAGGTTGTTATATCATAATGTGGAGGTAGTTTAGCACCAATACGACACAAAAATCTATTACGTATGTAGAAGTCTGATTTTGGCTGCAACATGTCATGAGGCGTCACATCGGCCATAGATCCTGCTGCTAGTAAACGTTCACTTTCCAACAATTCTGCTCTCTTAAGTTCATCCTCTCTCGCTATTCGTTCCTGGACTGTCATGTTAAGTAAACCACCTTTGCTGGTGTTCAATACAAAAAGTAAAATCACACAAATAACAGATATTATCACAAAGTAGATGAAAAAGATTTCAAGAAATACATATCCTTTGTAATCTACAATAGCACCAGCAGCAATTGAGACAACTGCCAAACCTAAATTTTGCACAGATTGCATTATTCCATAAGCTGTACCAAGCTGGTGTTCTGGTACCTCAAGTGCAACCATAGGCCATAAACCGCAAGCTAACAAGGAATATGTCAGTCCAATTCCAATCATTGGTATCCATGGGTTAATAGTAGTAAATCCCAACATCATATGAAATACTAAGGTCAGAAATACTGATATAAAGACCCACATAAGATTCCGACCAACTTTATCAACCATAAAGCCTAGTACTGGAGATGCTATAGCTGATATTAAGTACACAATACTATCAACAGTATTTGCAGTATCATGATCCAACCCATATTTTCTTGCAAAAAATACACTACCCAAGCCAATGAAGGGGAAAATGGCTGAATAGTAAGTAACACAAACAGCAGTAATGACCCAAAATGTAGCAGGGAAGTCTTTTATGTCTGATAATCTAACAACGTCTCCACATTGTCCAGCCGCTTTATTTAAAATCTTCTCGGCTCTCCAGTCAAAGAATCCCATTATGAGAGCACATATAAGAGATAATACACAAGTTAAAGCTGCAATGAATAGTGTAATACCCAAAACCGCAGTACCTGAATGATGCTGGGCCACTTCTCGATAAATTGCAGGTGTGACATTGAAATTCACCGCACTACCAACACGGGCAAAACTCAATTGCATTCCAAAAACCATATTTAACTCTTTACCTTTGAACCAACTCACAGCATAAGTATTCTGTGCAACGGATAGTGATTCTCCTCCAATTCCAAATATAAATCTGCCAAATTCCATAAGCCAATACTTGTCAACAAGAGCACCAAGAGCAAAAACGAACTGGCCAGCTAGAATAAAAGCACTGAAAATTATAGCTCCCAGCCGGATACCAAACACTCTATCAATTAGAAAACCACCGAAAAAACACAATATCACATTCGGCCATGAGTACCAAGAATACAAATAGGTAAACTGTAGAGTTGATACCCTCATGTCATTCATAATTTGATCCTGTAAGGCACCAGGATTGTCATAACAGAAATAGCTTCCGAAGCTGAGAAAGCACATGAAAATCAGAGCAAAGTACCTGTGAGCAGGTTTTCTTGGGTTGCATAATGCCCATAGACAAAAGGATTTATCTTGATCGTTAGAATCAGTAGGTACTTCTCTTACACTTGATTCACGAGAAGAAATCTCACTTTCCGTTTCTCGCATCATTTTGATAGTTCAGACACAAAAGCCGAAATTTACATAGATAAGGCACTTTTCTTCACACCTCCTAAAACACAATCACCAAATCCCATGATTTTTAAGGCAATATAGTTCTTTGAAGCATCATTAATAATTTCAAAACTCAGTGTGCAAAGTTTTCTCTCAAAAATTTTGTAGTTCACAAATAACAATGAAAAATAATGTGGTACAATATCATGTATTTATTCGCAGCTTCGACAACTGTTGACACAACACAGTCATACTAATACTAATCACTGCGTAGCGTTAAATAAAGAGCACTTTTTGAGTTCCTCACACCCTCGGGCATTCCTCTTCGGCAGGGTCAAAGGAAAAGAGGTTGCTTGTCATTGGTAGATGTGCAATGATGTCATTATTCTGGGTTGCCTGGTTTGGCGTTATAGCATTTTTCTATGCCGTAGTGGTTCATTGAAACATAAAAGTTTTGTCCCAATTTGGGAGATTGTTTTTCAGGCAGTTTTTTCTTCCGTGTCTTGAGTATAACAGCTAAATTCCCTTGCGTATGAAATTTTCACTGTAAAAATAACAATCGGTTCTTTTTTTTCATTCACGTAAATCAAAATATTTTTAATGGATTCAATTTTGTAGAAGAAATATATATTTGAGCTTAGTAAATGAGGAACTCAATTACAAATAAAAAATTGTTACATAATTTTTAATAATCCATTTACTGTGATTAATAATACTTTGAAAATGAATTACATGTTTCGAGTTTTATCCTTATGTAAGAAAAAGAAGTCACTTATAAATAAAGAAAATTTATGTTTTTTTTTATAATATATATTTATTGGTAATATTAATGTACATTTTAAAGGTAAATGAATTCGTTCTTATATCAGAATGAATTTGTACAGGCAAGTGATATTTTAAATTATTAGCTTAATTTCATTTTTGTAATTAGTGATTTGTTTTGTATATATATATATATATATATATATATATATATGTGAAAAAGACTCATTTATTCACATTTCTAAAAAAATTCGTCTAATACTCTGTTTCCTTTTAAATTTTAGAATTAAATTTGCTGCAAAAAATTTTAGCTATTATAAACTTAACTATATAAATAAACTTATACATAAATTTTTATTTTCTATCTTTAGTAAAATACTATAAATAAAGTGATTCGTGGCTATTGTATAAGAAACACCTCACTGTTCTAACTTCCACATCACATCCATATTATTCGTTCAAGTTATCATCAACACATTTATTCACATAATTCTCAATTTTGCAATTATTTTAGAGGTTTCCCTCTTCTAACATGCTCACACATACAAATCTTCATTCAGGGTTTAAATCAAAAGTCCTGAAATAGAGTACCACTTGAATCCCTTCATCAGGGGTTTGTTATAGAGAATAGTTTGTTTTTATAACAGGCAGGTATAATGAAGATATAGTCATTAATGGAATTTGGATTCATCTTAAGAAGTATTTACTGATCGATGTTGTGTCACTCGAAGCACATCAATTTTCTCCTTTCCTAAAGTATGTTTCCTCCTGTAAAGCTACTGCTCGAGAATTAGTACGAAAATATGACATAAAATAATACGTTTTCGAGCAAAAATAAAAATTAGCCATTAAATTATAATTTCCAAAAACTTATTTAGATTTTGCATATTATTTTAAAAGAATTTTCACACACTAATTATTGACTTTCTTTTAGTTACAATTAGAGATAATCAAGAAAGTATAAGACGTAGCAGAAATTATTTAACGAAATCTCTCTCTCTCATTTAGAAAAATTTCTTTTCCAACATTTTCATTCTTAGAATATATATATATATACGTATATATATATATATATATATATATATATATATATATATATATATATATATATATATATACATATAGTAGTAGTAATTTAAAGTTTATTTTAAAATATCCAGAAATGGGCTTAATTTTCGAGAAATATATATCTTTATATTCACGTGTGTTCTGGTATCGTTTTAAAATGTATTTGTACTTTCTTTCCATTTTATTTCGTTATTTATGAGCACAATGGCGTTGGAAGTATAAAGTACGCACTCAGTAAATTTTCGAAACACCACTAATATTATACGAAAATGTAAGAATTTTTTTAAAAATTATTATTTGTCAGTTATAACCCAACAAACTAAACATATATGTCTGAAATAAAATAACCGTAACAGTTATAGAAACAATTAATTACCGCAGTGTTTCTCAAAGTGTGGGGCGCGCCCCCCTAGGGGGGCGCGATGACCAAGGGGAGCGCGAGCGTATCGAAAATTTAAAGATTTTTTAAAAAAAAATAACCGGAAAGAGAAGTAAAACAAAATGCTTTCTTCCATAATAAAAAAAAAATACACACAACAACACTGACATAATTTATGTTTATTATCTGGCTTTTTTCCGTCATCAAATAGCTATCTTTGTTCCCAAAACCAAATTAAAGAAAAAAAATATTTTGTTTTATTTGCTGTATTTCCTCAATGAGAGAATTTTTATTACGTTTTAACATAAAATATTACTCGTTAAAAGAAAAAACGAAACCCAGACCCTGAGAAAAATTCTAAGATAAACAATTCACCACTGTATTTATTATTGAAATACTGTACATTAGTTGTAGAAAAAGAAAAGGAAGTCATGATTCACTTTTCAGCCAGGCTGCATAGTACGTTTGCTAATCATTTGATTGACCTTCAATCTTATGGTATGGTTATTATCAATATTAGTTCCCTCCCATCTTTATGCGTTTGCTTTTCGCTTAGGGAAATTGTAAATAATTGAGTTTTGCGATATTTGGAAAAGAATCGATTGATTTAACATTTCTGTAGGATAATTGAAAAGTGTCTGATTTGCGTCCTTTATTATGGTCTTGTACTTTTGAATCATTTTAGTTCAGTTTTATTGGATTTTTTCTCAAATCATCAAAGAATTGAATAGTCCTTGAAAGAAGGTAAGTATACTTTCTATAAATTAAAATATTCACTAGAATTCCGATTTGTATCGTGTACAGTAAAAATAATTCTAAACAAATGATTGGGGTGACTGAGTCCCCCCGCACTACCATTAATGTTAGTATCGAGTACGCGCCTGCTCCCGGGTTAAAACATTTTGAAGTCTACTGGCTTTAAATGTTAAAAAGTAACACAATTATTCTTCATCGGAATTTTATATTCTTTTCATAATTTAACATTAATTCTAAATGCTAATTGTGTGAGGTTTAAAATTACAGTTCTTTTAAACAGTTATTTACAATTATAGCATTTATCTAAAAATAATCATTTTACATTTTTGTATACAATGTCGTGCACACATTTTTACTCTCCTTACAGTTCAGCTATTATATCAAGAATAATGTTTTATTTTTTGAAAATGAACTCGTGCGAAGAGTCGGTGTTTCAGCCAGTATACGTTTGATGTATCAGTACTGAAGAAGGTATTTTATAAATAATTTCTTATTACTGAATTTGGCCGCGGTAGCCGAGCGGTATAGGTATCGGATCGTGGTTTGCCTTGTCACGAGTTCGAGCCCAGTACCACTAAAGACACGCCGTGTAGGGCAGCGATGCACGTTAAATCTGTTGAGAGTTGAAACGTTTTCCCGTTGGTGTGGTGTGGTAGTTAGGAGAGAGGGGTGCCAGCTCAGGTATCATCCACGTCACTTGACCATGGTTCAAAATTACGTGGTCCGTCGTCAAAAAGCCCTCGTGCAGCTGAACAGTGCGACGTTAATATTTAATCAATCAATCTTATTACTAAATTAAGAACAAGTTTAATAATTATTAGGGACTTCCACGGTCTTGTCTTGTAGAGGAAAGTTTTTCAAAGGAAGGTTTAATATCAGAAATTGACACTTAAAGAGTTATTTTTCTATATTTAGCTGAGATCTATATTTTGTCTTCAAGGCATCCACTGCAGAAAATCCGGTTTGAAAAAGGTAGGATGTTGAAAATGGTAATAGTATACGAAGTGCTTTTGTTTTCAGTACAGATAATTCCTCATCCACCTCTACCCCAAATTCAAAGAGCGATTTATTACAAAATTGCCTTTAATTTTTCACTGAATGTGAAATCTATGATGATTTCTTCTTCGGAAGTTGAGAGCCCTTTTGGAGTATCTTGAAATAGATCCCTAATCCACTCGTAACTTGCTACCAAGCTGTCCTCATTCAGAAAATACTTTTTAAAATTTTGCCAACATAGCTAAAAATGATTTTACATGCTTTAAAAACAACTTTCATTACGTTGTTCTACAGATTTGTAAGTTTTAACACATATCGAGCTGGGGTTTTTTTTCCATCATTTACTTCAGTAGTGGTAAATCCAAAATTTAAGTATTTTTGAGAAGATCGCCTTGATTTAATTTTCGGAACCATGCTCGTTCGTCTGTGTACTTGTTGATTCTTTATTATGGTCGAATGTTTGCTACGACTTAAAAAATGTATGTATGATATTGTTTTAATCTACTGCCGTAAACACTTAATTACCGTGAATTACAATTAACGTGGAAATTAAAAAATGTACATTCAAGCTAGATTCGGTAGCTATAGGAGTATCGAGTCGACCAAAACTGACTGGAATTGTACGAGGGAAAAGCATTTTTACATGTTTTGCGCAGACGTTCGATAGGTTGCCCAGACTCACGCAAACGTACCCTTTAATGCCAGATGTGATGGATATGATAGAGAGCGACATTGATTAGACTATTTTTCTAATGACATTTGTACTTTGAGAAATGAATTCTTCTGAAGGAAATAAATTCTGCAAAAGCTGTTAGCCTATGAAATCATTTTTGCGATCTGTTCCAATTTAAAAATTAAGAGAAGAGAGAAAAATAACTAATTCTAAGTAATATATATTTTTAAGTAATTTTCTTAAAATATATATTATATAAGTTCCTTTATAAATTTAATATACTTATCGTATTAATTTGTACCGCGGTTTGTAATTAAGATCGTGTAACTTTAGCGTCTCTCTCTCTGGGCTTTATTGCGAGTAAATACATTTTGTACAGGGGGGGAACAAAAATTATGATTGAAAATTGGGTCGCCAGTATTGAAAGTTTGAAACACTGCTTAATGTATGAGTGGTGCACATAGTATTTTATGACTAATTAATTAATACTAAATTAAGAACAAGTTTAATAATTATTAGCTACTTCCATGGGCTTGTCTTACAGAGAGCAAAGTTTTGAAAGGAGTTTTTAATTGACCCTCTGAGTTCATTTTCTATATTTATATTTTTTGTCTTCTAAACAACCACCGCATTTTTGTAATATGTTCCAATTTAAAAAAAATCAGAGAAAGGAAAAAATAACTTAGTAATTATCCCTGTACTTAACTTTTGCTTAAGTAACATATATTGCAATTTATCACTTATGTCATGAATTTGTACGGTTTATAATAAATATCTGTTTTATAGTAAAAGTGCATTATTAGTGGCATTCAGTAAATTATTATGTATAAGGCGCGATAAAATTGTGATTGAAAAGGGGCGCCAGTAT